>CM071568.1:181332902-181932902 GCA_036426205.1 Ascaphus truei
AGAAGGTAGCGGTCTATGGGCTGGAAGGCAGACAGGGAAGGGGAGAGCTCGCGGAGGCAGACGAGAGAGCGCTGGTAGCTCTCGCTCGAGATCGAGCTAGATCTATAGAGTCTCTAGATATCTCGCTCTCACGCTATCTCTCTCATCTTTCTCACTTATCTCTCTAGATATCTCCCTCTCCCTCTCCCTCTCCCTTTCCTCTCCCTCTCCCTCTCCCTCTTCTTATGTTTCTTCTTTCTTACTGGCATCAGACTACAGATCTGCTGAAGTTCCTGAAGAAGGGGACAGTTCATGCTTATTGGAAATAAAACAGACAACGTAGCGATAGTGGTGAGTTTCTGTGATCAAGGGAGGTGCATAATTTGTATTCTTTTGCTTTTCTTTATATACAGTAGATTATATCCCGAGTCAAATTGATATTGTCAGAAACACTTTTGTTTAGATGTACAAATTGTACATTTTAAAAACATTTGAACTACGCATATTATCGTTTGTAGAGGTAAAAGTCATTAACTACATTCTTTAAGTACTGAGAAAAAGGTGTTCTTTTTGACAGGAAAAAAAAATCTGTATTTAAAAAGGAAGGTGTTTTGCTATGACAAATTCTGAAGATTAGGGGTCTTTAATGAGTCCTTAGAATTTTTTTTATTTTTTTTATTTTTTTTATTACTAAGCCTATTTCATGACGAGGTTTAAAAAAACGCACTTCATGAGTTTTACCTTTCAGACGATTATATGCTTGGAAAATTGTTACTAACATTGATTGTCAATTCACATACTATAAACCCTACAAAAATCAACAAAGCATAAACAAATGCAGAAAATTGCCAGATTTGTCTTTGTAAATCCACATGAGCATCATATTGAGTACTTGATGACAGCTCACTGTTGAGTGACAATGTTTTTGCACCGAAAGTTCAGTTCCCTAGTAAGGGAAGAGGTGATAATCAGATTCTCTTCCAGTGGGAACAACATGGATCATTATTTATTAATCAGCACATTCACTTGCAATGTAATTGCATTTATCACCTTTCCAATTAAGACAGTAACGGTTGACATTTTGTTTGAGATTTAAACTTTTTTTTACTAAACAACAGGAAAAAATTAAGTTAGTAATACAAAGTCCCTGTTTTGAATTTCATATGATGTTTACAGTTATTTTATATTTTATAAGACTTCTGTTCTCTTCTAGAAGGCATAATTGATTAAGTACTTATTACATTGAAATACCTACCTAGTAAACATGCATTATAAACATTGGTACACATAAAAACACTTTAATGTCTTTGATTATACACAAATTGCAGCTATTTACACATTATCAGAGGTTATATGATACTTTAGCTTATTTGTGTTTCTCTGTCTTCTGAGAGAGGATCGAAAAGACGAACAAAATATATGACTTTTTGATATATATATAAAGTCACGTGGATTTAAGTATTCCATTCTTTTGTTGCCATATGGGAGAGACAGACTGTAACATAAATAATAATGTGCTGATGATTCCTGCTCAAAAAAAGGTGCCACTGAATTTGGCAGTGGGAACAAATGCAAATGTAAATTGAGTACGGTTCATAAAAAGTCATGCTAATACTATAGCAACAGGTATTATCCTCTAGCAAAGAGCATTAATATTCAAAATTAATCAATTAGTAACAATGTGCCTCCTTGTCTGCAATTGGATTTTAGTAGCAGGTACCCTGCAATCTTGAAAATAGCTTTTACAATAATTGTCAATGCTGATTTTGCAATTGAGGTGAACTGCAGTATTCAATGTCATTGTGACATACTGAGAACAGATACGTTGGGTCTTTTGTCGTTCTCAAACGCAATTATTTCGTGTCCATCTGGACTGTGATGGGAATAGAAATAGAGCACTCTTTTTGTGCCTTAGGGAGAATGACATTTGGATACTGCAATGTGATCACTATAAAAGCAATGACATAACTTGGGTCCAAAATGTTTTTATGCCACACATGTTGGCCCTAAAACTGTGAAATACTTTAAATCCATACTTGCGTTCTTCATAAAAAAAGGATTGCAGAAGAGCCCATTGGACTGAAAATAGGTTAGTACCTACATTCTCATGGCTGTACAGTAGCTAAACTTTATGAGTTCTTTACCCCATTATATTTTAGTTCAAAGAGAAATTGTGCTCTACTACAGTAATGTCCTAAAGTCTGTCATGAGATGCTTGGTTTTATATAGGACAAAGGGTCTTATTTTACATGTTATTAAGTCGGCAATCAGGTCCGTGTTTGGCTGAAAAGCGCATTGGCTTCAATTTACCGAAAGAACACTTAAAAAATAAATAACAAGGCCAAGGGTTGACAATACAAGCAGATTATTTTTATCTCCGGTCAAAGAAGTATGAAAATAACACAAATTTACAATAAAAGTTTTCCCATATATAATATTGTATAGCACTTATATATACATATGTAGCCAAAATGGGCCATATTTACTAAGCAGTCTTTAATTAATGCAGCCAATCACGCTGCTCAAACTTTTTTTTTAAATTACCTGGACTTAATGTCTGGGGAACACACTGGTTCTGTAGGTTTGCACCTGGCAGAGAAATATCTTGCACAAAATGGCTACAGGTCAGGGTTCGGGACCCGCCGATTAATTTTTGCACTTGTAACGTGCGTTACCAAAAAGCTAAGCAAATCTTATATAATGTTGACATACATTGTCATAGCATGTTGGAAAAGTGACTAACAATACAGGCATGCATTTAGGAAAATGGCATTCTTTTTTTCTACACAAAAAGACAGGGGTGCCTAGCTGGGAATTTGTGTGTTAATTCTTTTTTTCTGTCTGCTTATGAACTGAGGTTTTGTTTATTTTTTCATACAGTTTACAAGAAAAAATACATTGAGATGTGCTATTTTTTAAGTACCATATAGCAAGGATAAGGTACATGTCTGTACCATGTGGTTTTAAGGATGGGACGTACCTCCTGGAGATGACTCACATCCTTAAAAAAAAAAAGAAGATGGTCTATGATACAGAGTCCAATCAGATTGGAGCTATACATCTGACCCTAAAATGTGACGTCACAGGCCCATATAAGGCCAGTTAGGGTCTAATTTTAGCTGAAGTTGTCGACGAGTCAACAGCCGTTTTGGATTTACCATGGGGTTTGGATTGAAGAAAGAAAAGAAAATTAAAGAAAGAAGAAAGAATGACAGATGAAGATAGAAGAAATAAATTTTTTACTGATCTTGGTCGATTGCAGGGAGTGAATGAGCGGGTCGAGAGCTTCCTGTTACGTGGGATTCGGACTTCTAAAGGTAAGATAAAAATTTGAATGTATGTAATTGCTTTTTTCAGGTTTTTTAATTTGTATTATTTATTTGTATGTTTTAATTGCCCATTGACTGCCAATGATTAATCTGTGTGTACAGATAAATAAAGTGAAAGGCAATGCATTTTTCGGCACATGTGGTTTACAATAGATTGTATTTTTCTATTCTGTTATTGTTTTCACTAAATAGTTTTTATTGGATGGCTTGTTTTTATTGACATTTTAGTAATTTTTTTGATGGTTAGCGGTTTAATTTCTTGATTTGTTGTTGGTGGATGTTTTCTTTAATTGTATATAGTATTTGGTTATGACATAATTTTATTCTTTTACAGTTTTGGTGTTAGAATATAGGTGTTAGATAATTATATAGGGCCTTATCTGTATGTTGTGTCTTTGCTTCATACAGTGTTTCTCTCTGGTTTGATATATGCCTCCTTGCTCATTTGCAACGGCCTGTTTCATTGACCGCCTAGGTAATTAGGTAGAGTGGGTGCATTTTTTTCTGCCTACTAATCAAATGTAGCCAGGTCCTCTCTCTCTGTGTGGGGGAACCCCTCAGGTAATACGTGGCGGTGGGGAAGAGTAGAGCATGCAGGTCTGGGGAAGGAGCCGTGTGCGCATCTTTGAGGTGCATGGGAGGGATGTCGGGTGGGGTGCCGGGAGCTGTGCGCGGGAGGGCGCATCGTTGGGGACATGGAGGCTCCCGAGAGGGGCGCCGCCTTCTTATTGGTGCTTGCGCATGCGCAATGGTTCCCTGCAGCCGGTGTGGCCATTACGGAGGTTGGCGCATGCGCAAGGAAAATGCGCGCGAGGCGGCCAAATGGGAGAATAGGCTCCCAAGAAAAATACAGCCCAGGGTACACAGGGGCAAGGTCAGGTGACAGCCAGGGAACTAAGGGTTGCCCAAACTCCCTGCTCAGGAAAGGATACATTTCACGCACTGGAGGAGCACGTCAGTCGGCGCAAGGAGAGGCTAGTGGAAGGAAGTGAGGGTGCAGGGGGTCAGTGACCACTGCACAAGACCAGCAGCCCCTAGGCCCAGTTAGCCCTGAGCCACTCAGTAAGTTTGTGGTGCTACAGGGGAGAGGCCCTAGGGTTCCCACCAAGAGGCTGGGGATCAAAGCCTACTCCAGCAGTGAGAGCGGATGTACCCAGGGTGGACGGCCCTTACCGATCACACCGCTGGAGGAACCGGAAGTCGCCCAGGAGGTCGTCGGATCCTTTTGAAGATCCTTTGAACGCCCAGGTTCGCGTACGCATGGGCAGGTATTGTTACACACGTGCACACACTACAGAGTACTCACCACATAGTGGCAGCGCTGACCACGGGACAGGGGTTTTCTGTGGAATGTGTGGGGGGGTACACGGGTGGTGGGTAAGGGGCATACACCTAAGTGGGAGTGAATGACATTGGGACTTATAGAGTATAAGATATAATATATATGCATGTTCAGTAAAGGTATTCTGCTTATTCATACCAATTGTGGTTATTGGGTTGTGTCCTGTGAGGGCCCCTTCCGATCTCTCTCTCTCTCTCTCTCTCTCTCTCTCTCTCTCTCTCTCTCTCTCTCTCTCTTTCTCTCTCTCTCTCTCTCTCTCTCTCTCTCTCTCTCTCTCTCTCTCTCTCTCTCTCTCTCTCTCTCTCTCTCTCTCTCTCTCTCTCTCCCTCTCCCTCTCCCTCTCCCTCTCCCTCTCCCTCTCCCTCTCTTCTTTCTGTTTCTTTCTTTCTTACTGGCATCAGACTACAGATCTGGCTGAAGTTCCTGAAGAAGGGGACAGTTCATGCTTATTGGAAATAAACAGACAACGTAGCGATAGTGGTGAGTTTTCTGTGATCAAGGGAGGTGCATAATTTGTATTCTTTTGCTTTTCTTTATATACAGTAGTATATATATCCCGAGTCAAATTTGATATTGTCAGAAACACTTTTTGTTTAGATGTACAAATTGTACATTTTAAAAACATTTGAACTACGCATATTATCGTTGTAGAGGTAAAAGTCATTAACTACATTCTTTAAGTACTGAGAAAAAGGTGTTCTTTTTGACAGGAAAAAAAAATCTGTATTTAAAAAGGAAGGTGTTTTGCTATGACAAATTCTGAAGATTAGGGGTCTTTAATGAGTCCTTAGAATTTTTTTTATTTTTTTTATTTTTTTTATTTACTAAGCCTATTTTCATGACGAGGTTTAAAAAAACGCACTTCATGAGTTTTACCTTTACAGCAACGATATATGCTTGGAAAATTGTTACTAACATTGATTGTCAATTCACATACTATAAACCCTACAAAAATCAACAAAGCATAAACAAATGCAGAAAATTGCCAGATTTGTCTTTGTAAATCCACTGAGCATCATATTGAGTACTTGATGACAGCTCACTGTTAGTGACAATGTTTTTGCACCCGAAAGTTCAGTTCCCTAGTAAGGGAAGAGGTGATAATCAGAATTCTCTTCCAGTGGGAACAACATGGATCATTATTTTATTAATCAGCACATTACACTTGCAATGTAATTGCCATTTATCACCTTTCCAATTAAGACAGTACGGTTGACATTTTGTTTGAGATTTAAACTTTTTTTTACTAAACAACAGGAAAAAATTAAGTTAGTAATACAAAGTCCCTGTTTTGAATTTCATATGATGTTTACAGTTATTTTATATTTTATAAGACTTCTGTTCTCTTCTAGAAGGCATAATTGATTAAGTACTTATTTACATTGAAATACCTACCTAGTAAACATGCATATAAACATTGGTACACATAAAAACACTTTAATGTCTTTGATTATACACAAATTGCAGCTATTTACACATTATCAGAGTTATATGATACTTTAGCTTATTTGTCTGTTTCTCTGTCTTCTGAGAGAGATCGAAAAGACGAACAAAATATTATGACTTTTTGATATATATTAATAAAGTCACGTGGATTTAAGTATTCCATTTCTTTTGTTTGCCAATATGGGAGAGAACAGACTGTAACATAAATAATAATGTGCTGATGATTCCTGCTCAAAAAAGGGTGCACTGAATTTGGCAGTGGGAACAAATGCAAATGTAAATTGATGTACTGTGTTCATAAAAAGTCATTGCTAATACTATAGCAACAGGTATTATCCTCTAGCAAAGAGCATTAATTATTCAAAATTAATCAATTAGTATACAATGTGCTCCTTGTCTGCAATTGGATTTTAGTAGCAGGTACCCTGCATATCTTGAAATTAGCTTTTAACATAATTGTCAATGCTGATTTTGCAATTGAGGTGAACTGCAGTATTTCAATGTCATTGTGACATACTGAGAACAGATACGTGGGTCTTTTGTCGTTCTCAAACCTGCAATTATTTTCGTGTCCATCTGGACTGTGATGGGAATAGAAATAGAGCACTTTCTTTTTGTGCCTTAGGGAGAATGACATTTGGATACTGCATGTGATCACTATAAAAGCAATGACATAAACTTGGGTCCAAAATGTTTTTATGCCACATGTTGGCACTAAAACTGTGAAATACTTTAAATCCATACTTGCGTTCTTCATAAAAAAGGATTGCAAGAGAGCCCATTGGACTGAAATAGGTTAGTACCTACATTCTCATGGCTGTACAGTAGCTAAACTATTATGAGTTCTTTACCCTCATTATATTTTAGTTCAAAGAGAAATTGCTCTCCTACAGTAATTGTCCTAAAGTCTGTCATCGATGCTTTGGTTTTATATAGGACAAAGGGTCTTATTTTACATTGTATATTAAGTCGGCAATCAGGTCCGTGTTTGGCTGAAAAGCGCCATTGGCTTCAATATTACCGAATGAACACTTAAAAAATAAATAACAAGGCCAAGGGTTGACAATACAAGCAGATTATTTTTATCTCCGGTCAAAGAAGTATGAAAATAACACAAATTCTACAATAAAAAGTTTTCCCATATATAATATTGTATAGCACTTATATATACATATGTAGCCAAAATGGGCCATATTTACTAAGCAGTCTTTAATTAATGCAGCCAATCACGCTGCTCAAACTTTTTTATTTTAAATTTACCTTGACTTAATGTCTGGGGACCACCCTGGTTCTTGTAGTTTGTCACCTGGCAGAAATATCTTGCACAAAATGGCTACAGGTCAGGGTTCGGACCCGCGATAATTTTTGCACTTGTAACGTGCGTTACCAAAAGCTAATGCAAATCTTATTATAATGTTGACATACATTGTCATAGCATGTTTGGAAAAGTGACTAACAACTACAGGCATGCATTTAGAAAATGGCATTCTTTTTTTCTACAACAAAAGACAGGGGTGCCTAGCTGGGAATTTGTGTGTTAATTCTTTTTTTCTGTCTGCTTTAGAACTGAGGTTTTGTTTATTTTTTCATACAGTTTACAAGAAAAAATACATTGAGATGTGCATTTTTTTAAAGTACCATATATGCACGGATAAGGTACATGTCTGTACCATGTGGTTTTAAGGATGTGACGTACCTCCTTGGAGATGACTTCACATCCTTAAAAAAAAAGAAGATGGTCATATGATACAGAGTCCAATCAGATTGGAGCTATACCATCTGACCCTAAAATGTGACGTCACAGGCCCTATATAAGGCCAGTTCGGTCTAATTTTAGCTGAAGTTGTCGACGAGTCAACAGCCGTTTTGGATTTACCATGGGGTTTGGATTGAAAGAAAAGAAAATTAAAGAAAAGAAGAAAAGAATGACAGATGAAGATAGAAGAAATAAATTTTTGTACCTGATCTTGGTCAGATTGCAGTGGATGACGTCGCGGGTCGAGAGCTTCCTGTTACGCTGGGATTCGGACTTCTAAAGGTAAGATAAACATTGAATGTATGTAATTGTCTTTTTTCAGGTTTTTTAATTGTATTTATTTATTTGTATGTTTTTAATTGCCCATTGACTGCCAATGTATTAATCTGTGTGTACAGATAAATAAAGTGACAGGCAATGCATTTTTCGGCACATGCTGGTTTACAATAGATTGTTATTTTTCTATTTCTGTTTATTGTTTTCACTAAATAGTTTTTTATTTGGATGGCTTGTTTTTAGTACATTTTAGTAATTTTTTTGATTGGTTAGCGGTTTAATTTCTTGATTTGTTTGTTGGTTGGATGTTTCTTTAATTGTATTATAGTATTTTGGTATGACATAATTTTTATTCTTTTACAGTTTTGGTGTTAGAATATAGGTGTTAGAATAATTATATAGGGCCTTATCTGTATGTTGTGTCTTTGCTTCATACAGTGTTTCTCTCTGTGTTTGATATATTGCTCCTTGCTCATTTGCACCGGCCTGTTTCATTGACCGCCTAGGTCATATTAGGTAGAGTGGGTGCATTTTTTCTCTTGCCTACTTTCAATCAAATGTAGCCAGGTCCTCTCTCTCTGTGTGGAACCCCCTCCAGGTACTCACCGTGGCGGTGGGGAGTAGAGCTGCCGGTTGCGGGGAAGGAGCCGTGTGCGCATCTTTCGGTGCATGGGAGGGATGTCCGGTGGGTGCCGGGAGCTGTGCGCGGGAGGGCGCATCGTTGGGGACTCTCGGAGGCTCCCGAGAGGGGCGCCGCCTTCTTATTTGTGCTTGCGCATGCGCAATGGTTCCCTGCAGCCGGTGGCCATTACGGAGGTTGGCGCATGCGCAAGGAAAATGCGCGCGAGGCGGCCAATGGGAGAATAGCTCCCAAGAAAAATACAGCACCCAGGGTACACAGGGGCAAGGTCAGGTGACGCCAGGGACCCTATAGGGTTGCCCAAACTCCCTGCTCAGGAAAGGATACATTTCACGCACTGGAGGAGCACGTCAGTCGGCGCAAGGAGAGGCTAGTGGAAGGAAGTGAGGGTGCAGGGGTCAGTGACCCACTGCACAAGCCAGCAGCCCCCTAGGCCCCAGTTAGCCCTGAGCCACTCAGTAAGTTTGTGGTGCTACAGGGAGAGGCCCTAGGGCTTCCCACCAAGAGGCTTGGGATCAAGCCTACTCCGCAGTGAGAGCGGACTGTACCCAGGGTGGACGGCCCTGACCGATCAACCCGCTGGAGGAACCGGACGTCGCCAGGAGGTCGTCGGATCCTTTTTGAAGATCCTTTGAACGCCCAGGTGCCGTCGCACTGGGCAGGTATTGTTACACACGTGCACCACCTACAGAGTACTCACACATAGTGGCAGCGCTGACCACGGGACAGGGGTTATTCTGTGGACATGGTGTGGGGGTACACGGTGGTGGGTAAGGGGCATACACTCCTAAGTGGGAGTGAATGACATTGGGACTTATAGAGTATAAGATATATATATATATGCATGTTCAGTAAAGGTTATTCTTGCTTATTCATACCAATTGTGTGTTATTGGGTTGTGTCCTGTGAGGGCCCCTTCCTGCCCTGTTGGATCCCTCCCAGGTGGAGGCGTTGCACCACGAGAAAGTGAATATATATGTACCCCAGGCTCCCCGAGTGGAGGCTTAGGCTCCTGAGGGCCGCACAGGTAATATACAGCATTAGTAGCGTCTGTATTCACAGGGAATACCCATTACATTTGGAGGCGCTGCTGAGATCAGCCCTGGGGTGCCCTACTCAGTAGTTCACGTAGTATCGCATCAATCAGCATGCCTGCGCTCACGCCACAACAAGTGGGCGAATGGGCCGAGAAACTAGAAGAACCTCTGCGACACGTGGTCGCCGTAGGAGGGGTGCCCGCCCATGTACCCATGTTCACTGTCTGCAGTGCAGTATGGACATTACTTGGTCTGGCGTGAGCCTGCCTCATCAGTAAGCACTACCACTTTGACCAGCAAGAGAACACCCTACTACTGGCCGTAGAACAAGCTCTACGCCCTGATAAAGGCCCACAAGTAGTATATATACCCGAGACCTTACCGCAAGGGTGCCCTCTCATTTACCCTGGAACAGCCTCTAGTTACGCAACTTCCTCTACCAGACATGCGGGTTGGGAAGGCAAAGGTATGGCCGCCAGTACTCCCATCAGATCGGACGTATCCCTGCCACGAGTGACTTTCCTTTCTGATGCTAGGCAAGGGGCCACCAGCTGGCCCGGTAGCCCGCCAACATCACAGGCCCCTGACAGATTAACGAGCAGCTTCACACCAACCCCTAATATGGGAGCAGGGATCGCTAGTCACTCAGATAGTGGTGGCTCCATACTGGGCGTGACATTCCCGCAGCTTGGGGAAGCTATAACTATGTCAGCACAAGCTCAGAATTATCGGAAGCTGAAGGCGTTTTCAGGAACGGTTCCTGTCCCCGCAGGTGAAGAAGGCATCGAGTCTTGGAAGGAACACACCCTCAAGGTGATCAATGAATGGCCCTGCTCTGAAGCGGTAAGACAGCAGAGAATCCTGGAGAGCCTCAGACCCCCGGCATCCACCATGGTCAGTGCACCGCGCGACCAAGACCCTGATCTCTCTGCTCATCAGATGGTAGAGCTGTTAGTCCAGATCAATGGCAAAGATGAAGAGGAAAGTGAGCTGTGGTTCAAATATTATGGTCTAAGACAGAAAGAGAAAGAAGATCTGTCAGATTTCCTTCAACGAATCCAGCTAGTACTTTGGAAATTGCGAACTTGCGACCTCATTCCAGCCTCGGCTATGGACGAATACCGGCGCAAGCAGTTCCTCCGAGGGGCCATTCCCACTCATCACATAGTGATCATGATTAGGTGCTCCCTATTACAGAGGCCTCCCCCTACATTCATGGACATTTTGGGGCTAGTCAAGGGGCATGAAGCCTATACAAAGCTACATACGTCCACCAAGGTCAAAGAACAGCTTATGAGTGACATTCAGGGAGCCTCTGCTCGCAGGCTCAAGAAACCTGTCAAAGAAGAAGAGGAGCCACCCAAGTCACCCTCAGTGAAAGGCCGAACTTCTGGGAAATCATCCCCCACTTACCCAAGACGGTTTGATCCCAAGGATATTGTCTGCTATGGCTGTGGGCAGAAGGGCCATTTCTCCAGAGAGTGCCCAGGAGGAGGCAACCAAGAAAAAAAAACTCCAAGTAAAGGAAGCTCTGCTAGGTCCAACATCTGCCGGATACAGACCACCGAAGTAAGATATCTGAGGCCATCCCTGAGCCTCCCGAAACTCCTACTGACCCAAGCACCGACGATGGAACTCCACCATGGGATGCTTACAGTCAGGTAGGCCCATCTGCCATTGTGCGTGTGGTACTAGAAGGGATCTATGCCTCTGCTCTACTGGACACCGGGTCCCAAGTGACCATAATATACAGACAATTCTATGACCAGCACCTCAAACACTGTCCCCTGCGGTCGGCGGAACATATGAAGGTGAGGGGGTTAAGTAACGAAGATTACCCCATCGATGGGATTGTAAGGGTTCAACTGGAGATACTCCAACTGAACACCGGCAAGAAACATCCCATGCATGTGGAAGCAATGGTATGTCCTGAGCCTCAAGAACAGTGTCAGTACCCGATCATATTGTGAACAAATACTGATCTAGTGCGAGTTGTAATCAGAGCATACTTGAAAGAGACCAACAAATTACCAATGGCCAATCCACTCCTTGACCCTGTACTACGGGAGGAGTGCAACCGGGTATATGCCTTAGAGCGTCACGGGGACCTCTACAATCGTCAATGCGGACTGATGACAATTGTACCAGGGGGAGTGCAACGTATGGCCGTCTGGTGCTGTTATGCCGATCGAGATGAGACCGACCATCTTTTCTCTCTGGAGAGTACCCCTGAGAAAGATGTTCAGAGAGGGTATAGGGTAATACCCGAAGTGAGAGAGTGGACGACTAAACTTCCTCTACGAACCTACGTATACTGTATGTTCAGAATATCTCCCCATTCCCGATGGACCTTGATGCAGGACGAAGTTTGGGCCGCATATATCCGGTCAGCCCTGTGGAAACAGTGCCACAGGTGAACGCCGCTGCAGTGGATGAGCAGTTAGTCGACCTGGATATCAACTTCGGAGATTCGACGCTGCCAACTGAGTGGAAGGGTCGGCTGGCAGCCAAGTTGAATGAGCGAAGGACGGTGTTTTCCACAAGTGAGATGGATGTGGGTTGCAGTCACAGCGCCCAACACACCATTAGATTGAGTGACGCCACTCTGTTCCATGAACACTCCCGTCGCATCGCCCCCAGGGATGTGGACGATGTAAGGAACATCTTGAAAGAAATGGAGACCGCTGGGATTTTGACTGAGTCTCAGAGTCCTTACGCCTCATCCATAGTGGTGGTGAGGAAGAAGAACGGATCCGTAAGACTGTGTGTCGATTATCGAACCCTGAACAATCGTACGGTACCTGACCAATACAACCTTCCTCGCATTGAAGAGATTCTGAATGCTCTAACCGGGAGCCAATGGTTCAGTGTTCTCGACTTATGATCTGTGTACCACCACGTACCTATGAGTGCAGAGGACCAGGAAAAGACAGCCTTCGTCTGCCCCCTGGGTTTCTACCAATTTACGCATATGCCCCGAGGTATATGTGGGGCCCCTGCTACCTTCCAGCGACTGATGGAGAAAACTATCGGAGACATGAAACCTCGGGAGTGTCTAGTCTACCTGGACGACATCATTGTCTTGGGAAGACCCTGGAGGAGCACAAAGAGAGGCTTCTTAAGGTGATAGACCGTCTTGGAAAAGAAGGGTTGAAGTTGTCGCTCGACAAGTGTCAGTTCTGTCACACCTCTGTGACTTACGTGGGACACATCGTGTCTGCCCAAGGAATTGCCACCGATCCGGCCAAAGTAGAAGCGGTAGTGAACTGGCCCCGTCCCGAGAATGTCACGGAACTGCGATCATTCCTGGGCTTCTGTGGGTATTACCATTGCATCGTGGAAGGGTACTCCAGTCGAGCTAAACCCCTGAACAATCTTTTGAAGATATATCCCGAAGATACAGGAAAGAAGGCCACTTCGGCCCGTCAACCGTTTGGTGATAAATGCGCGTCCGAGAGTGAACAGGCCTTCCTGAATTTGAAGAAAAGCCTGACGGAAGCACCGGTGCTTGCATATGCTGATCCAGAACAACCCTACATTCTGCACGTGGATGCCAGTCTCAATGGACTGGGAGCAGTCTTACATCAGAAACACCCCAAGGGTCTTAGGTCTCGTAGCCTACGTCAGCCACAGTCTGACACCCAGTGAACAAATAATACCCTGTACACAAGTTAGAGTTTCTGACTCTCAAATGGGCGATCACGGAAAAACTCCATGATTATCTTTACGGTGTTACGTTTGAGGTAAGGACGGACAACAATCCCCTCACGTACATTAATACCTCTGCCAAATTAGATGCATCAGGGCACGATGGCCGGCAGCCCTATCCAATTACAAATTCTCTCTGAAGTATAAGCTGGGGCCTTTGAACATCGGAGCTGATGCTCTATCCCGAGGACCAGGACTACAGCCGCGGCCCCTTTTATTCTCCGATTTTCTGGGATTTTTTCCGAATGCCACGAACTTCACCGCGTTCATGCCGCATTCATGTTGCATTCATGCCGGCGTCACCCGCGGTTGATGTGTTTATTGATGTGTTTATTGATAATGGTTCGGATTTAATTGGTTGCAATTCTTCGCGTATCCGCCAGGTGGCAGATATTCATGAATTGTAATGCGCATGCGCTTCAGTAATGTAATTGTATCGATCCGTGTTTTTTTCGTATTGATCCCGCACACGGTGTTAAAGAAGGGTATTGGTGTGTAGCACCAGATGTTTTCCATATCTTTGATCATGGAGACTTCAAAAGGCGAAAGGTCATGTTAAAACCAACTAAGAAACGTCAGTTGCAGGCAAGCAATGCGCCAGCGCCAGCACCGGCTTCCAATAACGGTCCGACCGTCAGTGAAAACCTGGTGACCGGCAACCCATGCTGTCTGTCCCTGCCCGGATACCTGCAGCCTGAGCCAGATTTCGCGTACAGATTCCAGCAAGCTTGCATGTACCAAAGCGATTTCCAGCCTCATCAGCTGACTACAGGTGTAGTAGTCCCGCTGTCACCTGTCAACTACGTGTATAATCAAGAATACGGGACTGGCAGTGGCTCGGTGCCAGCTGATTGGCAAAGTCTATGGTGAGTAATGTTGCCATATTTTATTCTGTTTTTGAAATATCAATATCAATGCACAGTCAAGCGATTCTCCTGTAAGCAATATGATTGGCTGAGCAGCTTCTACAGTAGATACTGAACAATTGGTGGAAAGCTAGGCGCATGCACATTGGAACCTTCTTGAAACGCATATGCGTGTCATCACATCGACAGTAGGCGCATGCGCATGTGAACAGGAGATGCCCCCAGAGAAAATTATTGGTGGGACTGACTGTGGGAACTTCTTTAGGGGACTGACTGACCATTACAGTAAAACTTATACTTTTGGTTTTCCTCAGAAAAGAAAACTTTGTCATCTCATGCGGAAAACGGCAAATGGAGGGATTTCGATGGATAATATCGCTTCATGTAAAAAAAAAAACATTCCGGAGTCAACAGTTTAGTGGCTGTTGTTATTGATTAGGATAGAATACTGTAACTGAGAGCTTCAAAAAAAAACCTGAAACAGTATGCTGTTGTTTTCAGACCGTATGCAATACTTTTTTATATATATACTGAATAATAACCCTGAAAAATAAAAAGTATGCATTTATTCTACACGTATTCCAGTACATATGTGTATTCTATACCCGTACAGCATTTATTGTTTTAATACTCTTGTGATGTACTGAGCGTGCCTACAGTATACAGTACTGTACTGTATGTTCTAGAAACACTGTATTTTGTCACAGTATAAAAGGAGACAATGGAACAATTTAAAACAAATCAACATTTTCTTTTATTGGTGGAGTAAGTACAAAAACATTTATGGAGTAAGCAAAACATTTATCTACAAATACAATTTAAAAACATTTAAAGTGTACAGCAATTCTAAACATTTACAGGTGTATGGTGTACTGCTAGTAAAACCATTTATGTACAGAAAGTCAAAACATTTACAGTAGGATGGTGTACAGTACAGTAAGTCAGGCCTGCACAACTCCAGTCCTCGAGGGCCGCAAACACATGCACAACGCCATGTATTCGCAGCTCTCTGCATAGGCCCCAAAGACGGAAAATTTGTATTACTGTTTTTATTATTATCAATGCGCATTATTCATGATTATCCACCGGCCCTCAATTTTCAACTGTGCTGTACTATTTTGTTATTTCTCTTCTGCATACTTCAATAGTGTATCTACAGTCATGATTTCCACAAAAAAAAAACCCCTCTCTCAATGATTATTTGTATTTTTCTTTCCTGATAAAATAAAATACATATTTAATTACATCAAGATTTTATTTGTTTGAACTTTAAATTCACTGTGAATGTGTGTGGGGGGGATTCTTGAAGAAGACATACAGTTTTAATAATTGGTTACCTTTTTAATAATTGGTTACATAATCAGATTAACATACGGGAAAGCCAACAATAGGAAAATTAACGAATGGTCTGGGAGAGGTTGAAAAGCACAAAGACAAGCTTATGAAAATGAATGGTTTTCGAGAGGTGTCGATAAGAGGTTGAAATTCTTGGGCGAGCCTTGTGTATGAGAGGGGGGTAAAGCTGCATGAAGGATTAGCTGTACTGTAGTTCAAAGACATGACATATTTTCAACAGGCACGGCATCATAATAATTTGATCCCCACACCCCCAAATACATAAAAATCACACAAATCATTCATGTGCAGTCAAACGCACAGTGTCGCAGTCAAAAGCTACAGCACAGATTGAATATCGTAATATCAAGATGGTTTAGGCAGCCACATGTTCATGTTGAGAAAATAAAAATTAAAAATGATGAGAATTTTTTTTTTTTTGGGCACTCTTGAACTTCGCAAGCAAGCAGTGGTGAAGTTATAGGCGCATGCGCAGTAATCATCAGCTAGCTCCCTTCCCAAAGAGGATTACACGCAGGCAGGTCATCATAATAATTTGATCCCCACACCCCCAAATACATAAAAATCCCACAAGCTACAGCACCGATTGAATATCGGAATATCAAGATGGCTTAGGCAGGCACATGTTGAGAAAATAAAAATAAAAAATGACGAGAAAAAAAAAAAATTTGGTCAGTCTTGAACTTTTTTTTCCCACAATGAGCATTAATAATCAACACAGAAGAATAAATCAAACCAGGCTCTGCACGCAGGAATGTGATGACAGGAATGTGATTAAAGACAGGAAGCCATCCATTCAAAGGAATAGTGTGGGAGAGGTGTACTGTAGATAAGATACGAAGTTGAAATACTGCAGTGCAGTAAATTAGCCTGCACGGGGGCGAGCGAGGGGAGAGCGCTGTATACAGTACGCCGAAATGTGATACTGTTACAGTACATGCCTATGCGTTTCAACAATGTTCAAATGAGACATACAGCACTGTACATGCATGTATAAATATGCAAATTTACACACGCAGACTGTGTACTGACGTAGGTTGAACTGCTACAGTATTAGACTTTGAAGACAACAGCTCGCGAACGCCCACCTGAGTTTTTTAGACAGTATTGCTGTATTGCAGACAGCGCTAATAATATGCTAATATTACGAGCGCTAAAATACTGGAACATATTCCGGAAAAAAAAAATATACTGCATCTGCCCGCGGTTATCAGAGTTGCGCCCCAACGGCCGCATTAGGATAAAGGCTGCTGCAGCTGTAAGTACTACTCCAGATGATGATGAGTGGGAAGAAATCCCAGGGCCAGGGATGCGAGCAATGTGTTGCACCGCTGCCATCATCAACGACCAAGTGGCCTTCTCAGAACTACGAGTTGCAGATTCCTTAGAATGCCAGTTGCAGGCTATCCCAGCCGCCTACTGCGATCCAAAGGGGATGAATATAACTCACGACAAGGTGATATGATGGAATGACCTGGTGGACTACCAAGTGAAAGATCCGGTAATCAGCATCATTCGGCAAGCTGTTCAAAGGAAGAATCCAGCCCTACTGAAACGTGCACCCAGAGACCTGATCGCATTGCTAATGCGTGAGGTGGACAAGTTTGAAATTGACAATTGCTTACTCTATCATGTAGTACAATATCACAACCACCCTGATAGGCGACAATTGATTCTACTTCAGAATTTAAGATATATGGTATTGAAGTCTCTACATGATGAACATGGACATCTCGGTGTAGAGAAGACCTTTGGGTTGGTCAGAGACCGCTTCTTCTGGCCCAAAATGCGAGAAGCGGTAGAACAACACTGTCGCCGTTGTTCACGGTGTATACAACGCAAGACCCTGCCTACAAGAGCAGCGCCCATGGGCCACCTAAACAGTTCTGGCCCAATGGACCTGATGTGTATGGACTTTCTGTGCATTGAGCCCGATACCCGAGGAATATGCAACGTGCTGGTCATCACGGACCATTACACCCGGAATGCTCAGGCCTTCCCCACTAAAAACCAGAAAGCCATCACAGTGGCAAAAATACTATGGGAGAAATGCTTCGTTCACTACGGTCTTCCAAACCGGCTTTACTCAGACCAGGGTCGAGATTTTGAGAGCACTCTGATCCAGGAATTGCTCAAAATGCTGAATATTGCTAAATCGCGGAGGACGCCATACCATCCCGAAGGAGACGATTTGCCAGAACGATTTAATAGGACCTTGTTGGACATGCTCGGTACCGGGAAGGGTGCGCAGAAAACGGAATGGAATCGACACGTGGAGGCCTTGGTACACGCGTACAACTGTACCCGCCATGAGTCAACTGGATTCTCCCCATACTTCCTTATGTTTGGGCGAGGGGCGAGACTGCCAGTAGATGTACGTCTTCGAGTGTCAACGGATGGGATACACAACGCTACCCATTTCAAATATGTGCAAAGACTTAAGGACATTTTGCAACAAGCTTACCAACAGGCTGAGAAGTCTGCAGCTAAACTGAATGCCGGCAACAAAAGACGATACAACCATAAAGTCAAATATCGGGAGCTACGTCCTGGGGACGCTGTGTTGCTTTGTAATCTGGGAGTCCCAGGAAAACATAAATTGGCGGACTGATGGAGAGATGGTGTATATGAGGTAGAGTCACAGATGCCTGGCCTCCCGGTCTATTGCATCAAAGACCCTGAAGGCCGGGTAAAGGTTTGGCATCGTAATCATCTTCTCCCCATTCCACAAGTGGGAGACGAGGAAGCAGAAATACTGGCCACAGCGCTGAACGGTGAGTCCGATTCCTCAGAGATTGGTCAAGAGACTGTAAATAATTATACCAACTCTGAAACTCCTGAAGATCCTATGGAATGACCCTCTCAAAGGGACTATTCCACTGAAGGGGCATCTCCCGGAGGAGCTACGGTAAAGGGCCCCGTAGGCCAACACCTAATATGGTGGCTCCAACAGGCCAGCCTTTGGATCCACAGAGCCCGTGTTTTGTGCCAAACAGAGACAGTTCAGAGACATTTCTCCCCTCAAGGGAAGAGGCTGAGCCTCAGGACTGTATCTATTACTCCCCAGAGGGAGTTGTTGAAGAACAGCTCCATAGGAGCCAAAGAGTAAGGTACCCTCCAAACGGGTAACCTATGACCAAATTGGGGCACCACATTATGAGGCTCAGCAGTGGGCTCACAACAAAGTGCAGTCCGTCATTGTGATGTTCAATGAAATGTACAATCTGATATAGAGCTGACAAGTGTAAGATTGTATATGATTGATGCAATTTTTATTATATAATGATGTCGTACAATTTTTCATTATATAACTGCTGTACATAGTTGCATAAGATGTGACCCAAGCGAGGTCGTTGGGGTTTTACCAGGGGGAGGATGTAGCTCTGTGTGTGGAACCCCCTCCAGGTACTCACCGCAGCAGTCGGGAGTAGAGCGGCCGGTCACGGGATAGGAACGGGGGTCCACGCATCTTCCGGTGCATGGGAGGGGTGTCCGGCGGGTGCCGGGAGCTGTGCGCGGGAGGGCGCATCGTTGGGGACTCTCGGCGGCTCCCGCGAGGGGCGCCGCCATCTTATTTGTGCTTGCGCATGCACAATGGGTCCCTGCAGCCGGTGGCCATTACGGAGGTTGACGCATGTGCAAGGAATGTGCGCGAGAGGCGGCCAATGGGAGAATAGCTCCCAAGAAGAATACAGCCCTCAGGGTACACAGGGGTAGGGTCAGGTGACGCCAGGGAGCCTATAGGGTTGTCCAAACTCCCTGCTCAGGAAAGGATACATTTCACGCGCTGGAGGAGCACGTCAGTCGGCGCCAGGAGAGGCTAGGGGAAGGAGTTGAGGGTGCAGAGGTCAGTGACCCACTGCACTAGGCCAGCAGCCCCCTAGTCCCCAGTTAGCCCTGAGCCCCTCAGTAAGTTTGTGGTGCTTCAGGGACAGGCCCTAGGTTAGGGACCCTGCCCTATTAGCATATACAGTGTCAGTTAGGGACACAGCGGATGCTGCACTTCCCACCAAGATGCTTGGGATCAAGCCTACTCCGCAGAGAGAGCGGACTGTACCCAGGGTGGACGGCCCTGACCGATCAACCCACTGGAGGAACCGGACGTCGCCAGGAGGTCGTCGGATCCTTTTTGAAGATCCTTTGAACGCCCAGGTGCCGTCGCACTGGGCAGGTATTGTTACGCACGTGCACCACCTACAGAGTACTCACACATAGTGGCAGCGCTGACCACGGGACAGGGGTTATTCTGTGGACATGGTGTGGGGGTACACGGTGGTGGGTAAGGGGCATACACTCCTAAGTGGGAGTGAATGACATTGGGACTTATAGAGTATAAGATATATATATATATGCATGTTCAGTAAAGGTTATTCTTGCTTATTCATACCAATTGTGTGTTATTGGGTTGTGTCCTGTGAGGGCCCCTTCCCGCCCTGTCGGGATCCCTCCCAGGTGGAGGCATTGCACCACGAGAAAGCAAATATATATGTACCCCAGGCTCCCCGAGCGGAGGCTTAGGCTCCTTAGGGCCACACAGGTAATATACAGCATTAGTATCGTCTGTATTCACAGGGAATACCCGTTACATAAAAAAACAATGTAGAAAAACAATTAGAAAGCATTTATGTTGATGCAGAGTAAAGACCACATATAGGAGAAAGAGAGAGAAGTTCAGTCCCTTGTTCTATTTTTTCTGAAGTTGTTTCCCAATGGAAGAGAAGAGACCAGCTCCATTTTAGTGAATGGAACCAAAATATTTTCCCCGACAATGAAGCAACTTCTCCGCATGTTGAATAGGGGGGCCAGAGAGTTTCGGAGGACACAGAAGTGAAGTCTTTAAAGAGAAAACATAATATATAATAACAATAATAATAATATATAAAATATAAACCTGCCTGTTATTTAAGATGTTAAGAGTAGATAATGGAAATGGGGTAGCATATTCTGATCTTTATGATAATGACATGTTTATAACTGCAGCCATTAGAATGGGTTTCAAGAAATAGAATATTTACATAAAGTATGGAAGTATGTTTATGAAACCTCTTAAACAAGATTCTTCACTGAATTAAATCAAGCCCGGTTTCATGACTATTTAAATATGCATATTTTTCCTGGAAGGTGAATGTATATAAATGTATATAAATGTGTATAAAGCAATATATACCGTATGTACAAGACATAATGAGTGACTACAATTTTAATCTCAGTCTTTGAAGAAGTTGATCTTTAGTTCCCACTGAACACTCTATTCCTCTAGGTGCATCAATCTTAATAACATGAAACTGTGGGTACTCTTCCAGGGTAGGTCCTACTTAACCTCATTGATTTACGTGAAGAGACTAAACAACTACAACTTGTACGACTGTGAAAAACAGTGCAGATGTAATCAAAAGTATTTGACCATTGTTTCCTAGTCCTGCTAATAAAATCCAGAGCAGTAGGGTAGTCTTTCTTCAATATATCATACACAATACAACCATTTAACATAACACTCAATTATATTTAAATAATAATCCCAGAAGAACAGGACATTACTGGCCAATAATGCCCTGGCTGGAAGAGTTGAAGGCTTTAACCCAGCCAGGGCATTATTGGCCAGTAATGCCCGGTTCTGAGGGGATTATTACTATTATAGGCTAAATGTAGGTATATTTTTAAAAAAAATTAATTTTTCATAAAAAAGATACATTTTTGTAGTCATTGATTTTTATCAGCATGATTGTCTACATTCTTATCCTTTTACTGCAAGTTTATTAAAAGGAAATTGTACATATACACAGCCCCCTCTACACACACACACACACACACACACACACACACACACACACAAACACAAACACTCTGCAACCCCCCTCTATATACACAAACACACTCTGCAGTCCCCCCTACACACTGTGCAGCCCCCCTCCTCTACACCCACAAAACATACTGCAGACCTCCTCCACCCTCTACTCACAAAACACACACAGCAGCCCCCTCTACACACACAAACACACAAAACACAGAAACACACTGCAGACACACACACACACACACCAAAACACAGCCCATCTACACCCACTGACACACACACACACACACACACACACACACACTGCTGCCCCCCTATACCCACAAAACACACTGCAGACGCACACACCAACAAAACAGACTGCTGCCCCCTCTACATCCTTAAAACACACACCAGCAGCCCACCTTTACACCCACCGCAGACCCCATGTAAACCCACACACTGCAGACACATACATAAAACACTCTGCACCCCTCCTCCACCCACAAAACACACACTGAAGACACACACACTGCATCCCCCCTCTACTCCCACAAAGCACACACTACAGACACACACACAAAACACTCTGCACCCCTCCTCCACACACAAAACACACACTGTAGCCCCCCCCCCATTGCACCTACAAAACAAACACTGCACAGATACACACAAATCAACAAAACAGACTTCTGCCCCTCTACATCCACAAACACACACACTAGCATCCCCCTCCCTACACCCACTGCAGCCCCCTGTAAAACCCACACACTGCAGACACACACACCAACAAAACACTCTGCACCCCTCCCCCACCATTCAAAACACACACTGAAGACACACACACTGCAGCTCCACCTCTTCACCAGCAAAACACACACAGCAGAAACAAATCAACAAGACACCAACAGAAGACACACACACTAATAAAACACTCTGCTGGCCCCCTTTACACCCACAAAACTCACGGCAGACACACAAACCTTTCCCCTCACTCTCCTGTGCGGAGCTCTCTGCAGGCAGGGTGGGGAAGGAGTCAGTGCCTTGCTGCTGCCTTCTGTCCAATCACCTCCCCTGTCTAAGAGCAAATGTCACTCTTTGTGAATGAAACCTGAAAGCTGATTGACTGAAAAACTTGGCAAGTTGCAAAAATTCTGGGTCATTACTGATTGGATAATGCCCAGAATTTTAACCAATCAGAGAGCAGGGATTTCAATAATGCCCAGAATTTACCAGTTTTAACCTATAATTTACATTATACCAAACACATTGGGGTCTATTCTAGTAGCTTCGATAACAACTCATAAAGGATTTTGAGCAGCTATCGAAAAATGTTGCTAAGTAGCTATGCAGAAAGCCTTGATGAGTTGGATAAATCGTGCAGGGAAGGCCTTTTTTCGCAATTTCTGGCTCCTGTCAAAACACATTGCATGGGAGCTGCAAAAATCCAAATAGTGTCATTTTGATAAATTTGGCTATTCCAGTAGCTCTGATGAGATTATCGAAGCTCTGGAATTGTGAGTTTATCAAAGATTTATCTCGCCAGTAAAAGGCTGGCAAGATGAGATCTAAGAGCAAGACTTAAAAAAGAAAATGCATTTTTCCTGCATCGGATTGAAACTGGGAGTCTCCAGAGCTGATACACATTAATTCCAGCTCTGGAGACCCCTGGTTTCAATCCGATGCAAAAAAAAAAAAAAACATTTACAGGCAGCTTCATTACCTTAGCGCTAAGGCAATGAAGGGGTTAACTGCCATTGCCCGGTTTATTGTGGGTAGCTGGGGTGGGTGAAGGTGGTGTTTGCCCATGGTGGGTGTTTAGGCTTTGCAGGTTGGTTGCGGGAGGAGTTAACCCCTTCATTATCTTCATTACCCAGGGTACAGGAGCCAATGGGATTGTGAGTGTACCACGTGGTATATCTCACAATCCCATTGGTTCCTATATTATATGGCTATACAGTCTTTATTTCAAAGGATGTAACATCATCCCTTAAAGTGATGTCACATCCTTTTTAAAAAATTGAACTTGTCACATGGTACATCAACCAATCGGATGGTCCCCAATCCGATTGGCGGTAGCACAATGAGTTGGCAGCCATTCCGTCTCATTTTAGCTTAAGAAGCAGACGAGACAACATCTCCCTATGGATTACATGTAAAAAAGATTGAAGAAAGAACATTGAAGAAAGAACATTGAAGAAAGAAGATTTTACCTGATGCTGAGGATTGCGGAGGATGGCGTTGCGGATCGATAGTTTCCTGATACAACGGTATTTGGAGGGTGAAGACTTCTAAAGGTAAGAAAAACATTGAATGTATGTCATTTTTGTTTTTCAGGTTTTTTATTGTATTTTTTCATATTTATTTTTTTGCTTGCCCATTGACTACCAATGTATTAATATGTGCCCCTTTAGGGTATAGATAAATACAGTGACAGGCAATGCATTTTTTGGCAAATGGTTGTTTTTAATTAATTGTTATGTTATCTATTTCTGTTTATTGTTTTGAGTTAATTGTCATGTATATGTAGGGCTTGTTTTTATTTAATGTTTATATGTTTAGGCGTTTGATTTATTTTATTAATGTGTTGTTTAGGATTTTGATTTATTGTATTCTTCTGGTGTAAAGATGCGATTTCTTTTATTGTTCTGATGTTTAGGTGTCAGATTTATTTTATTCTTCTGGTGTTTGGCTTTTTGTTTCTTTTATTCTTTTGGTATTTTGGCGTTTGATTTCTTTTAATGTTGTGTTGTTTAGACGTTTGATTTCTTTTAATATTGTGTTATTTAGAGGTTTGATTTCTTTTAATGTTGTGTTGTTTAGAGGTTTGATTTCTTCTATTGTTCCGGTGTTTGGGTGCGTGGATAGTTTTTTATTGCTGTATCTTTTTGGTGCAGTTGTTTTTTTTTTTTTGGTTGCCCATTGGCTACTATAGTGGGTAATCATGACCATATTATATAGGTATGATGTACTGCTTTGCCAGTCAATGGGTAGAGGGTGGGGTAGTTGCCCTGGGGTAGGTGGTTAGGCCACCCGGGTGGTCAGCGGGGGAGAAGGTTATCCCCTTAATTACTTTAGCGGTTTCTAACCGCTAAGGTGATTAAGGAGTTAGGGGCCATTAGATTGTATTTTTTATTGTTGTGCTCCTTCCAACGGAGGACATGGACGCAGAGGATGGTGATGAGGATGGCCTTCATACTGGCAGAGGTAAGTGCAAGTTGTATTTATTTTATGATGGCTGGATAATGTTTTATTTGGAATGGACAAATGAGTATTATCCATATCTGGATAATAGTTATTTTGGCCATTACTGTATTGTATGTGTTGGGGGGGGTGGGTTGTTAGGGTAGAGGAGGTGGGTTGTAGGGTTGTTGTGTTTTTTAATGTTTATTGGGGGGTAGAGTGATTTGGTGAAGGGGTAGTTGCCCAAAGGTGGGTGTTAGCCATACTGGCTGGGTAGCGGGAGTGGTTAACCCCTTCATTACCATGGCGGTTTCCACCGCTAAGGTAGTGAAGGGGTTAACTCCTTCCACAACCTTCTCGGCAGGCCTAACCTACCACCCTGGGGCAACTACCCCCTTCATCCACCCCCTCTGCCCCCAATAAACAGGTTATTCATGTTTAATCCCTTCATTGCCTTAGCGACTATCCGCTAAGATAATTAAGCTATTTTTATTAAAATTGTAATACTAGTGTGCGGGAGCAGTGGGTCACCGGTTAATAAAAACACTATGATATAAGAGAAAGCAAGAGCTTTGCAGAGAGAGGCAGGTCTCCTGTGCAGCTCAGATTGCAATAAAATCGCAGGGGGGAGAACTTGGAAAAAATCTGAGATTTCTTGGCTGCTACGCTGAACGGTTTTGGCATTTTCCTACCGCACGATTTGAGAGGGTTTCAGATTATTTCTGAATAACGCGATAACTCAAATGATAAAACATTCGGTGGGAACATGCCAAACCTTGCGAGATAGCAGCAAACTCTTCAAAGCTTCTAGAAAAGGCCCCATTAATTTGAACATACCTTGAAAGCTATAATTTAAGTTATGTAGTCATGTAAAATATTTTGAGTATAATGTTAGCCTTTTAGTGGATACTCGAGTTATTTCTCGTCTATGCACTAAGCGTTCATTAAAATAAATCGCTGGGCCATTTAAATCGCCGTTTTTGTGACTGTTGCTATCACGGTATTCAGAAAGCCTCGATTATCTGTGATAGCACAATTCACAAAATGGGAGAGTAGCCAGCGGCGTGAAGAACGCCTCTCTGATAAGGCGTTACCTGGCGATTCCTTTCAGCTGCAGAGAGAGCTGTTTTTATATTCTATTTTTCTGACCCTGACTCCCATGGTTGTTTTTTTACCATTGGATTTCGTTACCTGCGGCTGTTCACGCTGAAGCAGAGACTCCATGAGTGGGTGAAGAAGACTAAGATGTAAGTATGTTTGATGTATTACTTTTTCTGGATGTCTTGCTGAAGAAGTGTATATACGTATATGGACATTTTCCAATGATGATTTAGGGGTGTGAACCGATATAATTCGCTCACCTTTACCTTCAGGGAATAATTATCCATTTATTAAGATGAGTTCAAGACATTCTCGCAAGACACTTTGAATATTCTTATTTATCACCCACTCAAAATGGAGGTCTCCATATTTATATACTCTGATGTTTTTTTTAAAGATTCTTGTGCTAAAGATCTTTTTTTGGAATTACTTGAACACACACACAACTTTCACTATATTTATCAAAGTCTACCCGGCTGCAAAACTAGGTCAAGGAAACTGCAGCAGAGTTGTTAAGGAAAACGTTCCCATTCAAACCAATGGGATTTTCATGATTGATAAATCTGGTGCAGTTTGTTTGCACCAGTTTGGCCCTGGTTGTGTAACTGGAAGGCTTTGATAAATGCCCACCCATAAAATGAATGTAAACTATTTTTATATGAGTCTGTGATGATTTAGATGCTATTTTGATGTGTTTTAAGTTTAAATTAATAGGATAATAAAAAATATATTATTTTGTATTTGTATTGTATTGGGCTGTGCAATGTTTTGCAGGCCCCTCTAGCAGTAAAGGTCTACAATACATATATTTAAATTGGGGTGTATTAATTCTTCAAGAAGAATCCAAATAGAAGTTGGATATGGAATGTACCCAATGGAATGAAGAATTAAATTGACGACAGTACAATGGCTCCTGGCTACTGTCAGTCGGCAGAATTATTTGTGCGGTTATTTGCTGTATGTAATTGCAATTCAGTATGTGCCGACAGATAAAAAAAAAAAAAAAGGAAATTCGGCGCCTAATATTACTAAGAGACCATAGAAAAACTATGTGAACTAAGTGTCCAAAAAATAAATAAAAGGAACTCCAACCATAAATAGTCCAATGGCAAGATGTAACAAACCTCTAATGGGTCTCTTGAAAGTGGTCTCACAGCACATGGAAATTAAAAATAAAGAATATAATAGTACAACACCATACAACAAAAAAAACACATAAATACGCCAATAATAACCAAAATAATAGAAAATAGATATAAAATAAATACGAATGATTATTAATACAAAAAAAATAACCAATGAATAATAAACCACAATTAATACCAATATATAAACAAAGACACGTCACTAGTGAATAGCTAGAAAGACTAATACATTTAATATAAATTAAACAGACAAATGCCTTCACAAAGGGAAATACTGACACAGTGATTCACTTCAAGAGGGTTAAAATTAGAATCCTACTCACGACAGGGAAAAGTTGTATAAGCGTCCTGAACACGTGGAGGATCCAATCGCACCAACTCTGGATCAATACTGACAAGCAGCCGCCTTTGCCTCGTGGACACACACCTCAGGAGCCGAAAACCAGTCCAGCTGTTCCGGCGCCTCCTGGTGATGTCACAGGACTGCGACTGGAGACTGAAAGTGTCCTTATCGTTGAGTGAAACAACTAATGAAAAGTATGACTCCATGCGTATTCACCCACTCAGTCTCTTCAACGGAGCAACTAATAAAATCAGCTTGGGCAAAATATCAACATGCAGTGTACAAAACACTACCACCCAACATGTTTCGTGAGACTGCGCTCACTTCATCATTCATCCTTCCCCTGATGAAGTGAGCGCAGTCTCACAAAACATGTTGGGTCCGAATTGCCTCTTTTTTTTATACATGTCATTGGTTAGATTTGTATCAATCTTTTTTTCAGGCTGCCTATCTTTTACAATTGAAAGTATTCCTTTTGTAAGCACTTAATAATATTTTAAGCATTAGCGCTGTTAAGCACATTTTTCTTTTTTGCATGTGCCGGCAGATGGCGCACTAAATATCTTTGCCTATGCCCGTGCATGCGCTGTCTACTTTTTATGTTTTGGAAAACAATGAATGAAAGTGTGTAATGGTTCCTTGGTTGCGAGACCTGTATGATTTATGTATTTCATACACCAGACGGTGCACTGAATTCAGTATCTTTACTCATGCCATGTTGGATCTGAAAATATTTTTGCACATGTTTCTAAACAAGAAACAATGTTACAATTTCACTAGGAATGTCTCATTTGAAACATACTGCTGCGGCCGAGTTTATTCGAGCATTTGCCCGTTCTCGGCCGCAGCAGTTACCTGGCGCGCGCCGGAGGGTGCCGGGCGCGCGCCGAAGCAGCGGAGGAGAGGCCCGCCGATCGCGGCTTCCCCCTCTCCTCTCCGGGTCCGCTGGGTCCCCCGGAACCCCTTGCTGCCGTCCCCCACATCGCGGGACACCAGGGCTCCCTCGGGGAGACCTGGACGCGCGTGCAGGGGGCGCAGGCACCCGATGACGCGTGACCGCGCATCGGTGACGCGCGGCACGCCGAGGAGATGCCACTTGCAAGCCGGGAAATCTCCCAGCTTGCGGAACTGGCCACACTTCAATAAAGTGTGTCGCCAGTGTAGCATGGCAATGTGCGGTGTGAAAAATGTGATTGAAGACCGCGCCATCCTTAACCATTTTGACACGGGAAATTAAACTAATATATATATATATATATATATATATTGTGACATAGTCCAAAGATGTTAGGCAGCTTTCTGCCCCATTTTAGGTCAGACAGTGCAGGAATAGTTAAAAATGATCCGTTCCACAGCTTCCCATTAACTCAGGCAGCTGGATGGAAAATCCAGACCACAGATTACAATGGCTCTAGTTCTCCCTCACCTGCTCTTCTAATCACATGCACAGGTATTTAGAGCAGAGAGGTTTTGCATTTCATTCTCTCTCCTTAGAGCCTGGAGGCTGGGGGTATCGCTGCTCCCCGGAATCCAGTTCGGGGTGGACGGCCCCTCCAAGTATCACAGTACCAGAGGATTTGCCTGGACACTTGGGACCGAGTTCCCACCACGAACAGATAAGACAAAACAAATGGTTATTGCTGTTGCTAAAAGACTGCGCTGTATCTAGTGACCCTAAATGAGAGAGCATGGTTTTAAGCTGGGGAACCAGGTTAGTTGGCCAGCAGCTGTTAGAGAGACTGATTCTGATGTGTAGTTAGATCCCTGAAAGGGATAGGATTTTGTTTATATAATTTGGTTTCTTGCTATTTGAAATAACAGTGTGGGAAATACTGTAACACTGAAATGAGTGGACTGCTGAATGAAAGTATCTGAGTACCTCTAATCTACACTTGTTAAAGCTGCAGTACCTTACTTGGATGAAAATAAAGCAGGCAGAAGCCTGAGTTAAGCAGCATAATACTTTGCATGATCCTGTTTTTGTATAAATAACCCTAGAAGACTGTGTTGGGAAGAACCCAAAAAAATGGAAACCTAAAAAAGCGACAAAACAGATGTGTCAATATAAATATATATATATAAATAAATATATATATATACAATAAAAACATACAATGTACAATCACTTATTTCATATTTTTTCATCAGACACTGATAAAGAAAGTTTGAGCCATTCATTGCTTGTCTTCCAGAGTATGTACTTCAAGCGGGCAGTTCAGAAGATTCATTATGATTATTGACATAGGAGCACAATGCATCAAACTGCACACGCCTGACTTAGAAAATGTCTCCTTGTCAGAACATTAGCTCATTTTTTATAATAATCTACACTGTGTCTGCTGAACTGCATATTCTGGAACCACACTGTTTTGATTTACAACCTCAAAAGCCACTCAGTAGACATGGAGGTAATTGGAAGGTGTCATGATGGTCCAGACTGCACTAACACTTAGTAGTTGTCCCACCTAATGGTTTCTTTCAAAGGGTTAAATTGGATATCTTTTTTTTTCCTTTATTATTTTGTTGAATGGAGAGGCTTACACATTACTAGTTTGTACAATTTATTTATCTCTTTGCTCCAAAAGGGGCCAGTAACACATTCCAAGCAGGCTGCTCTGGCACTAGCAGTAAACACATTCTGATACCTTGCGACACAGATAAATGATGCCTTTATTTGTTGTCCAGAACTTTTATATTCCATGACGTGCCTTTCCATGTTTCTACCCTTTGGAGGATGTTACACATGCAGTGTGAGTCAAATTAATGTTTTTTCCATTCACAAATTGCACATAAGAATCTAGAATCTATTTGTTCAGCTTTTATGCCAATATAGTTAGTTATTGTTTGGCAGGAAACTTTCCTATTTCCATTACGTAACACCCACCTCCCCTTGTACCCCCACCCTAATGCTAGATTTTGTAGTTTGGTATTAGTTAGGCTGAACAAATACAGTCATTGAAGAGGTTGGTGTTTTATTTAAACCCTTTAGTCGATTTCTGTTAGGTATCTTCAAAAGTTGACTTCTTAAAATGCCAAAAATATTGCAAATATTTTTCTTTCTGTGTACAGTGTTTCTAATGTTATTCATCTCCTGTATCTGTTTGCAGTGTTTTGTCCCTTGCATTATTTGGAAGCCTGTCTTTCAAAAGATAAATGTATGGCAGATATGGTGCAATTCATCACTGTTGCTAATCTGTCAATAGAGAGAAATTTAATAATACATTATTTGACAAATTGCTGGAAAATGACACAAAATTTGACAAGTCGTGTCATTTTTTTAATGATTTTGAAGGGTTACTTCCCACTGATAAATATTTCATATGCACTCATCTTGTTATCCACAAAGAAATGTGCATATCTATAATGGAAGCTTCCATTTGTTTAAAAAAGAAAGGTTATTCTGAAATATCTATAGGTTAGACAATGTATTGAATAAAAATAGCAACATTGAAATACTCTATTTTTTTGAGATTTGCAGAAAACTTACATTTCCTTTTTTCTTTATTTTTTCCAACACATATTTATGTTTTTGAATTTCACCAATGATTTTGTGGAAGTTTCAATATATTACAAAACTCACTTAAAAAAAAATAATCATGAATGTTGCCAATATAGTGGTGACTTGAGGCTGTGTTGGTTAACCCAGGTTAATTTCCTGGTCAACATATCTCCTTTTGTGTAGAGGGTGTAAGACAAATGGAAAATGTGAGGCAGTGCTTCTTCGTGGAAAGGGCGGTGATTCGGGAAAAGCCTCCTAACTGTAGCCCTCTTTCCCCCCCCTTTAGTGAGATTGGGGTGTGTAGGTGTATCTGACTACTTCTCAGTGTGGTGCTATACCTGTTGGCTCACAGGAGGGCTGAGCTTCCGCCACGGGGAACCTGGGGCATTTATACTAGGGGTACTTACTTCCAACGATGCAGCGCCTCCACCTGCGATGGCTCCCACCAGAGGGGGAGTGGTTCCTCGCAGGACAATCACAATAATCGATACTCACACAGATATATATATTAACTAGGGACTTTACTGAACATGCAAGAAAACAGATCACAGCAATATCATCATAACCTGTGTCCCTCTCTAGAGGAGACACTTACTGCATCGCGCAGGACGCTTCCCCAACACTAGGTGATCCCACCCAGTGTCCCGAGAATCCCCACCCAATGTCCCGCACTCTAGTAGAGAACGTGGGTGACTGCGCAGTCACTAAGAACTACTACAATTAGACTGTAAGCTCCTCGGAGCAGGGACTCCTCTTCCTTAATGTCTAAAGCACTTATTCCCATGATCTGTTATTTATATTATCTGTTATTTATTGGATTACCACATGTATTACTGCTGTGAAGCGCTATGTACATTAATGGCGCTATATAAATAAAGACATACAATACAATACAATACAATACTAGGCCTGTTGGTGCACATGTGATTCAGAGTTACCTGCCGAGCACTCCGGTGCTCGGGCCTGCAACAATCTTCTCAAAGGGTCAGACGTGCGATGCATCCGTCTGATCCTATCCAGGTGATATTCTCCAGGACCCCAACGTGGGTCCCACCGCTTCACGGGAACAGCAACCGAATCACGGGAACAGCAACCGCCGCTATATCCCTATCTCGCTAACGGGCAGTAGCGTGGCAGGAACCCTAGCCTAGGGCCTGTCCCTGATGTACCGCAACCTGAGGTGACTTGGGGGAAACTCCTAGGGCCTGCGGGGTAATAACCTGCCCCACTCCCCTAACTCGTCCCAGTCCTGACTCTCACTGAACACTAACACTAACACTAACACTAGCAGCTACGCACTGCAAACTTCGGAACGCGTACAGCAACTTGCTGCACACTAGCACTATGCCTTCTTGTCAAGCCTCACAGCACTGCCAGCCATGACCCTGACAAGACAGCACTCACACACGCACTAAGGGCAGCGTCCCTATCTTGGGCCGTCCCTCAGCACTTACCCACTACCCTGGTGGGGAGTTGGGGCCTTACTTGGGATGTGGGGACCTTACTCGATGCAGGAGCTGCACATGCTCTCTGCACCCTTCCTTCCCTCACAGCTCCCCAGCTCCAACTGCCGTTCTCAGCGCGCGAAAAGTATCTTATTGCTCCCTCTGGAAATCCTTGGCCCTTATTGGCCACACAGAGGCAGCTGATGTGCTTGCCCCTAAGCCTCATGGGAGTTGTAGTCCCGTGGAGGCTGCAAATACATTGGGGCTGCATGCACGCCTTTCCTGCGCCTGCGCTAACCCCTAATGGCCGCCGCAACCTCTCTAGGCTCTGTCCTGCGCATGCGCGACCTCTCTGGAGGTCTCCTGCCGCCTGGCTATCCCTGCGCATGCGCGAGCTGTTGCGCAATGGTGGCGCCCTGTACCCTGAGCCGCCGGGGCCTCGGCAACGCGATCGCGGCCCTAACAACGGGCCGCTCGCGTCCCCGGCAACCGGCCGCATCAGGGAACAGCGCGCGACTCCCCGCTTCGGCCCCCACCCTTGGAAGTAGCCGACGGGCCCGGCGCTGGCTCCGACGGCACCCGCGACCGCACTGCTCCAAGGGAGGGGGGTCTCAAGGAGCTGCAGGAGCTCCAGGCTACATAATAAAGGTGGTAGGGGCTTGGACAGTAAGGCGATTGGTCCTTTCTACTTCTCTTTTAAAAGGTTCTTTCTTCTAAGATTACCAGCGGGTCATACCACAATCACCATTGCCACTGATTTGGGATATGCTTGTGATTGTGGGGAACATGTGAGTATATTCACATTATAGTCGTGATAATTTAAAAATTATTATCAGACATATTATCAGACATATTGCGCTATACTGTGTCATTTACTTTTTTTTGGTTACAACATCTGCGCTCCCCAAGTCCTGGACATCTACACTGAGGGATTGAGAAAGCAATTCACACTAAGGGTTTGAGCTGCAATCAATGGTTGTTTTATAGATTATAGCAATTTATTCACATTTTTATTTATTTCTTCACTTTATGATGTACAGTATGTGGATTATTTACTCTATGCATGTGTAAAGGTGTTATTTTTATTTACTTTATTTGAATTAAGGTGAAAAAGGTGGGGGTTGGGGCACAGAAAGAAAAGAGGGTATTGTGTTACTTTTTGTTTACATACATTTGTATACATACATATGTAACACATTTAATGGGGAGATATTACTCACATAGGTCGTTTAGACCTACTTGAGGTTCTTTTACTAAGATTACACACTATTTGAATCTTTGTAATTACTGATTGGGTGTAGAGCGCTACAGGTAACAATCATTCTTTCTAAGGATCAAATAACGTCTGAGGATTTACAGCCGATTAGGAAAGTTTGCATTTTTTTTTTTGCAATGATGCCAATATTAGTAAGTGTTCAGAAATTATGTACATCTGTGCTATTACATAACTATTCACCGTGATGGTATGACATTCTTTACTATATAAGGATATTTAATGCAAAAAAAACAACAAGGAGTCCGTGCTCATGCTGTCAGTAGAATATCCGTTTAACACCAAATGCCCTTGCAGCTGTGTGTGTGTAGCACCTCCCCAAACGCTCCTAAAGAAGAGACTTCCCAAAAAGGGAGTCTCAAACAGACAAATGAGGAAAGTATACACAAAGCACACCAGGTATTCGTGTATTAGCTCAAATAGAATATTATAATCAAATCTAATTGGTGAAAATTAGAGAATAAAAATCAATTTAATAATAGGTAAAATTACCACACATAATTTAAAATACAACACTTAGGAGGCGCCAGCCTCTCTTCAAGATAGAGAAAAAAATCCCTGCTTGTAATACATATAAGATGAACACAAATGCACAAATGCACAGATGCAATGGTCACAAGTACAGTCAGTCTGACAGATAAACACCTAGATACAGTGAAATGTAGTGACTGAACATAAAACTGCACTGAGGGGAATAGGTACTAGCCAGGAGTGAAAGGTAGGTTACCATTTGCTGGTGCTGATGGTCAGTCCGGACTACACCAGCATATGGCGATGACTCTTCCACCCGAACTCCCCAGATTCCCTGCTCCAACCAGTGAGTGATTGCGTTTAGTGACCTCTCGTGACCTCAAGCATTTTGCAACTGCGTGCTTTGTCAGGAGGTCACGTTAAAGGTCACTCACGTGCATAATAAAGCTCCAACAGCCAATGAAATCACTGTTACCAGCCCCGATGTCTTAATGACTTAAACAAAATACAAAAATGTCTCCAATATCATAATACATGGGGAAATGTATTACCATTCATATATAATCAATAAACAACACTCTACCCATGATAAGGCAAAACAGACATAAACATAATGTTAGAAATACCTAAAATGTATAAAAATATACAATAAAATACATATTCTATCAACGGACAAGCAGATAACACATTCTATCTAAGAAAAGGTGTTAATTCTATTAATTGAAAACTTTAGGATACTTTGAATCAAAGGTATACAGCTGAACCCTGTTATAACGTAGTGCTTGGGGTCCACATAATGTGACTGTGTTATATCGAGGATCGTGATCTGGGGTTCCGCGTCCGCCAAAGGGGGAGAGCTTGGATAACTCTCCCAGCTGTCCCAGACCCAGAGCAGCTTCGCAGGATGCTGGGAATCTGACACCACTGGTCAGCCATTGCAGGGGGGGGTCTCTGTGTGCATCTATCTCTGTGTGTGTCCATTAGCAATAAAGCATTGAATAGATATGTAAAAAAAAAAAACCTTGGAGATTTTCTACTGTAAATCGGGAACCACGCTCAGACCGCATTATAAGCGAATCCACGTTGTAGCGAACCACACTATAATGGGGTTGATCTGTAGATCCAATATTGCTCTCGTTTTAATTTAAAAAAAGTCTCTATTACCTTGTCTCAAAGTGCGTGGAACACATTCAATCCCCATAAAGCTGATAGAACTGGGATCACAATTATGTACTTCCTTGAAGTGTTTTAATAATGGTGTTAATGGTTGACCCTTTTCTAATAGCTTAGGTATGTTTTTAATATTCCTTGTGTTCCAACATTCTTAGTTTCAATGCCCTTTTTGTTTTGCCAATGTACTGTAAATTACATTGGCACTGTAGTACATACACTACATGTGTAGTTAGACAATGAATAACATTTGTAACTTTATATGTTTTGTTTGTTACTGAAAAAACTGCCTGCTTATCAGTTTTAACATGATTACAAACCTTGCATTTTCCGCACTTGTACTTTCCAACAATACCCAATTGGGTCCTAATATTACTGGGCACTTTATTTAATGTTTAATGCAAGCATTGCAATTAAACTATATGTTATTTTTTGTTGTTGAAGTTATACATCTAGAACAGTGTTTTTTAACAGGGGTTCGTAGGGTTATCCTTAAAGGGCTCCCTGCAATGTTCAGGTCAATTGACAATTGTACCAAATATAGAAGAATTTACAATGCATTGTATCTTAGATGCACTATTAGAGCGGGTTAGAGGTTAATTTCAATGCACCTGATCTCAGACATGCTATTAGAGAGGGTTGGGGTTCATTACAATGCACCTGATCTCAGATGTGCTTTTAGAGAGGGTTGGGGTTCCTTACAATGCATCTGATCTCAGATGTGCTATTAGAGAGGGTTAGTGGTTCATTACAATGCACCTGATCTCAGATGTGCTATTAGAGGGGATTGGATTTATGAAGAATTTCACAATATTGTTATAGGGTTCCTTAACCAAATGTTTTTTGAAAACCACTGATCTAGAAACCCATTTTAGGTTCCTAGCTTCAGTTATATCTGTTTATGCTGGGTTATTTTCTCTGTACAGTATGTCATTATGTATAGTGCTACTGTATAATGTATCTCACTTATTATATTGATCAATGGAATATAAATACGTTTTCCTTTTCTCACTGATTTCTTATATCCGAAAACTTGTTACCCAACTCTGTCTTGCTGTCTCATTACAGTGTTTAGCTACTTAGAAAACGGCACAGCAAACTTCACGGAAGACCAAGAACAGAAGAGCATTAACTCCACGGTACAAAACTGCTTTTATCTTTACTCTAAATCCCACAGTATTGTGTAATTATTTTACTGATATTTTTATATTTCCAGAAACAGGGGTTTTAACATAGAGAGTAAATATAACGGCCTATTCAGAAATGTTTTTTTTTATGCCAAGTCTGTAAGTAAGTACACAAATGAAGTATTATTACATATGCCTAGCAGAGTCTTTATTACTGAATACACTATGAAAAAAGCTGTAAGCATAGGGATTCAACATTTGTTTATGGCCTTGAAAACAACTGTACATACATCAATTAAAAAAAAAAAAACATTATTACAGATTCCAAAATTCACCTGTATTAGCTAAATTAATGGAGGAAATAATGCAGGACATACAGTATCTATATAAAACTTTATAATAAATGTAGACATAAAAGGTCATATGTCTGAAACCATAATACAAGGAGAAGGGCAATATAAGGCACAATGGATTTGAAATGAATCTAATTTATTATTTAGCCAAAAAAAACACAACATTTCGACCATAAAGGTCTTTGTCAAGTGAGGCACCAATAATTGTATCATACTTGAAATACCTGTTGGTGTGCAGCTTTCACCTTATTCCATAATGAAACCATAATACACCATATAGTGCCATCAAAAAAATTTGCTTAAAGGTCTATAAGGCTGAGTCCCCGCTGGCGCTGAGCGCATTCATGCTTAGAGCATGAGCGCCAGATGTTCTGCAACTTGCGGGCGCGCGCGCAGTGGGGAGGAGCGGGGGGGCGCAATTGCGGGCTATCGGTGCAAACGGGAAAGTTTAAAAATTTTATTTACAAAAGCGCTGAGCATGTGTGCCCGCTCATGCGCACGCGCGGGAACGTGCATATATAGATGTAGCCAGGTCCCCCCTGTCATGGCTGACCCCCTCCTCCCTTTCGGCAGACGCTGTGTGCGAGGGAGTGAGGGGGGGCCGGCGCGCGAAGGAGAGATCCCTGGTAGCTAGGGACGCGAGCGGCAAGCAGGCCGGTTGCCGGGGACGCGATCGGGCCGTCGCTAAGGCCACGATCGCGTTGCTACCGGCCCGGCGGCTCGGGAAGCAGGGCGCCGCCATGTTAGGGCTGTTGCGCATGCGCAGTGCCCTTGAAACCAGCGCGGGAGGACCAGATAGCTCGCGCATGCGCGAGATGAGCATGCCAGCCCCCAGGGTGCATAGGGGTAGAGACACCTGACGCAAGGGAGCCAATAGGGCTGAGGGATTTGCCTGGGAAGAGATTGCTACATTTCGCAGGGTTTTGCAGCCACGCAGGCAGTCAGGATCCGGACTAGATAGGGGTAAGAGGTGGATGCAGGGGTCAGTGACCCTCTGCATTAGGCCAGCAGCCCCCAAGGTCCCAGTTAGGTCCTGAGCTATCTAGTAGCTTGTGGAGCTTAGGGACAGGCCCTAGATAGGGACACTGCCCCATTATTGGTTGAATAGACAGGGACACAGTGTTGAAGCCGTGCGGCCCTGTGAGGTGGGTTCTGGGCTCAGGATACCACCAAAGACCCTGCGACAAGGAGTGACATTGTTCGCGCTGGACTTTCAACCCACGCGGTGTGGAGGACCACGTCGGATCGTGCGGATTTATATCGCGGTACCCTTTGAAAATTGCGTGAGCCTCGTTGTAGGGTAGGGGGATGTTGTGGTGGGTCGGTGGGTTGTAGCATCGCCCAAACGACTCCTAAAGAAGATGACTTCCAATAACGGGTAGTCGGCTATCAAGAATGACAGAATGAGGACACAGTATACACAGAAGAACACCATGGGAGGTTCGGTTGGGATTAAGGATGGCCGGCCTCAAAATAGGATGATTAAAGTCTAAATTGCTATGTGGTGCAATAATTAATCTAGAGATAAAGAATCATTTAATTAATACGGTAAGAAGAATTGGACACAGCATAATTTAAAATACACAACTTAGATTGAGGCGCCCAGCCTGGCGCTCATTCAAGATTAGGAGAGAAAAATCGGCTGGCTTGATGAATACATATAAGATGAGTACAGCAAGGGATGCACGAATGACGAGCAGATGGCAGCAGATGGTGTCCAAAGTGACGAGGGCAGTCGTGACAGGATGATTGTGGTAAACCGACATAGGGATTACAGAGTGAAAGTGAAGTGTAGTATGGGTCTGGCGTGTGAAACGGGTGGATAGAGGATAGACTGCACTGGAGGCGGGGAAGTAGGGGGTAGCTAGCGGCGAGGAGGGGCAAAGGTAGGTGTGTAGCACACGCCGTTGTGGATGGGGTGGGGCTGGATGGGGTCAGCAGGATACACGCAGAAGGTATGGAGGGAGTGCCCTGCTGATACAGGGGCCAGTAAGGTCTGCAGCCAGATGTTTCCCTGCTTTGCCAGACCAGTGAGTGATTGCGTTTAGTGACCTTCGTGACCTCAAGCATTTTGCAACTGCGTGCTTTGTGGAGGTCACGTTAAAGGCTACTCACGTGCAATAAGCTCCAACAGCCATGAAATCATGGTACCAGCCCGATGTCTTAATGACTTAAACACAATACAAAATGTCTCCAATCATTAATACATGGGGAAAGTGTTATTACCATTCATATATAATCAATAAACAACACCTCTAACTCGTGATAAGGCAAAACAGAGACTAAACATAATGTTAGAAATACCAAAATGTAAAATTAATACAATTAAAATACAATTTCTATCAACGGACAAGCAGATAACAACATTCTATCTAAAAAGGTGTTAATATATTATAATTGAAAACTTTAGGATACTTTGAATCAAAGGTATACAGCGAACCCTATAACGTAGTGCTTGGGGTTCCACATAATGTGACTGTGTATATCGAGGATCGTGATTGGGGTTCCGCGTCCGCCAAAGGGGGAGAGCTTGGATAACTCTCCCAGCTGTACCAGACCCAGAGCAGTTCGCAGGATGCTGGGAATTGACACCACTGGTCAGACATGCAGGGGGGGGGTCTCTGTGTTGCATCTGATCTCTGTGTGTGTTCATAGCAATAAAGCATTGAATAGATATGTAAAAAAAAAAAACCTTGGAGATTTTCTACTGTAAATCGGGAACCACGCTCAGACCGCATTATAGCGAATCACACGTTGTAGCGAACCACACTATAATGGGGTTGATGCTGTATGATCCAATATTGCTCTCGTTTTAATTTAAAAAAAGTCTCTATTACCTTGTTCTCAAAGTGGATGCGAATGTGGGGAAACACATTCAATCAAATCCCCTAAAGCTTGATAGAACTTCCATATGGTCTCCTGAGGTTTTTAATAATGGGTGTTAATGGTGACCCTTTCTTATATGCTTAGGTATGTTTTTAATATCCTTGTGTTCCAACATTCTTAGTTTCAATGCCCTTTTTGTGTTTTGCCAATGTACGTAAATACATTGGCACTGTAGTACTACACACATGTGTAGTGGTGACAATGAAATACATTGTAACTTTATAGTGTTTGTTTGTTACTGAAGAAAAACTGCGTGCTTATCAGTTTTAAATGAGTTACAAACCTTGCATTCCGCACTTGTACTTTCACAACAATACCCAATTGGGTCCTAATATTACTGGGCACTTTATTATTGTTAATGCAAGCATTGCAATTAAACTATATGTTATTTTTGTTGTTGAAGTTTACATATGAAACAGTGTTTTTTAACAGGGTGTTAGGGGTATCTTAAAGGGCTCCCTGCAATGTTCAGGGCATTGACAATTGTACCAAATATAGAAGAATTTACAATGCATTGTATCTTAGAGCGATATTAGAGCGGGGTTAGAGGTTAATTTCAATGCACCTGATCTCGACTGCTATTAAGAGGGTTGGGGTTCATTACAATGCACCTGATCTCAGATGTGCTTTTAGAGAGGGTTGGGGTTCCTACAAGCATCTGATCTCAGAGTGATATTAGAGAGGGGTAGTGGTGGTCATACAATGCACCTGATCTCAGATGTGGATAGAGGGGATTGGATTATGAAGAATTTCACAATATTGTTATAAAGGTTCCTAACCAAATGTTTTGAAACCACTGATCTAGAAAACCCATTTTAGGTTTAGCTTCAGATATATCTGGTTTAGCTGGGATTTTTCTTGTACAGTGTTCATTATGTATAGTGGTACGTATAATGTATTCACTTATTATATTTGTCAATGGGATAAAATACGTTTTCCTTTTCTCACTTGTTTCTATATCCGAAAACTTGTACCAACTCTGTCTTGCTGTTTCTCAACAGTGGTTTAGCTACTTAGAAAACGGCACAGCAAAACTTCACGGAAGACAAAGACAGAAGAGCATTAACTCCACGGTACAAAACTGCTTTTATCTTTTACTTCTAAATCCCACAGTATGTTGAATTTATTTATGATATTTTTATATTCCAGAACAGGGGTTTGTAACATAGAGAGTAAAATATAACGGCCTCATTCAGAAATGTTTTTTTTTATGCCAAGTCTGTAAGTAAGTACACAAATGAAGTATGATCATATGCTAGCAGAGTCTTTATTACTGAATACACTATGAAAAAAGCTGGTAAGCATAGGGATTCAACATTGTTTAGGCCTTGAAACACAATGTACATACATCAATTAAAAAAAAAACACATTATTACAGATTCCAAAATTCACCTGTATTAGCAAAGAATGGAGGAAATAATGCAGGACCTACAGTATCTATATAAAAACTTTATAATAAATGTAGACTAAAAGGTCATATGTTGAAACCAATATACAAGGAGAAGGGCAATAAGGCACATGGATTTGAAATGAATCTAATTATTATTTAGCCAAAAAAAACACAACATTTCGACCATAAAGGTCTTTGTCAAGTGAGGCACCATAAAGTATCATACTTGAAATACCTGTTGGTGTGCAGCTTTCACCTTATCCATAATGAAACCATAATACCCATATAGTGCCATCAAAAAAATTTGCCTTAAAGGTCTCTATAAGGCTGAGTCCCCGCTGCGCTGAGCGCATTCATGCTTAGAGCATGAGCGCCACAGATGTTCGCAACTTGCGGGGCGGTGCGCGCAGTGGGGAGGAGAGGGGGGGCGCAATTGCGGGCTATCGGTGCAAACGGGAAAGTTTAAAAATTTATTTTACAAAAGCGCTGAGCAGTGGTGCCCGTCATGCGCACGCGCGCGGGGAACGTGCATATATAGATGTAGCCAGGTCCCCCCTGTCATGGCTGACCCCTCCTCCTTCGGCAGACGCTGTGTGCGCGGGAGTGAGTGAGGGGGGGCCGGCGGCGCGAGAAGGAGAGATCCCTGGTAGTAGGGACGGAGCGGAAAGCAGGCCGGTTGCCGGGACGCGATCGGGCCGTCGCTAAGGCCACGATCGCGTTGCTACCGGGCCGGCGGCTCGGGAAGCAGGGCGGCATGTTAGGGCTGTTGGCGCATGCGCAGTGCCCTTGAAACCAGAGCCGGGAGGACCAGATAGCTGCGCATATGCGCGAGATGAGCATGCCAGCCCCAGGGTGCATAGGGTAGAGAGACACCTGACGCAAGGGAGCCAATAGGGCGCGGGATTTGCCTGGGAAGAGATTGCTACATTTCGCAGGTTTTGCAGCACGCAGGCAGTCAGGATCCGGAATAGATAGGGTAAGAGGTGGATGCAGGGGTCAGTGACCCTCTGCATTAGGCCAGCAGCCCCAAGGTCCCAGTTAGGTCCGAGTATTCTAGTAGCTGTGGAGCTTAGGGACAGGCCCTAGATGGGACACTGCCCCATTATTTGTGAATAGACAGGGACCACAGTGTTGAAGCCGGCGGCCCTGTAGGGGGTTCTGGGCTCGGTACCACCAAAGACCCTGCGACAAGGGGACATTGTTCGCGCTGGACTTTCAACCCAAGCGGGTGGAGGACCGATAGTAGCTGGATATACTGGTGGACGTGTGCTGGAAGGGCGGGGGGGTACCGTGGCTGGAGCGCCGGGCAGGTAACCTGCAACCAGTGACCACCAGACCTTCACCAAACATGTGGCTGCGCAGTCACACATACACATGTACAGTGGTATTTGACTCTTCGGGAGCACGAGACATTTGTGTGGGGGTACTGGACACAGGGTGGGACAATGTGGGTGGTTAGGTCGCGTGACGCCTAGAGGTGTTAGCGTCCGCCGTGACGCCTAGAGGTGATAGCGTCCGCCGTGACGCCCAGAGAGCGGTGGTTAGCGTCCGCCGTGAAGCCTAGTGTGGTGGTTCACGCCGTGACACCCAGTGGGTTAGCGCCGCGTGGGATGGTGAGGTTAGCTGTTATGATGTTATGATGTTATACGTGATATGTGTGTTCCATGCAGTTAAAGCCAGTCCTGTTATATTCGGTAGCGTTGTGTGTTGTTTCCTGTGAGGGCCTCCACTCCATTGGGATCCCTCCCGGTGGAGGAGTTGCACCTAGAGATGTATGATATGATGTACCCCAGGTTCCCCAAGCGGAGGCTTAGGCTCCTGAGAGCCACACAGTTGCACAGCAAGTAGTAGCGGCGGGGTATTCATAGGGAACACCCGTTACATTTGGAGGCGCTGCTGAGAGTCAGACCGGGGTGCCGAACTCAGTAAAAAATGTCGTTAGGTACACGTTACTTCCCGCCAAGAGGGTGTCACACGTGGGCGGGTTAAAAAGGCAAGTCCCGCCCTCACAACACCTGCGTAGGACAAGTTCCGCCAATGCCTCATCCTATGGAAACTATGTTTAATCCTAATGCAGTACCAGGCTTAGAAGATGCCAGAATCTTGGGTGCCGCTCGCCGACCAGATGGGTCATGTGCACCGTATTATCACTGGGGATGTGAATTGTCGCACAGCAAGGCCCATCCAACTTGCGTTTCCCACGGGCCCTCCGCTCAGGGGTCCTGTTATATATCCTGAAAGCCGATAAAACCCGAACCCTGTACCCAGTACAGACCTGCTAGAGAGACTAGTATGCGCATGTCCCTGTCCCACCAGAAAGTATATGCGGGGATGAGGCCAGTGTATTATCCTGTGTAATTGTCGCTCAAGCAGGACGGAGCCTCCAGCCAGTAGAATGGGAGAAATCCAATTACTAGCCCAGGCCATCCAACAACTGGGTGGGCCAAGCACGAATCCCCTTCCCCTCAGCATACCGCAAGTTAAAGCTCTTGGCAGGGTAAACCCTACTCCACTGGTGAAGGGCTTTTGATGTTTGGAAGGAATGCGTCACAGGTACTGGAAAGATGGACCTGTCCTGAGAGGGTAAAAACAATGAATCATGGAGTGCCTGCGCCCGCTGCGTCCACTACCATCAAGATGTAAAGATCAGCATACTGAGGTTACCGCACATCAGATGATGGAGTGCTACCGTAGGCATATGGTAAGGAAGATGATGTGAGTGAGTTATGGACTAAGTATTACAATTCTCCGCCAGAAAGAGGGGAAGACCTATCCGAGTTCATACAACGGATCCAATTGCTCTTGTGGGAGCTACGTTACAGCCAAGTCATCAAGGCCTCAGAAGAATGAGATAGGCGACCTCATTCTGCGGGAGCCATACCCACGCACCATATCGTGGTTAATGATCAGATGCACGCTACAGAAGGGGACCCCCCTCTGGAAGACCTACTGGATGAGGTGAAGGTCATGAGGCCTATATAGGTTGCTATACGCCAAGAAGGCCAAAGACCTCGCAAGTGATGAGACCAAGGAAGCAACGTGCCCAAAGCAAAGGGAAGCCAAGAGCAAGGTAAGGATACGGCCACAACCAGAGGTGCTAGATTCCGCTCCAGGTACTTGACGGTCCGGGTCCCCGCCCCGATCTTCGTGCTTCAACGTGTGCGAGGCAGGGCCATGTTGCAAGGAGCGTTCGCCCACCACCAGGCAACCCAGACCTACACCGTGACCGTGCGGAAGACATCTCGTCCCTATCACCGTACCCGAGGATGTTCGAGGAGGAGGGCGGGAGGCCTTCCACGGAGGAGGAGCGCCCCGGCCGATGCTTACTGCCGAGTAGGAGGCCAACGTGTAATAAGAGTCGTGTGATGTAGGGGTACTCTTCAGCACTTCTGGACACTGGACTACAAGTGACCATCATCTACCGTCCATTCTACGACAAGCACCTCAGTCATCTTCCCTTGCAGTCAGCCCGAAAGATGAAGTTATGGGGACTGAGTAAGATGATTATCCCATAGACGGAAATAGTGGTGGTCAAGCTGATATCTTGCAGTTGAACACTAACAAGTCGCATCCCATGCTGGTGGAAGCTTTGGTCTGTCCGGAGCTCGGAAACATCCCAGTGCCCCATCATACTAGGCACGAATGCAGTATTGTTGAGGTCGGTGATTCGCTCATTCCTACAAAAGCCGGCGAGCAAACCGTGTCATCCTGAATATAGCCCCTGCCTGCGGGAAGAAGTATATGGGTGGCGTATGAAGAAGAGTATGGTGAAATCTTTAATCAAGAACGGGGTTATTGCAGATTCCACAGGGGGAGTGAGGGCAAGTGACAAGCGCTGATCGAGTACCCCAGTCGGCACGAACACGACCGATACTTCTCGCTGGAGACCCCCGAGTCTGAGAGTCAGTGGGGACCGAATGATAACCTGAAGTACGGGATTGGCCATCTACTGTCCCCAGGAAGATTACCGTGCTATCCAGAATAGTCCTCTCCATAACGTGCGCGTGGAAGTGGACAAAGGTTGGTGTATAATTTATCGTGGATCCTGTAGACGACCAGTGACTGTTCACACTGCCCGTGTGGGGAGAGAGGCCGAGGCACTACAATTGACTTCTGTAGAGTCTCCCCTGGAGGAAGCATGGAAAGAGAAGCTACGTGCTCAGTTGAGGAGAGACGACAGATGTGTTCTCTACTAGTGAGATGGACGTGGAGAGAGCAGAGACGATCAGCACACGATTCGTTCGAATGATGACACGCCATTTAGGGAAAGGTCGCCGCGCTCTAGCTCCAGAGATGTGGAGGGTGTGCGTGGGTTCTGAATGAGATGGAAACGGGGTTATAGTGACCGGATCTCGGAGTCCCTCACGACTTTTGTGTGGTACGAGAAGAAGAATGGTCGTGGATGTGCGTGGACTACAGAACATTGAACAGAGACGTACGTGCCTGACCAATACACGCTACCCCGAATAGAGGAGATTCTCAGCGCACTGTCCGGAAACCAGTGGTTTAGCGTGTTGGACCTTTCGATCTGGGTTATTACCAGGTTCCGATGAGCCCACTGATAAGAGAAGACGGCGTTCGTCTGTCCTCTGGGATTTTATCAGTCACTCGGATGCCCAAGGTATCTGTGGCGCCAGCCACTTTCCAAGGCGGAGAAAGAGATTGGAGAATGTGCTGCGTGGTGTCTGGTCTACCTAGACGCATAATTGTGTCGGAAACAACATTGAAGAAACGAGACTAGGCTGATGAAAGTGTTGGATCGCTTAGGGAAAGAAGGCCTGAAGCCTCTTGGATAAGTGCCGCTTCTGTCAAACTATTCGGTAAGTGGGGTCAATATCGTGTCCGAGACGGAGTGGCACCGACCCGGCCAAGGTGGAGGCGGGGTGAATTGGCCAAGACCAGAGAATGTGATGGAGCTGAGGTATTCTCTGGTCTGTGGATACTATAGACGATTCGTGGACGGATACCCAAGAAGGCAGGTGTGCTGAAACATCTGCTGAAGGTATCCAAGAGGCACAAGCAGAAGAGGACCACCCCAGGACCCCTTCGGGGATGGTGGACGGCGCCCGCTTGGGAAAGAGCATTTAAGAGGCTGAAGAATAGTTTAACAGAGCTCCACGTCTAGCCTATATGTGATCCGGAGAAAGCCTACATTCTGCAACGTGGATGCCAGCCTCAACGGATTGGGAGCGTGGACAACCAGAAGTACCCCACGGGCTTCGTCCTGTGGCATATGCAAGTAGAAGTTTGACTCCCAGTGAAAATATTATCCAGTTCACAAGTTGGAGTTCTCGCCCTCAAATGGGCCAATCTGATAAATACATGATTACCTATATGGGGTCACTTGAGGTCCGAACAGACAACAATCCGCTGACCTATGGAAAAACCACAGGCAGGCAAGTTAGATGCGACCAGTCACAGATAGTTGGCCACCCTTGCCAATACCAGTTTTCTATGAAAATAAGCCTGGACCTCTCAATATAGGAGCCGATGCTCTATCTAGGAGATTGGGACTGGGCGAGACCGCCGACGATGGCCCTTGGGAAGAAATTCCAGGACCAGGAATGAGAGTATGTTCACTGCGGCTATTTGAGAAACGATGTCGCGAGTGGCATTCCCGAGCTACGAGTAGTGGATTCTTTAGGGGTGTCGCCTCAAGCCCTTCCAGAAGCTTACTGCCACCCCGATGGCAGGGTCTAACACAAGACGTTATCTTCACGGTGAAGGAAATGGTACTAAGCACAGACACATGATTCCGCGGCTAAGTAAGCGGTCGAGACCTACACAAAATGACTCTCTCAATGGTGAAAACGGGCTCCTCGCGAGGAGTGAGTCTTCTCAGGAGAATGGGATAAGTTGAGAGAATAAACGGCCTAACTCTATAGGGTTGTTCAATTCCACAATCATCCTGACCGTCGACAACTATTTCTCCTCGGAGTATGCAGGCCAGTGTTTAAGATCACTACATGATGATTGGACATTTGGGGGGGATAAGACCCTTGGGTTTAGTGCGAGACGGTTCTTCTGGCCTAGAATGCGGGAGTCAAATGAACAACACTGCAGAAATGTCTACGGTGCATTCATAGGAAGACCCTTCCCACCCGTGCTGCTCCAATGGGCCATCTCAAAAGTGTGGGCCTAGTGGATTTAGTTGTTATGGACTTTTTGTGCATAGAGCCAGATTCAACGGGTATAGGAAAGTGCTAGTAGTGACAGATCACTACACTCGATACGACAGCCTTCCCCACGAGAGACCAGAGGCTACCACAGTGGCTAAAGTTACTGTGGGAAGAGAAGTATTTGTGCATTATGGTCTGCCCAGCAGGATGCACTCGACAGGGACGGGATTTGAGAGCAAGCTATCAAAGAGTTGTTAACACTGTTGAATCAAAAGTCCAGGAATACTCCCTACCACCAGAGGAGTGCGCTCCCTGAAAGATTTAATCGGACATTGCTGGACATGCTAGGCACTCTGAAAAAATTCCAAAAAGGAGAATGGAGTAAACAGTGTTGGGCCTTGTGCTGCCTATATTGCACTAGGCACGAGATCCACCGGGTACACCCAACTTCATGATGTTCGGGAGATAGAAGCCGACTGCCAATCGACATCCGCCTATGAGATCTAGACGGGAGATACCCAACATGGCTCTTATCGATATGTTGCAGAGATCCAGGACATCTGCACCGTGCCTATCAGTTAGCCGAAAGAGCCACACGCTGACTGAATGCCATAATAAAGACAGTACGACCACAAGTAGCTATAGAGCGCTCAAACCGGGGGCCGCAGTTCTCCTACGCAACTTAGGGATTCCAGGCAAGCACAAGTTAGCTGATCGCTGGAGAGAGGGGCCTTTTCAAGTAGAGTCCAAATGCGGGCCTCCCTGTTATCGCAACGGACGTGAATGGCAGGGTAAAAGTCTGGCACCGAAACCACTTGTTACCTATCTCCAACTGGGAGAAAAGTGAACCCGAAACAGAAACAGTAACAAACGACGTGACTGAGCCTGAAGAGTCTATTGAGAATCCGGGCCCACAGATGAGACAATTCAAGATCCTTTGGAGGGGAACATCCACAGAGACTGGGGGCACCTCCCGAAGGAGCAACAAAGTAAGGGGCCGGCTGACAAGTACCCTTCATCAGAATTATCACCAAGTAACCAATCATTAGAGATCCTACCACTCCGTGTTGTGCCTCAAAGAGACCATGTTCAGTTACAAAGAGACTTTCCCCAAACTGGTTCACCCTCTGCGAGAAGTCTAGGCCTCAAGCCTACGATGGTCTGTCGAGGAGAAGGAAGAAATGGAGACTGAACTCGAGGTCAGCGAGTGAGACGCCCTCCCACTAGAGTGGTTAGATTCATTAGGGGCACTCACTATGAGTCTCAGCAGCAAGCTAAAGCCAAGCTAGCCTCAGTTATAAATATGTTGTTGAACTGTACAATCTCGTTTAGAGTAATCGTTAAGTGTATTTTTACACTGCATTTTTATTATATAATTTTGGTAGGTTGGAAGGTTATTGGTCAAGACAGGAGGACGTTGGAGTTCTCACCAGGGGGAGGATGTGCCAGGTCCCCCGTCAAGGCTGACCCCCTCTCCCTTTCGGCAGACGCTGTGTGCGAGGAGGGAGGGGGCGCGGCGCGCGAAGGAGAGATCCTGGTAGCTAGGGACGCGAGCGCAAGCAGGCCGGTGTGCCGGGGACGCGATCAGGGCCGTCGAGCTAAGGCTGCGATGCTAGGTTGCGTACGAGGCTGGTCGGGAAGCAGGGGCGCCGCCATGTTAGGGCGTTATGCGCATGCGCAGTGCCCGAACCCCAGCGGGCGGGAGGACCAGGCTAGCGCCGCAAGATGGCGCGAGATGAGACATGCCAGCCCCCAGGGTGCATAGGGGTAGAGACACCTGACGCCAGGGAGCCAATAGGGCTGAGGGATTTGCCTGGAAGAGATTGCTACATTTCGCGGGGTTTTGCAGCACGCAGGACAGTCAGGATACCGGAATAGATAGGGGTAGAGGGGATGCAGGGGTCAGTGACCCTCTGATAGGCCAGCAGCCCCCAAGGTCCCAGTTAGATCCTGAGCCATCTAGTAGCTTGTGGGTTAGGGACAGGCCTAAGATAGGGACACTGCCCATTATTGTGTTGAATAGAACAGGGACACAGTGTGTTGAAGCCGTGCGGCCCTGTGGGGTGGGTTCTGGGCTCAGGACACCACCAAAGACTGCGAAAGGAGTGACTTGTTCGCGCGTGGACTTTCTTCACCCACACGGTGTGGAGGACCAACGTCGATGTGGCGGATTATATCGCGGTACCCGTGGCTGGAGCCGGGCAGGTACTGCAACTCACGTGCACCAGACCAGGCCTATCACCAAACATAGTGGCTGCGCAGTCACACATAAACATGTACAGTTGTATGTTACGTTACCGGGAGCACGAGACATTTGGGTGGGGGTTACATGGCCAAAGTGGTGGGGTCACATTGTGGGGGTTAGTGCGGTGGTCAGCCGTGAGGGCCTAGATGGTTTAGCGTCCGCCGTGACGCCTAGAGGTGATAGCGTCCGCCGTGACGCCCAGAGGTAGTAGCGTCCGCCGTGACGCCTAGTGTGGTTAGTGTCCGCCGTGACACCCAGTGTGGTTAGCGCCCGCCGTGGCGCATGATGAGGTTATGCTGTTATGATGTTATGATGTTATTACGTGATATGTGTGTTTACATGCAGTAAAGCCAGTCCTGTTTTATATTCGGTAGCGTTGTGTGGTTGTTTCCTGTGAGGGCCTCCTCCCACTCCGTTGGGATCCCTCCCAGGTGGAGGCGTTGCACCTAGAGATGTATGATATGTATGTACCCCAGGTTCCCCAAGCGGAGGCTTAGGCTCCTGAGAGCCACACAGGTTGCACAGCAAGTAGTAGCGGCGGTATTCATAGGGAACACCCGTTACATATATATATATGCAAGTGACCGCGCCAAGCGCCACCTGCTCAGCGAGCTCAGAGCTGGTGGGGACTCAGCCTAGGGTGTCTTATTGCGCTTTAAGGTGTCTTATGGCTCGGCACTGCTTTGTAAATATTGCCCATATTCCCACAACAACAGTATGCCTAACTGGCTAATATTGTTCACTACATTTAAGTAATATTCCTACAGGCTTCATTACTTAACTCAAGAACCAGTTTGGCATTGAGTTGTGGTATTACTTGACCATTGTTGGCATGGCTGGAGGAGTTGAAGGCCCCAAAATAGGTTATGTTGGGATTGTTAATATTATAGGGTACATTTGTTTTAATTACATTTTATTTTAATGCTAGCCGTTATTTCATTTGAAATGTCTGGGCATTCCTACGCCATTCGTGCTTAGAATTGAACCCTTTGACCGTGGTTTCTGAATGTTCTAAAGTAGTTTTAGCCTTTTTGGTTTAATATGCAGTGAAATACATATGTCATTAACGTTACCATTCCTGTCACAAGGTCAAATCCATGTCATGTGCCTGTGTAGGAATCCATAATTATATATTGCTTCAAATTTATCTTGCAAATAACACCTTGTAGTTAGATTTTTCCTTCTTTCTCAACATTCATAGTATGATAAATATGTGGGGTATAATTAGGAAGGAAGATGCTGATTGGGCAGAGGTAGCCCTTTCAAGTAGTCAAGAACAGGAAACCTAAAGCTGATATTTAAGTTGACATAAATGTCACATCACAGTATTGTCAACCCTCTCCAAATAAGAAATCAGAAAAATTATTAACTCAGACAGGATATAAAACCTTCAGACAGCAGACATGGAGAAAAGTCCATCTTAGTTAAAGCATGTAAATGTATTATTAATTTGGACACAACATTTTTCCTGATGGTTTGAGAAAAATAATTCAGTCGTTTTTATGTAACATCAAATGGACATTGGAGCCATGATACCAAATCTTAATTAACCTTTTCATAAACTGTGCAGTGCTTGTTATTTAATGTAATCATTATGTTAAAAGTGATGGAGAATTTCTTAAAGAAACATGTTATTTCCATAACATTTTCTATGATGCAATAGATGTTTTTGCAGGATATATACACTAGATATCTATTATTCCTTGGTTTATAATTGGTACAATTGGAAGAAAATGTAACCTACAGTACTTACTGTATATAAAATTAGTTTTTCTTATACAGGCATACCCCGGTTTATACATATCGCTCAATAGGCAAACGGCAGCTCACGCATGTGCCTGTCAGCACGTCCTTAACAGCAATACCGGCTCCCTACCTTTACCGAAGCTGTGCGCAAGCGGGGAGACTATAGAGCCTGTTACAAATGCGTTATTTACATCAGTTATGCACATATATGACGATTGCAGTACAGTACATGCATCGATAAGTGGAAAAAAGGAAGTGCTTCATTTTAAGTACATTTTCACTTTACATACATGCTCCGGTCCCATTGCGTACGTTAATGCGGGTTATGCCTGTATACAGTTTTGCCTTGATACATTGACGGTTACTTACAAATGTCTACCGAATGCAAAACTTGAGCAAGACCAATTTAAAAGAAATGCACCAGATGAATCAGAGAAACTCAAATGCATTCCATTGGAATTTATTTTCTTTGATAAATATGGTGCTATTTTGTTTTCCGTGTTTTTACACTGTTTTCAAGCTGTTAGATGTTAGTAAATAGATTGTGGACTTTAAGGTTATTCAAAGTTCTATTAGTCATATAGGTCATGGAGAAAAGTACAGTAATATATCTAATACTGTAGCTCTGCTGTTGGTCATTTGAAATGTATCATAACCTACCACAACTTCTAATGTTAAGATTTAAGGTGAAAAATATCTGGTGACAATAGAAATTCACCATTTTAAACCTAAAATCGCACCCTACACAAATGATAATTTGCAGCCAGGAGACTAAGTAAACCCTATGTATTGTATGTACAGTAATGAAGCACTGCAGAATGAAAAAAAATATGTGCTACAGTTTTGCAAAATTGTACCCTGTATCCTAACTCTGAATAACACATTGACAAATTTTGCACAGTATATACAACACACAATGATTTTAATAAGAGCTGGTTATGAGCCTAAGGGCTTGGTCCCGCTGCGTCCGGTGGCGCGTGCGGCCACCAGCCCCTTACCTGCAATCCGTTGGTCCCCGCTGCCTCCTCCCTCCGTGGCTCACTACGTGCTGTGACGCGTCAGCCGGCCAGCGCTACCAGAAGAAGGTGTTCTGAAGCGTTGACGCATCACGTGGTGCGTGTGTGAGCTAATGAGGTAAGCAGGGGAGCAGGGAAGGAGCTCGTAGGGAGGCGGCCTGTTGAGCTGTGTCATGGCTTGTTTTTTTTTTGTTTGTGCTAGAGCGTGATCGTATCTCCGGTCTCCTGCACACCGGAGGAGGGGAGGGGGGTACGAACGGATGGACCCTCCATTCAAACCATGCCCCCCCCCGCTCAAACCACACACCCCCAGCTCCGGCTCCCGCTCCCTACAGACCGCAGATAGCGGTCTGTGCCTCTCAGCGCGCTGCCTGCATGCAGTGCGGACACGTTGACTGAGGGAGCGGGGCCTTAGCCTTACTGATGGAAGAGACAATTTTTTTTTAATTCATAAACAGCTTTTCTACAGTAAGTATATATAATATTTTGGTTGAATATGTGAATTGACCGCCATTGCAGCATCCCCAATTTGACTCTCACTCATTGGAAGATAGCCTCACTCATTCCCAGCATCAGTGGCCATCAATGGGCTGATACTCCCAGATACCAGGAAAAAACTGTTAAAATGTAATATTTTGGTCCAGCACCCTTTAAATTTAAATATAACAAATATTTTTTTCAGAGTAAAATAAACAGTTTTTGGGCTCCATGACAAGTTTCATTTATTTGTATTGGGCAGTAAATAATCTTTAGAATTCACTTCTCATTATAACTCATTAGCAAGTTTTGCAGGTTCTGATACAGAAAAACAGACATTGCTATGGATATAACTTCAGGTTACAGTATCATACATTTTTTTTTCTTCCACTTCTCCTAATACTGCTGCTCACGTAGTGGTCTGACTAGTAGCGCTGGTCTCACTTAGAGACTGTAGAAAGTAGGAGAAAAAATCTCCAATACCGTGCTCAGCTATATGGTATTCCTTAGAAAGATATAAGTCATGTATCATGAAAAAGGACAAAGTGGAAAGGCTGTCTTCTCAAATATATATAAGTACCGTGTGTCCCATATAGTTAACCCCTTCCTCTAGCGGGCGGGACCTGAATCTACTGGTAAAATCAGTGAAAAATATCTGATTACCTAAGAACAGTTTATAGTCCCCCTGGGAAGTATATGGGTACAAGGAACATAACCCCCAGAGCGCAGGTGAGCGGACTGGGGTACTCACGGTTTGGAAGGTATCAGCAGTTCCTTAGGCGTGCATCACGCTGGTAATGGACGAGTAGAAAAATCCTGCAGGAGGTAAGCGGAGCACAGCGAAGCAAATGCAGGGGCTATACACCAGAGTAGGTAAAAATCCTTTATTGCATGATCAACATCATGTTAGTGGACAAGTAAAATCTCTAACGCGTTTCAGGCTTCTGCCCTTTATCAAAGAAAACAGGGCGTTTGCAGAGAGTAAAACAGTTCTCTTTGATAAAGGGCAGAAGCCTGAAACGCGTTAGAGATTTTACTTGTCCACTAACATGATGTTGATCATGCAATAAAGGATTTTTACCTACTCTGGTGTATAGCCCCTCATTTGCTTCGCTGTGCTCCGCTTACCTCCTGCAGGATTTTTCTACTCACTTAGAGACTGTACTTGACCTGGTGGATCATAGCTTCCATTTATGCTCTATCTTAAAGCGGGGAGCAGGGGAGCCACTGCTAGGCTCCACCTACTAAATGGCATTCTCCCCTGACTCTTCCTCCACTCTTTCCCTCCATAATAAATTAAAAATATATAGGGAGAAGGTAACAGACCTTCATAAATGTATTTCAAGATTAGCTTGTTGATATTCTGAAGCTGAAGGACTCCTAAAATTTCCCAGAATATCCTTGACTTCCTTTGGGGACAGAGCTTTTAGCCACGCTGTTCCCACTCTGGGGCAATCTGCCTCATACAGTTCTAGAAGCCACCTTTGTGGAAATCTATCAAAACAGGCTCAAGACCTAACTGCTTACCCAGGTATTTAATATAATGAACCACATTATATATTTTTAATATAATGAACCACACCTGGCATTTAATAGCTACAGTACCATCCACTCCTGTATTGCATATTTGCTTCTGTTTGGTCTCTTCTATTACTTTAATGTGTTTTTTCTTTCCCCCCTTCTGTAACTGTGAAGTGTTGTGTGTCCCATTGGGAGAAAAGCACTATATAAAGTTATTATCATCATCATCATCATCATCATCATCATCATCATCATCATCATCATCATCGTCATCATCGTCATCATCGTCATCATCGCCATCGTCGCCATCGTCGCCATCGTCGCCATCGTCGCCATCGTCATCATCGTCATCATCGTCATCATCGTCATCATCATCATCATCACATCATCATCATCGTTATTTAGAGAGGCACCAACTTCTCCCCCGGCAATCAGTTTAATAGTTTAATTAACAATGTAATTGTTACAGAGGGCCTCTGTAATAGCTGCACCGGACCCCCCACAGCACTGGCCCACCGGTGCAAGATTGAACAACCAATAGGGCAATCCACCCCTGACATTAATAATAAAAATATAAACTATACAACTACTGTATGAAACAAAATTATAAACCATAAAACAATTTAAAACTTAATAAACTTCATAAACTAACTATAACTTTCTAACTATTTAACTGTAACACACAAACTATAACTATAGAACTATAACTTTAAAACTGTAACTCTAACAAACTACAACTATAATATAATGATATAACTATAACTAACTGATTAATAACTCTCAAACTATAACAAACAATAACTAACTGGAGATGGGCTAACTTGTCGCAAACTTTGAGTTGTCCTCAAAATTGGCATATCTTCAAAAGTGCAAATCTTCAATGACGAGTGCGAGTTTGGAAAAACCTGCCACTCTTTTATTTTATTATTATTTCATTGTGCAAAATGTATGCACCAAAATAAAAACAAAAGAGTTTGCAAAAACAGATTTCCATTATTTCACTCTGATTTAGATAGACCACAAACTGCGCAGAAGAACTCTTGCGGGTTTACCAGGATTGACAAAAGTTTGCGCAAATGTTCATGGACCGAAATTCACTACGTTTCCCCATCTCTATAACTATTCCCAACAATAACACTATATATAACTAACCATGAACTGTATTTCTTTTATTTTGATTCTGCTCTCACACCACACACCGTGTGTGTGTGTGTGTGTGTGTGTGTGTGTGTGTGTGTGTGTGTGTGGTGTGTGTGTGGTGTGTGTGTGTGTGTTGCTGTGTGTGTGTGTGTGTGTTTGTGTTGTTGTTGTGTTTTTTGTGTGTGTGTGTGTGTGTGTGTGTGTGTGTGTGTGTGTCTGTGTGTGTGTGTGTGTGTATATGTGGGTTCTCAAATATTAAATGCTTTTAAATGAATTATCCTTATCTCCAAACCTCAGTATTATAAGATATCTTTCTTAGGTCAATCTATCTGCATCTCTCAAAACGTAATTAATGTATGCTTACCTAACACATGTCCACCATTAAGACTGAGTGGCTTATTTCAATGAGCTCTGAAGGACTGAAAACTCCTATTGATTTGAATAGTCCCCCTAACTCAATGAATGGAATGACTCAATGAGGAGAAGTCGGTGTCACCAGTAGGATCACCAGATCGCAATCATTTTTGTCAGTAGATACCATACCAGCATTGATCACCCATGCTGTAATCTTGAGGTCCAAACACTAATACAGATATCTCACCCCTTGGATAAAAACAGAGGCTTGTTGTTAGAGAGGTGCAAATGTGTCTGAGTTCACTTTAATACCTTTTAAGCTTTTCACATATTGGCCAGTGGATATAATTCTGTTTATTTCACATATTCTAACGTTTCACAATTCATTTTAATTAACATTTTCTCATTTTCACCTACAAGTTTATTTCTTTGGCGGAGGAAAGAGAGAGCACGAGATTGTCCATTCTGCCTATATAACACAGAAACTAAGTGACCTACTCAACTTGAAATAACCATTATATCTAAAGAAATTATTATTTTTACAATATTAATAAAATGTAAATTAGAATTGCCTGCATCTTTTTTATTGTAAAACCTCAGACCTTAGTTAATCCTTGGCTTTCTCTCATATTTGGAAGAGCCTAATATCTATTTAACCCTGTTTCCCCCACCCAATCTCATATAGGGTCTATCAAGGGGAAAGCTGCTCTGGTTACTTATGGTAGTTTGGTGCATACCTGCTGGTAACAGGGGGCCCTGAGTCTCCCGCCTGGTGTTATGGGGGAGGTCAGGACAGGCTTCTGGGGTCTTGCCTGAATCGTACTCACGGTGACAGCGCCCCCATCTCTTGCAGCCCCCGGAGGTGTGGGGAGAAATCTCTGCAGGAGAACAACCTCTTCTTCTTTCTGATAGATTTCAGTCTCAGGCCAGAAGAACGTGGAAAAAGATTATCTTTATTCTGGTTGCTCTTTCTCACACAATCAACGGCAGTGTACAGTTTGCACCAAATCAATTCTTTAACAATCAGGTCTTTAGGATGTCTCTGGACCTACACTCCCGACCACTGGCCACCAGGAGCAGTCATTGCTCTTCCCATACCCCCTGGTATGGTAAGGGGAATAGTCTTCCACCTTTCCCCTCAGGGAAGGCACCCAGTAAGCAGAGCCCTGCTCACTAGTTTGGATAGACTACACCTCTATCACGGTAGAGGCACACTGCTAAATAGAGGAAGTGCAACTCCTTGAGTCAGTTCCAGTAAGAACAATCCCCTATCCCTGATGGACAACAGGCCTGATGGCACTACCTTCTCTGACTCACTGAGCTGCAAGGTGTGGGGAAAACCCATGATTACTCCTGGCAATCTACCGTTATTAGGGATTACTGCCAGGAGAAGGGCAGACTTATAGCCCAAAACCAGCCAGGGCTACATCTATCTCAAACCTTTTTCAATTCCCTTACTGTAGTAGCCTCTTTCATCTCTGTTGGGAGGCTATTTCATGAATCTACCACCCTTAGCTTAGAGCATCACCTCTTGCTCTATCACCCCTCTTTCTCTGAAATATGCTTCCCTACTGAACTTTGTGTAAACATGTTATATATTTGATGTCACGGGAGACCACGGTTATTAACAACTTTTCCTACTGGATCATCTGATTGAACAAGACACAGCAGTAAAATAAATTGTAATTTATTCCAGAATTTGACATACACACACAGTAACACAATTTACACGGTTAACACACTTACTGGGAACGGGGCTAACAAAATAACCTTTCCTTAAAACATAATTGTCACACACAAACAACCACTGTAGGAGCTCTTTCCAATGACCGGGAGGTACTCATGAAAGTCCTGGAACGCAATTTAGTATGCAATTCCAGCCGCGAATGCTACGTCCTCAAAAAGCGGGACTTAGAAAATTTCTTTAGTCAAAATCTTTGAAGCCGGCTCGCGTCTATTCCTTACAGATCATCTTTAAATTTGCCGCTGATGGTTTGACGCTTGGAATCTGAGGTCCTGATTGGCTGCAAGGTTTCTTATAGGTTTTAGAGTCCCATTCAGAAACCACTACAACAAATCAGCACGTGGGAATTCTCCTGACAGCCCTTTCTTAGCCCAGGGCGGAGGTACTCATGTATAACTACAGTACTCCTCCTATTCTAACACCATGGCGTCCCTGAGGCTTTCAACTCCGGGTCTGGAGTAGACTCAGTGGTGCCAAGGTTGGAAGCCATCTGGTCTCTCAGAACCATGGACTTGGAATCCCACAGCACATATACAATGTTTCAAGCCTTCACACCCCCTGTCCTGATTCTAGTCACCACCAGGAGGGTTCATTTGATGTATCCATTATTGGATTGTTTACTCCATTTCCTTCTGGTGTCACCCAATACCTTGTGTTTTAATTGTTTTTATGATATTTGAATACGCGTCGTTGTCTTGTGTAATTAATAAAACTTTATTGTTTTGCCTACATCAGGCTTTTATTGGTAACCGTCCGCCCACAGTGTTGGGAGCGGTTACTTTCTGTACCCCATACAGCTCATTTGATCATACATCAGGGAGCACTACACCCCTAATACAATTAACAGCGTTGTTGTGCAGTGTTAAAAGGGATCTGTGGGAGACCCCTTGTGTCTTCTTGTTTGCTTGTTCTACACATGATACATAAACCTTGACCCCTTGCAGACGCAATTACCAGAATGCCCTCCTACTATCAGTATGTTCTTCCTACCTATCAATTAGATTGTAAGAGCAGGGACTCCTCTTCCTAAATGTTACTTTTATGTCTGAAGCACTTATTCCCATGATCTGTTATTTTTATTATTTGTTACTTATATGATTGTCACGTGTATTACTACTGTGAAGCGATATGTACATTAATGGTGATATATAAATAAAGACATACATACAGTACATACATATCCATCCTTTCATTCCTCAAACAAGCTGTGCATACTGTATTAGTTCTGTTTTATGAGGTAGACCATGCACCATTTTATAGTCCTTCTTGGCACCATCTCTAAATTATTTATGTCTCTCTGGAGATAAGGTCTCTGGAACTGAACACAGTACTCTAGGTGAGGTTTAACAATGTTATAAAGCATAAGGCTTTCCCTATCGGTTTGTTACATTGCTTGCCTACTTTTACATCACCAGAAATTGGGACTCCCAGGTCCCTTTCCTTTATACTTAAGTAATAATCCCAGAAGAACAGGGCATTACTCGCCAATAATGCCCTGGATGAAAGAGTTGAAGGCCCGATGGCGAAGTCGAGGGACTTTAACCCAGCCAGGGCATTATTGGCCAGTAATGCCCTGTTCTGAGGGGATTATTACTATTATAGATTAATGGAAACTTTTTTCACAAATAATAGACACTTTTGTATAGTTATATAGATGTTTTTATTAAAATAAAATGATAAATACATGAATCCACCTCTATATACTCTTACACTGCAGATATCTATATCCACACACTGCCGCCCCCTCTGTGTAAACACACACACACACACACACACACAACACAGCAGCTCAACACAACACACCAGATCTACACACCTACAAACTGCTGCTACACACACACACATAACACACAACACACACAAAACAGCACCTCTACACACACAGTAACTCTACACACACAAGCACACCACACACACACACACACACACACACACACTCACATACACACACTGGAGCTCTACACACACAACACAGCACCTCTACATACACAACACAGCACCTCTACACTCACAACACAGCACCTCTACACACACAACACAGCACCTCTACACACAACACAGCACCTCTACACACAACACACACCTCTACACACACAAACTGCTGCTACACACACACATACAACACAACAGCACAGCACACACACACACACACACACACAGCTGCTGTTACACTCATAAACACTGCTGCTGCTCACACACACACAAACACACACACAAAAACTACAGCCAGAAACAAACTGCAGACAGACACTAACTTGCTTTGCAGACTCCCCCCACCCACCCTACATATTCAACTGAATCTGCTCAGTTCACAGAGCAAGAGAGGAGTCAACCCATGGCTGATACTTCTTAACCAATCCCCTGCCCTGTCTCAGAGCTTTTCCTACTTTTAGACCAATCCCCTGCCCTGTCTCAGCTGTTCTGAAAGCTGATTGGCTGGAAATAATCACATTGAAATCAACACTTTGCAAGCAGCTTAAATTCAGGGCATTACTGATTGGATAATGCCCGGAATTTTAATCAGAGGGCAGGAATTTCAATAATGCCCAGAATTTGACTGCTTTAGCCTATAATTGTTGATATTATAATGCCAATAATACAGTAACATTGAGGCTTCTTCTATCCATCTTTTTTCACAAAAATACTTAACTGATTCAACTAAGGTGTTTTCAAAGAGCAATTGCATATGTAAAAATATTCATTATACATGCAAAAAAGGCAACAATTTAATCTATTTTGACTATTAAATATATTTATTTCTCTATCTCCTGCATTTTTATCCAAAATGGAAAAAAACCCTTTGTAAGTATTGAAAGTCCAATATTCACCAGTTTTGGACAAAAGATTTGCACATCTCAACTTGTTATTTGTACCATTACAGCATTCCATACACTGGACATTTAACCAACCAATGTTATCTTTCTTTTGCTGCAGGTACCTTTATATAAAGATGCAGTGGATACTTTTGTTGCTTTGTACAAATTTGCACCACAAGAAAATGAAGACTTGACAATGAGGTAATTGAGGATGGATCATGTTGTAAATGACTGTAAATGTAGAATCACATCCAATTTGTGATATCAGAAAATGATCTTGAATTATACCAAGGAAGCATTAATAACAGGTGGATTGCCCTTTTGGTGTTCACTCTGAGGGCCCTTATAATGATCAGTGAATGTAATGCCCTTTTTTTCTAATTTTTCTTGGGGAAATCGGTTCACTGTGAAACATGATCTGAACGGAAGAGGTGGACCCTCCTGTTTAGTTCACATCAGCATGGGTACGTTGTGACCATGTGATTGTTGAGGAGCGATCACATGGTCATGACTTGATGTAGGGGCCTCCGACACTGAAGGGGGTACAAAAGTTTTAATACATATGGTGTCTGTTTTTTTTTACCTCAGATTTGCATGATATTTGCCATGATATTTGGGGGTTATGTATAAAAGGCTGTTGGCTGCAAAATGTGGGGGGGAAAACAATAGCAAAAAAACTGCATCAGATTTATCAAATTAAAAATCCCTTAGGATACAATGGCTTTTTGGTGCTTAGATAAATATGGTGCAGTGTATTGCTCTAGTTGGAGACTTTGAGACATAACACCCAGAGCTGACTATTTTTTAAAGTCTCCTGGCTGTATAAGTAGGGCAAACCGAGTGCATAAAATAGAGCTATATTTAACAATGGGGGAACTTTGTTACTGGCTTTGGCCAGCTTTTAACTGCACTAAATCACAAATAAGCATATGCTTAATTTATTTAACCCCTTCAGGGCACTTTCACATACTTCACAAAGTTTAGTTCATAAGACAATAAGAAATTGCATATATTCAGTGTAAGTACCTGCTAAATGGAGTCTACCTTAATGAGGTTGTCAGGCTGAATCATGTCTTGATCCAAAGATGCAACCAAATAACTCCTTTGTTACACAGATTTAGGTTGTAAATGTCAAAATGTCACTAGTATATTTTAGTCCAATTGGTTGGAGCGCAGGAATTGTTGTTTGGTTTCCATATTTATCAAAGCAAAGGAATTGCATGAAAGTAATGAGAGTTTGCCCCTTGAGAAATCTGGTGCAATTCCTTTTGCACAGACTTTGCCCCAATCTTTCATCCTACTTTAATAAATAACCCCCAGAGGCTCCTAAATGCCCAGTTAAATGCATTTCTTGCACAAAAAACTGCACCAAATGTATCAATTTAATTTTGTAATTTTTTTATTTTATTAGATTTCTTTGTTCGCCCACGGTGTCTTACTGGCGTATATAACTGAGCCACTTTCATAGCCATTGTGCAAAAATGAGTGAGAACTTTTAATAGTAGGCAATAACACTTGTATTTGGACTAGCAGAATATATTTTCACATAGGGGTATATAGCCTCATATAAAACAGCTAAAAATCCCATTTGAAATCTATAGGATTTTTTTCTTGGATACATACTATATAGTGCCATTGTTTTCCCAGAATTGCTCTTTTTTTGCCTTAATACATTTGCCCGTATTTGGGGCAGGGACTTTCATTCCCTGCTTAAAGATATGTTATCCTTTTTGTATTATAATTCCCTGTATGTTATTTCTATTTTGTAAAGCACTTCGTACATTCTTTGTGCTATTTAAATAAGCATATACATACAAACATTGTAAAGCTATTTTATAATACTTGACCTTAGGAAAAATGCATTGCTCTTGAAAGCTTGTCTTGAAAATATATTTTTGGGTTAGTCCAAAAAATGTAAAAAAATATATAATTTATAAATTATTATAAATGCATTCTTTTTAAAAGTTATATTTAGTAGCATTAGTTGCCTCAGAACTACTTTAGTGCCCATTTGGGTCTTATTACAGTATATGGACACTGATATTGACTTGAACAGGAGTTTCTGTTTGATAGTATCCTGATTATCACTATTAGTGTAATGAATAACCCACTAATGCCCAAATCCACAGAGATCCATAATTAACTTAATGTGGCGCTAATTTAAATTAACGCCTCATTCAGCATTAACGGGTATCTTCAAAGCTTAATAACGCAGTTTTAGGTGCTGTTTGCAGCCTGAAAGGACATTGTGTTAACTATAATGGACATTAGTGCTAATGCTATATTAAGGAGTTGTTTCCCCTTAACAACACATACTGTACTGTATCCACAAAGGACCATTAAAGTTAATGCAGGAATTTAACTTGATGTTAAGTTATAGCTAAACTTGGTGTTACTCACAGGTAGACTCTGAAATAGGGCTTTCACATGGTTTAGATGAGTGTAACACCACAGTAAGTTATTATTTAACTAACATAGCATTAGTTACGTTGCTATATCCCTCTCCTTTCCTCTATTTTTTTTATATGTGTATGTATATATTTATTTATATAGCGCCAAAAGTGTACTCAGCGCTTCTCAAAGAGTACAGTACAGGGAATTATTATAATATAATTAGCGCAGCAAAATCAGACAATAGGAAAGGAAATCCCTGCCCCAAAGAGCTTACAATCTAAGTGGTGTGATGGGAGACTCACAGAGACAGCAGGTCAGGGAATAAGTGCTGTAGATGGCAGTGCTTGGCCACAATGTTTGGTAGGAGTGACTGTGGGTGTGGGACAATAGCCATGAGTGCAGGCTATTGTGATACTTGATTTGTGGGTGAATTTTACAGTTAGTTAGTATTAAATCAGATAGGTTAACACCATTAGTAGGGGAAGAGCTGTCAGGGAGGTGCGGGTGGCAGCAGGTGTATATATATCTGGGTCCAGGATTAGGAGAGATATCCCCAGTAGCAGGAAGGAGTAGATAGAGGGTGTGAATAGAGGATTTGTGTGGGTGCTTTTTATTGAGGGGTAAACAAGTTGTTGAGAGAGAGGTGTATAAATAATGGTGCAGTGTATGGGCACAGGCATAGGTCGAGGTGAGGATAGATGAAGAAATGTGGATAGGAGGGGAGTGGGGAAGTGTGAGAGAACAGAAACGTTTACAAAGGAGTGAGGAAACAATAAACAAAAAAGCAATAGGGAGAGCATAGTGAGATGCAGGAGGAGAGACTTCTCAGGTTTTGGATGATAGGAAAAGTACAAATTATAAGAGCATTTAGAAAGTCACGTTCTCACAGTTACAGTGTTGTTGTAGTGCAGAGTCCAGATCTTCATTCTTCACCTCTAATTCCAACTCCAGTGTAGCCCTGGTACCCTCCAGCTCCCAGAGACCCCCCTCACGAAGTGCAGAGTGGTCGCGGGTGCCGCCGGAGGCAGCGACGGACCCGCCGGCACAACACGAAGGTGGGGGCCAGTACAGGGAGCGCTCCGAGCGCTCAGAGTCCCGGCGGCGCACTTGGCTAGCGGGGGCCGCCATGACAGGTTGCGCGAGCGTGTGAGTGATCGCGCATGCGCAGGGACAGTCAGGCAGTTGCGGCGGCCATTGGAGACTCGCGCATGCGCAGGAGGATCGCGCACGCGGCCCCAATGGATTAGCAGCCTCCACGGGACTACATGTCTCATGATGCATAGGGAGGCAGGCACCAGGTGCCTCATGGTGGCCAATGAGGGCCCAGGATTCCCAGACAGGGAGATAGATACATTTCGCGGGCTTTGGAGCACGGAAGTTGGAGCTGGGAGCAGGAAGGGCAAGGAAGGGTGTAGGGAGAAAGTGGCTCCTACACCAGGTAAGGTTCCCCAGATCCCAGGCAGGCCCCAACTCCCCACTAGGTTAGTGGGTAATTACTGAGGGACGGCCCCTAGGTTAGGGACCCTGCCCTTAGGTGCGTGTGGTGTGCAGTCTTGTCAGTGTCACGGCTGTCAGTGCTGTGAGGGCTGACAAGAAGGCATCGTGTGTGTGTGCAGCATGTTTGCTGCAGGTACCCAGCAGGTTGCAGTGTGTTGCTACAGGTGCTGGGAGTATTAGGTAGAAGTTAGTCAGAGGGGACCCGGGTGGTGAAGGGAGAGGTGGTGTGGGTGCAGGGGGTCAGTGACCCACCTGCATAGGACAGGCTACCCCGTAGGCCCCTAGGAGTGTTCCCTGAAGTCACTTAAGGTTGCTGTGCTGTAGGGACGGCCTATAGTAGCAACGAGCATCACCCTTACTGAGTACCAGCTAGGGACAAAAGGACAAGAGTGTGGAGCAGGTTTGCTGGCGAGTCGTCTGGGACCAGACGGCTGGACATTGAGACCCAGAAGGCAGACCGCGATCCGCCTGACCATTTTCAAAGAGGTACCGGTCACCGCCGTGACCAGGAGGTATTATAACAACAAGTGCACCAACACCGGTCACCAGGTGCTGATCCCGCCTTAGGCTCAACTATTTAAGGACACTAGCGAGTGGCTAGAGGACCGAGCCTATACCAACATATTGCTATACATGGACACGGTGTGTGGGGCACTGCGGTGAGTGGACGTAGATGTACTCCTGATGAGTGAGGGAGCCGCTAAGGTTATACTGTTAGAGTATACGTGTACATGTTATGTGTTATTGCCACCCTTCGTTATCATAGTAAAGGCATTGATTGTTATACATGCTGAGTGTGTGTGTATTAATATATATTGTCCTGCGAGGAACCACTCCCTCTCTGGTGGGAGCCATCGCAGGTGGAGGCACTGCACCAAGTACGAGGTTACTCTTATTATACTTGCCCCAGGTTCCCCGTGGCGGAAGCTCAGCCCTCCTGTGAGCCTAACAGGTAATGCACCACACCTGGTAACATTAAGTTCCCCTTACATACACCATATATGCGATTGGGGGGGGATACCCGTTACATTTGGAGGTGCTGCTGAGATAGACCTGGGGTGCCCTATTAAGTACTCTAAATTGGTTACTGTCCCAATCATCATGTCTGCGCTCACGCCGCAACAAGTGAGCGAATGGGCCTTAGAGCTCCACGAGGAGCCCAGCCACATGGTAGCAGTAGGGAATGTTTCCACACGTGTGCCGATGAGTGGAATCTGGAAATCCCTAAAGAAACTCCTGGGTCTAGACCAATTGTGGGTGATAGACCATAAGAATGGCGTCCCTCGTTACTGGGCTGCCGTACTAATGAGGGTGGAGAAGGAGATATGCTGGGAAAATACCCCTCTGACTTTATCAGCCCTAGGTGCCCCACAGGAGGCTACCCTCTTATCTATGCAAAAAGGTGCGGTGTAGTTAACAGAACTGTGATCAAAATGGAGGCTCCCTCATCCAGTGAGTCACCTCTAAAATGGCGTCTCCCGCCAAGTCAGGAGAGCGCATGTGTCGCTGACTGCGAGCCTTCACAGAAAAATGTTGCAGAAAACTGTCCGTGATTGGCGGGAAAACCTAAGCCCCGCCCCCGCCAACTGAGTGGCGCAGTGCAGAGCCAGAAACACTCCTTGAAAGAGTGTGCCGTCCCTCCTCTAAATTCCACCAGGGGGAGCACACCCAGTGAGCCTCAACCTGTAACAACTGTTCACCCTAAGGGAGGTACAGGATGCAGTAAAACCCACCCGCACCTGTATGTGAGCCGGCAATTACCAGGAATAGACGAACTCGTGCTACTGTGCCCCTGCTTACGGGAAGCCTGGAAGAAGGGAGTTGACCTACTCCAGCTTCCGCTAGACTACAGGAGGACAGAGGTTGATTGGGAAAAGTGCCTACAATGCTTTATTGCCACCTGTGATTGTTCTAGGGACGACCTGATGTGGGGGCCCGACTGTGCCTGCTGCGGGGAACGGTTCCTGAAGCCCGTGCGGCTGCGGATAATGGAACCTGCCCCGACGGAAGTGATCGGCTTCAGTACCGGGCCGGTCACTGCAGCTAACCAATCTACCCAGCCACGAAGGTTTCGGAGGGCCTGTGCACTCTAACCCCGGTTCTAGACTTGGTTGCTCACTCAGAACCGCAAATTCCGGAATCACAGGGTAAGGTGTCTCTACCCCCATCTGCTCTTAGTGATTCCAGCAACCAACAACCAACTGTGGCGATGCGCCCGCCGGCGGACCACACAAGTTAAGCTGGAGATAAACAGACATTTATCCCATCTGCTGCGGATCCTGAGATGGGCCCGTGTGCCCTACAACGGCCAGTCTGGCCTACTACGATGGTACCATCGGGTCTAGGCTGGGGATCAGTACCTAACGACGACAAGTGTGAGTTGACTGCCCCAGGGGTGTCGGGTGTGAGCTTCCAGGTGATCGCGGAGCATGGTAGCTCCTTACCTCTGGCAACCAGGGCGATTAGCTCCACTCGGCATCGCGTCCTGGCGGAGGTGTACCCCTTAGAAGATCGCTGTCCAGTGGTGCAAGTGGACCAGTACCTACCACCTATCGTCCAGGTGAAGAGAAAAGTCAGCCCCATCGTGATGTCCAGTGAAGCACAAATGGCTCCAATGGAGGTGGCCGTGGAAAAGGCCTCAACTAAGGCTCCTGCTGAGCAGCAGAACATCGCTGGACATCCGTGTGCCCGAGGTGAGACTGCTCAGACCTGACGGTGGGCCCGTGTGCTGCCATAACCACTACCACAATTGAGCTGAGTGTGAGCCCGTGCGCTCCAACCCAATTGGTCCCAGGACTGGGACCCCACGCTCCCGAGTGTCCAGAAAGTGAGTGGACTTCCCCGGAAGTGTCGGGGACAGGTCCCAAGACAGCCGAGGTGGGAACTGACTGGTCCCCGAGGACCTGTTGGCCACCGTGAATCACCACAGCGGTAAGGTATCAACCCTTTATCCCCTGCAGGATGAAACAGAGACTTTGAGGATAGAGACATTGCCAATTGCTCGCTTCCCAGTGGAAGCCTCTCAAGTACTTAGGGACAAGGACTGTGTTGTGAGTGATCCAGTGAAATTGGCATCTCTTATGCGCAAAAAGGAGCGCTCCATTCACCATGTGGTGGACCGCGGAAAAGGTCACGATATCCTGGCCTACCACATCCATGCCGCAGATGGCCGGGTAAAGGTCTGGCTAAGAGACATTGTACTATTCCTTCCACCACGGGGAGGAAGTAGTAAGGACCCTGTGAATGTTACCCCAGAACATGCTCTCCAAGAGTTTATCGAGGGGGAGGCTCACAGACGTCAAAGTGAGGTACCCCCACATGATCAGTTAGGGGCACCCAACAAATGGTCTCAGCAAACATGCAGCTTGGCTAATGGCCGCTGCACTATTGGGAACACTGCGCCTGGGCAAAGCTCACCCTGCGCATGCGCACGCAATCAACATGGTGGCCCCTGCTTGCTTGGTGTGACGCAGAGCTCCGGCGACTCGGTCACCAGCCTGCCTGGTTCCCTACTCCTCCCCGGGTTCACCCGCAATACTGGCGGCACCCGCAGCTCCCGGCGGTAGCCTGTACATCCTCCCCGCTCCTGCAATGGAGGTAAGGGGGCAAGAGGGACCTGGCTACATCTATATTAAAAGTGTATTTGTTTGGTAGAGAGCAGTGGCTATTTCAGTTTATACCATATTTCCACTTCTTTTCATGTCTATGAACTAAACACTTCATTATTTACATTCCGGCATACTGCTGCGGCCGAGTTTATTCGAGCATTTGCCCGTTCTCGGCCGCAGCAGTAACCTGGCGCGCGCCGGAGGGTGCCGGGCGCGCGCCGAAGCAGCGGAAGAGCGCCCTCCGATCGGGGCGCTCTCCCTCCCGCTGCCGGGTCCGCCGGGTCCCCCGGAACCCCCTGCCGCCGTCCCCCACATCGCGAGACACCAGGGCTCCCTCGGGGAGCCCTGGACGGGCGTGCAGGGGGCGCAGGCACCCGATGACGCGTGACCGCGCATCGGTGATGCGCGGCAAGCTGAGGGAGTGCGGCTAGCACGCCGGGGCATCCCCCGGCTTGCGGTGCTAGCCGTGCTGCAATAAAGTGTGTCGGTAGTGTATGGCAATCACATAACCTCTCCTCAGAGCGATCATGTGTTCGCGGTGTCACTTAATCTGAAAACAGAAGAGGGGGAGTTCTCTCCCATTTGCCTGCGTGTCAGATCACCATAGTCCATTGGAGCGCAGCATGCAATATCCCCTGGAAAACAAGCACAAAAAGGCCACGACATAGCCACTACGTCTGGGGGCACGCAAAGGGTTAAACTGCTTATGTCACATGTACGCACTGTAGTACTGAGTTGGTTGGTGAGTGGTGCATTAGAAAAAAAATTACTAAATAAATATGCTTTTCATATGTTTTTTTTTCTTCTCAATTTTGTTCAAACACTTACTGTGCATTGAGTGTGACTTGCTCTTTTCTCTCTTTTTTATTAACCTTTATGGCTATCTCAGATCAAAGGACTAATCACTAATTACTATTATGCTTGATAGTGTTCAAAAGCCATATTAGTGAATATTTAACACTCTTTAACCTCTTTACAGAGAAGACCCAGTGTCAGCTTAGCCATTGTCACCTTTCTATTATTGACTCTAGATGCATAGCGTCTGAAATATTGCTACGGTTCCATGACTTAAATATCCTGGCTTCAGTAGACTTCACAGGTGCGGATGAGTGATCTATTGCAGAGCATCGAATGAAATCTGCCACCTGAGATATATCTCTGCAGTTTATTCATGGTCCCAGCATTACAGCCATAACATCTAAGCAGACTTACAAAGAGCCAGTGTTGAAAGCTCATTTACCATTTGCCAGCTGAGTCATTTTGTCGCTTTGCACCAGTTCTTGAGAAAGGAAACCATACTGACTCCTTTCCCTGACACTTATTGTGTTATGAAACCCCTTTCTTTGTTACAGTCGTTAAAGCTAACAAAAGATCCACTTTAATGATTAATCCTGTGGTTTGAGAAACCTGCAGAGCATTGCAAAACAGCATGGAAGTTAATATGAATGTACAGTATACAATTGACAAAAGAGATAGAGACTGTCGAGCTGACCCATTTCTTAAAATGACATACTGTATATCATATGTATATGACATATCTCTGGCCGAACTCTGAAACAGCTACTATATAAAAACAATCATGACCTAAACTTCTTTTTTTTTTTAAAAGCAACCTGCCTGCAGACATTTTGCAGAAACAAACGTGCTTTTCTTCTGCTTACAACTTATTTCTGAGACAAACTTGTCAAAACTGCATTTTATTGCTTTTCTTTTCATTTACAAACGTGTAAAAACTGGAAATAAAATACGAGTGTGAGCAACACATTATTTGTGTTGCGACTAGTTTCAGTGAAAACTCCTTAATGTGATTATATAATCACTCCATTGTTTATAAACAGATAGATAGATAGATAGATAGATAGATAGATAGATAGATAGATAGATGTAGACAGACAGTTTATGTAAATAAGTCAAGGGATACATTGGTATATATTTGAAAATGCACGTTGTCATAGGTTTTTTAATGTGTACAGTATAGTATGTCTTTATTGCAGGCCAGGTGATAGAATAACTATCCTGGATGATTCAAATGAGGACTGGTGGAAGGTACATTTTATATCTTCTTATGTGTAACCTACAGTTTTAAATAGCCAACACTGTTATAATAATGGTTATATACTGTACCACAACATACAGTATCATCAATTTCCCAGAGAATTGCAAGATATTGCGTAAAACAAAAATCCCATTTATTTATTTTTTAGATATGATTCGAATCGGGGGTTAGATCTAATTTTAGATACTGGGATCCCCCGGGCCCCCTAAATACTCACATATGAAGTTAGCAGTGTTTGTGCTTAGGAAGCCACTAGCTATGACATCGCGGCTTCCTTTAGGCTGGAAATTTGGAGACAATTTCCCATGGAGGGAGAAGAAGTACCGGTAACCTCACCAGTGAGTATCACACGGTTTAGGTCCGGGAAACTCCTGGGTTCAAATAAAAATAATAATTATTATTATTATTATTATAATAAAATAAAAAAATAGGTTAAAAAAAAATGAGCAGCTGGGATTGGTGCTTTAAATATTATATTTTCAGTGTACTTTGCTGACATAGTTATGTGTCTCTCCCTTTCTTCTTTTAAAAACCCCTAATGTCCTATTGATCAGGATGAAATAATGCTTTTTCATAGAGATGAACAAACTGTTCATGAATGCGCAAAAAAAATGTGCTAGGTTTGTTTGTCGAAAAAAATTGCGACAAACAGTTTATAAATACAAATTTGCTGGATCATATGACCTTAAAGTGCAAGGTCACATGTCCAATGTGCAGGTTACATGTCTATGTTACCTAGTATTTTTTTTTTTTAAATAAATAACATTTTGTTATGCTGAATTTGTTTGTAAAATGTGAAACATAGGGTGACTTTAAAATGGTGTTCCCTCTAAAGTGTTTCTGTAAAAAAAACAGTAAGAATAATTGGACTAGGTTGGAAATGGGGGGGGGGGGGGGGGGAGGGAGGGGTCTCCTGAGCTCAACTGTGTTTATTTCAGTTCTGGGAACACCCTGCTTCTCGAGATACTTACCTGTGATGGGGCTGCCAGTAGCATCACTTGCAGTTTTCTGTAGGCCACAAGGGGTGAATAATAACACATTTGAAATACTGGCAGCCCCTTTAGAGATAAGTATCTCAGGGAGCAGGGAGATAAGTATCTCAGGGAGCAGGGGGTCGCCAAAACTGAAATGAACACGGTTCAGGCCCGGAAAACCTCTGATTCCCACTGAGGAGGGGAATACTTTTGTATTTTTTAAAGGTAGAGTTTCTTTAACGTCCCCCATGAAAATGTTGTGAAATGATTGCAATATTCTCCCCCCAAACAAATTACAAAATTAAAACTGGAACAGTGTGCGTATCTGTAATATTTCTGATGATGTTGGTGATCTAATCTCTTCTCCCCAGCAGGGTATTTTAGATCTATTTTAGAATACTCTCAAGTGCTAAATACGTCCCCTGAAAACTCCTTTCAAACACCATGTGGCTAGATACCTGTGCTCAAACGAGTGCACACCTAGATACCTGGGAAATATGTTAATAGGAGTCATTACAACATACTTTGCATATCCTAATATGGACATGCACTGTTAACATGTCGTTTGCATACTTAAGGTGGTGTTACTTCCACCCAGACACTAAAATAGAGAGAGAGAGAGAGAGAGAGAGAGAGAGAGAGAGAGAGAGAGAGATGCAAAGTATATTCAAATTATTTAAGTTAAGCATATGACCCAAGTATCTCAGCTGTGCTCCTTTTTGTGCACAGGTTTCTTCCGTCCCTATATGTTCTCTAAAGATGTGTTGGGGGGGGGGTAATATGCATTCTTATCTATCTTAGGAAAAGGTGTATATAAAAATAATTAGGGCCTCATTCAGAAAGCCTCGATAAGGCCCTTATCGAGCACTTATCGACCAAAATGGCTACTCCTATTCAGTAAGCCTCGATAAGTGCTCGATAACGGCCTGTATCAACGCAAAATTTTATCACCAACACAAATTCGATCAGCCGCTTATCGACCATTTTCTGAAGGATCATAAACTCACGCGATTCAGATACCCGCGAGTCAGCTGTCGCGGCCTATCGCAGCCCATCGCAGCCCTAAAAGGCGTTCTTCTCCCCAAATCCAATTCACCTCAAACTTTAGGTAAATTGGTGGGGAGATGGCCTCGATGAGCTGCGATGTGTCGGGACTTAGAAAAAATCAGGCCCCTTTCCTGCCTCGGATTGATGCCGGGGGTCTCCGGAGCTGGTAGCCATTAATAGCAGCTCCGGACCCCCCCCGGCATGCATCTGATGCAGGAAACATGCATGTACAGCAACTTCATTACTTTAGCGGCTAACCGCTAAGGCAATGAAGGGGTTAAACACCCGTGGCAGGCTTACTGTAAAGACATACAATACAATACAATACTGTGGCTAGCGAGGGTGGGTGAAGGGGGAATTTGGCCCTTAGTGGCTGTTTAGGCCTTGCGGGGGGACTTAACCCCTTCATTACCTTAGCGGTTAATACCGCTAAGGTAATAAAGGGGTTAACCCAACCACTACCCCCTCGCAAGGTCTAAACACCCATCCTTAGGGCTCATACCCCCTTCACCCATCCATGAGGCCTAAGCACCCACCCCGGACTGACTATACCCACCCTGTACCCATTGAGTAGTATAGTGGCACATCATACCCATATAATAATAATATGGGCATGATAAGCCTCTATAGCACTCAATGGGCACCCTAATGACAATACATTAATACACAAGACACACAATAATAAAACCTAACTAAACTCCAAAAAAACACACTTCACTAAATAAAAACAGTAGCCAGCTAATCCAATCAATACAAGCAATAACAACATCAACAATTAATTAATTAAACCATTAACCAATCAAACCAATTCATTCCTAAATCAACTCAAAATGAATAGTAACACTAACCAATCCAAACAATTAATTACTCCAACATTAATGAATTTAAACAGTAAAATAGAAAGAAAGAAATTCTAACAATATCTGAACTAACCATAAAACGCATTAGCTAACATAATATAACATTAAGTACAAACGAACACCAATCGCAAACCTTTTATTACATTAAGCATGAACAAACAAACAATGACATCCACATAATAAATTAAATGAAAAAATGCAACAGCAATACCAAGCGAGAAATGCCCCCCAAATATTGGCATAATAATGTATTAATCTGTACCCTAAAGAGGTACAGATTAATATATTATCAATGTGCCTCCAGCCAAAAAATCAAAAAACACATCCAAAGAATAAACCTGTAAAAAGAGACATTTACAAACATTGAATATATTACTTACCATTAGAAGCTGTGGCCCTCCGACTCCCGGGATAACAGGAAGCTCACGTATCTTGGAGCCCTCCAACAGCATCCGGTGCCACCCGCCATGAAGATCCGGATCAGGTACCCCAATCTTCTTTTTTCTTTCTTTAATCACCACCTTCTATCTTCATCTGTAACCATTTCTTGATCTTCTTTATCTTCTTTCTTCATCTGTCAATCCAAAATACCCCATGTTAAATCCCAACCGATGTTGTCTCGTCGGCTTCTTGGGCTCAAATGAGGCGTCACGGCCTTAAATAGTGCTTGTGATGTCACATTTAGCCTCAAAATGGATAACAGCCATCTGATTGGCTGTTAAAACCATGTTCCGACTTTTTTTTGACATGACGTCACTTAAAGGGAATGATGCCAGCCAATCAGAAGGGATGTGCTTCATTTGCCTTTAAGATGACGTCACGAAGCCAGCGTCACATGGTATTTCAGCCAATCAGATCGTGGGAACCAATGCCACACTCTGATTGGCTGAAATACCTTGTCACACCGGCCATCTTGGATTTAGTGACGTCATCTTGAGCCCAAGAAACCGACGAGACAACATCGGTTGGGATTTAACATGGGGTATTTTGGATTGACAGATGAAGAAAGAAGATAAAGAAGATCAAGAAATGGTTACAGATGAAGATAGAAGAAGATGATTAAAGAAAGAAAAAAGAAGATTTGGGTAACTGATCCGGATCTTCATGGCGGATGGCATCGGATGCTGTTGGAGGCCTTCAAGGTACGTGAGCTTCCTGTTACCCCGGGAGTCGGAGGGCCACCGCTTCTAATGGTAAGTAATATATTCAATGTTTGTAAATGTCTCTTTTTACAGGTTTATTCTTTGGATTTGTTTTTTGATTTTTTTGGGGAGGCACATTGACGGATAATATATTAATCTGTACCTCTTTAGGGTACAGATGAATACATTATTATGCCAATATTTGGGGGGCATTTCTCGCTTGGTATTGCTGTTGCTTTTTTTCATTTAATTTATTATGTGGATGTCATTGTTTGTTTGTTCATGCTTAATGTAATAAAAGGTTTGCGATTGGTGTTCGTTTGTATTTAATGTTATATTATGTTAGCTAATGTGTTTTATGGTTAGTTCAGATATTGTTAGAATTTCTTTCTTTCTATTTTACTGTTTAAATTCATTAATGTTGGAGTAATTAATTGTTTGGATTGGTTAGTGTTACTATTCATTTTGAGTTGGTTTAGGAATTAATTGGTTTGATTGGTTAATGTTTTAATTAATTCATTGTTGATGTTGTTATTGCTTGTATTAATTGGATTAGCTGGCTACTGTTTTTATTTAGTGAAGTGTGTTTTTTTGGAGTTTAGCTAGGTTTTATTATTGTGTGTCTTGTGTATTAATGTATTGTAATTAGGTTGGCCATTGAGTGCTATAGAGGCTTATCATGCCCATATTATTATTATATGGGTATGATGTACCACTATACTACTCAATGGGTATAGGGTGGGTAGTCAGTCAGGGGTGGGTGCTTAGGCCTCCTGGGTTTGTATCGAGTCAGGGTGGGTTAACCCCTTAATGACTATAGCGGTTAGTAACCGCTAAGGTGATTACGGGGTTAGGGGCCATTAGAATGTCTTTATTATGTATATATGCTTTCTTGCTACGGAGGACAGAGGATCCTGCTGTTGTGGTAAGTATAACTGTATTTATTTACTTTATTTTTGTATGCTAATGCAGTGTTTATTAATGGGCAAATAATCTATTATCCATATCTGTATAATAGTAATTTGCCCCATTACTGTACCATATGGGTTTGGGCAGAGGGGGGGAGGGCGTGTATTAATGTTTATTAAAATATTTATTAATATACATTTCTTTCATAGTGTAGATGTGCAGAGGTTCTCCGGAGCTGAACCACGTTGGCTTTATGTCCAGGGACCCCCTGCTTCCCGGGATACAGGCACCTTTATGGGGTCATGTGATCCCGCGTCACGTGACCGGGACATTTCCTTGCAGCACCCTATAAAAGTGCCTGTATCTCGGGAAGCAGGGGGTCCCTGGACCTGAAACCAACGTGGTTCAGCTCCGGAGACCCCCTGCAAATATACACTATGAAAGAAATGTATATTTAAATAAATAATTTTCGGGTGACATTTCAGCTGGGAGAGGCGGCTCTCTCAGAGCCGCTCTCTCTGCAGCAGAAATGAATTGCCGGTTCAGGCCTTTTCAGAGGCTCGAGGCTCTCGCTGGCAGCAACTCGCCCGTTTTGGGAATTTTGCTATCACTGGTAATCGAGCCTTTCTGAATACCATGATAGCAACACCCCAAAAAGCGTCATTTTAAAAGCCCTGGCGATAATTTTTATCAACCCTCTCTGAATGAGGTCCTTAGCATCATTAAGCAGTGAAACATGCTTGTCGACTAACCAACCCGAATTAGGGCGATTTGGTCAAGTTTTTAAGCAGCATTCCTTATTTATAGGCCCTGTGCTTCATATTTATTGAAACAGCCCTACAAACTCCATAATATTGGCTATGACTGGACCAAATTTTCCTGGAAAAACTTGCAAATTGGCATTGATTTAGAAAGGGGGTTAGTGAAAAGTTTGCTGGAAAATAGAGGCGCACCGTGCCAAGTAAGAACTTGCTAGCAATTTGAAGGACCGCTGATTTCTCCAACATCCATAACACCCCCTTTTGCTTGCAGGGTAAAATAGAAGACCGAGTGGGGTTTTTCCCCGCAAATTTTGTTCAGAAGGTGCAACAAAATGAAAGACTTTTCCGGTGCAGCAGGACATTTATCGGATGCAAGGAGCAAGGACAGATAACGCTCAAAGAAAATCAGGTATGCGCTAGAAATTGTGTGCCACAAGAAAGTTAAGATGCCTTACAGTATGTCACTGTAGCTATGCAGTCATGTGATTTCACCTGCTTATGTAATTCATAGTTCATGTGAAGCGGAATGGTCTTTGGAGCGTGTTTCTACTTTGAATCACAGTGTCTGCTCCCTGTGACTGTAGATAAGACACACTGTGGCCGTTCACAGTTCTGCGAGATGAATGGCAATTTCCAACCACATCAGCATTAGGTAACAAAAATTAGATTCTACAGTATGCTCTCCACTTTAAAATTTTAATGCCAAGGACACAGTATGTAATCATAGGAAGACAAAGGGCATCAAAAATCCATGGGTATAAGTCAATTCAGGTTTAATGGTATTGGAAAAGAATACCTAATTTTCTTATTTTTAAACAGATCATTTACTTCCTAGGGAATACATCTTTTGAAAAATGGTTGCATGAATATCCCTCTACATTTTTCATGATTATACGTTACATTTATGCTTTGTCACTTCTTTTAATAATTCCCTTTCACCAATACATTTGTCATTCTTTTGAGCAACCTTGATTAAAAGTTTGTTACATTTAAAAATTATTGGTAGCTTAGGTAAGTAGAAAATAGTAATGAAATCAATAAACGTGTCAGCAAGAACAACTACAATCATTCCCCAGTACTTACCCTTTGGCATTTTGAATACAGTAGGGCCCCAGACATATGGCGGGTTCTGTTCTAAGGGCCCGTCATATAGTGAAAATCGCCAGAAAGCGGAAAAGCGGAACCGGCGATTTTCAGCTGTGCGCATGCGTAACCTGGCAATTTCCCCCTTGTGTGCATGCGCAACCCGGCAATTTCCCCCTTGTGCGCATGCGCAACCTGGCAATTTCCCCCTTGTGCGTGCGTGACCTAAGTTCTACGCGCGCAAGCTACGTTCTGTGCATGCGCGCCAGCGGCAACAGCCTCTGAAGAGGCATGGAGGCCCCCTTCTCGGTGCCGCTGTATCAGCGGATCTCCGAAAAGTGGTGCGCTGAGAAGCGGGGCCTTGCTGTACAATAAAACCCACCAACTATTGAAATGTAACTGGGTGTGATATAGAGGGATTGGTACAAAGATCCTGCCAACCTTAAATAAAATGGCTATTTATCCCAGAGTCTGTCATGAATACAGCAAGATGAGTGAGTATTCAAGTACAAAAAATAATATATTTATCAGAAGTTTCTGAGTAAAAAAATGATTTTGCAACCCTTATGACAGAGCCTGTCTTTCATGTCTCATCACATATTTATACCCTTTCCGAAAACGGGAACCAGAAGTTCGGGTGGCGCACTTCCTTTACAGTGCATTCCACCATGTATTTCACCAGAGTAATGCCTTCCAGCGGTCGTGACGTAATAACGGAATTATGTAGTTGGACTGCTATAGAGAACCAGGCATGGAAAAAGGGAAACAAGAAGACAAAAGTTTGTCACAATTGCATAACCAAAAACCAATGATATAATTAACACCAAATAGTATCCCAATATGGAGTGTGAAAATAAACCGTGTAAAATATTTGAAACATTAAATGAACCACAGGACACTCGATTACTTAAGTAAATAAAAACCCCAATGAAAGTTAGTAAACCTATACATACAGTTTGTATATTTCCAGACATACTGTACAAACATTTGTGCATGTGTACACATATAAACACATACAGTATGTAAACATATTTCTCTCTGTACATAAAATTAAGTGTCAATCATGGATGGATGATAGATGGATGGATGAAAGAAAGATGGATAATGGATGGATGGATGTGAACTCCAATATATGCATATTTAATTACTCTTGAATTATAGTACCAAGAACTGTGATGAATGTGGTGCACATATTTATATGGTGCATTCTATAGCTTTATTTTTGCAGGTGTTTAATAATTTTGATTTACATTTTAACGGTATGTAATTAATGAATACAACTGAAATATTACTTATTGAAAAGCTTACTTTTGGAATATACTATGCAAATGTATGTGGCTTTTGATTTTCAGGGGAAAGGTTCAGTGTTCGGTTTTCTTATCCCTAGATTCTTGTTCTTTGGATGGTTGCCAGTAATAGTAATTCAAAATTGAATTTATTTGTATTGATGTTTTTATTATAAAAACCACCAAGATTTATTTGGAGTTCAGTGACAGTGAATAAAAGCAGCCGCCCAGTTGCAAATACACAGAGCTAATTAAAGCTTAAATAGCGATAAGCACCTTGACTGAGAACTATAAAAGATCACAAATGGTACTAAATTACAGACCTTATCAACTCAATAGTATTTTACCTCATGTGAACTCTCTATAAGGTGTGTTTTTTCCTGTTGTATAGTGTTGACAGCGTACCCAGCCAAATAAAACACATTAAAGACCACAATAAGAAATCACAGGAACACGAAAGGGCATCAAAATGAAATGTGGATTCATGGATATACAGTATGTAAATGCTGCTATCTTTTTGCCAATATTATTTAAGTGATTTCTAGTTCCTTAAATCTCATGGCGAAGGAAATAAAAATAGCTTGCTCTAAACACAATATTTAGAGGAGCATATTATTTCAGTCTAGCGCACACCAGATACATAGATAAAGCATGTTGTACATCTTTATACTGTACTAAAGATATATCATTGCTCTCAAGAAATCATAAGAATGTTTGACTGGTGGACTCCTTAATTGCCACTTCACCTTTGTGGCCATCCCACTTATCTTTTACTCCTGCATACAAATTGACACAATTGTGAGATAGCCACCATTTATAATTTTATACATAAATTAAGAGTACATTGCCAGCAAAACATATTTTAAGAGTTCCAGATGAAGTTGTATACTTACCATAGTTACCATACTTGCTTTGTGGGCCAATCCAAATTACCACAATTTTCCTGATTTATCCCTGTGTTCTGCACTTCACCAGTCACTAGTGATATTTGTATTCCCTTAATTAAAATAAATGTCAAAATAATAATGAACGCCTTTTTGACGTGCTTAAATTTTTTTGAGGGAGGACCCTCAGTCATGCTGCCCTTGTGCAAATGGCTTCAGAGCTACCTATTACTCCTTATGGCTTTGAGCTTATGTATCATGTGTCTGAAAGAATCATCTTACTAAAAGAGAATTCCAGATATGTTGATAATATCCAATTTGAGGCATCTCTATTGTTATGAATGCTTTAGCGTTCTCTTTTTTGCTATACAATACAAACAAAGCAATCATCCTCTCTTGATAACTGTATCTACTGCTCTGGTCTACTGCCTCCACCAACAGGTCCAATGTACATACAGTACATACAAATTTTAGATCAGACCAGCATGGCTATTCTTAGTTAAGCCTGAGGAGAGGACAAGGAAGCCCTGAAACGCTAGTGTTGCTTTGAAATCCGTCTATTGAATATGTACATCCTATATATTTTTTACTTTCTATTATACTCTTTGTGATTATTTACTTCATTATTCATGAAGTATGATTAAATAGATTTTTTGTAAACGTACCCTTTTTGTAATTTCTTATTAAATAATTTGGAGGGAATTACCCATTGAGTTAGCAAGTTGTTGTTTTTGAGTGCTGGTCTGATCAAAATTTGTCTACAACTTTTTTGCTATTACAGGAGGTCCTCGGTTATCCAACGGAATCCGTTCTGCAAGCCACCATCAGATAGGAAAACGCCGGATTGCAAATGCCATGTTAATCCAAGGCAGTGAGCGGCGGATAATCTGTTCCGATGACGGATAATGCGTTCTGCTGAATGCATTATGACGCATCAGTTTATCGTGTTAGATGGATAACGGAACAACGGATAGCGAGACCCAACTGTGCTGATGTACAACTTTCATGTGCTAAGTTATCTCATTTGTTTTATTGGAGCTAAGAAAAGAGAAACTATTAACTATACATCACAGAGGCATCTGATCATTCTAAAATAGGATGAGAAATTATACTGTATAAAACACCATTCCCAAAACACAGTACTATAGCCAAGCATCAGTGTCAATTCCTGGTGGCAGTTCAGCTGAGACTTGGTTCACAGCTGTCTGATTACCTGCTCAATTTGACATCTTCCAAAAATTTTCCCACCAGTCTGGACACTCTGTCCTTTGTTTCTTAGTGGTTCCAATTTGATACAAAGCAGAGGTGTCAGGTTTCATCTATCCAAAGCTGCACACTTTATTATTTTTCAGGGCCAGATTATTACCTGCCAACAAATGTATTAGTGTTGTATAAATTGCCAGGCAGCTGGGGTACTGCCATGGCAGAGCATTGAGTCCCACTGCTTACGTTCTTTATTCAATGTGACAGCTATTCGAAGGTTGGGTTGGAGACTAGGTTTGGAAGTAGAGCAGTGGAGCATTACCAGATTTTTAAATACAATCAGTAGGGGACACTGGATCAGCATAGCTCCATGCATCACTGCTCTTACCGTCTGGCAACATAAAATAAAACAGGCATTGTTCTTCTCATGTTTTAACATTATACCTTTAACAGCACAAAAATATTACTAGGTTTTGCTTTTCTTTACTTCTTAATATTAGAAATCATTTAAAAAATACTAATCCTAATTATGAACTGGCACCACTAGAGCAAATAATACCTTTGTATTAGAGTCAGTGGCAGATTTCCCATTAGGCCCAGGTCTAGGGCAGAAAAATTTGGGGGTGGCAAAAATGTCTGCCCCATATACATTTGCCGCACTCTCAGGCCTATCGGGCCTGATGGGAAGTCACTTACATATGCCGGGCGCCCCCTTGCTGTCTCCTTTCTGCCGCCCTCGTCCTCCTTCCAATTCGCAGCGTCAAATGACGCCGCGGACATCACCAATGTGGCATCACACTGCAACTCGTTGCCATGGCAATGTGACATTGTGGCATCAAATTAAGTCATTAAGTTGTCATAACATTTAACATTTGACTCTGCGAATCGTAAGGATGAGGAGGGCGGCATAAAGGAGGCTGCCGGCATATATAAGTGACTAGGGATGGCGTATTTCGAAATCCGCCACTGATTAGAGTTGTAAAGAAGTGAGATTCAACCATATATTGTAACAACTCTGGGGATAATTCAATAGGATTTTAAACCCAACAGCACCCAATTCACTTTAATGAGGGTTTCCGGCCAATCACGTTCAGAATTGTTTGCTTCAGGTTTGTATGTTGAATTAGCCTCCTTGAAGTTTGTTTTCTTATGTTAACATACTTTGAAAGGTATTCAGATTAGGCCTAACTCTAAACGGTACAGCAAAAAAATATGAAAGAAAATAGAATACATTTTGTTGGTATTACTATTTAAAACATCCAGATCCTGTTTCCTGTGCCAGATCAATGTACCTAGTGTCTTTGAACCCAGCATTCCTGAATGATCCACCCGTGGATCCATGCGGCATCTACGGATTAATCTTGTGTGAAGGCTGTCAATCACACACCTGTTTACCGTTGTTGATTTCCGTGATTACTGTGATTGTGTTTTGGTTGGGTGAAGTTCTGCGTGTTTCTGCCAGATGGCAAAAACGAATCCTTTTGCACAGGGCAACCAGTGAATTGTGGGTAGTCAATTTGCAGGTGTTTAAAAACTAGATAAAAAGTGTGGCCACTACAGTCATCCATTGTAAATTTACCTTGGTCGCTGAAGGCGTTATCAAATTTAGGAGTTTCATAATTAAAATCTCCACAGTATACACAATGCTTGTCTCATTATTCTACATTGCTATCCCTGCACTTGTTGAATAGACATCATGTCAAGTCAAGTCATGTCAAGTCCTTTTACCAAACCACAATGTAGTTACGCATTTCTCATATTTTCTGCAATTAATGCTGGAACAGATAAGAAGACGACTTTAGCAGAGATATATGACTATATAATGAAAAAACAGGAATTCTTCAAATTTTCACCGAACCAATGTGGCTGGAGCATTCGATAAGGTAAACTTTGACTAATGAGGATTACTTTTTTCGCACAGCCCCTCCTCCGGGAGATACCTGTACAAGAGGATATTGATCTGTGCTACCAGCTTTTGCCGGTATGTTTGATCATGGAAGAAGAAAGGTCGGGTTTCATCCATTTAAGATACTTACAGTAGCTGTATGTACTTCCCGACCCTGCAGTGTACAGGTACCAACACCGGCTTCCCTTCTGCAATAACGGGCCTACTGTGACTGAAAAACCTGATGAATCGCAATCCTTGCTACCTGGCTCCGCCTGATACCAGCTTCAGCAGGCACCTGTCAACTATAATGCTGATTACATGAGTGACCCCAGCTTGTACGCACAATACACCTCTGACATTGGCTCATCGCCACCCGTTTGGCACAAAGTTTATAATGAAGATAAATATAATGTACTATACAGTATTAACTTTAATTCCCCTGTGGGGTCACTAGATTTTCTGGGGGGGGGCGAGTTATTTATAGAGGTCCCACGCTCTCCCACCAGGCATTTAAATTAAATGTCGGGAGATCGTGCAAAGCCTTCAAAATACACTTACAGTACTTTCCCTTCCAGCAACATGTCATCATGGTAACCCGGCATCAAATTACCATGGCAACGTGATGTCACATGACCCTATAATAAAATTTCATACAGATATGTTGATTGATTTTATTCTACTTCATGGTTAATGGATAACATTAAGTGATGCATTTTTTTCATAGTTAATCAATTTTCAGATTTAGACAATAACTACATTTGCAAACAGTTGAAACAGTTGTTTTCGAATCCTTCACGATCAGACGTGCAGTACTGTAAGACAGACCAATTGAGTTGCAATTGAGTTGCATCTCACCTGCCACCCACCCCCACAAAGCAAAGGCATGGGACTAGCTATCAACACCTACAGAAATTACCTGTAATAGAGAAAGTCTAAGACGGTTTCATGATTTGTCTGCTGGTATAGAAATTTACATTTCCTGGTTCCCCACGCATGAGCATTGTGAACTAGTGTACAATAGAAAGCTCTCACTGCCAATCGGACTAACTGTAGAATCCAATGGGAAACAAAAAAATTAAAGTAAATTTTTTTTGAGAAGTAGAGAATAATTGTGAGCTGTAAACAAAACCTTATGCGATTAATTTATTTTAATATTTAATCAATTATTACATTTATAAAATCACTACCTTTTTATTTCTCTATGAGGTGGCATACAGTACTGTCATTGTTTTTTTTGGGGGGGGGGGAATTCTATTCAATACCTTCAACTTTTGGTAGGGTTGGTCATCTTTCACCAAGACTTTAGTTGCACCTCCCCCCCTCAACAAAGCCAAGCAAAAGGCATTTGACCTCCCCCCGGCTGATCAAGGACTTTCACACAAAAAGACACATTACATATGCTTCGGGTCTTGGCTGAGCAATTACTTTTCCCACTTTCAAACGCATGTACATGGCTGATAAGAAGGCCTGCACTTTAATTTGGCTAGAATGACTTCACTGCCAATGTGAATTTCTAGTCGTCAAAAAAAAAGCCTTTTCCTTTTTTTCCTTTTTTTCCTCGAGAAGGGATTAATAAATGAGTGATTTGAAGAAACACTTTATATAATGCTTTTCTTTAATGTTTCATCAATGTCAACATTGTTCCAATCAAATTTCAAGTCCAAAAAAAATAAAATTAAGGCATTTTTTTTTAATTTTCTCTAGCAGGGCTTAATAAATGATTGATTTTAAGGAAAACTTTATATTATGCATTTTTTTTATCATATTTTAGCAATTTTTACATTAAAAAAATCCCTACATTTTTATTTCTCTATGATGTTGCTTTTTGCATTATAAATACACCTTGCATGTGTAATTAAGTTGGGGAAGAAACTCCCCCAATAATATTAATACATTTGGGGGGGGGGTTCTATTCAATACCTTCAACTTTGGGTCATATCTTTTCAAATGACTTCTTTCAAGTGTAATCCTGCACGGGTATCCCCTAGTTACACAAAGATTAAACAATTTGCATAGTTGCACATTCCCCCACCCCACCCTCACTAAGCCAAGGCCTTCAACTGGTTATCAACACCTCTGCCAGGGATAGGACATTCACACAATCTTTCAGGATTTGGTTTTGGGCTGAAAAATTACTAACTGCCAATGTGAATTTCAAGTGCAAAAAATAAATAAAGGCATATTTTTTTTTTAAAAAATTCTATCGAGCAGGGCTTAATAAATGAGTGATTTTAAGGAAAACTTTGTTATGCATTTTTTTTATCATATTTGATCAATTTTTACATTTAAAAAATCACTAAATTTTTATTTCTCTATGATGTTGCTTTTTGCATTATAAATAGACTTTGCACGTGTAATTAAGTCGGGGAAGAAACCCCCCCAAAAAATATTATTACTTTTTGGGGAGCGTGGAAATCTATTCAATACCTACATTTTTATTTCTCTTGGAGGTGGCATACTGTGATAAAAAATTTTTTTGGGGGGTGGGAATTCTATTCAATACCTGCAACTTTGGGTAGGCTTGGTCTGCTTACAGTATCTTACTGTTTATGGAAATATAACACACACACACATGGTATAAAGGGAGTCATAACTTTTATTGGATTTTATAACAGTTGAAATGATTTCTTTCAACTTTTTCCTGCAGGCTCATCACAGCATTAGACCAAGACGGACTAAATTAGTTATTAATTCCATGGGGTTTAACTGAATCAACTCACAAGGTGTAGACGACTGTGGAGTTCTTTTGTCATTGAGAGAGGGGGGGGATTAGGACAAACTATTCACTGTTATTATGCACACAGTACAATACGCTTGGACATCCCCCTCCCCTTCCAGCAGTGCTGCATCTGTGAAAGAAAAAAATGGCGGCAGGATTAGTAAATAGAATGCCTTGACTGGTTACACTACTTAAAGCCACACACAACTATTCAGTAACTTGCCATACATGTAAACTATAATGAATTGTTAAATATAATGGATATTACACGTATTTCTAATACAAATTGTATACATACAGTTCTGTATATAATTAAGTATATATAAAGTGAAGAATAAGTGCAGAGATAAAATGGAAAATGTTCAATTACCTTTAATAGAAGGCTAACATTTAATCAGGTTATTGTCTGTACCATACATGGCTGCAGGATTAGTGAATTGAAGGCCTTGACTGGTTAACACTACTGAAAGTCACACAAAACTAATAAACTATACAGTAACATCCCATACATGTAAACTATAATGAATTAAAAAAAAAAATATGTATTACATGTTTTTCTAATACAAATACTATACTGTACATACATTTCTGTATATAATTTAGTATATATAAAGTAGAGAGTAAGCACAGAGATAAAATGGTTAACATTCAATTACCTTTAATAGAAGGCTAACATTTAATCAGGTTATTGTCAGTACCATACTTACCTGTACTATACTTACTGTACCTGTACTTACCTTAGTACAGTACAGCACAGTAATGTACCTTACTACATGCCGTGGAACTCCCATTATGCTCTAAAAGAACGGTCAAAACGCTGCTAATATGGCTTTGTAGTTGTTGCATCTTTGTACAGTCAGTATGTTATTCCAGAAACTCATTATTCCTTATATTAATTCCTCCTTTTTGTACGGATTAACAACCTTTCCGATATGATCCTTCAGCGTATGCCACACCAATTCTATAGGGTTCAAATCTGGTGATCTGGAATGGGAGGGGGAAAAAAGTGAACTAGTTGAACAGATAAAAACTGTTTAAAACAATGAGAAGTGCTTCAGGTACACTGGAGCACTTACACCAGTGGCATCTTAACCCAGTTGATACCGCTTGCAGGAATATGCGTAGGGAGGCAGTATGTTTAGGGTCATTGTCCTGGAAGAACCGGTGACCACCAGATGGAAAATCATGCCTAATGTATTCAACAATACGGGGGACTATTTGCTCTTAGAAAAAAACTTTGTCCGTGATTCCTGGAACAAGAGAAAAACAAATTATGTTTAAACTGAACATTAGGGTACAGAATACACTACAGTGTGGGACTTTGTGCATTATTTTACCCTCAAATATTATTATGCATCCTGGTCAACGTCTAGAGATCACACCCCACACATGCATCTTCATTGGGTCCTTGGGACGCAGATTCAGAGATAGGTTTCCTTTTTTGTGGAATGCAAAAGTGGCAAATCTCACAAGAGCTACAGTTGTCTCGTCAGAAAAGATGACATCCTGAAAAGTCTTGCCACTTTCGATCCATGCCCGTACTTGTTCCACTCTTTTACCTTGTTGACATCCCTTATCATTGGATACACTCTGTAAAGACAAGGAAGAATTTTACAGGTACAGTAAAACCACACTTTGATCTACACTACAGTAGTGTACAAAAAAACACTTTGCCTGCACTGTCCTAACTACTGCACAGTAATTACATTATCAACCCTGTTCTGTCACTCTGTTCTGTCACTTTGCATACTACAGTAATGCATTATGCTATACAGTACTTTATTACAATAAGACACTTACTTGATACGTTCATATTTCCATCCCAATTTGCATCTCATCACCCTGATGCTGGTCTCAGATGCAGTGATATTGTGACTGTTCTTTAGAACAGATCTTGACTATTGCTGCACAGCGCTCATCATTAGCCTAGCTGATTTCCTCCACCAGACGCTTTGCCTACAGTTAAAAGGAAAAGAGAAGAATTTGAGTAATAAAAGCAGAAAAAGAAAAAAAACATTTTGTATTTTCTTCTCAAAGTACAGTAGTACAGTAATTGCTTGGGCCTAAAAGAATACAACAGAAAACAAGTAAACAAAAACATGCTTTTTGATATGTAAGAAGTTTTTTGAGTAATACAATAATTGTAGAAAGAAACCAAAAATACTTACTCTGTTGTTACTGAGGGACTCCACTTTACACTTTTTGCTTGACTATGGGCATGATAGCTGACAGTGCTTTGTGTTAAATTGAGGCCCGAATTCAGTAACCAGCTTTCAATCTGTAAAATTCTGTGTCCTCTCTTGTACATGTCCTGTATTCTCATGCTGAGATCCTTTGAAATAACTTTCTTCGGCATCGCTGCTTTAGAAAATAAATCAAGCACAGAGGAATGTATATCTGATGTATATTCAATGTGCATTGAATCAACATAAGTGAGGGAGTATTTATAATGTAATGGAGCTCACTCGACAGGTTAAGTAATGTATACAGTACGCCCACTTTTAACACCTGCAACTCGTGTCCTTGCCCGCCAAAAAATTCAAAGAGGGACACAGTGCATAAAAGGTGACACAAAATTGGCAGCCTTCCACACACTGATCTTTATCTCAACGAGCTCTTGAACAGGTACTGTATTGTGCATTCTTCCAGCTGTCCATGGATCAACCCGATTCTATGGACGCAGGATCCTGGTTTTTCTGCTGTGCCGACCTCGAGAAAGTGAAACTCGGAAGCTGTTTTCAAGACAAGCCAAAGGTGCTAGAGAAAAGGTTCTGAAGGTTCTGAGGGTCCCAAGGCAATGAACCCTGGCCTTTATTATGTGATGAAGATAATAGCAAAAATCAACAAGGCTCAAGTTTTTTGGACGGGTCCCAGAAGTGCCCCTGCACCCACCGAAGTCAAATTCGATGTCCCGGACTTTTCACTGCCATCGGCCACCGCCACCGATTCCAAAACATCCGCCTGCTCAGACCCTTTGTCCACTGATGCTCATCCGGAAACCACAAGCTAACCTGCTCCCGCACCCATCCACGCTGATGCTCATCTGGAAACCAACAGCTCACCTTCTCCAGGACCCATCCACACCGATGCTCGTCCGGAAACCCCCAGCTCACCTGCTCCTGCATCCAGCAAGGCTGATGTTCATCCCGAAGCCTCCAGCTCACCTCCTCCTTCATCTGGGTGACACCAGCTTGCACCAGATCCAGCTCGCATGCTGGATGTTTTCAGTGGTATCGAAATCGCTGACAACTCAACAGAGCAATACAAGGATCGAATGGAGGCCAAGATGGATCCCTTATCATTGGATACGCTCTGTAAAGACAAGGAAGAATTTTACAGGTACAGTAAAACCACACTTTTACCTACAGTACAGTAGTGTACAAAAATACACTTTGCCTGCACTGTCCTAACTACTGCACAGTAATTACATTATCAACCCTCTTCTGTCACTCTGTTCTGTCACTTTGCATACTACAGTATTGCATTATGCTATACAGTACTTTATTACAATAAGACACTTACTTGATACGTTCATATTTCCATCCCAATTAGCATCTCATCACCCTGATGCTGGTCTCAGATGCTGTGATATTGTGACTGTTCTTTAGAACAGATCTTGACTATTGCTGCACAGCGCTCATCATTAGCCTAGCTGATTTCCTCCACCAGATGCTTTGCCTACAGTTAAAAGGAAAAGAGAAGAATTGGAGTAATAAACGCAGAAAAAGAAAAAAAACATTTTGTATTTTCTTCTCAAAGTACAGTAGTACAGTAATTGCTTGGGCCTAAAAGAATACAACAGAAAACAAGTAAACAAAAACATACTTTTTGATATGTAAGAAGTTTTTTGAGTAATACAGTAATTGTAGAAAGAAACCAAAAATACTTACTCTGTTGTTACTGAGGGACTCCACTTTACACTTTTTGCTTGACCATGGGCATGATAGCTGACAGTGCTTTGTGCTAAATTGAGGCCCGAATTCAGTAACCAGCTTTTGATCTGTAAAATTCTGTGTCCTCTCTTGTTCATGTCCTGTATTCTCATGCTGAGATCCTTTGAAATAACTTTCTTCGGCATCGCTGCTTTAGAAAATAAATCAAGCACAGAGGAATGTATATCTGATGTATATTCAATGTGCATTGAATCAACATAAGTGAGGGAGTATTTATAATGTAATGGAGCTCACTCAACAGGTTAAGTAATGTATACAGTACGCCCACTTTTAACACCTGCAACTCGTGTCCTTGCCCGCAAAAAATTCAAAAAGGGACACAGTGCATAAAAGGTGACACAAAATTGGCAGCCTTCCACACACTGATCTTTATCTCAACGAGCTCTTGAACAGGTACTGTATTGTGCATTCTTCCATCTGCTTCCATGGATCAACCCCGATTCTATGGACGCAGGATCCTGGTTTCTTCTGCTGTGCCGACCTCGAGAAAGTGAAACTCGGAAGCTGTTTTCAAGCACAAGCCAAAGGTGCCTAGAGAAAAGGTTCTGAAGGTTCTGAGGGTTCCCAAGGCAATGAACCCTGGCCTTTATTATGTGATGAAGATAATAGCAAAAATCAACAAGGATCAAGTTTTTTGGACGGGTCCCAGAAGTGCCCCTGCACCCACCGAAGTCAAATTCGATGTCCCGGACTTTTCACTGCCATCGCCCACCGCCACCGATTCCAAAACATCCGCCTGCTCAGGCCCTTTGTCCACTGATGCTCGTCCGGAAACCACAAGCTCACCTGCTCCCGCACCCATCCACGCTGATGCTCATCTGGAAACCAACAGCTCACCTTCTCCAGGACCCATCCACATCGATGCTCGTCCGGAAACCCCCAGCTCACCTGCTCCTGCATCCAGCAAGGCTGATGTTCATCCCGAAGCCTCCAGCTCACCTCCTCCTTCATCTGGGTGACACCAGCTTGCACCAGATCCAGCTCGCATGCTGGATGTTTTCAGTGGTATCGAAATCGCTGACAACTCAACAGAGCAATACAAGGATCGAATGGAGGCCAAGATGGATCCCTTATCATTGGATACGCTCTGTAAAGAAAAGGAAGAATTTTACAGGTACAGTAAAACCACACTTTTATCTACAGTACAGTAGTGTACAAAAAAACACTTTGCCTGCACTGTCCTAACTACTGCACAGTAATTACATTATCAACCCTCTTCTGTCACTCTGTTCTGTCACTTTGCATACTACAGTATTGCATTATGCTATACAGGACTTTATTACAATAAGACACTTACTTGATGCGTTCATATTTCCATCCCAATTAGCCTCTCAACACCCTTATGCTGGTCTCAGATGCTGTGATATAGTGACTGTTCTTTAGAACAGATCTTGACTAATGCTGCACAGCGCTCATCATTAGCCTAGCTGATTTCGTCCACTAGATGCTTTGCCTACAGTTAAAAGGAAAAGTGAAGAATTTGAGTAATCAAAGCAGAAAGAGAAAAAAAAACATTTTCTATTTTCTTCTCAAAGCACAGTAGTACAGTAATTGCTTGGGCCTAAAAGAATACAACAGAAAACAAGTAAACAGAAACATGCTTTTTGATATGTAAGAAGTTTTTTGAGTAATACAATAATTGTAGAAAGAAACCAAAAATACTTACTCTGTTGTTACTGAGGGACTCCGCTTTACACTTTTTGCTTGACCATGGGCATGATAGCTGACAGTGCTTTGTGCTAAATTGAGGCCCGAATTCAGTAACCAACTTTTGATCTGTAAAATTCTGTGTCCTCTCTTGTACATGTCCTGTATTCTCATGCTGAGATCCTTTGAAATAACTTTCTTCGGCATCGCTGCTTTAGAAAATAAATCAAGCACAGAGGAATGTATATCTGATGTATATTCAATGTGCATTGAATCAACATAAGTGAGGGAGTATTTATAATGTAATGGAGCTCACTCGACAGGTTAAGTAATGTATACAGTATGCCCACTTTTAACACCTGCAACTCGTGTCCTTGCCCGCCAACAAATTCAAAGAGGAACACAGTGCATAAAAGGTGACACAAAATGGACAGCCTTCCACACACTGATCTTTATCTCAACGAGCTCTTGAACAGGTACTGTATTGTGCATTCTTCCATCTGCTTCCATGGATCAATACCGATTCTATGGACGCAGGATCCTGGTTTCTTCTGCTGTGCCGACCTCGAGAAAGTGAAACTCGGAAGCTGTTTTCAAGCACAAGCCAAAGGTGCCTAGAGAAAAGGTTCTGAAGGTTCTGAGGGTTCCCAAGGCAATGAACCCTGGCCTTTATTATGTGATGAAGATAATAGCAAAAATCAACAAGGATCAAGTTTTTTGGACGGGTCCCAGAAGTGTCCCTGCACCCACCGAAGTCAAAATCGATGTCCCGGACTTTTCACTGCCATCGCCCACCGCCACCGATTCCAAAACATCCGCCTGCTCAGGCCCTTTGTCCACCGATGCTCGTCCGGAAACCACAAGCTCACCTTCTCCCGCACCCATCCACACTAATGCTCATCTGGAAACCAACAGCTCACCTGCTCCAGGACCCATCCACACAATGCTCATCCAGAAACCTCCAGCTCACCTGCTCCTGCATCCAGCAAGGCTGATGTTCGTCCCGAAGCCCCCAGCTCACCTCCTCCTTCATCTGGGTTACACCAGCTTGCACCAGATCCAGCTCGCATGCTGGATGTTGTCAGTGGTATTGAAATCGCTGACAACTCAACAGAGCAATACAGGGATCAAATGGAGGCCAAGATGGATCGTCTTTTAGAGACCATGGTGAATATGGATAGGTGCATGGTTGTTCATCTGGATAAGATTGAGAGGCACATCGCGGGGCTCTATTCTTTGCTTGGAATCCCTGCCCCTGTATGTCCAATGCAGGAGCAGGAGGGTGGCCTGGAGGTGCCTTTTTCTCCCATGAAGGAACTGCAAAACCCCTCCCCCCCCACCCCCGTGCACAATCTCAATCCCTGGATTTGACCATGGTGCCAACACAAAGCACACCATGGGACCTGCCAGGCGTACCCCCTCTTACTCCAGGATACACATTTACCCTTCTGTTGGAGGAAATGACAACCCCGGTAAGAGCTACAGATGCAGCAACGAGAATCCGAACACTTGCCTTTGAAAATCTGGGGCAATACCCCAGTAATGCTGCAACATTTCTGAAACATTTCTGAAAACAGACTAGTGGCCCATCGGTATTAACACAGTGAGGGTCCCTGGCAGTCTCAATCAGTTTGAATGGGACTGCCAGGGACCCCCGCTGTGTTAATCCGATGGGCCATTAGTCTGCCTGCAGAAATATCACAGAAATGTGGCAGCATTACTGGGGTATTGCCCGAGATTTTCCCAGGCAAATGTTCGGATACTCGTGGCTGCATCAGTAGGCCACGCCAGGAGGAAAGCATCCGACCATCTACCCCCGCTTTCTGCCAGAAGCACACCCGCTTCAGCACCCAGGATTGTACAGCTCCAGACATCATGATGAGAGACCTGCCCCAGAGCATCCGGGAGAAATACAAGATCAGGTGTGGTGGTCTACCTCAGAAATATGCCCAGTTCATCTTTAAACACCACGTCAGTTTTGAGCTGTACAGCGAGTGGACCCAAAATTTAAATTATGAAGGCAATAAATACAACAAGGCTCTTGCAGCAAATTTAAGGAGAACAATTATGGAGGATGTGAAGTTCTATTTTAAAGCTACCAGTCTTCTTCTGAAAACCATGAGAGACAGCATCAATAGCCTTTTGAGGCATACTATGGCTCTTCCCTGGAGGTACATCGACTTGTTTGATGACTATTGGTCTTAAATTTATTTACAAATAATGATGCGCCACCAATGTATTTAATCTTAAATCATTTTAAAAAATCAACAGTTTTTTTTTTAATTGTTTAATGCTTATTTTCTATTTTGCATGTCTGGAGCTGGGCAAAAACAACATGCAGGGGAAAAAAACCTTGGTGCAGGAACTCTCTCAGCAATACTGCCAGGTAAGACACAGTGCTCAAATCCATGTATGCCATGTCCCTTCCTCCAAAAACCCCAAAACCTAATGTACTGTAAACCTCTAGTCCTATTGTACAGTGCCGTAGCCAATGTCATGCATGCTTTGCCTCCTCCAACCCCCTCTCACCCAAAAGCAGAAGATACAAGGCACTGTAGTCATAATGTACTGTTCCCCATGTCATGCCCTTTCTCCCTTAACACCCCAAAAATCTGTATTGAATAATGTACGGTGCGATTGTAAATATATAATATTGTCTCTTTCATTACAGACCAAGATGTCCAAGAAGCACCATCCATTGCGAAGAAGAAAAAGACCAGATTGTAAATTTGAAAGAAGCGACATTGTATTTTTGTATTATGCATTTTTCCTTTGTTATCCTGAAAAATTAACATTTTTCATTCTTTACTCATAATTTTTTGGTGTGTTCATGTTTTACTGTTTACACACTTACAGTAGTACATGTACAGTACTTCACTGTACATAAAGTTGTAAAGGCATTTAATATATATATATATGATATACAGTACAGTACCATATACAGCATATCAATCTTGAAATTAAGTTGCTTTTAGTGCTTAAAAAGTACTATAAAAAAAATTAAGTACTGATGTAGTTTAAGTATAGTATATATAAATACTGTTAATCTTTGACATACAGTACACTATAAAAATCTTTAAAATCCAGTACATAATGTAATGTAAAGTTCTAAATGCATTTAAATATATAAAAATGTCTAATTGAGATACTGTACAGTATACTACAGTATATAAGTATGGTATAGTACATAAATTGTATTTTTACTATGTACAGTACAGTACTGTAGATACACAAAAAGCAGTACTACCGTAAAACAGATATCTAGCGACTCCATGAGGAAATGCACTGTACTATATCTTACTGTACAGTAATGAAATTAATTTGCTTTTAGTGCTTAAATAAACATACAGTACAGTATGTACACTATACTATATAAATCTAGAAAATAAAAGTTGTTTTTACTAGTTATATACAGTACACTACCAGCAGAACTGTACTACTGCATAGCAGATATTTAGCGACTCCGTGAGGAAATGCACTGTATCTTACTGTACAGTAACACGCATGCACAGTACTGTTCTGTACAGTCCTCACATGCGCAGAAATGTGATGACACACATACGTTTCAACAAGGTTCCAATTTGACATACACACATGCGTAGAAATGTGATAACATGCGTATGCGTTTCAATGAGATTCAAATTTGACATACATGCATGCACAGAAATGGGATGACATGCATATGCATTTCAACAAGGTTCCAATTTAACAAACGCATGCGCAGAAATGTGATGACTCGGCATACAGTATACGTTTCAACAAGGTTCCAATTTAACATAAACTTTATTATCCTGTACAAATAAAACATTTAATTCGTTAAAAATACTTTTTGTTGTGTGTGTTCATATTTTAAATCTTCTACAATTCGAGAATTTTTGTATGGCTAAAAGCTAAGGAGCCTTAGAAAGAACTTCTTTCCCACGAACTGTACAGTATATGAATTAATATCTTTAAACTTCAAATTAAAATTACACATACACACTTGAAGTACTGTATGGGAATAAAAGACAGGTTGAATTGCAATGAGATGTTTTAAGACAACTCGTGATCGCCCACTTGAGTTTCTCGATGGTATTGCAGACAATGCTAAAATGCAATTTTCTGCACTCGATCAAAACACTAGTAAACTCGCGTCTTAAGGCGGGTAAATTTAAAGAAATATCGAACCAACACAGAGTGCGCAAAGGAATACAACCCGTGAAATGATCATATAACGGCTACGGCATCTGTATGTTCTATCCTGTGAAGTCTGCACTTGCCACAAATCACCTGAAACTTAACCATGCAGTTTCCTGCAGCCCATACCAATTCTGATATATTCCAAAACTTCAACTTCCAAGGATTTTATTGTGGAACTCCCACCTTCCCTGGGCATTAACACCATTTTGGTAGTTGGCGGTCAACTTAGATGGCACATTTAATTCTGGCAAAAAACTACAGTCAGCAAGAGAAACTGCTAATCTTTTTTTGGAATGTGTTTTTCGGTTACATGGCTTACAGGGCTTCTTGAGGTGGTGATTGTGATGGTAGGGGGAAGTCAGTCTTCATAATAAAGCCCCACTCCTTAAACCTGAAAATTGTGGGTCCCTGATAGCTAAGTAGCACCCTTCTGCCAGGGACACAAAGTCATCGAAGGTACTAGAATAGGCCCATATGTCTAAAAGAACTCTTAGACCAATCCCAGACAATATAGTGTTCTGAGCTCATGGGGGGGAACAGTCACTTAATAAGTCTCAAAACTGCCCGTCAGTGTGTGTAGACAGCATTGGAGGTATAGCTGTCAATCCCTGCTGTAGCTTTTAAAGTCATGCCCTACAATGCCGTAGCCGCTATGAATGCAAAGCATTGTTATAACCAAGTTTGGAATCTCCTACTGTAATTGAGAGCTATACCACCCACACTAATGGGCAGTTTGTGGTCTTACTAAGTGCGCAACCCCCACACTATACTGACTGGGATCTGCCATTAAATTTTATGTTTTGAGGTGAACCCTTAGAATTAGAACATCACTGTGGCAATCACTGTTTTAGATAAAATGAAACTGAGCATGATTTTTTTTAAATCTAATAGTAAATGAATAGATAGACCTGATTTTGTCACACCATATGTGTATTTGAATAGTAATTGAGATATTAAATTGACGGTTTTGGTAAAGTAATTCATAAGTTAATAAACTGTGGAGATAAATGTTAAATATTGAACAATTCACAACTGTTTATGTTTTTTAAGAAAGAATAGACACATTTGGTCTGGGTTGATGCAGTCAAATATTGTAACTAGGAAGTAAATTCAGAGTCCATACTTCTGAAGTTGCATCAATGTACACAAGGCTTTTTATGACATTTTTCTGTTGGCAATTAAAGCCAATTTTTGTCCGAATTAAGAAATAGCACGTTTTAACTTTATATACGTATCCCTTTGTGTTTTACTGTATATACTTATTGACTTATCTAGGTAGAACAGAAAAATAACACTGTAGAATGCACAATATGGTGGCAATTGTTCAGATTTTTCCTGAATTATTTGAACAGAATAATGCTCTAAAGATAATTAATATAATGTTTACTAAATTAGTTGGTTTTATTTCATCCAGACTACACAACTGGAAGAGGGAGGAGGGGCCACTTTCAAATGTACGGAATTTCTTCATTTTGTGCATTGTTTAGCAATGTTCTGCAGCAAGAAGACTTGGGTATGTTTCAAGACAGGCCTTCAGAGGTTTGTGCAGTTTCTTGGCTCAAAACTTTCATGCTTTAATTTCTTGAAAGTAATTCGCAGGAAGGGAAATACAAATGTGAATTCTACCACCCTTGGGGACAATGGTAGATGCAAAACAAAAGTATGACTGGGACAAATTGTGGACCATATTCACTAAACAGTGCTACTCTATAAGACAACGTAGAGAAAGACAACTTCAAGAAAAAGTTTAGAAAGGACAAAGGACAAAGGAATAGCACCGCTTAGGTAATATGGCCCCCTACATCTTACTCACAAGAAAAAAATATGTAGGCACGTTGATTCAAGTTAATTGATACAGGTTGCAACTTTGATTCACTTGGGTAATAAAGGATGTACATTTTCCCTTGTGAAACATAATTGTCAAATGTTGCATTTATGTTTATTTTTTTCAAAATAAATATAAATATAACATGGATATATGTATGTGTATATATTATGTTCATATGTGTTATTTATTTATCTACCTTTCTTCTCCTTTCTTCACACTTAGATATGTGCAAGCTCTGAGAAGGAACACAATGGATTTCTCAAAGTGAACAGTGGAAAGAAAAAAGGCTTTGTCCCCTTAGATGTGTTGGAAAATATCTGACTTTGGCCTCTGAATGTTGCAATTGGAAAAGCTTTCTGGAAATACAGGTCTGTTTCATCTCACACTGTGTCACTAAGATGAGTCGCGTTGACCATCTTGGACAGACAGCTGTGAAAGAAAAGAAGACAGAAGACCTTTTAGACTGGTTCAACACTGAAAAAAAAACTAAAATAGGTTAACTAATTGAGAAAACATATAGGAAATTGCAAGGTGTTTGGGATCTCCATAGTGGAAAGGGAAAGGGTCACAGTGCTGAGAAGAAAACTGGAGGTTTAGAAATAAAGTTATAGCCGCTCTGTATGTCTTTAAAAAAACTTCTCAACAGAGCATTTGCTTTTTTAAGTGGAATGAGAACATAAATGTGCAGTACTCCTATGTACTGCTTTCTGGTGCCTGTGTCAATGACATAGATGCTTGACAATAGTGTCTACTATTCAAAATAGTGTTTTCTGTTTAGGGAAATGTATCGGAGTTCAACTCCTGTGCAAAGTGTTATTTATTTGCACAACGTGGTACCCAGGTTTCTAGGTGTCCTGTGGCATCTTTTTATGCAAATAATGTGATATAGAGTTTAACAGCTGCTTTTTATGTGATCATATAATAAACAGACTTTCAAATGTTGATGTTTATTTTTTGTTAAATTAAATTAAAGAGGTAATCCAAGCATCTTAAAAAAAGAAGATATACAGTCATGTGAAAAAGAAAGTACACCCTCTTTGAATTCCATGGTTTACATATCAGGACATACTGTAATAACAATCATCTGTTCCTTAGCAGGTCTAAAAATGAGGTAAATACAACCTCAGATGAACAACAACACATGACATATTACACCGTGTCATGATTTATTTAACAAAAATAAAGCCAAAATGGAGAAGCCATGTGTGAAAAACTAAGTACACCCTTACTGCTTCCATAGGAATTAAGATGCTAAATAGCAGACAGTTGCTGCTAATCAAATGCCCTTGATTAATTGATCATCAGCAAGTGTGACCACCTCTATAAAAGCTGAAGTTTTAGCAGTTTGCTGGTCTGGGGCACTCAGCTGTGTTAACACAATGGCAAGGAGGAAAGACATCAGCAATGGTCTTAGAGAAGCAATTGTTGCTGCCCATCACTCTGGGAAGGGTTATAAGGCAATTTCCAAACAATTTAATGTCCATCATTCTACAGTGAGAAAGATTATTCAAAAGTGGAAAAAAATCAAGACAGTTGCCAATCTTCTCAGGAGTGGACTTCCCAGCAAATTCACCCCAAGGTCAGACCGTGCAATGCTCAGAGAAATTGCAAAAAAAACAAGCGTTACATCTCAGACTCTACAGGCCTCAGTTAGCATGTTAAATGTTAAAGTTCATGACAGTACAATTAGAAAAAGACTGAACAAGTATGGTTTGTTTGGAAGGGTTGTCAGGAGAAAGCCTCTTCTCTCTAAAAAGAACATGGCAGCACAGCTTAGGTTTGCAAAGTTGCATCTGAACAAAACACAAGACTTCTGGAACAATGTCCTTTGGACAGACGGGACCAAAGTGGAGATGTTTGGCCATAATGCACAGCGCCACGTTTGGCGAAAACCAAACACAACATATCAGCACAAAACCTCATACCAACTGTCAAGCACAGTGTGGGAGAGGTGATTATTTGGGCTTGTTTTTGCAGCCACAGGACCTCGGAACCTTGCAGTCATTGAGTCGACCATGAACTCTTCTGTATACCAAAGTATTCTAGAGTCAAATGTGAGGCCATCTGTGCGACAGCTAAAGCTTGGCCGAAATTGGGCCATGCAACAGGACAATGATCCCAAGCACACCAACAAATCTACAACAGAATGGGTGAAAAAGAAAAGAATCAAGGTGTTGCAATGGCCCAGTCAAAGTCCAGACCTCAACCCGATTGAAATGCTGTGGCTGGACCTTAAGAGAGCTGTGCATAAACAAATGCCCACAAACCTCAATGAACTGAAGCAATGTTGTGAAGAAGAGTGGGCCAAAATTCCTCCACAATGATGTGAGAGACTGATAAAGTCATATAGAAAACGATTACTTCAAGTTATTGCTGCTAAAGGTGGTTCTACAAGCTTTTGAATCACAAGGTATACTTAATTTTTCACACATGGCTTCTCCATTTTGGCTTTATTTATGTTAAATTAGTCATGACACGGTGTAATATGTCATGTGTTGTTGTTCATCTAAGGTTGTATTTACCTAATTTTAAGACCTGCTATGGAACAGATGATTGTTATTATGTCCGGATATGTAAAACCATAGAATTCAAAGAGGGTGTACTTTCTTTTTCACATGACTGTATATACCACACATTATTTAGGTTATGGTGGCTGAAAAGGTGACAGAAAACCCTCCACCGTATAGCATATAGCAAATATAAATATTACTGTGTGCTCATTTGCATGTCTTAGACAGGTCTGCAACCCTGCCTTTCACCATTATCACCCAGCATGCCATGCTTCCACTGCAGCAAGTGATTCTGGGAAATGACATGCAAATGAGCACACAGTGCCACCTTTTGCCTCAAATCCATTATTAAATGGAACCCTTAAGCCACTGCACACTGTTTTAAACACAGCTTTTAAACACAGCCGGGGATCAGATGCAAAGTCGATCCCAGGCTGTGTTTAAAAGCTGTGTTTAAAACAGCGGCGAGCATTGGCTTAAGAGTTCCATGTAATAATGGATTTGAGACAAAAGGTGGCATGTGTGCTCATTTGCATGCCATTTACCAGAATCCCTTGCTGCAGTGGAAGAACTGTATGCTAGGTGATAATGGTGAAAAGCACGGTTGCAGACCTATCTAAGGCTGAGTCCCCGCTGGCGCTGAGTGGGCTGCACTTGCGGCGGTTCCTTACATATATAGCTATATGTAAGTCCCCGCACACACGCTCACCCGCGCTTATGTAAACAAAAAATTATACTTTCAAGCATGCTAAATGGCATGCTCAGCGCCAGCGGGGACTCAGCTTAAGACATATGAATGTGCTCACAAGTAATATTTTTATTTGATATATACAGTATATTATATGTATGTTTTCTTTTTAATATATGCAGCATTTAAACAACCTTAATTGAAAACCAATTACCTAAGCTGTCAATAGATCGGTAAAATTCTATTTCCTGGGGTTCACTAAATGGCTGACCTTGCAGTTTGAAATCAATCCATCAGTCAGTGGAACTCAGCAGCTACAATGTATCGTTATATTACAAAGGTAACATTATCTATTGTTACAGTTTACAGCGCAAACTGCTGGGAATATTGGCAACAATTTATCACAAACAGGAAAGTGTTTGATCTTGCACTGCTGGGGACGTGGGCTAAAGCCTAGTATAGAAATCAAAGGATGTTAAGTATGTATATTCAAACTCATTAAAATAGCATTAAGAGTTGAATTTTAAATTAAAAAAAGGTTGTTAGTATTATCTAAAACTACAGAACTGATTTATTTAAAAAAAAAAATTAAAAACATAGGATATTGCTTGGATTGCTCCTTTAACACTTTTTTCGCTCGGATGTAGTATTTCTCTGATGACAAACCAGATGATACACTTATTAGTGTAGTGTAGTGTATTCAATATTGAATGCTAGAACAAAATTATAACCCTTCAATCATTTCGTAGGGTACATAAAAAGGTTAATGATCACATAATTACATGTGATGTATCTTAGTCTGCTTGATGTTGCTGTTTTCCATAGAATAGAATTTTAGTGATATGTTGTTCTATATGATATACATGCTGATCAAATGTTAAAAAATACTTGTTGGGCAACCAGATTCAGTTATATCCTGAATTTTGAAAATGCTGAGTGGCAGCTGTTATTGTCAGCAGCAGGTGTTGTAGCAAAAGTAATGAACTTTTGCTATTGTATAATGTTTCTCTCTTTTTTTTTACATTCTGTATACATTATTTTATATATATATATATATAATATAGATATAATATAGTATATATATATATATATATATATATATATGATATATATATTTATATATATATATATCATGGTTAGATTGCTATGAGAGTCTAAAGAACTTAAATAAAAGAAAAAGAAACAAAATGTAAGTTGTGTGTGTACTGTGGTTACTGTTGGTTGTGTGTGTGTGTGTGTGTGTGTGTGTGTGTGTGTATACATACACACACACACACACACACACACACACACACACACACACACACACACACTGTATACACACAACCCGATTAACCACTCATATTTTGTTTCTTTTTTCATCTTTAGCATTGTTTTATTCTTCTCTCTTTCAATTTTTATGAATGTATTATTGACAGGCTATGTCATTTAAGTATATTCTAATCACCTTCAAAATGCCTTGTCTTTATTTTTCAAATTCCTGTATCACTCATCTTTTTTGTCTCAGTAATACACTACCACAAATTAAGTCTATTTCCTCTCCAGTTTCTTACCTTTAAGGCACCAGCACACTGTGCACTGCCTCTATCTGAGCTTTCCTGTTTTCCTATCATGTTTTTGTCAAATATCATATCTAAGTAAATGGATTCTAAGGGGTTTAATCACTAAACTGTTAGAGTGCTGATAAGGGCACTATCACAGGGAAACTCCCATTGAAGTCAATGGGAGTTTCTGTGTGATTGTGCCCTGATCGGCACAATCATAGTTCAATGAATAGCCCCCTAGGGGATAGACACAGATATTAACCTATACTCTTTTTACCAAGGGAGAACCAATGAACTAGGGGTATATTCATTAAAATGTAATTACAATGACGTGTAACTAAAGTTAATGAGTGATCATGGTTAGCACACCATGAAGCCCATACATGTGATGAAAGTGGCATTTTCCTAATCAAATTATGTGCAATAGTATGCGTGTGATATACTTAGTGGGTAGTAATATAAAATGATGCTCAAGAAGCTGTACAACTAAAAATATGTGCTAAGAATGTGATCAGAATAGCGCAAACATTTGCCTTGATACTTAGAACTCTTTACAACCCCTCTTCTAGAAACGATAGAAATCTCCCCCTTTCTACAGTATAAATTGTTAAAGCATAATCACTAGATATTGTTGGAGAATAACTACTGTTTATATAAACCTTTTTAACTTGAGCTAGACTCTTGTCCCATTGCAAGGGTTGAGACCCCCATGTGTGATCTTAGTTGTACTCCCATCATTTTTGCATCTAGGTATTTAAATAGATAAGATACAAGCAATATCAAGATCATCTTTATTGGATTTTCTGTATTCCAGCATTTTATGCTAACTCACATTATAGCAAAAGTCCTGTTGCTCATTCTATGACATATTAACTGCTGAAAGCCAGGGTGGCTGAATTTACACTATCTGTATTGACATAAAAAGGTACAGTACATGACAATAGCAGGTGGTTCTTTTACAGTAGTAGGATAATAGAACAAATACTTGCTAGCAGCATTTCTGGTCAAGATTGCCAAATCAATTTCCTCAGATTGGGGATGGGATTGTTGACATTCAAAGGATGGCAAATTCATGTTCTATCTGGAAAGAAGATACTTTACTTCCTAGTAGTACCTATATATATATATATATATATATATATATATATATATATATATATGTATATAGTACCAATATATATATATATATATATATGTAAAGGTGTATTAAGTAATACTATTAGCAAACATGAACGGTTGCCCTGAAATAAAGGGATTATTTATCACTACAAAGATTTTAAATAAACTGAATTTGTGCTGTTCTAATTTACAACTATAAGACATTTTTGACACATTTGCTTGCTACTTCTTGAGAAAGGTATCTCTGGGAACTGAAACATTGTACAATGTTTTCTGTTTTTGTATTCAATTTTGTTATTACTGTGTGTGTGTGTGTGTTGGTTTGGATACAGTCCATGTTTTGGTGTATATTACATACTGTGTCAAATCTTTTGTGGCTACATACCAATTTGCCTCTATGGCACTTTTATTTGTGTGTGTGCCTCAAATAAATAAGATACTTTTTTCACTATTGCCCTATGTTCCTCAAACATGATGAAGATAGCGTACTTTCTAAGTACTGTACACTGTCTACATTTCTTCCATTGTACTTGATACATAGAGCTATGTTTATTTAATAAGCAGTGCCATGCCTTAAGACACCTTTCAGTGCCAGAAGACACAATACGGCCCATTACCTTGAATACTGTAGGCTGTTAGGGGTCTTCTGGTGCCAGGAGGTGTTTTATGGCTTAGTACCTCCTAGAACCGCTTAGTACCGCTTGGCACTACATCAATTGTTTAAAAATAAATCTTTGATATATAGTCCATCACGTTTTGCTCTGGTTAATCTCTACTATGGGCAGTTGAGGCATAGGAAATACTAATGAGCAACAAAGTATTGTAGAGCGGAGCGCTATCCTAGTAATGTGTTGCTGACTCTTCCAGTAGCAAATGGACGGAGCTGTAAAATAGAGCTCAAAACTTTCTGTTATACAAATATGGTATTATTTACATTAACATGACATACTGTGATTCCTTTGAATGCAAACCCCTTCATGATTTCTTTCAGGTTTCTTTCAATTTAGGTCATTATATTAATGAGACGCTAATGTTTTAAAATGACCTTTATCTGTTGATTATTTTGATAATGCAATAAAGAATCATTTCAAAAAAACTATTTTGTCATGCAAATTATTTATGGTTTGTTTGAAAAGGTACCCGGGCGCTATCTCTATAAGGCGTATTGAAGATGTAAAGATGTAAAAAATGGGGGTATGATACTGCCTGAAAATAGTATTCTTTTGATGTCCTCCTGTGACTCGGAACCCCAGCAGGATCTATCCGGGACCCTTGTTGGCAATGAATACAAAAAAGAATGGGGGAGCACAATAAAAAATGATATAACACAATACTCACACGGGCCAGTGTGAGTGCACACTCCTAGTGTTTTCTTTACACTTCTGTTCTTAGTCGTTATATGCCCCTAAAACTGATAATGGGGTGAAGACAGATTAAATGACACTATGGTCTACAGGATAAAAACTTTATTTAAATAAAAAACATGCTATAAAAATGAAACAGGTAAAAAACAAAGAAACCAAAGGCTTCTATAGGGAAATAAAAGCAAGGGGAGTAATAAGGTGTTTAGTGGTAGGGGGTCTCTCCTTCCGCGTCCGGATGGGGAGCTACGACTGCACCTCTGCCTCCTTTGAATATGCTATACAAATGTCCCAACTGAAGAGCAGAGCAACGCGTTTCGTCCAGAACTGGACTTCCTCAGGCTCGATAGATATGGACCGGCTGTCTGTTTATATCGTTTTTTATTCCCCCTTCATCACCACCTGCAACCATTTGAAAGTTATCCACAGATAACAATATCTGAGGCCCTGCCCTATCGGGCAACAATAAGATACCAAGATAGGAGAAGACTCACATTGGCCCATGTGAGTGCTTGATCATACCATTGCATTTCAATGGTCTACTGCTGTATCATCCTTCCCCATATTGCAGCCTCTGTATATTTGACTTAATCTAACCTCCTTTTTTGTTTACATGAGAGGAAACCCCCCTGGAGGGATACATCAAATGAACGAAGAAAGCTGAAAACACACCAAGGAGAAAAGTCTAGACCGCAGAAGAACACATCACTCCAAGACGACAAGAAACCCAAAGAAACCTTGATGTGACAGAACTTACACAAGGCTGTGTAAGTTATTTATTCTCTTACCTTTCCACCCACATACACACATCAATGTATATATACCTTTTGCGTTTGGAATCTGCTCCATGAACTATCACTTTAATAGATGTGTTAATTACCATATCGATCACTAGATATATTAACTGCCCGTTTCCTATAACTGTGCTCCCCCATTCTTTTTTGTATTCAAATTATTTATGGTGTCAACACCATTTAGCAACTAGTCTTCAACCCTTCTGCAGTCATTGTGGGGGTTATTTGAAAGCCTTCCACTAGCAAAAATGAGGGAAACCCAGTGCAAAATAATTTATTTTAAAAGAAAAACTCCAGTTGCTTCTAATGACATTAATTTTCTATGATAAATATGGTGCTTTTTTGACATTGGTTTTACCTCAGTTTTGCAGCCAGGAAACTTAAGTACTGATGCAGCGGCTGTTATTTGAACACATCACGGCACCGATTTTGAGTTCTCTGCTGTTCCCCACGCAGCATAAACGCGGCCAATCGCCCCAGGCACCCGCGCTTATCGCAGATGTTTTGTTTGAATTTGTTGCAATAAAATGGATGAATTGTAATGTGTACAGTACTCTGCTACTGTGCTACTGTGTCAATTTCATGTTTTTAAAAGCCAGAACACTAAAATTTGTTTTTCTGCACTCGCCGCGCTCGCATCTTAGTGCGGGAAGGCTTTAATTCATCCCGCGGTTTCAAATCGGGATTCCGATGTACATGACGCATGAGTGTTCGAATAACGGCCGCTGCATCAGTAAATAGACCCATATTGTTGCAGACTACAAAATGGCAGTCTAGTTGGTCTTGTTTCTGGCTTCCAGTTAACCATCTTGTAAAATGTAGCAATTGGTTAAAAACTCTGCATTTCCTCGTATTGTTGAAAAAACTTACTGTAGTCGACTATCGCTTCCTGATTGTGTCTACTTGGGACAGCCCTTTTGTGTTCGCCATGTTATTTCTCTACTTGCTGGTTAAGTTCTATGTTGCACACTGGGCGTTTATTTTGGGGGGAAGGAGACATTTTAATCAATTTAACCATGTGATTCCCTAGAGCTCATCCATGGTCCCCCAACATCCGGGGACACCCTGGTTTATGAGATATTGCTAATTTTTGTTGAGAAAGAGAGAATATGTCCTCACAGACACAAAATATCTTCTTTATCATGCTCGATTCTGGGTAGCCAAGAGCAAGCAGCAACATTGACATTCTATGGGCGACCCAGTGGCCTTATTTGTAGTTTTAGTCAAACACCCCCTCAGGACATATGGGGCACACCTCCACATCTCTGGAGGGTGTCAACCCCTTTAAAAAAAATGCTTTTGGGGTGATTGCGGTTTTATGAGGAACCACACTTAAATATGTTGTGATTGAACAAATATGGCTAAAAACTAAGAAGTACAACAAAATATAATACAAATAATAAATGAGCACACAAAGTTATTAACTGTATGCAGATCTGCAACTAAATGCAAATATTAAGTATTGATTGTGTAAAGAGCTATATATATATATACTCTTCACTCACAACATTTGTTGTTCTACCTTACAATTGTACAATGCAGGGAAGACCTTAATAAGTAGAATCTTTTTTTTTTTTTTTGTAACTTATTTTTTATTTGAGTTTTTTTAAAAACATAAAGAAAAGAATACAGAAATAGAAAAAGGGGGTAGGGAGGGGGAAAGGAACCCAGTTTTAACACAGGTATCAATATATATAAATATAATGATGCTAGACAACCACATCTCCACCCATTACACAGAGTAACCAACTCTCTGAGAAAATACAGTCCACAGTAACTCAAAAATTCACCTATTTCCCCTTAGAGTACCAGTGCTCCCAAACGTTTTGAAATTTTCTTGAGTTATGTTTCACATAAGCTGTTAGTCTTTCCACAGATGGGGGGGAGTTGGGACTTTTTCCAGGCCCCTGCGTTTGCACATCTCGCCATGGTTAGAATGTGTAACAATAATTTCAATATATTTTGTTTTAAATTATCTAGCAGTTTACCCAGGACATTATAAGCGGGTCTAGGGAGATTCTTATCCTAATAGGTTCTCGTAACAAATTCTGCACTAAACCACCAAATATGGGCCATATCACCAACACCGCTGCAACCTCTCCAGTAAAGATTTGTGGTGCCTGGATAGATCTGATTTAACCTCTGAGGCGTCAGATACCATCTGAACATAACTTTATAGATATTCTCTTTAGATATTGTGCATAATGATGTATTTGTTGCATTGTCCCAAATATAGAAATGCAGGGCACAGCAAAGAACTGGATCCACGGGACAGCAGCACTCTCCGACGAAGCGCCACACAGGCGTGAAACGCGTTAGAGACAGAGGCTTTTTTTTCCCTGCACCCATACCTGTCTGCACCATGTTTTTTCATTAAAGAAATATATTTTTATAAAACTGCTGCTGTCCCGTGGATCCAGTTCTTTGCTGTGCGCTGCATCTCTACACTTGTGGCTACCTGAATCATTTCAACTGGCAGAAGCACGCATTCCAGAAGGCACAATGGGCAAGGTCACGTGAGTCTGTACCTTAAACAGTAAACAGAGGTATTTTATTGGTGTTATTACTAATTGTCAGTACCAGTCCATATTGGCAGTGAGGGGGTGGGGCTCATATATCTCCATTACCCACACTCACCAGGACATTTATTCAGGTCTCAGACATATATATTCACCCATATATACCTCACTCATATATATATACCTTAAATCCAGCCTATGACCTTCAATCAAGATATTATTGTTTATTACAAACTTTGTCACTAGAGCACTATACTTGAACAATGTTCTTCTACCTGATTGTCCCAAATATATTGCCAATCTTCCCAAGAAATCTCTGCCTGAAAATCATGGGCCCATTGATCCACATAACAGTGTGTGGAGGGAGCATTAAATTCCCGAGAAATAAAAACTTGGTATAATTTTGAGATAAGACCCCATTGATAGTTTATTTTTCTATATAATTCTTCGAATACAGAAAACTCTGGGAAAGACCCACCCGGGGACAACCGCCTAAGATTATGGGAAACTTGTAGAAATAGGGATACATCTCGAAGGAGGTGAAAAAAGTTGATGATCAATTTGGACCCTACTGTATGCCAAATTTTAAGAGAAAAATTTATTACCGCAGAATCAAAAAAGTCTAGCCTAGAACCCTTTTTTGGCTTGTTATTCCATAGAAGGGCCAGGAGAGCTACAGAGCTATTAAATATACTTTCTAATCTACCCACCTATATTGATTTTCATGAGAGTGCCAAAAAATTATCTATTTCAAATGGGAAGCTAAGTAATATTTCCTGATATCCGGGACCGCTAAACCTCCACTTTCTCTGGATGCGAGCATAACTGATCTCGCCACTCTTGGTCTTTTATTACCCCATATAAATTGCATGATTTTATTCTGTAAATCCTTTATATATTTTATCGGGATAGCGACCGGTAATGTCTGGAAACAGTAAAGCAGTTTTGGGAGAACATTCATCTTGACTGATATATTATGGCCCATCCAGGAAATTTGGTGACCATTCCATAATAAAAGATCTGTTGAATTCTTGTGAAAAGCTCTATTAAATATATAAAGAGATTGATAGTTTTTTGTGAGAAAGATCCCTTAATATTTCATTTTTATGGTATTCCAGTGATAATTGAAATTTAATTTGATTATTTTTACCTCAATATCTGATAAAGCTAAATTTAGAGCCTCTGACTTGGCTGAATTAATTTTATAGCCTGAAAACGAACCAAATCAAGAAAGCTCTTCTTGTAAATTGGGAAGATAAATCAGGGGATTAGCAATTGTCAAAATGATATTGTCAGCAAACAAAGTTAATATGACATTTTCCTGGCCAATCTTGATATCCTGTACATTAGGGTTTTTCATAATTTTAATTGCAAGCCGATCAATTGTTAACGCACAAATCAGGGGCGATAATGGGCAACCCTGCCTAGTGCAATTGCTGGTTTTAATTTGGTTTAACTCCCCCCCTGGCATTTTTTAAAGAAGCTATCAGGGTCTCATATAGGGCTTCGACCCCTTAAAAATGGATCGGAAAAAACAAACTCTTGCATAGTTTGTATTGTATTGTATTGTATTGTATATCTTTATTTATATAGTGCCATTAATGTACATAGCGCTTCACAGTAGTAATACACGTGGTAATCAAATAAATAACAGATAATATAAATAACAGATCATGGGAATAAGTGCTTCAGACATAAAAGTAACATTAAGGAAGAGGAGTCCCTGCTCCAAGGAGCTTACAGTCTAATTGGTAGGTAGGGAGAACGTACAGAGACAGTAGGAGGGAGTTCCGGTAAGTGCGTCTGCAGGGGGCCAAACTTTATGTATCATGTGTTCAGAATATCCACAGTGCTACTCATATGCTTCTTTAAGCAAGTGTGTCTTAAGGTGGGTCTTAAAGGTGGATAGAGAGGGTGCTAGTTGGGTACTGAGGGGAAGGGCATTCCAGAGGTGTGGAGCAGTCAGTGAAAAAGGTTTAAGGCGGGAGAAGGCTTTAGATACAAAGGGGGTAGAAAGAATACATCCTTGAGAAGAACGCAAGAGTCTGGATGGTGCATAACGAGAAATTAGGGCTGAGATGTAAGGAGGGGCAGAAGAGTGTAAAGCTTTAAAAGTGAGGAGGAGAATTGAGTGTGAGATGTGGGATTTGATCGGAAGGCAGGAGAGGGATTTCAGGAGGGGAGACGCAGAGACAGATTTAGGAAAGAGTAGATTGATTCTGGCAGCAGCGTTTAGGATAGATTGTAGGGGAGACAGGTGAGAGGCAGGAAGGCCGGACAGCAGGAGGTTACAGTAATAAAGACGGGAGAGAATGAGGGCCTGAGTCAGAGTTTTAGCAGTCGAGCAACAGAGGAAAGGGCGTATCTTTGTTATATTGCGGAGGAAAAAGCGACAGGTTTTAGATATGTTTTAAATGTGAGGGGCGAATGTGAGAGAGGAGTCCAGTGTGACCACTAGGCAGCGGGATTGGGCTACTGGGTGAATGATCGTAGTTCCAACAGTAATGTGGAAGTAGGTAGGAGGGCCAGGTTTGGGAGGAAGTATGAGGAGCTCTGTTTTAGCCATGTTGAGTTTAAGGCGGCGGAGGGCCATCCAGGATGATATAGCAGAGAGACATTCAGAAACTTTGATTTGTACAGCAGGTGAAAGGTCGGGTGTTGAAAAGTACATTTGTGTGTCATCAGCATAGAGGTGATATTTAAACCCAAAAGATGTTATTAGGTCACTGTGACAGGATAAATAAAAGCCACCAGCTATATGCCTGGCAGACATATGTTTAGTCTGCAGTGCAGCAGTGATGAGGTTAACTTCAGCTGGGAAGCTCATGGCAATTAGTTGAATCCCAGCTGCCTAATCAAGGTGTGTTAAAAACCCCAGGCTGTGCACACATGCCTGGCTGGTGAGGAGATAGGACTGAAAGTGCTGAAGAGATTACTGCTGTAAGGTCTGTGTTGCAAAGTACTTATGTGATGAACTGTCTGTCTCCTACATACAAAAGAGTAGCTGCCTTATTTTTGTTTTGTCTGCTAAAGAGAACCTATTTTACTCTGTCTGCTAAAAAGAAGATATTATGTTTTTCTGCTGAAGAAAAAGCTGTTTTTCTTTTGTTTGCTGACGAGAAGCTCTTTGTTTTTGGTGTGCTGTATGTTTTAAGGCTCAAATAAATAAGCCTTATCCAAAGAACCCGCATGTGTAGTTGCATGTACCCTGCAACAGTCACCTAGAGAGAGTGTATACAGAGAAAAGAGAAGAGGTCCCAGGACAGAGCCTTTGGGTACCCCCACAGAGAGATCAATAGAGGAGGAGGAGGTGTTAGCAGAAGAGACACTGAAATTACAATGGGAGAGGTAGGATAAGATCCAGGATAGAGCTTTGTTCCGAATACCAAGAGTACGGAGAATGTGAAGGAGAAGAGGGTGATCCACGGTGTCAAATGCTGCAGAGAGGTCGAGTAATATGAGCAGAGTGTAATGACCTCTGTCTTTGGCAGCATGGAGGTCGTCAGTTATTTTAGTGAGGGCTGTTTCCATGGAGTGAGCAGTGCGGAAGCCAGATTGTAGAGAGTCTAGGAGAGAATAGGTGTTGAGAAAATGGAGTAAGCGAGAGAATACAAGACACAAGGAGTTTAGAGGCAACAGGCAGGAGGGAGACAGGTCAATAGTTAGAAAAACAGGTAGGGTCAAGCTTGCTGTTTTTGAGTAAAGGTATAACTGTTGCATGTTTGAAGGAGGATGGAAAGGTTCCAGAGCAGAGGGAGGAGTTAAAAATGTGTGTGAGCATAGGGATTACAGTAGGACCAAGAGGTTTTAGGAGATGGGAGGGAATGGGGTCAAGAGAGCAAGTGGTAGAGGGAGAAGAGGCAATCAACCTCGACACATCCTCCTCTGAGACAGTGGAAAAAGAGTCAAGGAAGGCAGGAGGAGAGTTAGGAAGAGGTGTAGTATGGAGGAAGAAACAGAGGGGATGTTCTGACGTATGGATTCCACCTTTTCCTTAAAATAGTCAGCAAAGTCCTGATCGGAGATGGAGGAAGGAGAGGCATCTGAGGGTGGTTTGAGTAGAGTATCAAAGACAGAGAACTGTTGGCGTGGGTTAGACTTGTGCATGTTGATTAGTGAAGAAACGTAGGCTTGTTTAGCTTGCGAGAGGGCAGAGTTGAAACAGGATAGCATAAATTTGTAGTGAAGGAAGTCTGCGAGAGTATGAGATTTCCTCCAGAGGCGTTCAGAGGAACGAGTGGAGGAATGCAGCATGCGTGTGTGGGAATTTAGCCAGGGTCTAGGGTTAGAAGGGCGAGGGCGGCAGAGAGAAAGCGGGGCATGTAGATCAAGAGAGGAGGACAAGGCAGAGTTGTAGTTCCTGACCAGGTAGTTAGTGTCTGTAGCAGAGCTGAGAGAGGAGAGGGAGGAGCGTAAAGTGGACTCAAAGTCAGGTAAGTGAATAGAGCGCAGGTTTCTGCAGAACCGGGGGGTAGATGGAGGTGGAGAAGGGGAGAAGCGAGATAGAGAGAATGAGATGAGGTGATGGTCAGAGAAAGGAAAAGGGGAAATGGAGAAATTGGAGAGAGAGAAGTTTTTAGTGAAAACCAGGTCTAAGTGGTGGCCATCTTTGTGGGTGCTGGCTGCAGTCCACTGTTGAAGGCCAAAATAAGAGGTTAGAGAGAGAAAGCGGAAAGCCCAAGAGAGAGAGGGGTCATCAATGTGGCAATTGAAGTCCCCAAGGAGAAGAACAGGGGAGTCTGAGGAGAGAAAGAAAGAGAGCCAGGATTCAAAGTGAGAGAGAAAGGCAGAAGGGGGATGAGTAGAGGTAGGCGATAGATGACCGCCACATGGACAGGGAGAGGAGAGAAGATCTGGAGCCTCAAAGGAGGGAAAAGCAAGAGAGGGAGGAATTGGAAGAGTTCGGTAATGGCAGAGTTTGATCCAGAAAATCCCATTTAATTCTATCGAACGCTCTTTCGGTGTCTAAACTCAATAACACCGCATTGGGTTTAGCAGATTGTATATAATCTATTATATTGATAATCTGATGTGTGTTGTCTGAAGCTTGACTGTAACGCGTAGCTCACCACAAACTAAGCGCGACCGCGGTGCTGATGTAGGGAATTGGATAACGCTGACCCATAGCCACGCGGGCGCGTCTAGGATGTAGAGTAGTTGTTTAAGCCAGGTCAGGGTTATATATTGGAGAATGGTTAAGGTACTTGCCAAGTTCAGGAGTGGAGAGTTTCGGATCATTGAAGTTCATAGCCAGGTTCAGGATTGGAGAGTATCGGATAGTCAGGGTACGTTGCCAGGTTCAGGATAGGAGAATGTCGGATCATTGGAGTACTTAGCCAAGGTCAGGACTGGAGACTGGAGGTTTGTCATACAAGCCGGATCAGGAGTAGAGAGAAGCGGAGTCCAAGGAGCTAGCAGGGTTCAGGCAACAAGAGGTTAAACAGCATACAAGGCAAGGCAAGATTCAGCAACAAGGATGTGGCAGGGCACGGCGTCACAATGACTATGCTCAGCACAGACTGATTGCAGACTGAGGGTATATATAGGATGAGCCTCCAATAGCCAGCCAGGGCAGAACCAGGAAGTGAGAGTCGATTGGCTGCTGGTGCACACAGATATGCACTATGATGCAGCCTAATCAGGGTTGAGGGTAGAACTGCTCGCGCGCCGTACTGCGCGTGTCACGGAGGCCAGGGGGCGGACTTTAGAGTGCGCGTCACTCCCACACCGATTCCTGGGACCAGAGGTGGGCAGAGACAGTCGTGTGCTGACCAGCACGCATCACGGAGGTCAGAGGGCGGGGCCTGACTCGCACATCAGCAGGGAGGCTGGTGAACGTCCACGTCGTGTGACAGTGATGGGGCGGGGTCTGAATTTGCGGGCGGTTGTACAGAGTGCGCAAGGTCTGTGCGCGCACGCACGTACTGGGGCCATGAAACCGCGCATGCTGGGTATCCGTCACGGAAGGCTTGTTGAGGTGAGGAGGCGACCACCAGGATGACGAATCCTCACATTAACACATGCTTATAAAACCTACCTGATCGTTGTAGATTAGGCGGGGCAGGATTGGGTTTTATCTATTCGCCAAAATGTTACTATCAATTTTGAAATCTGTGTTAAGAAGTGAAATTGGCCTGATGGTATTAATCTTAATAAAGATTAAGCCTGTCTGGTTACCTCTGATCCATGTATTGGAGTTCGGGAGTGTCAGCTCTTGAGCCCAGTGATTGCTAATGCATTCTGTAAAAATGTGCGACAATAAATACATTTTTGAGTTTCTACCTTTCCAGGTGTGCCAGCAAGCAGAGATTGCTAGGCTATGAGTTTCAAGGGGGGTTTAATGGAGAACGTCTTGTCAGAATGTGTCTAGCTAACCGGGTTCCAGAGTTGCTGGATACCCCAAAAATGTACCCGGGAATCAGGATGGATTCTCGGATACGTTAAGACACATTGTTCTGGCAAAATGTCCCCTTGAAAATGCTTGTGCGACTCAACGCTAGGATTCCCTGCTTCAGCACATACCAGAAAGGTAAATGGGGCATAGGGATGTGTGGTATCCCTGGAACGGTAATAGTTTAAGAAGGTCTTAGTTTAAGAAGGAATGCCCAGTTAATGCCCAGGTCACCCAGAATCCGGTATAGGGGTTCTGGGGATACTGCAACCATACATAAGGTTGCAAAGAGTTTTAAAGTCTAAGTCCGGTATAGCGTGTGTGGAATATGACTAGTAGGAATAAAGCGCAAGATTCTTATTGTATTCCCCATAACTATAAGATTTAGAAAGGTATAAAATATATATTTTATTGAACAGCATGTTTAAAGTGTGTACAGGCATACCCCGCATTAACATACGCAATGGGACCGGAGCATGTATGTAAAGCGAAAATGTACTTAAAGTGAAGCAGTACCTTTTTTCCACTTATCGATGCATGTACTGTACTGCAATCGTCATATACGTGCATAACTGATGTAAATAACGCATTTGTAACATGCTCTATAGTCTCCCCGCTTGTGCACAGCTTCGGTACAGGTAGGGAGCCGGTATTGCTGTTCAGGACGTGCTGACAGGCGCATGCGTGAGCTGCCATTTGCCTATTGGGCGACATGTACTTACTCGCGAGTGTACTTAAAGTGAGTGTCCTTAAAGCGGGGTATGCCTGTATATGCTTGTGCACAGTAATATCAGCTTGGACTTCCAGGTCCAGGGTTCCGAGAGACCATTTGGCTACCAAGCTTGGTGCCATCAAGTCTGTGCAGGTCTCAGACATGAAAGCCGCAGAGGTTGCCAGGTATGAAAGCCATTTGGGTACCGGAGTTAGCCTCATGTACTCACGTCCTGGGGTGAATGGAAGTCATCGGACCCCCATTTGCCCCAACCCAGACTTTGAGGAGCTTAACTCAGCGGGTGGCTTATGCATGACAGGTGGCATAGGTGCCAAGTTGGCGCATGCCCTTGTCAGATTCTGAATCCACGCTTGCCCGGCTTCACTAGACTGACAGCGCTCTGATTGGGTGGTAGGAATTCTCAAACTCTGGGATTGGCTGTAGTATTTCATGAATAAACTCTGAAATACTATAAGAAACTCTCAGCCAATCCGGAGAGCAGATTCTAAGCACCAGAACAGCAGTGGCAAATTTGAATGTGCCAAAAGATGCTCAAGGAGAAATAGCAGCGAGACAGCTTCAGAAATTTCAGGTCGAGAAATTTTCTAAGTTCCACTTTTTTGCGGCCAAGTTCTGAGAATTGACTGTAGAGGTTGTGGCTGGGATTTCAAGCCGAAAATAGTTCCAGGACGTTTGGGACCAAGTCCCGGTCAACCAAAGACTTTGTTTTACGTTCTATATAAGCTAGGAAAGTCTTGTTTCAGCCCCATACCCCCAGTAAGTGTGTCTTTCTCATGTATTTTGTGTTTCGTTGTGCTTAACCTATTTTAAGTGAATAAATGACAATTTATTTTATCAACTTGTTTTGCTCACTGTTATGATCCCGGTATAAAAGGTGTAAATGCCTGGTCCCCTGTGACACCTGTAGCTTGCACAACTCATTGGGTCTTTTCCTTCCTTAGGTATCACTACTAAATTTGCTTTTGACATTTGCGTAGGAATCTGGGAACCCGATAAAAAACAATTGAACATATCTAAAAGATATGGTGCTAAAATTCCCCAATATTTTTTATAGTATAGATTTGAAAATCCAACCGGGCCTGGGGCTGTTGAGGGTTTTAGACCTTTAATGACCTGTTCTTACTTCTAATATTTATTTTAGCATTGAGACCTTCCGATTCTTCCACAGACAGCTTTGGAAGTTTGCATGCCTGTAAATAGCTATTTGTTCACTGGATTTTGTTTTGAAATTAGGGTCTGATGAGTCCAGATTATACAAATTATTGTAGAATTTTCAAAATTCCTCGACAATTTGGAAAGGGTTATGTGATTTCCCTGTTACCCCGTCATATCGCTGAAACGTGATTTAGATTTAACACCTCTTAACTTACTAGCAAGCAGCTTATCTGCTCATAATAAGTCAACGGGTCCATTTTAATGCTTTCTCTGTGTCTTCCAATCTTAGTTTATGTAATTCCTCTCTGGTCTGGCATAGAAGTTGATACATCTTCTTTCATGGGCGTGATTTATCTTCCTGTTCTAGTTCAATTATTTTTGGCGTAAGTTTTCCCTGCTTAAATTTTTTAGCTCTTTTCCTATATGAAGCTATTGAGATTAATTCACCTCTAATGGAGGCTTTATGGGCTTCCCAGTAGGTGGACGAGCTTTCACCTGAGCCTTTATTTAACTTGAAATAATCTACCAAAATATTCCCTATCTGTTCCCTGATCCCTGTCTGGTTCAGAAGCGACTCGTTTAGGTGCCACTGGAACACCTTGGGCCTAAAAAAAGGGGGTTACAGGACCATTTCCACTGGGGCGTGGTCTGACCATGTTAAAGGGCCTATATAGGTGCGCCGACGAGTATTCTAAAACTTGCCTTAAACTTGTCTTGGAAAATCTGGGGCTATCACCAACAAGACCCAGGTACATGCTGTGTACATGCTGGGTACATGCTGCAACATTTCAGTGACATTTCTGCAGAGACTAATGGCCAATCGGATTAACACAGCAGGCGTCCCTGGCAGTCCCATTCAGTTTGAATGGGACTGCCAGGTACCCCTGCTGTTAATCCGATGGGCCATTAGTCTGTCTGCAGAAATGTCACTGAAATGTTGCAGAATGTACCCAGCATGTACCCAGTATGTAAAGTAGGCTAAAGCGCTCAAATGCAGGTGCAATGAATAAAATAAGCCAAACCACTAAACCAGGGTACTAATAAGAATAATATAGTACTTAATGTGCAATAGTATGGGTACTATCCTCCTGAAGATAGGTGGTAGATGGTACAAGCCCACTCACCCTCAGTCTCATCGGCAGGTTCCCCTGAAAATAAGCAATACTCACATACTGGTGGTAGGTAGGCAAGCTGTGCAGCTACAATTATGCAAATCTATTTATGGGGTGGTGGGAAGCACTTTTTATATATTCAAGCACTAATTCTTTTCGTCACAATATTGTTTTTTATAAAAGGTTTGTGGATGATTTCATTATTATTTGGAAAGGGGATGTCACTACACTTCACGCTTTTGTTCCTTATCTTAATGACAATATATACAACTTAAAATTTACATTAAATTTTCATTTTCATCACATTGAATTTCTGGATCTACAATTATTTGTGGATATAGACAAAACAATCCAAACTGATGTCTATAGGAAATTAAACGCAAGAAATACATTCCTTAGGGCGGACAGCTGCCATCCATCTCATATAATAAAAGCCATACCCAAGGGACAGTTCCTCAGACTGAGAAGAAACTGCTCTACATTTAGTGGTTTTCTTTCTCAGTCTGAGGACCTGACGAAGAGGTTTTTGGAAAGGGGATATCCTAAATCCCATATAGCAGTTGCTTTCAATAATGCAGTACAAACAGAGAGGGCATCATTGTTACCCGCATATTCAATTGGGGATTCTCGTCTTGGTAACACCAATGAGACTCATGTTAATAAACAGGGTACACATGGATTGGTAAAGTCCAAAAATAAATGTCCTCTTTTTATTTCACAGTTTAACAAACAAAGTGGAAAAATTAATTCTATAATTTCCAAACATTGGCATGTCCTATCTATGGACCCTGTACTTAAAAAATATGTTGAACCTGGTCCTACGTTTGTATACCGTAGAGCGAGAACAATTGGATCTTATGTCTCACCAAGTGATCTTATTACTCCTGGGTCTGTAAGACCTTATGTCACCAGGGGATCCTTTAAATGTGGCTCTTGTAGTATATGCAAACACATGAAGCCAGGGAAATGTTTTCTACAATATGTCTTGCCGCAGCCACAGGATGTGAATAAAGTAAAAAACAAGGAATTTTATATCAACAGTTTTATAAATTGTAAAAGTCAATTTGTTGTTTATCTCATAACATGTGGTTGCGGCAAAAGATATGTGGGTAGAACGATTAGAGCTCTTAAGGTCAGGATGTTAGAGCATTTAAGGCTCATAAGATTGAAAGACACTAATCATCCTGTTTCCAAACACTTCACACAATGTGGTCAGGGAGGAACAAGTAATTTTTCCTTCCTGGGAATTGAATTAGTTAATTGTAAATCTAGAGGAGGTGATCATGTCAACCTTCTGAACCATAGGGAGGCGTATTGGATTTTCACTCTCCAAACGCGCTTCCCTATGGGTCTGAATATTGACTGGCAGTTAACCCATTTTTTGTAATATGCTAATTTTTATGAGTTAATTACACTTCAAATCAATTTTGCTTAAACGACAAATGGATTGATCAAAGTGTAAAGTTTCATAAAGTTTCATATAGTATACAATACACTTGTTTTTGATGTCTTGTGTTGATGATACCTTTATTATACAATGTTTTATATGTACTATATGTGAACATATTTCCCTGGTTCCTAGGTTCTAGATATACATTATATGTTATGCAGTATTCATGTATTTACATGTTTTTCAAGTTATTTAGATGCTTTAAATTACTCTACTTTTTGTAAATTTGTGGCTATATGTTTTATACCCTTATTTTCCCTTTATGTTTTAGCATAAGATGTAAGTTATTATTGTTGTTTTTTCATTTTCCCTTATGAATAGAATGCTTTTCTTCTTCTTTTTTCTATTTTTCTTAAACTTTTGATTTTAGTTTTGTTTATGTCTGCATCGCCGCAATGCGCATGCGCAGTGATTAGCACTGCGTGTAAGCGTCATAGGGATGTTATTGTATCAGTGGGTCAGTGATTCTCTATGGCTTGCCCTTAACCAAGATGGCCACACTGCCTGTGGGACTTTCTTTGCCCTTAGAACGGCACTGGGTCGCTCTGGTCAGGTTCCGTTTTTTGGCGCGAAACGGCCTACAGATAAGAGGGTATTTAATGGATGTCATTACATTGTGTTTTATCCTTGAAAAAGAACGCTGTGACGTTCGAAACGCGTTGGATGGGTCTCTTGTCACATTAAAGTGCCCTTTTAATCATTTTTTCGTTTTGGGTATTCCTGCTCCGTTTTTGCTGGTGCGCTTTTTGGTCTCCCTTTTCCTGTACCCAGTATGTACCTGGGTCTTGGTGATTGCCCCCGATTTGTTTTAGAATACTCGTCGGCACTACAGTATTTGGCCGGCCGACCAGATCCAAAATATTCACTGACATAAATATATAATCAATTCTTGTATAAATATCATGAGGGTGAGAATAAAATCTATAATCTCTTTGTTTTTTATTCTTCATGCTCCAAGCGTCCTCGTGTGTAAATTATTTTCAAAGTTTCTTAAAATGTTTTGCTTTGTTAAATACCTCATTCGCTATCTTTTGCCATGGAGATGAGGATCTGTCCAGATCGGGGTTATGGGTCATATTAAAATCTCCTCCAAATATTATCTCCCGAGGGGGACTCCCCAATTTCTTCTAAAATTGATTTCAGAAATTCAATTTGTTGATCATTCGGAGCATACTGTATATATTAACTAAGTTTAGTCTAACCCCTACCAGAAGACCCCTCACCATTATAAATCTGCCCTCCTTATTCCTTTAAATTTCTTCCATTTGAAATCATGTTTAAACAAAATAGCTACTCCTCTTTTCTTTTTGGAGAAAGAATAATAATAAGCTAACGGGTAAGTACCTCGAAAAGTGTTAGGGGGTCCTGGCTATTAAAATGAGATCCCTGGAGAAATAAAATATCTGCCTGCATCTTAAATTCTCTCAGAGCTTGTCTCCTTTTATTGTTCAAGTTTAGCCCCTTTACATTTAAAGAGACTACTTTTATAGGAAGTTACCTCAGCTTGTTACTGCCTGATATCACCCTGCTTCTTGTAAGTAGGGGTTTGATTTTAGCACCTCCGGATCACCAGTTATTTCTCACTGTCTTTGGTCCTTTTTTATGACATAGTTCATTATGTTTTAATAAATTACTTTAGTCTGTTACTTTTGAGTTTGTATGTAGTATCTTTAGCATAGGCTGTCATTACCCAACAGTTAAATGCTATGATCTGTTTTTTTTTGTTTTTTTTTTTGTCTTCTCTCTCTTTTTACATGACCTGTGAGCAACAGTGCAGATTCTAGAGTATCACAGGTCTCATCTTTTTGGACATTATCTGGCGCCAGGTTTATTTTGTTTATTTTGTTTCATGTGTTATTCTGTCTGTACTGGACAGTAGTTATCAGGCAGCATATCTTTATTTAAAGAGTGTATTTTTGATTTATTACTAGTTAGTTATTTGGTCACTTTAGTGCTTTATTCACAGCATTTTCTCTGATTAGCCATAGGTTACAAGATAAAGCTCGCTTTCTACTTATCATAAAATGTGGAATGGAGTGTGGGTGTGAAGGAGTCATTAACTGAGGTTGAAGACTTACTATAGTCCATATCCTCCTTGATGATCTGTGGTGGTACTAGGGGGGGGGACATCTTTGGGGGAATAGAGAAGTTAGAAGAGACAGAACAGAAACACTGTCCATCCCAAAACCGTTTAACTAATGGTCCTACAGTTGACCAAAATAAAGGGCTAGAAAAACCAGTTAGGGGAGGTGGGGGCTGGGGGAGGTGGGGGGGGGGTTATGGGCACAAGCCTCGAGGATTCCGGGAACCCTGAACTCCGCAGATGGGCTCCTAAATATTCATACTTCCCAACCACTTATCATCTAAGTTCCTATCCCTTTTATAGAAAGACTAATATTAGCCTTTAGTACTAAAGAGAAAAAAAAACCGCCTAAACCTCCCAAAGTAGATGGTTTCACATTTCCTAGAGAATATACAGCTTATCGTTATAATAATTGGGATGCGGTTTAGGGTCATATAAAATTTCATAAAATCAATAGAGTTAATACCCCACAAGAAATAAATAGGATAGCATTGAAACTATTAAAAAGTCTCATTTCTCTTTAGTTCCTTTGATCTCCTCAAAGGTCGCACGGGACCACAACGAGGCAGATAAAATATCAAAAACACAGAGAAAAAAGCATCACAAGCAGGGCATAAATTCTGGACGGCCGACCTCTTCTATCATTTGATCGGATTTCAAGCATGGGGAAGGACACTTTGCACCATCAGGGTGGGTGGGTGGACTCGGAAACACCTCGGACGGTCACTTAATCCTTCTTGGTGTGGGTCTTCCGTGATCCCTCAGACCTCGGGGAAAGCTGGGATATCATGGTCAGCCGCTCATGTAGACCAAGGGCTCTTAGGAAATTCTCCGCCTCTTCCAGGTATCTTAATGAAACTTGCTTGCCATCCTAATTAACCACAAGTCGAAATGGGAAAGTCCATCTGTAGCGGATCTTGTTTTGACTGGATGAGGACTTCTTCATCTTGTGATTGTAGATCTGGGGAGATCTTGGAAAATCTGAATCCTAGAGTTCTCAAAGTCCAAAAATTCTTGATTTCTGCAGCATCTTATACTTTTCTCCTTAGTAGTGTAATTTTACAATTACATCCCTGGATTTCCAGATGTCCGTGAACCTTGGGCCTGGGGCTCAATGTGCTCTATCCATATGCATGTCGCTTGTTAAGAGAGATGGGAATATTTGCTTAAATAAATGTATTAAATAGGGTTGCAAGTTATCTGGATTAATTTCTTCCGAGATATTTCTTACCAAGGTTCTGTCTTCTTTCCCGATTTTCCAAATCGTCGACGTTATCTTTCAGGTTCCTAATTTCGTCGTTAAACCTGAATAACTCGTGTACCATTGAACCCTGGCTCTGCACGGATTTTTTGAGTTTATTCTCTAGCTGCGTTGTCCGTTCTGCCAGGGTAGAGAGATCTGACCTGAATTCTGCCACAGCTTTGTCCAAGGTCACTTGGAAGACCAAGGGGAGTCTGCCGCTTCCTATCCTTTTTGGGAGCCATCGCTGAGGGTTCCGCTGATGGGGGCAGGTATTTTAAGTACTTATTTGACGGTTTGGAGGGCTTAAACAGCTGCAATTAAAACGGAGCCCACGGAGGAGATCAAAAAGCTCCTATCCTCCCAGACGCTGCATGCGTGCCCCCTAAGTAGAATCTTTTTAGCAACAACCCTGCCACTCTTTTTATGAAATGGGATCTGGAAAGTGTCCCTGTAAGAGATGTGTGCAGAGGTATATTTAATGGAGACTGATTAGGGTGAAATTAAATCCCAGCTTTATTGCGCCTGTTCTTTTAACAAGGCAAAACATTCAAAATAAATAAAATAAAGGCCTATTCCACTTTGGAGAATATCTAAACCTTTACTCCAGCCCTCTCTAACTGGGTGGGTAGCTAAGCTGATTACCACCCCAAACATATATAAATATATCGATATACAACAGTCCACCAAGAAAGTCTCTTATCTGTTTCTGTTGTTGTAGCTGTAGGGGGAAAGCCTCTCTGCTCTCCTGGGTCAGCACGCTTGTGTGCTATAGAAATGTCCGTGTTCAGGTATAAAGGTCTTATCCCCTTGTCTTGCTGTCAGCATACAGTCCTTCTGTGTGCATCAAGACATCATCTTTTCCTCAGGTCAGCCCAGTTGTGGGCTAAGGAAAATCTGTGCTGTCTATCTTCTCCTTATGTCAGCCCAAATGTGAGCTAAGGAATCTCTCTCCTGTTTCTCACATCAGGCTTTTTCTTAGAGCCCTAATCAGTCAGGTGGAGTCTGGTTGATTGGCTGTGTGCAATTAACCAGCTCGCTGCTGGATTTAGAGGCAGATTCTCTTAACTAGTGATACATCCCTGTTACCGTCCCCATGTACTGTATGATGGTCATTTATTGTGATGTTCCACCAAGTTCAGAACATGTATATATTTTTGTTTCATTTTGCATAAATAAAGAGGAATTTCCACCAGTCAGACAGTCTTTATGGGTGACTTGATTATAATACACTTGTGGGTGCCTTTTTGACCAGTGCAATTTTAGGACATTTTTATTAATGGGTTTTTTTCATAAGGAGGGGGAGTAGTACCAGTATTGCCCGATTATAAAGCAAGGTAATTTTTCAATAAAGTTATGTTGAAAAGTACATACTCGCCTTATAATCGGGCCATGTCCACTTTGTGAGCCAATCACCAGTCGGATGTAGGAGGGTAAAATGGACAAAGCTCCACCGTGCGGGCTTGAAGCAGCCATGTTGTTTTTTGGCAGGAAGCTCAAACCAAGAGGGACAGACACAGAGGCGCACAGAGACAGAGAGAGACAGAGATGTATTTATTTATTTTATTTATTTATAAAATGTTTTACCAGGAATTAATACATTGAGAGCTACCTCTCATTTTCAAGTATGTCCTGGACATATGAAGCATATGAATAGCACTGTGGATAATCCTGGACACATGCTACATAAAGCTTGGCATCCTTCAGATGCACTTACTAGAATTCCCTCCTACTGACTCTATACATTCCCCTACCTACCATTTAGATTGTAAGCTCCTCGGAGAAGGGACTCCTCTTCCTTAATGTTACTTTTATGTCTGAAGCACTTATTCCCATGACCTGTTATTTATATTATTAATATGATTACAACATGTATTACTATTGTGAAGCGCTATGTACATTTATGGCACTATATAAATAAACCAGACAATATAAGAGAAATGCTGCACACCTCAAAAAGAAAAATAATGATACAGTTACCGGTGCTCCAGTGTTTGCACGAAAGCCTGCAATCAGTCCTGAACAGATGAACAAAGGAACATAGGGCACAACGGGTTTAGCAAATCAAACTAATTTATTGAGCCAACACGACGTTTCGACCATAATGGTCTTTATCAAGTGACAATGGCATAAGTACATTCCCTTGTAACAACATATAAATAGTGCCCCAAACCCCCACAATGCAACCTGTTCAATTAGTGCTGATGGAATTAATGTGCTGATTCAGTCCTTCTAGCCAATGTCCAGTCTGTATCTCTTGTTAGATAACCCCAACAGCTGTTAGCAATCCTCGTGGAGTTTACATTCTCATCATTTCTGTGTATCCTGGCATCCATCTTGCTGACATCATCAATCCGGGTCCTTAGCAGTTGGAACGCTTGCGTTTCAGGTTCGCGCATGTGCGGTAGTTATCCGCTCGATCCTCTTCTATAATTTTGGAATGCAAAAAGCGCAGACTACTTGTGAGTCATTGCGCACGCGTGAACCAGTCTCCCTGCGGTCCTGCAGGCATAACAGGGGTTAGTTGATCTTCCGTTTTCATCCTGCTGACATCATCAGTCCGGGTCCTTAACAGTTGGAACGCACCAGATGAGACATCCGGATGCGTTGCGAAGTTCGCGAAAGTGCAGTAGTTGGTCACAGAAGGGGAAGAGGATCGATCGGACAACTACTGCACTTGCGCGAACTTGCAACGCACCAGATGAGACATCCGGATGCGTTCCAACTGTTAAAGACCCGGACTGATGGCGTCTGCAGGATGAAAACGGAAGATCAACTAACCCCCCTTATGCCTGCAGGACCGCAGGGAGACTGGTTCACGCGTGCGCAATGACTCACAAGTAGTCTGCGCTTTTTGCATTCCAAAATTATAGAAGAGGATCGAGCGGATAACTACCGCACATGCGCGTACCTGAAACGCAAGCGTTCCAACTGCTAAGAACCCAGATTGATGACGTCAGCAAGATGGATGCCAGGATACACAGAAATGATCAGAATGTAAACTCCACGAGGATTGCTAACAGCTGTTGGGGTTATCTAACAAGAGATACAGACTGGACATTGGCTAGAAGGACTGAATCCGCACATTAATTCCATCAGCACTAATTGAACAGGTTGCAGTATGGGGGTTTGGGGCACTATTTATATGTTGTTACTAGGGAATGTACTTATGCCATTGTCATTTGATAAAGACCATTATGGTCGAAACGTCGTGTTGGCTCAATAAATGAGTTTGATTTGCTAAACCCGTTGTGCCCTATGTTGCTATATAAATAAAGACATACAATACAATACATAGTTAATATGACAAATAATACATGGTTACAAATACTGTTACATAAATTAACAGGGTATACATTATATACAATACTGTACATTGCATGCACAGCTAGAGGAGATGTATATTATAGGCTTACAGTATATAACAGTTACAGACCAGATTAAAATGTGAGACAGCCTTAGTTTTGAAAGAACTTAAACTGGTGGTGGATGTGAGAGTCTCCGTTAGGTTGTTCCAGTTTTGGGGTGCACGGTAAGAGAAGGAGGAGCGGCCGGATACTTTGTTGAGCCTTGGGACCATGAACAGTCTTTTAGAGTCTGATCTCAGATGATAAGTGCTGCATGTGGTAGGGGTGAGGAGCTTTTTCAGATAGGTGGGTAGCTTGCCCAGAAAGTATTTGAAGGCAAGACAGGAAAGGTGAACTTTGCACCTAGACTCGAGTGACGACCAATCTAGTTCTTTGCGTATTTCGCAGTGGTGTGTGTTGTAGTTGCATTGGAGAACGAAACGACAAATTGAATTGTAGAGGGTGTCAAGTTTGCTAAGGTGGGTTTGGGGTGCCGAGCCATATACTATGTCTCCATAGTATATAATTGGCATTAGCATCTGCTGTGCGATACGCTTTCTGACCAGCAGGCTTATGGAGGATTTGTTCCTGTAAAGTACACCTAGTTTGGCATAGGTTTTGGATGTGAGGGTATCAATGTGCATTCCGAATGTTAAGTGGGAGTCAAACCATATGCCCAGGTATTTATAACTAGTAACAGGAGTTAGGGTGGTATTAACGTTGGTTCTGATCTGGAGCTCAGTCACTGGAAGCTTTAAAAATTTAGTCTTGGTCCCAAATACCATTGTTACAGTCTTGTCAGTGTTTAAAAACAGTTTGTTTTGGGAAATCCAGTTTTCGAGTCTCAAAAAGTCAGACTGAAGTATGTGTTGAAGGTCGGAGAGGTTATGGCTGTGTGCATATAGAATTGTGTCATCTGTATACAGTTGTATTGAAGCTTCCTTACAAGCTGTGTGAAGATCATTGATGAACACTGAGAAGAGTAGGGGAACAGAGCCTTGCGGGACGCCACAGATGATATCCACGGGGTTAGAGTTAGAGCCTGAGATGGACACATGTTGGGATCTACCCGATAGGTAGGACTGAAACCAGTTTAAAGCATGCTTCCCTATTCCAGAGCTCTGGAGTTTGTTAAGAAGTTTAGCATGATCAACAGTATCAAAAGCCTTTGCAAAATCTAGGAATATTGCACCAGTGAGTTGACCCAGTTCCATTCCACACTGGATTTAATTGCAAACTTTTAGCAGGGTAGTTACGGTAGAGTGTTTGGGGCGAAAGCCAGATTAGAATTGGCTAGGGAAATTTGAAGATTGGGACAACTCTGGCAGTTTTCTATGTCTTAGGGATATGGCCTGCAGACCGGATAGAGTTGACTATGGAAGCAATTGGTTTGGCAATTGCTGGGGCACCAAGTCTTAGGAACCTAGATTGTAGTAAGTCAGGTCCACATTGGCTGCTTAGTTTTAATTTGAGGAGCGCTTGTGTAATCTCTGCTTCGGATACTGGGCTAAATTGAAAATTGTGGGCAGTGTGTGTGCATAAACTTTTTTCTTTCCTGCTACTACTGAAATTAGGGCAAATATGGTAAATAAAATTAGGGCGATTCCAGTAATGCCATGCTGACTACATGTCATAATGAGAATACTGGTGCCGGTTTTCCCAGTCTAAATTTTCCATAGCAGTACAGGACTACAACAAACCAGAATGTATTAGGATTAAAATTAGAGCACACGAACTGGACTAAAGTCTCATGATGACATGGTGCCAGATTAGCACTTTCTGTAATCCTAAACTGGGCATAATCCTAGAGTAAGTCACAAGTCCCAAGTACATTTTTCTTAAAGGCCAAAAAAAAGAACAGTTCAGTTTCCTTATTTCCATTTAATGTTGACTTTTCCTGCGTTCAATTTTTACATCATTTTTACCTTGGAGTCACAAAGTCATAATAGTTACCAACATTCAATCGTCTATTTTTAGCAAACTGTGGGACGGCAGCTTTTGTTTCCAAAAGAAATAGTAGCAAACAATTACTGTTTACCATCCATTTGTTTCATCATGGCAGTCATTCTAATGTAGCTTGTCGTGATGCCCTGCAAGGAATAATGTTTCGGAAACTCCATTACCATCATAAAATGACAGAACTGCAGAAATATTAGAAGATTAAAATGTTTAGTGTTGTTGTTGCTGCTGCTGCTCTTTGGCTAAACATCACTTTGGCAAAGTAATCAAATTTCATTAATCATTTAAAAGGAAACCATATTATTGTTTTGCATCGAGACTTAAAAGGATTATCAAAGCAATGTGGCTGACATACAGTAATAGGTAAGTGCTGCATAGGGAGGATATAAAAAAAAACTAGGAGCACAGAGTGAGAGTGGGAGAGGATGTAGGTATGTAGGGAACGTACTGTATTAAGCCATTCAAATTAAATTGTTTTTTCTATGACTTACTGGTTTGAGACTGCCTACGTGGTTTCATTTTCATTGAGAATTTTAGTAGGGATTGATGGAGGGGAGGGTACAGATATAAAATGAGGAAAAGCACTCAAAAAAAAGAAACATAGGGAAAAAAGGGAGGGGGTTCGCCAATATTATTCCAAACAGTATTTCCAATGCACATGGTAAATACAATTTGAATCCACCATGGACTGGCCAGTTCCTTTCATCCACGTAATTTTGGGGATCAGTCTCAAAAAAGGTAAATACTCTTTTTTTTTCTTTTTTTTACTTTCACTAAGAATCAGATGGGGGGTTCCATTTTAGTAGTTGCTAGTTGTGTATATATATATATCCTCTCAAACCTCCCTCCAATTAGTTAGGGAGAGATGTTTGTGCTGAAAAAGATACACACCTTAGGTACCCTGGGAGATATGATAATAGGTATGAAAAGTGTATTTAAATGAGTCACATCCCACACTTCCTAAAAGTCTGTCTGGAACAGTGACTTATCCCTGGTTAGGAGAAACTGCCTCTAAATCCCGCAGGGAGCTGGTTAATTAAGCTAGACAATTAATCAGACTCCACCTGGCTAAATTATAGCGCTAAGAAAAAGCCTGCTGTTGGAAACAGGAGGGAGATTTCCTTAGCACAGTTACAATTGGGATGACAGAAAGAGAGGAGAGTCTTGAGAGCACAGGAGGGCTGTGTTCTGAGAGCAAGACACAAGTGGACCAGACCTCTATGCCTAGACCCTCAAGCAGACAACTACCCGGACACCACTGACCTGAAGGGCCACCTGCGTTAAAGGTACTGTTTAGACTTTCGGGTGATAGGTGGGTAAGTGACTTCTCCCCACCACCCACGCCCCCCCCCCTGCCTTGCAGAGAGGGACTGGGGAAGTAAGCCAAGGGTTAGGTGTTTGCTATTTTTGTATATTTCTTTTTTGCTGTGCTGTTTAAAGGGACAGGCCCAATAAAGTCATATGTTAATTTCACCCTAAACTGTCTCCATTAGCAGTGGAAAGGTGGGATAGATTCCCAAAAACGGCGCTTCAGCAGATGAGATGCACCAATAAATGGTATATATTTATGACCAAAATACGGAGAGGTATATTGCAATTGTAGGAGTATTGGACCCAGTGCAAACGCAGGAAGGTGTCATAAAAAATAATATCTTTTAGTGAGGGACTATTCAATGCCTTATGGCACCTCACAAGACAAAAAGAAACTCTTACCTGCTGCACTGTTACCGGTCTACAACTCCCCTTAAATCCATTGGTGGGGAGATACAATACTCACTTACTAGATCCTTTCTCCATCGGTGCGTGTATCACGCAGAGTAGGTAAACAGGAGCTTGAAATCCAGAGATTTGCAGCGGAGCACAGCTGAAGAATGGGGCCAGCACCAGCAGTGAAAGGTTAAAAATATAGATTTATTGAAACATTGTATGAACGGGGGGGAGACAGAACATACTCTGACGCGTTTCAGGCTATGCAGCCCTTTATCAAAGAGTACAATCGCGTCTCACTAGCCCGCAGTTATGAAGGGGATTCCCCGCCTCCATTACCCAGTGATGCCGCGCGGTTTTGGCGCGAGCGCTACCATACAATGCTATTGGCTGAAACAGGCTTCCAATCAGAAAGCTGATTCGGAAGGTGCGTCTGGGGAGGGGGGGGGGCTAAGGTCTCCCGTTCAGCTGCGGGAGTGAAGGAGAAAACAAGGGATAAAACACAAAGTTAAAATATACAAAACAACAACGTATAACATATATATTCTAATTGTATGCGCAATTGGTTCATTATATGGATGTGAACAGGACATGAAATATGATTTGCTTGTTAATTAATCATGAAGAGAGTATAATCTTAATACATTGTATAGGGTTAACCCTTGTGTCATATATAATACAGTATATAGAGTTAACCCTTATATCATATGTGGTAAATAACAGTATCATATAGAAATTGATATAACCAATAGATTTCAAGATAATAGTCTAGATATATGACAATTTACATTGTTAAGAGACAATTTTTGTGATATTCAGAAGCACCAATCCTGCTTTCCTGTTAAATGCTGATTCTTCACTTACTTGTTGTAAGTAGGAAATCCACTTGAGCCAAGATTTTATCTGCTTCACTATTGTGTGATTTTATTGCACTATTGTTGTGTTTTTCTTTTTGGGGTGTTCCTGAAATATCGCTCCCTTCACATTCTGGATATCCGTTACTGCCTATGAGGGAACTTGTACAAATTCCCTGTGAAGGTTGAGAATTTTTCTTACTCACCTTACAAGTCACTATTATCTTTTATACACTATACTGTGTCTTAGCGCCGTTCTAAATCACTTGGGTTTATCTACCTTTTTTCAGGCACACCATTAATACAACAGGCTAGCCGGTGTCCTCAGGTAATCCCCGAGGGAGTCCAGGGGTCGCCGCTGGCCTGCGGTACCAAAAATAAAAATAAACAATACTTTTAAATAAATACACCCCCACCCCCTAACACATACAGTTGTGTGAAAAAGAAAGTACGCCCTCTTTGAATTCAATGGTTTTACATATCAGGAGGTCTTAAAATTAGGTAAATACAACCTCAGATGAACAACAACACAAGACATATTACACTGTGTCATGATTTATTTAACAAAAATAAAGACAAAATGGAGAAGCCATGTGTGAAAAACTAAGTATACCTTATGATTCAATAGCTTGTAGAACCACTTTTAGCAGCAATAACTTGAAGTAATCATTTTCTGTATGACTTTATAAGTCTCTCACATTGTTGTGGAGGAATTTTGACCCACTCTTCTTTACAACGTTGCTTCATTGAGGTTTGTGGGCATTTGTTTATTCACAGCTCTCTTAAGGTCCAGCCACAGCATTTCAATCAGGTTGAGGTCTGGACTTTGACTGGGCCATTGCAACACCTTGATTCTTTTCTTTTTCAGCCATTCTGTTGTAGATTTGCTGGTGTGCTTGGGATCATTGTCCTGTTGCATGACCCAATTTCGGCCAAGCTTTATCTGTCACACAGATGGCCTCGCATTTGACTCTAGAATACTTTGGTATACAGAGGAGTTCATGGTCGACTCAATGACTGCAAGGTTCCCAGGTCTTGTGGCTTCAAAACAAACCCAAATCATCACCCCTCGACCACCGTGCTTGACAGCTGGTATGAGGTGTTTGTGCTGATATGCTGAGTTTGGTTTTCGCCAAACTTGGCGCTGTGCATTATGGCCAAACATCTCCACTTTGGTCTTGTCTGTCCAAAGGACATTGTTCCAGAAGTCTTGTGGTTTGTTCAGATGCAACTTTGCAAACCTAAGCCGTGCTGCCATGTTCTTTTTAGAGAGAAGAGGCTTTCTCCTGGCAACCCTTGCAAACAAAACATACTTGTTCAGTCTTTTTCTAATTGTACTGTCATGAACTTTAACATTTAACATGCTAACTGAGGCCTGTAGAGTCTGAGATGTAACTCTTGTTTTTTTTGCAATTTCTCTGAGCATTGCACAGTCTGACCTTGGGTTGAATTTGCTGGGACATCCAATACAGGAAAGATTGGCAACTGTCTTGAATGTTTTCCACTTTTGAATAATCTTTCTCACTGTAGAATGATGGACTATAAATTCTTTAGAAATGGCCTCATAACCCTTCCCAGATTGATGGGCAGCAACAATTGCTTCTCTAAGAACATTGCTGATGTCTTTCCTCCTTGGCATTGTGTTAACACACACCTGAATGCCCCAGACCAGCAAACTGGTAAAACTTCAGCTTTTATAGAGGTGGTCACACTTGCTGATGATCAATTAATCAAGGGCATTTGATTAGCAGCACATGTCTGCTACTTAGCATCTTAATTCCTATGGAAGCAGTAAGGGTGTTCTTAGTTTTTCACACATGGCATCTCCATTTTGGCTTTATTTTTGTTAAATAAATCATGACACAGTGTAATATGTCATGTGTTGTTGCTCATCTGAACTATCCATCTACATTCATTTCTTAAAAGGGATTGCTCAATGTCACCACCTCTAATGCCTAGTGTGATCTTGTCTATAGCAAATGCTACCAAAACAGATGGATCAGAACCATGCACATTTAGAAAGTGAAAACAGTCTCCTTTATCTTAAAGATTTTTACACCATACTGTATATATTTATTCCCCATTTTTTGCTATCCCAAAGGGAAAAGCGGAGGGATTCACTTTCTGGTTTTCCTATTTGTATGGCCAATCCCTTCGCCAGCTGCATGCTCCTTATATGGAGAAGCACAGTGATTATATATTTGTTTTACATTTAGAAAGTGTCTACAGTAGCAACGCTTGTTATTTTTTAAAGAGATGTCAGATCCCATTGGGCATTTTTAATATTTCTAGAGTGCTCTAGAATCCTGACCCGAAGTTCTCTTGTGGTCATCCCAATGTTAATCAACCCACATGGACAACTGAGATAGTAAATTATATTCTTTGATTTGCAATTGAGAAAATATAATATTTTGTATGCCATCGAACGTGAAGAGTTTTTGAAAGTACACGTTTGTTTCATGTATTTACAGGCCGAGCAATGACCACATTTAAAGAAACCTTTAATCTCTGATTGGTTTAAAAAGGTGGTGGATGAAGGTGGTTTTATTTTTTTTCTGCGTTGTTAATAAAATTCATCTTACTTTTTCCATCAATTTTGAGTACTTTATATAAGACCTTCTATCTTTTTTGGTGTGTTTATATTAATCTGGGTCTTTTAGCACCACCAGAGGTTATTTTGATCCCTGATTTCTGTTTTTTATGATTCAAGAAACTTCAGGATATTGATTGATTGCAGCAATTTGAGTTGATATTTTTATATATTATATATTATATCATATATATAATATATATCATATATATATATATACTATAAATAGATATATATATAATATATAGATACAGATATATAATGTATACAGATATATTATATAAATATATATAATATATATAATATATACAGTGTTCGACAAACCTATACATTTGCTCGCCGGGCGAGTGGATTTAACCCCGGGCGAGTAAATATTGGCCAAGCAGCACACGTTTGGTACTAGGTGGCGAGTAGATTTTTTTGTGTGGCGAGTAGATTTTTTGGTGATTTGTCAACCACTATATATATATATATATTAATACCATAATACTGAGTTAAGTTATGGTGAGTAAAAAAAGTGACAAAAACCCTCCACAGAAAAGCAAATATGCAAATACAACTGTATGCTCATCTGCATGTCTTAGGCAGGTCACAAATCACCAAAAAAATCTACTCGCCACACAAAAAAATCTACTCGCCACCTAAGTACCAAAGTGTGCGGCTTGGGCCAATATTTACTGCCGGGGGTAAATCACTCGCCGGGGCGAGCAAATGTATAGGTTTGTCGAACACTGTATATATATATATGTATATGTATATGTGTATATATGTGTATATATATATATATATATGTGTATATATGTGTGTGTGTGTATATATGTGTGTGGTGTGTTGATATGATGTGGGGGGGGGGGCAGAGGGCGGGGGTGGGGGAGTCAGGTAGCGTACCTGACGGGGAGGACGGCAGGGCGGGGAAGAGCGGGCAGGGGGCGTGAGAGAGGGGCTCGGGGGGTTGGAAGAGAGTGGGGGCTTTAGGGGGCGGGGTGGGAGCGGGGGTGAGGGAGGGATCGAAGGTGCGGGGGGCTTGCGTGGAGAGAGGGTGGCGTATATGGGGGGGGGGGGGGGTAGGGCGGATGAAGAGAGGGGGGGGGGGGGGGAGAGGGGGGGAGCGGGGGGGGAGAGGGGGGGAGGGGGACGGGTGGGTCGTGGGGGAGAGGGGGGGGGGCCGGGGGGGAGACGAGGTGGGCGGGGGGAGGAGAAGGGGCAGTGGGTACGGGGAGAGGGAGGGGGGGCGGGGGAGATGGGGGGTGGGGTCGAGAGGAGACAGGGGGGGGGCTTAAGGGTGGGGGGGGGGGGTAGATAGATGGATAGGGGGGGGGGGGGGGGGGGGGATGAGAGAGAGGTGAGGGGTGGTGTGTGTAGAGATAGACTGTGCGGGTGTGCGGGTGGGTAGGGGTGGGAGATTGAGTGGGCGGGGGGGTAGAGAAGGGGGGGTGGGGGGTGGGGGTAGTATAGTGGTGTGGTGGGTGTGTGTGGTATGGGGTTGCTGTAGGTGTGTGTGTGTGCTGTGGTTGTGTGGTGTATGATATGGGTGTGGTTGGGTATATATAGTGGTGTGTGTGTGTGTGTGTGTGTGTGGGGTGTGTATATATGTGTGTGTGTGTGTGTGTGGTGTATATATATGTGTGTGGTGTGTGTGTATATATGTGTGTGGTGTGTGTGTGTAGTTTGTGTGTATCTATATATATGTGTGTGTGTCATATATATACGACGAGGGGGGGGGGGGGGGGGGGGTGGGGAAACGAGAGATATAGGGGGGGGGGTATTAGAGGAGGAGGGGGGGGGGGAGGGGGCACGGGGGGGGGGAGAGAACGTAGATGGGGCGGGGGGGGGGGGGGGGGGGGGGAGAGCGAGAGACGGGGCGGGGGCGGGGGGGGAGAGGAGATGTGGGGGGGGGGGGAGGGGCGCATGAGAGTAGGAGTGGGGGGTGGGTGGGGTGAGATAGAGGGTGTGACTTACGATGTGGTGTGGGGGAGAGATAGGTGGGGGGTGAGGGGGCGTGTGTATATATAGAGGGGTGGTGTGAGGTTGGGATGAGAGGGGTGGTGGGTGTGTGGGCTATATATATATATGGGTGTGTGTGTGTGTGTGTGTGTGTGTGTGTGTATATGTGTGTGTGTGTGTGTGTATATACAGTGTTCAACAAACCTATACATTTGCTCGCCCCGGGCGAGTGGATTTAACCCCCGGGCGAGTAAATATTGGCCCAAGCAGCACACGTTTGGTACTAGGTGGCGAGTAGATTTTTTTGTGTGGCGAGTAGATTTTTTGGTGATTTGTCAACCACTGTATATATGTATGTATGTATGTTTGTATGTATGTGTGTATGTATGTATGTGTATGTATATAATGTACAGAACTTCATCAGAGATGGATATCAAAATCCATGATAATTTGTCAGTTCAGTTCTCTATGGGGAGTGACATATGGAAAATCCAAGGATCCCAATATTTTATCATCTCCCCAAAGTACATAAATCCATCACTGCACCTCCAGGGAGACCCATTATATCAGGGATACAATCGCTAACTTCTAATCTCTCCCAATACGTGGATTTTTTTCCTTCAGAAAATTGTCGGTACTCTGCCCTTGTACTTTAAAGACTATATGGCTGTTCTAAACCTAAACAACTTTCAGTGGAAGGAGAGTTATAGGTGGTTGACCTTCGACGTACAGGCCTTGTACACTCACATTCCCCACGACCAAGGAATAGCGTTGGTAAAGGGGTTGTTACCCAAGAGAATTGCTTAAATGAAGGTTTTAAATGTAGGAAAACATAAACTGTCTTTTTAAAATAGATTCTCTATCTTCACCTGGAAAAACATTTCAGGAGAGATATGTTGACAACAAATGGCTTCTTTACTTCAAAACCTGTCCAAACATCTCTTGTTGATTATCAGGGACTTCAACAAACAATACTTCGGTTCCCAAATTAACATCTAGATTCCCACGCAAGAGCAGCTGTTTCTTTCCCCTCAGTATGTTAACCTGTCCAAAATCTATTGATAAATCTGGTATTTCTAGGTTTTTCCCACCATCTTCAGAGCAATACACACACAATTTAGTTTTGAACACACTTCCTCAACCAATCAAAACCTCCTACATGTTGAGCTTTGGGTTTAGAAAACACATATAAACTAGAAAAGATTGTCAGTTAGTTAGGAGAGGAGAGACAGGAGGAGAGAAGGAGTGAAGAAAAGCAGAGCTCAGGAGGTAATTATGATAATAATTATTGTGCACTTGTAAATCTGTATATATATGTGTGTTATAGCAATGTATTGTTAGGTAGAATGTACTGTATTGTTTTGTTAGGCCTGTAATAAATACAAACCTTATAAGGAAGTATATGTAGTATTACTGTGTAAATCTTATATTTTGTGCTGTGCTCTAATAAATATGAAGGTTTATATAACTGAAGCCTCACTGTCATGTCATAACTCTCAGAAACCAAGGGGCATGCATGTGTGAATGTGTTTCCTATTGGAACCCATATCTACACATTTATCTCCCTAAATAATAGTTTGCCATATAATTAGATTATTATAAGCCAGCAATACTTTTATAGATGAATACACTATAAATTCATCTATATTTCTATTTCTGGATAAGGCTAAACATTATAGGTAACAGGGTTTTATCTGGAGACCCTACACTACACATATTGAATAGTCAATTTATCCTCAGTGCCATACAATTCATCCTCACAAACAATTATTTTATCTCCCAGTTTTACCTGCAGGTCTGTGGTACAGTTATGGGGACTTGCTTTGCCCCTAGCTACGCGAACCTGTGCAAGGGTGCCTGGGAAAAACATCATATCTGGTCTAATAATCCATTGGACAATAACATCAAATTGTGGCGACATTACATAGATGATGTAATATTTGCGTGGGAGGGTGACATCAACTCATTAGACAATTTCTTGATGTATTTAAATGATAACGTATGAATTTAAAGTTTACTTCCACTAGCAATAGTGCATCTATTGATTTTCTTGATTTGCATCTCGTAGCACAAGTGGGGAGGCTTCGTGCAAACCAGGACTTTCTTTTAAAAAGTGGATACTAATAATCTGCTACATGCTACCAGAAATCATAAAAATATCAACAACATTCCGCTAGGTCAATTCATGAGCATAAGAAGAAATTGCAGCTCTAAAGTACATTTTGAGAAACAATCTCGCGATCTCTTTCTGGAAACATTTCTGGAAAGATGGAATGATGCTGACAATCATGATACAAAAATTGCTTCTTTTAGCAATAAGATAATGATGTGCATGATGGTATGGTGGTTCGTGATTCATCCTATAACACAGGGTAAGATCATGTAAATTACAACAGGCTAGCCAAGGAGATAATTAACCCCACATTGTGTGATGCCAGCAGCCATCCGCTGTAATTCCAGCTCCAAAGTGTTTATTAAAACCAGGTAGTAATTGGATGCTCTGACTCATTTCAGCTGTTCTCAGGAATTTCCCTAAAGTTCCATAGCAGGTCATCATTTCAAGAGATGCAAATCTTCATATACAGTACACTTATAAAAACCCATTAAAAATAATAATTTGTATGATAATTTTGATGAACCAAAAAAAAAGTATGTGTTGGGGGCCATCCATCCCATCCTGGGGGCCTTTCCTTCGATGCATTACTGAGAAATGTTACAGTAACTGTGGTTATAATTAGGAAATTCATAAACAACACAACAAGCCAAGCCTTTGCCAATCTAGATGCTACGGAATTGGTGGCTGGCCTTCCTGCATTGCCTCTTGCCAGGAGTCAATTTGGCAATTGTCAATTCTGACAGATGTTAGGACAAGTGCAACACTGCATGCATAGCACCACACTTTGAGTGCTGCTGTATTGTGTTGTTGGGCCCCTTTGCCACTAGATATTCCAAATATTATTTTAATAATATATTAAATATTTTAAAGTTTTTGGGTTTTGTCAATAACTAGGTGCATTAGCACTCACATCATCATGTCTGCTTTGCAAACTGATGCTGCAAAGGAGAGCTCCCACACCATCATCATCATCATCAGTATCCTCATCGTCATCATGATCATCATCGTCGTCGTCATCATCACTATTGTTAATAATCCGAGAGAGCCTTCACCATTCAGGAAACATCATAAGAGCAACCAAAAGGTTATTGTCTATGTATTAAAGTACAGAATTGAGTATTGGACATGGCAAAACAAAAGAAGCTGTAATCTTTCAAAACATAATAGCAGTGACCATTTAACGTTTTAATGTTTACAAAATATGAGGTTCTTCTACTTTAGTTATTTTAGAATACTATTTTTTGCTAATACATTATACTTTGTCACTAATCTTGTTAACCTACTGTAGTTGAGAAAAACAGCAGTGCCTTCTAGGTGCTGGACCATTCTCACACACTGTAATCCTACTTGCAGATAAACGAAAGAAGAAAATATGAAACAGAGCATCACCTATCTCATTCAGCAGCTTTCACTTGTTAGTTAAAGCACTTGTCTTACTGATCATCAATCAATTAAGCAAATGTCCTATCTGGCAAGTCAGCCACTGTCCTGGACAAAAGCTTGATGTTGAGTACATTGTCAATGCTACAGTATCAACTCTTCTTTAACAGAGAGAACAACACCCGTGTATATGGAGTGAAATAATAGTAGCATTGTTCTTATCAAGTTGGATAATGAGATAGGATAGAAACCTGCACGGCATTAATATGAAACAATACAGTACATTTGGATATCTACACATCTTACAAGGAAAACAAACTGAAAGTGCTGCTCTTATCTCACACTACTAGTTCTAGTTTCTTGGCGCTTGGTGGTGTTCAGAAGGCATAAACAAGAGATTTCTTCCACATACTGTAGCAACAGGAGAATTAAAGACTTCCATAAACCTCCCCTCTTAACCAGCATTGTCAAATGCCCAGTGTTAATGCCCATGAACTGCTTTTGTCACTTTAGTGGATTATCATGAGTTCCACAGTACAGTGCTAGATTTTACATTGCAAAAAGTACAGTAAGTAGCTGAAGTGTAATGTGGCCACTCAAATTTATCAGCTTCTGCAACTGCAGTCTACTTTGAAACTTTCCCTTGATCTACTACAGTGTAAAGAAACCCATGGATAACATGCAAACAAAACCAGGCTGTTGGAATTATTTGCTGCCAGATGCAAATGAGCTATGAGAGCCGAAACAATAGCAGACATACCAAAATTGAAATGTATTTTCTTTTTACAGCAATATCCCTAAAAATTGAAGAATTTGCATTAATTTAAAAAAAACATCATAACAAATCCCTTGGTCCCCAGAATATCAAGCAATGTGAGGCATAATACAAAGGATTTCATATGTAATGTTGCATTTTTTATTTATGCAGAAAAGAAGCAGGCACATGAGCTTAAGCAAAAAAGTTTTGTGCCATAAATCCAACGTTTCGATAGCTTGATGATGCTTTTATCAAGGTGAGGGCTACATAAGGTTCCACATGTTTTGGAGGTGGGAAGACCTGGTAATTTTTTGGTGTCTGAATGGTTCGGTTTGTAATAGTCTTATCATGGGTGACACTTTCTCTCACCCTCTTAATGGCAAGAACATAAAAATCAAGTTCCGCATTATCTGTAGATCCACACAAGGGGGCCTATGCAGAGAGCAGCGAATTTTAAAATTGGCGAATTTATTAAAAAGTAGCTTTTTTGGAGAGTTTTATTCTCCATATGCAGAAAAGTGCGAATTCTGCTATGTTTAACATGGATGCGTGTGGCGAGTTTAAATTGGCGAGATGCGCGCTTCAGAAACGTGTAAAAACAAATTCGCGCCTTTTTTTCCCTTTGCAAAGGCCGCGAGCGGCAGCTTCTTGCCAATTTTTTCTGCCGAGGCAAAAAGGAGACAATCGCGCCATTTTATTGGCGCGAACAGCCGCTACATGCCGTTCGCGCCTCTCTGCATTAGGATATTTTTAAAACTGGCGAGATTGAGGTTCTCGCCAGCCGCGAGGCGAGTTTTACAAATAGAAAAGAAAAATTGGCGCGTTTTTCGGAACTCGCCATTTTCTGCTGCTTTCTGCGCGATTTTCTCCAAAAAATGGCGAATTTCGAAATAGCGCTGCTCTCTGCATAGGCCCCATGTTGTATATATTATCAAATGCCCCTGTAGTCTACTTTATGTAGGAAAGACCACGAAAATGCTCAAGATACATTTTATTGAGCATACAAGTGTTAAACGAAAGGGCAGGGAACCCACAGTATTACTGTAGTCCAACATTGTGCGGAGCACAGGCATAATGTTGCCTCCTTGAGAATTATGGGGATTGAGTCTGTAGTGCCAAGGCGGGATTACCTGATAGAGAGACATTTCTCCTAAAGAGGGAAGTGTACTGGATTCACTCATTGATCACCAGTAGTGGTGGAGGTCTTAATGAGCAACAGAATCTCAAGTGCTTCCTTGTCAGTAGATAATTTTGTTTCCCTTTAGATTGGTTGGCCAGCTCTGTGAATCTCTCCTGGACTCCAGAATCTCCATAGTTCGGCTCATATATCTTTTTGTGATTAGAAGAATATGTTTGTCCTCTACAGCACATTAATATATCTTTATTTTTATGTGCATAACGGCTCCAATATGGCATTATGCTGGTAATGATTTATCCCAGTTTTCAGTATTTAATTTGTTTTGTTTTTCCATTTTATTGGGTATATTAAATAGTGTGCACTGTACATACTTATATCACCTATGGGTAGAGCATTTTATATCACTATAGTCACTTTATTCAACAAGAGCACAGAAGATTGGTACAGTATCACAGCGGACCTGCAAAAAAACTTTGAAAACTCACCGGGTTAATGAAAAATAAAAAAAGTTTATTAATTATATTCTAAAAAACACAAAACATACTAGAACAGAACAAAAAATCTCCTCCTTTTTGCGAGTCCGCTGTCCTACCAATCTTCTGGGCTCTTGTTGCATTGCTCTCTGGATTAGAGCGATGCGCAGAGGCTTCACTGATTCGCTGCATATTATTTCTGCTGCAAGTCAGAACGCTGCAGGCTGGCCAGTTGAACTGGAGACGTGTTGTATATGGGGTAAGAGAAACCCCTCACTTCGAAGATAAGAGGCATGGGGAAGACAGTCCGAGGTTGAGTCCTGAAAAAAAGGTAATATATTTACTCTCTACGGATTATCTGCAACTGTTGTTTATGTCCCCCACACATGCTCATCTTGCTCCTCCACTACCCAACATATTTGGCATATGCTATTCCTACAACAAATCTATAGTGATTTCACCCTCCAAGTTGATACCCAACTTTAACGCTCACTGAAAAGTTTGTTATTGCTTTCATTGCAACATTCAGTGCCTGCCCTTGAACTGGAACGGTTTCCTTTCTAACTTAGTCAATTTATTCATGTTTTTTTTCACACTGCAGGGGTGCCTATGTGACCTCTGTCCTCCCCGCTCTGTCTGCAGGATTGCCATGGCGACTGGTACACATGCAGTGTGGAGTCCTGTGTTTCCATGGCGGGCAGGATCCTGCGCCATCTGACATCAGAGCGACAGGCCTACATCATCAGGGGGCATCAGCATCGACAAAGGCGGGTGGTAAGAGCGTGGTGGGGTGAGTACCAGGGGTATAACTGTGAATTATGTGTTTCTTTATGTAGCCCCACCTTGACAATGGCAGTATCAAACTGCCAAAAAGTTGGATATATGGCACATTATACTTTTTTGCTTAAGCCCATGTGCCTGCTTCTATTCTGCATATGTAGATTTCAACTGTACTTCAGTTGAAATCTCACATCAAAGACAGTACACATATTATAAAAAAACTCCTTAAAGAAGTAGAGTGGCAGGACAATTACTTATAAGTCACATGTGACATCTCGTCACTCTATACTAACATTGAGCATAGCAGATGATAGGAAGCAGCCAAATATTATCTAGATTTAGACAAATCGATTTATGTGGATCAGACAAAAATTATTTTGGATAGTATTGGCTACATATTAAGTCACAATTATTTTGTTTCTAAGGAGAAATATTATTTACAGCTATGTGGAACAGCGATGGGCACAAGGTTTGTGCTGAGCTATGCCAACCTGTTCATCTGTAAATGGGAGTGAAGACCATTTGGACAGGGTGCGTATCTGGCGCAAACCTGGTGCTCTGGCAGAGAATTATAGACAACGTTATTTTTATTTGGAGAGGGGCTGTCACAGTTTGACCACATTTTTGGAAGAGATTAGTATCAATAATTGGAACCTAAAATTTACGTCCAAATTTAGTTCAAACAATATTGAATTTTTAGATCTCTGCATATATGTGGAGAATGGGATCCTTAAACCAAAAACTTACAACAAACAGGTAGATTGCAATAGCAATATTCTTTCCTCTTGCAATCACCATCAAAGATGGCTAAACAATATCCCCTAGGGAGAATTTAAACACATTAGGCGCAACTGTACTGATACTCAGATTTTTTTTAAACAATCTACAATTCTTTAAAAAAAATTGAAGAAAGTATAGTGATAAACTGATAAAAAGAAGCTGAGTTAGAAGCACTAAACATAGATAGAAATGAGTTACTCAAATATAAAGAAAAAGACGAGACATAAAGATTATGTGGTTTCTTTTATAACACAGTAAATTACTGAATATAAAAGAATTGAAAAAATACTGCAAAAACAGCATCATATCCTCCAAGGAGATCCGTTATTAAAAGATTATCGTGGAGACTTCCTGTGACGTCAAGAGGAATGGCTGCCTGAGAGACTGGCTCCAGAGCCCCTCCAACGTATAACCAATAAAAATAATAATTAAATAAACAAATCCCCCCCAAAACCTACAGTCCTGAACCCCTAAGGCCTCATACAAGAAAAAAGCACGACAGAAATTGTACAACGAATTGGCGGGAAAGGTCCAATTACTGGAACAAAAACATAAAACTAACCCCTCAAAAAAATTACTCAAAATATTAGATAAAGCCAGATCTGAACTCAAACAGATACAACTCGATGAAGTGGAGAGGGCGCTGCGGTGGACCAGGCAAAAATACTATGATAAAGGGAATAAGGCCGACCGGTTATTAGCATCCAAGCTAAGAGGTCTGAGAACTAAAGCCCAAGTAACAGCTATACAAACAAAGACAGGTGCCAAAACATATTGCGAGAAACAGATAGCAGCCGAATTCTCAGACTTCTACTCTAAATTATATAATCTAAAGTTCCCAAAAAATAGATCCTCTAATGAGGAAGCTATAGCTAAATATTTAGATTCATGTAACCTTCCAAGCCTCTCAGAACGGGATCTTGCAGAACTAAACAAAGAAATCTCCCAAGAGGAGCTCTTAAATGCCATCTCCCAACTAAAACCTAGCAAAACGCCAGGCCCAGATGGGTTCTCCAATCAATATTATAAGACATTCAAGCTAATTCTAGCTCCATATCTCCTTGATATGTTCAACGAGTTTCTGGAGGGAACACCCATCCCAACATCTATGTCTAAGGCCAATCTAGCAATCATACCAAAGGAAGGGAGAGACCCACTACAGTGCGGTAGTTATCGCCCCATAGCCCTCCTTAATTCGGATCTAAAACTATTCAGTAAAATTTTAGCCAACAGATTAACCCCCATACTCCCAAGCCTAATACACATAGATCAAGTCGGGTTTATTTCCGGCAGACAGGCCTCAGATAATACCAGGAAAATCATTAACATAATCGACCATGTACATCTCTCATCCACGAAGGCCATCCTATTGAGCCTAGATGCGGAAAAAGCATTCGATAGGATCAGATGGGACTTTTTAGATCAAACATTAATCAAATTCGGATTTAAGGGCCACTATCTGGCAGGGGTCAGAGCCCTGTACAAAAGTCCCACAGCCGTCGTGAAGCTCCCAGCAGGAGACGCAAACCCTATAAACATTAAGAATGGTACTCGACAAGGATGCCCCTTGTCTCTGCTTCTATTTGCCCTCTCTATCGAACCCTTGGCAGCAACAATTAGAGAGGATAAAAATATAAATGGTATTGAAATTGGGGGGACAAACTATAAGATATCCCTCTTTGCTGATGACATTATCCTGACTCTGGCCAACCCCTTGACCTCACTCCCGAATTTACACTCACAATTAGACAAATTCAGCAAAATCTCGGGATACAAAACTAATATGGATAAGTCGGAAGCATTAAATATATCCCTACCCCACCCCGAGGTCAAATTACTGCAAATAAATTTCAATTATAGGTGGAGTTCCACAAAAATCAAATACCTAGGAATACAAATAACACGGGAGTACAAAACACTATTTCAATACAATTACCCACCCCTATTTGAGAGACTAAAAAAAGACCTTCAAAGCTGGAATGGATATTAGATATCTTGGCTAGGAAGAATAGCCACAGTAAAAATGAACATCCTACCAAGACTTCTGTATTACTTCCAGACTCTCCCTATTGATATCCCACTAGGTGAACTCAAAAATATGCAAAACAAAATCTTCCAATTTATTTGGCAAAATAAAAGACCAAGGGTAGCTAGAACTATCTTGCTAGCACCAAAGGACAGCGGAGGCTTGGCAGTCCCGGATATCATGAAATATTATTTGGCGGCCCAACTCAAACAAGTTATAATGTGGAACAACGAACCAACCACAAGCTGTTGGATTGGGATTGAGTCTGCCTATGCGAGACCTCTCTCACTCCCGGCCACCCTGTGGACCGAGAGGGGTAGGGAGACCTTCTCAGAAACATCAAAGCTGGGAGCAATGAAATGTACATGGAGAATATGGACTAAAAATAAAGATAGGTTTAACCTAACGGCCTCACCCTCACAACTAACGCCCATATTTAACAACCCGGAGTTCCCCCCAGGCTTGTTCCCACAGAGACTCAGTGAATTTAAAAAGTTAAAGATAATGGTAGCAGAGCAGTTTATAGGAAACGGAAAGATCCTATCGATTCAGGAACTAGAGAAAAAACACCAAACAGTGAACCTGCCAATATTTGGCTTCCTGCAGATCAGGCATTACCTGCAAACTCTTTCCAAAGAATTAACATTTCAACCATTAACAAATTTTGAGCGCCTATGCAGGAAAGGATATTACTGTAAGGGGTTGATTTCGGAAGTGTATCTGGGTCTGGCAAGAACAGCAGGTTGTTCCCAACACAATTATATGCTCAAGTGGGCGGAAGATTTGAACATAGAGATCGATAGGGAAGACTGGGAGGATATCTGGGAGGATATCTGGGAGGCAGCTTCCAAAACATCAATATGCACCACCACCAAAGAGAACATTTATAAAATCCTATTTCAATGGTACTTAACCCCGAGTAGGTTGTTCTGGGTCATGATCAAATCATTAATCCGAGAATACCTGGGGGTGGAGATTGAGATGGACCCGCTGACCATGGTGCTGGCTAAACCAATTGACGAGCTAGAGACGGCAGAAAACAAAATGACAATACACGTACTCACGGCAGCTCGCTGTTGTGTGGCAGCGGCCTGGAAAAAAATTAATCCACCATCCAAACAGACAATACTACGAAGACTCCACGAAATAAAGTCAATGGAGCTCCTTACAGCAAAACTAACCCAAAAAATGGACAAGTTCCATAAGACATGGGAAATATGGCCAGGTGTAACAGACTACTACGAAAGCTATCGGAAAAAACTAAGGGGCCAATTGGGCTGCCCCCCCCCTTCCCCCCCTCCTCCCCTCCCCTTCTCTCCCTCCCCAACTCTACTTTCCTCCCCCTCTCCTTGCACCCCTTCTCTCCCCCTATCTTTTCTTTTTTCTTCCCTGACAATAAAAGATGCACACAAAGAAGCGGCCGCTTCCACTTTAATGCACCTAATGGGGGAGTATGTGAATAGGCAATACTCAACACAACTAGTTACATATTTAACTTAAACAGGAACAATGGTCCGTGAATATTTACTGTGTTGTACATGACAGTTAGTACTCCTCCAATGTCTGTATAACGAAATGTATGATATGTGTGTATATTTTGTGAAAAACAATAAAAAAATTGAAATAAAAAAAGATTATCGTGTAGAAAGACCAAGAATGATAGATACGAGAGCAGAAAACATAAAAACAACAATAGCACCTAGTATACCGATGATGGAAGAATAAAAAGGTACTTTGCTAAATAGGGGGCTACCACAAGGCTTTTTTAGATGTGGCAAATGTAAATATTGTAAATATGGAATAAATAGAAAGGAATTCAAATCTAAACATACAGGGGAGAGTTTCAAAATAAATAAATTCTTCATTTGTGATAGCAAAGGGGTAATCTTTTTGATAGTGTGCCCTTGCATTCAACAATACATTGGCCACACAAGGAGAAGTCTTAAAAAACGCATTGGTGAGCATTGCAGAAATATCTTAAGGGACTCGATATACATAATGTATCGAGCACTTCAAAAAATTCAATTTCTGCAATATTGATGGTCTAACCTTCATGGGAATAGACAAGGTAGAGCTGGGTATAAGAGGATGAGATTTAGTACAAAAAAAGTCACAAAAAGGAAACTGTGGATATACAAATTAAAAACTTTGATCCCCATGGGGCTTGATATAAATATAGCTTTGGCTGCTATCTTATGTGACCTTTTTGGGGGATTTAATATAGATCTGTGCTCTCTTTCCCAGACTCTTTAAGAATTTTTTGTCTTCCTATATGATCTCTGCTTTCTATAGAAAAACTAGAAAAAAACCTAATGTGATTCTTTATTTGATGTATCAAAATAATTAAATAACGTAATATTTTTGGGGATTGAGTATAGATCTTTGCTCACTTTTCCAGACATTTTAAGAATTCATTGAGCTATTATATTATCTCTATTTTCTAAGTAAAAATCAAAGAAGATTAGTCAAATTTAAATCAATATGATACTAGAATTGATGTATCAGAGTTTAAAATGATCAATTGATCCCATGTAGCATTGACTACCATAGTATACTTTTTTTGGTTAATTTCCAATGATTATATTATATCTTTATATTAATGTCAATTTAATTAATCTTTTTTGATTAATTCAACATTGTTTCTTACATCTGGTAATGAGGCATGTACCATTATCTGATGTGCCATTTTTTTTTATTTTTGACTGACCAAATATCAATAACTATAAACTCTATAAAGTATAATCTAATTAGAGTGCCATTCATAATTAGAGATGGATGAATCATTCCTGTGTATAATCAATCTATTTTCCTTAATAGATCTATGTGTATCTTTAATTTTAACTTTTATTAGATACTGTATGTTGTTATAATTTTATACTATTTTGTGTGTATTTGATATGTTTATTGCAAATTTCTTGTGATTATAATTTGTCTCCTGTCCCGTTTTATATGCTTTTTTGATCATGTAATTAAAGTTAATTGACTTTAGCAGTAGAGAGGGAAATATTAGGATGAGGTACAAGAACATGTCAAACAATACCCCTGACAAAATAATGAACGCCTTCGAAACGCGTAGGGTTTGAAGAGTTACACAGCAAATGGTCCTACTGCAAACTGCAAGTGACATAGAATGCCAGCGGGAAAGGCGGAGGAACGTCTCGGTCACCGGGGATTAGGAGAAACTTGTGGACTGGCCTGAAACCTGTCATACTCTGTTTTATACGCGTGTTACACTTTGTATAAAAATCTGAACTTTTACAAAAAGGCTCTGATTCTTTTTATCCATTGGCTTTGGGGGCAGCTGACAAAGAAACCTTTTAGTTCCTGGGCTCAGGTGCTTTCAGTTAATTGCATATCTCATCATTTTTTCTGGTTTGAATATTATATGAACGTGCTTCACTATATATATTTTTTTCTGTTTTTTTCTTCTTTTCATTTTAAGGTGCGCTGATTAATCTGGACTTTATCTATTTTCGAACTGGGAACAGTTCTCTTTCATGCAGCATCACTTACATTATGTATATCTAGGTTAGACCATTAGTTTATGTTAGCGCTTCTTTTTTGTTTTCTGCATATCTAACTTTTTATGGGATCCCTGGACTTCCATTGATACAGAGCACCGGCAGCTAAGTACCCTCCCACTACCATTACTTGAAGGCCTGCATTATCCTCATTTGTGGATTTTTTATTTACACAACCTCCACACTGTAGAGATAGTCCACTCAGGATAACAGCGACTGAGATAAGGATAAATCTAATGGTAATAAAACCCACACTATCCCACTGTGGGAGAAGGTGCACCTTAATAGATGTGAATATAATACACAAATTGAATAAGACGAAGAGGCAAAAAAAAAACACTTATTGTAAAGGTTCACTCAGTTATACTAATTGGACTAGTGTTATAGTTATCATTGCGTTCAGTCAACTATGTTTAGGTGTGTTTAAAAGTTAGCTTATAACACATACATTTCACCTTTGCATGTCAATTGATACCAGCATTTTAACCAATGATTTACAAATCGGTGTCTTTGCGCCTGTTCGCCTTATTCAATTTGTGCACTTTTTATTTGTTGCAAAAAATATCACAAAGTGTTACTTATAGGTAACAGTGAGTGGGGGAGTGGGGGAAGGGATGGCTGGGCGCTCTAAACAATATAGTAATTAGTGTGATAAGTGACACACCTTAAGTACCACAATAAAACCTATCACCATATAGTGGTAAAAAATAAATTAAAACCAGGTGTACACAGCGTCAACTTCACTCTTTTGGGATCGTTCCTAATCCCAGGATGTGAAGATTTCTTTTCTTGGGGTTGAGGAGGAGCGCTGGATCTCGTGATATGTGAAAAGATATAGATATATATAGTGCAGATGGTAATTTACTGCTTTAAATGATGTAAAACATAAGAAATGAACTCACAAAGAACGTATAAAATCACTGCATGTCAGAGATCCTTCTCTCTCTGACTGGAGCCCTTTATGTTACTGGAGTCTGTATCCTCTCAGTGAAGTGGATGATATGAAAATAAAGAAAACCACAAATAGTGCAAATAGTATAAACTATACAAATGTATTATGCACAGGTAGTCAGGAAACTCACATTTTCCATAATAAAGTTGGGTGGTGGAGAGAACCGCCGATAGAAGCAGGCTGCTGTTCGGTGCTTCACTTTCCCCTCACAGTGTAGTTCAATGCCAGTCTGTGCCGTCGCGTCACTTCCGGTTTCGCGTCACGTCACTTCCGGTTTCGCGTCATAGGTGAGGGCGGGAAGCCAAAATGGGAGTGATATCAGCAGTGGATTGCCAGTCTTTGCCAGTCCTTCCAGGCGCAGAATCTCTCTAACTCTACGCGTTTCGCAACAGCTTCGTCAGCTGCCTCAGAGCTATCCTAGACAAGCTGCTATGCAGATGGAGTCACAAGTACCTCTCTAAACCACATGGACGAGAATTGGTGACGTCATTGCGCGAGCGGATCGGGTGCATTCCATGAAGTGATTCACGACGGAGCACGAGATAGGATCCCGGCAGCAGGAGACGTAAACACCGCCAGGCAGACGGTGCATCCCGGCCTTAAAGACCATTAACCAGTGCATTTGACCTATTCACATCTGGTGAGTAGGTTTTCAATTTTTACCAGGCGGAGCAAAGATCAGAAGTCTTGGACACAAATTTCAAGCCTCCCACTGTGATAGTGTGCAAGCAGCTTGTCCACATCACCAGTTAGTGCCAAGCACTGGTTCAAATATTTTATAAATTTTATGTATATTTTCATGTATATTTTTATGTATATTTTATAGATATTCAATCAATAAATTGCTCCTATATATATGTTTTGTATCCCTTGGGTAATACACTATTGCAGGCTTCCTGCATGTTTTGTCTTTTGTTTTTCCTGAGGTCACAGTCTATACGAAGAAAATTCAAGTCCCCACCTCAGCGCCAGAGGAGGTTGCTTTTGTCCACAAATTCAAGTCTGGGTGCAAGATACCAGAACAATCTCAACAGGCAGCTCCAGGACTACCATTCGGACAATTTATCTAAGGTTTTATCATTTGTTGATTGTATAAGCGCTGTTTGTACACTTTTTGTTCTACATATTACTATTCTATACAGTATCTATCTATTATTATTGTTATCGCTGAATATTTATATAACTCTATTCTATACAGTATCTATCTATTATTATTGTTATTGCTGTATATTTATATAACTCTATTCTATACAGTATCTATCTATTATTATTGTTATCGCTGAATATTTATATAACTCTATTCTATACAGTATCTACAGTATCTATTATTATTGTTATCGCTGAATATTTATAAAACTCTATTCTATACAGTATCTATCTATTATTATTGTTGTCGCTGTATATTTATATAACTCTATTCTATACAGTATCTACTGTATCTATTATTATTGTTATCGCTGTATATTTATATAACTCTATTCTATACAGTATATATCTATTATTATTGTTATCGCTTTATATTTATACAGTATAACTATAATATTAAAGTAATATATATATATTTGGCCATACTGTAGGCCTGAGCATAAATTATGTACTGTACCTGTACTTGTGGCCTACTGTAATGTATTGTTGTTTTTCCTTTAAACTGTAGGGAGACAACTGTTCTGGTAGACCGAATAAGTGAAGAGAATGATGAGAAGAGTGCCTAAGGGTCAAAGACACTCTGCAGAAAAAACACGATCTAACCGTTTCAGAGACCAGCATTAAGAAGATGAGACGCAGAATTGGATGGAAATATGGACGTGTGAGGTTAGTACTGGACAGTACAGGAGGTTAAAAGTGTGGTTTAATAAACTGTACTGTACCTATAAAATTATTCCTTGTCATTACAGAGCGTACCCTATGATAATTGACGTCAATAAGATAAAGAGCGTGGTCCAGGCACAGGCAGGGATCGACAGTGGCGAAACTTTTCAGGATTGCATCTTTACTGACAAGTCTACCTTATCTCTGGAGAGATTTGCCACCTTTGCATTCCACAAAAAAGGACGCATATCTATGAAGCCACGTCCAAAACACCCAGTGAAGATGCATGTGTGGGGTGCCATCTCTAGGCGTGGACCAGGATGCATCGTCATCTTTGATGGTACAGTATAATAATGCACAAAGTCACATGCTGTAGCCTTACTGTACGCACTGTACTGTACTACTGTAGTGTGCATTATTTTGAGCACTTTTCTTTTCTTGTTACAGGAATCATGAATAGAGCTTTTTTCCAAGAGCAAATAATGCCAGAGATTGTGGAATACATCACACGTGAATTCCCAGATTGTCACCGTTTCTACCAGGAGAACGATCTGAAGCACACCGCGTCAACTGCGCATATTCTTGCCTGCGGTATCAACTGGGTGAAGACGCCAGTAGAGGAAGTACGGTAACCGTGTCTCATTTTTTCCCACTGTTTACTGTGTATCTCTTTAACTAATTCTCCTTTTTTCCCCTTCCAATGACAGATCGCCAGACTTCAGTCCTATCGAAATGGTCTGGCATCAGCTGAAGGACCATATCCGAAAAGTGGTGAAACCCTCAAAAAAGGATGAGTTGGCGAATGGCATAATGAGTTTTTGGAACGATGTACTCACCGTGGAACGGCGTAATAAATATATCGACCATATTGCGACTGTGTTGCCCATTGTGATAGAGCGTAATCGGCAAGCATCAGGAAGGTAGTATGGTACAGTACTTTACTGTAGTATGGTAAGTACAGGCACACCAAGTACAGTATGATACAGGTAAGTATGGCACAGATTGTTTTACAGTATACAGCATGCATTTTACTGCACTCATTTTTAATTTTCAGAGAGAGCTGCACTACCAATCTTGTTACAAAGTATTTTACAGTACAGTAGTTCCAGTATACAGTAGTTTGACAGTAGTAACTGCATAGTCCAATATGGAGTAGTTATACTGTACACAATGCAATTATATGCACAAAACTGCACTAATTTTTTCTTTCCATTTCAGAGACAGCTGGCTGCACTACAAAAGGACGGGTTGGTGGAGGGGGGGTATCATGTGTGAACTGTGTGTATAGTGTATCTACAGTCATGATTTACACAAACCACCCCCCTCTCTCAATGAACTACAGAATGCAATGTGGCCATGACGAACAAGAGAGACTAAAAATTTGTATTACTGTTTTTATTATTATAAATGTGCATTATTCATGATTATTTGTATTTTTCATTCTTCCATGATTATGCACTGGCCCTCAAATTTCAACTGTCAGAAGAACTACCGTACACTACTGTACATGTACAAAGAAGATAAACGCTGAAAATGATTATTTGTATTTTTTATTTCTGATAAAATAAAATAAATATTTCATTACATTCACGATAATCATAATCATTGAAACAGCCACCCCCGACCCCCTAAGAATATTTTTTAAATCTCATTTTTTTCTCTTTGAACTTTAAATTCACTGTGAATGTGTGTGTGGGGGGGATTCTTCAAGAAGGCTTACATTTTTATTCATTGGTTACATTTATATTCATTGGCTAATAAGATTAACATATTCAATTCGAGAAGGGTTTATCACAAGTGCGCATGCGTTACTGTAAACAAAGCCTCAAAGGGTTGGGGGGGGTGGATGGATGAGTCATCATAATGGATTAGCATAATGGATTAGCCAAGCATTTGAAAATGAATGGTTTGCGAGAGGTGTCGATAAGAAGTTGAAATCCTTGAGCCTTTTGTGTGTCTGCGGAGGGGGGGGGAGAGGGGTAAAGCTGCATGAACGATTAGCTGTACTGTAGTTCAAAGATATATTTCCAACAGGTTATCATAATGTTTTGATCCCCACACCCCCAAATCAATAAAAATCACATAAAGCATGTGTTGCATTAAAAAGCTACAATACCGATCGAATATCAGAATAACAAGAAATTTTATGCTGGCACACATGTCTGGAAACAAAACAAAAACGAACAAAAAAAATATATTTTTTTTTTTCCAGACTTGCTTGAACTTCCACATGAATGTGAAGTTATACACGCATGCGCATTAATCATCAACTAGGTCCCTTCCCAAAAAGGATTACACGCAGGCGCAGAGATGTGACACCAGGCTTGGCTCGGGACGATAAAAGCACAAAGCCAAGCATTTGAAAATGAATGGTTTGCGAGAGGTCTCGATAAGAAGTTGAAATCCTTGAGCCTTCTGTGTGTCTGCGGGGGGAGGGAGTAAAGCTGCATGAAGGATTAGCTGTATTGTAGTTCAAAGACATATTTCCAACAGGTCATAATAATGTTTTGATCCCCACACCCCCAAATCAATAAAAATCACATAAAGCATGTGAACGACCAGTGTCGCATTAAAAAGCTACAGTACCGATAGAATATCAGAATAACAAGAATTTTTGTGCAGGCACACATCTGGAAACGAAACAAAAACAAACAAAAATATATATATTTTTTTCTAGACTTGTTTGAACTTCCACATGAATGTGAAGTTATACACGCATGCGCATTAATCATCAACTAGGTCCCTTCCCAAAGAGGATTACAGGCAGGCGCTGAAATGTGACAACAGGCTCTGTACGTTATACACGTAGGAATGTGATTACAGGTTCGGGATGATTGAAGCCAGAAAGCCATCTGGCTGGGAGAGGTGTACTGTACTGTAGATAAGAAGTTAGAATAGTACTTTAGCCTTGTGTTTGTGCGGGGGTGAGAGGAAGAGCTCTGTATGCGCCGAAATGTGATACTGTAACACGCCTACGCGTTTCAACAATGTTCAAATGAGACATACAGTACTGTACAGTACGCGCATAATATAAAAAGAGTATGAAAACAAGTAAAAGTACTGATTACAAAATACTGTAATACCGTACACTACCGACACACTTAATCCGAGCATGGCTAATTCCGCAAGCCGGGGGATGCCCCGGCTTGCTAGCCCCACTCCCTCGGCGTGCCGCGCGTCACCGATGCGCGGTCACGCGTCATCGGGTGCCAGCGCCCCCTGCACGCGCGTCCAGGGCTCCCCGAGGGAGCCCTGGTGTCCCGCGATGTGGGGGACGGCGGCAGGGGGTTCCGGGGGACCCGGCGGACCCGGCAGCGGGACGGAGAGCGCCCCGATCGGAGGGCGCTCTTCCGCTGCTTCGGCGCGCGCCCGGCACCCTCCGGCGCGCGCCAGGTTACTGCTGCGGCCGAGAACGGGCAAATGCTCGAATAAACTCGGCCGCAGCAGTATCTGTATAGAAATGTGATAATTTTATATTCGAAGACACGACACTATATTTTTGTAATACTGTACACTATACTGTAAATCTTCCATTTTACAAATACTGCGCGCACACACACAAACATAATGCATTAGACATGCATTAGACTTATTAGACTTTTAAGACAACAGCTCGCGAACGCCCACCTGTGTTTTTTGACGGTATTGCAGTATAGCAGACAGCGCTAAAAATCCGAGCGCTAAAATACCGGAAGGCGCTCCGGAAAAAAAGAAAATATACCGCATCTGGCTGCGGTTATCAGAGCGCCGTGGATCTGGCCGCAGGATAAAGGCGGCCGCAGCTGTAGGAACTAACACTAGCTTGCTGACATGATGTCAGGTCTGCCTGTAGGAAAGGATTTTACAAAGGCTCCTTCATTTGTGAACAGAATAAAAAAAATATTTCCTGACTTTTTTTATTTTTTTCGCACGGGTCAGTTTGATTTTAATATGCTTGCAAATAAATTATCTTTCCCTGTCAAACACATTCATCTATGACAATAGAAACAACACTATGCAATACTTAAAAAGCCACAGTAACAAGATAGCAGTAACCATGTATGTAAAGCACTCTGCATATTGAGAACTCATGTGGTGACAGATAGGTCAAGGATGGCTGGGAAAAAAAAGAAATCCAGAGCCTGAATACAAATACTTAATTCTCAGACCACAGTTTATCAACAAATTGAAGGCCAGTTATTAAAAAACAAACAAATGTGTATACTGTAGCATATGCGTGGTATCTACTGCAATGGTAAAAAGGCATGGGGATAGGGAAATTATGAGTAGTATGTGTATGACACAGATTGAGCGATAATGGACCATATATACGATATACAATTACAGCAAGACTAGTGTTGAAAAGGGCTTTAAACACAGCCTCAGCTGTAAAAGAGAAACGTTGCTACAGCTGAAACCTAAATATAAGGTCCCAAATAAAATAAGGCTTGTTAGTACATTTAATCAGCAGTGGTCAAACCTGAGGGACATACTGCAAAGATATTGAAAATCTTAATGATGGACAAAGATCTTAAAAATTCGTTGGGTGAATCTGACAGTTTAACCAGTCGTAGGTCATCAAACCTCCATGACAAATCAGTTCACAGTCACTATGTCCCTCAGGTTGGTACCACCTTCATCTCAACTTTTGCTAAAAAGGGATTTTTCAAATGTGGCTGCTGCTCTGTTTGCAAATATATGCGACAAAAAGAATCCTTTTCTAACTCATCAGGGACACGTACTTTCAAAGTTATGGTATTCCTGAATTGTAAATCTAAGGGAGTAATATACTATCTTTCCTGCCCTTGTGGTCTTATCTACATTGGTATGACCACAAGGGAAGTGCGATTCAGAAATTTGGAACACAGTCGCAATATAAAAAATTCACAGCGTGACTGAGGCCTCGTTCAGGGTGCCAGAGGCAGGAGTTGGAGGGTGGGCGTTCGGGAGGGAGGGCGGCAGTCTGCTGGGCGATGTGTGTTCATCCCAGCAGACTTTTTCAGTTGTTGAGGAGGGGGCGGGGCTACAGACCTGAGGTTAGGGATCGAGGCTGCAGTCTTGAAATCATTCTCAAGAATGATTTCATTGGCTGCCTAGGTCCCTGTGACGCTGCTGCAGCTTCAAAAAACGAATTTTTTGTTTATTGAAACTGTAGCCAGCGTCAACTCTGGGCTTCGGAGACAGGGCAGCTGCTACCCTGACAACCAGTATTCAATTTGAATACTTTGTGTCCCACGGCAGCTCGAACGGCAGCACGCCCTCCCTCCGAAGCCTGCACCCTGAACGAGGCCTTAGATTCATTTAAAAAAATTAAATCAGTGGCCCAAAACTTTTTTCAACACTGTCCTCTCTGCGTTTGCCTTTGACAGGGTCTCTCTTGGTATCTGTGGTGACGACCTGGAGAAGGCCCTGTTGTGGAGGGAATGCAGGTGGATAGTGCAGCTGTGGAAAATGGTACCCCAGGGCCTAAAAGATTATTTGGGTTTTGCGATGTTTCTGTAATGCTTCAAGTATATTGTCTCACCCCTTCTTCTCTCCCCTCCCTCTTTTGTTTTTCTATTTTTTTTTTTTAATAGTGCACTTTAATTCACGAACAAATTATCCTCGTTACGGTTATATGATGACTTCGCGACCATGACTCATAATCTGCTTCTTGAGGACTTTTGTGATACAAGCAGCATATCATCCCCAGCAACATTGGATATGTTACCTATCTTCTACAAGTGTTTGGATGTATCCTGGCAAGCTTTGGGATGTCCTTCTGCTCATTGCGGTCTTTGTTTACCTTTGATGAGATCTAGCAGCAACCTGATTGGTTATTGAAACAAGCATCATGGTTGTCTTGGAAACGGACGTCATGATGCTAGAACGCGACGACGTAGAGTTTTGATTAGCTGTCCGACCCATATGGGGATGAAATCAGCTACATTAATCGACTACTCAAGTCTCGGTTTGGCGCGAATTTGGCTTACGATATTGGCTATATAAAGTCTGGCCGCTCTTGTCTTGCTACCACTCCCAGAAGAAGACTGCCATTGAAATGCGCGTCAGAGTGGGAGCCTGGTTGGGGTACCCCTCTGTTCTCCTCCTGTCTTAGGGACTGTGCCTCACATCCACCACAATGATCCACACTCCACGGTGATGTATTATGGATTCCATTCTATACCAGGACTGACTTTTTTGAGCTATCTCATACCTTGCAACTGGAATTGATTTGTTTGGACACTTACCAACTACCATTAGCTACTATGACCTGCTTCTTGTACTTTCAGTATATTTAAACTGCTTTTGTATGACGTACTCTTTCCCCTATTGACTTGCATGTTAGAGTTAGTCTTGCCATTATCTTAGCTCAGATGTACATTGTTACTTGCAATCAGTGGGAGTTGTTTTGAACAGCTATGAGAAGCTATGCCTCTTTCCTGTGTTCCTTTCTAGTCCAGTGCCCTTACTTTGTGGTATATTCCAGTGTATATAACCTTTTCGTCCCTTGAGGAGTTTGTTTGGAATCCCCCTCCATTTTATTCTTTCTCCCCTGCTTTTATGTGTTCTATATAATACAATTGTCATTTTTTTTATACAGTTGTGTGCTCCCTCAGGGAATCATTTTTGTTGTTCTTACACACTGTGTGTGTGTGTGTGTTAAAGTCCCTTTATCCCAATTTAAGGCTGGAAACACTGTATTTTCTATGCAGGGGTTTATTTACAGGGATTAAATCATATACCAACAGGCCCACCGTTCCTTTAAGAAAAGCCAAATAATAAAATAAGTCAGGAAGTGAAACGATGGCGGTCACAGCAATTGGAGTTCAGCCAGAATAAAATAAAATCAGCTTTAATAAATTATATGCTGCACATCACAGAAGAAAACTCTGACGCGTTTCGTTCCTATGTGGAACTTTATCAAAGAGTAAAGAACCCTTATCACATAGACTCCCTTATATAGGTGGTAACCCAATCTGATTGATAACACCAGGTTTCTGTTCTGGAAGATCCAATCAGTCTAATGAGCTAATAGCGTCCAAACAGATCTAATACAGAGAGTCAATGTGAACCAATTGTAAACAAAATACATATAACAAAAAACAAGTAAAAAATCTAAATAAAAATAAAAAAAAGGGGAAAAAAACCATACGATGTGAAGCATAATGGGAATAGAATAATTCAATTAACCATATATGGAGGAAAAATGAAAAGATATATATATATAATGTAATAAATATAATAACTGATAAATATACTTTGTGAAATATATAATAGTTCAAATAATGAGTAGCCTAAGTAATGTATATATAAATCTAAGGATAACACATTGCAGACAGATACATGTCATATACCACATAGAAATATAAAGAAGATGTATTGGAAAACACTCCTCCTACTCTCCCAAATCCCACTGGTTTAAAGGAAGTGTTTTAACTCCCAATCCGTGTTAATTCCATGTGGGTGGAGAGTATTAAGAGTGTATATCCAATACATCTCCTGTTTGTTAATTAAGTATATTCTCCCTATTGCCCCCTCTTGGGTGGCAAGGTATGTGTTCAATGGCCGAAAAAGAGAAATTAACAATGCCTCCATTGGGACATTGGGAGAAGTGTCTGGCCACCGGATGAAGCAAATCACCCTTCCTGATGAGACGTACGTGTTCTGCTATTCTAACCTTAAGTGGTCTTATCGTGCGGCCCACATATTTTAATCCACATTTGCAATGAAGTACATACTGTCGCGGCCGAGTTTATTCTAACACTTACCCGGTCTCGGCCGCGACAGATACCGGGTAAGTGCCGAGGTGTCCCGTGCGCGCCGGAGCCTCGGAGGATCGGTCCTCCGATCCAGGCACCCCCCTCCCCTCTCCGGGTCCACCGGAGCCCCCCCCCACCATCCCTCACGTCAGCAACCCCGGGCTCCCTTTGGGGAGCCCTGAGCATGCGCTCATGGCGCGCACGCACCCGATGAAGCGTGACCGCGCATCGGTGATGTGCGGCATGCCAAGGGGATTCAATTAGAAAGCCGGGAAACCTCCCGGCTTGCAGCTCTAGCCGCATTAGAATAAAACGTGTCCCCACTGTATATGACAAAACTAATATTGCAGTTAAGAAAATTCGATTTGCAATAAGGGAGTGGGGGAATAAGCTCTTGCTACTGTCCTGGGAACGGTGCCAGGGGATAGTAAAACTAAGTGACACATAGGATACTTGCCAAGGCAAGTGGAAGAACCCCTTTCGAACAAGAGCATTCCTTAGGTGAAAAGTGTGTGAATAACTAAACCTTTAAAAATACTTTTGGGTAACAGTGAACACAAAAACATTAAAAGCAAATTAAACAATAACTTCCAGTCCTATGAACCAAGGCTGGTTGACAATTGAATCTAGGGATAATAATTTCCTGCATCAGCAATATGGATGTTTAGCTTATGCCTCAGTGTGGTATACTATAGCGGTAACAATAATCTATATCTATCACGAAAACCGGACCAAACATATAGATATGTACCCTACACTGACTAAATTGAATCAAAGGGTGTTTTCATACCAATACATTGAAGTACTTATATATATGAATCAACCGTGATATATATATAAAAAATCCCTAGAAACGGCGCGTAGGTAAAGAATAGTTAAAAAAAGGCTACTATGTAGCTAGATGAGCTGAGGATTGGATACATATTGTAATGGAAATATCAACATGTCATTTACACAATATCTGTTTATAATCCAATGCCTTAGCGTATACATGGGTTCTCACAGAGGTGATTCTAAACTAGTGAGATACTCCCCACGTCCTTCCGTGGAACGGCACCATATAATGGGACGAAGTTGTATAAGTGGTTAAACTAACCAGTGCAATTGTTTTTGATTCATATGCCCACAGTATACAATGGTTAATCCTCATACGGATCAGATCTAAAGACTCAGATGTATATACTGTGGCACTAAAAATAGGCACCTCCCACCCGGTGTGGTGTATTCATGAACACCCACCGAATATTAGTTAGCCGGGTGAGGAAGAGGTTAAGCTTGGTATAGTACTGGAGAGCTATGTGTACCTTCCCCCGGTGGGGGTGTATTTGTGAACACCACCGTATCTTTAATTAGCCGGTGGAAGGGGTTATACAGGATAGTGCTCAGACTAAATTATCTGGAGTCTGCCTACGGTCAAAGCTGGGACTCACTAGATGATTTGTGTTTAAACAAACAGAGCCTCGAGCATGTATACCAGTTGTTGGATCCTCTTAATGTTTATATAATGTACTATAAACAACTCCAGTCCGTTGTGGTGTGTTAGTAAACACCACCAAACATATTAACACACCGGATAGATGAACAATATTCAACACTCTGTCAGGTTGATGAAACAATTTGTGAACAGAGTCTGATGGTGTTAATGGCGCGAGACCCCCTATGCAGATAGATCTACTGAGTTCTACTGATAATCGCATTAGTTCTTTGTTGACACCTCTGCCCAATTCATTGGTGTACCCAAAACACAAAGCGCATAGTATATATTACAGTGTGTACTCAGTATAGGTAGCAGAGACTCCACCCGGCGTGGTGTATTAATGAACACCACAGAACGTTAATTAGCCGGGTGGGGGGAAGTCTCAATGGGGGAAAAAAGGCGCAGATACAGCTCACCCTTGCAGGAGTTCTCTCTGAGCTGTATTCATTGTCATTGTCTGTTCACAAATTGTTTCATCAACCTGACAGAGTGTTGACTATTGTATTCACTCTATCCGGTGTGTTAATATGTTTGGTGGTGTTTACTAACACACCACAACGGACTGGAGTTGTTTATAGTACATTATATAAACATTAAGAGGATCCAACTATCTGGTATACATGCTCGAGGCTCTGTTTGTTTACACACAAATCATCTAGTGAGTCCCAGCTTTGACCTGTAGGCAGACTCCAGATAATTTAGTCTGAGCACTATCCTGTATTAACCCCTTCCTTACCCGGCTAATTAAAGATACGGTGGTGTTCAAAAATACACCACACCGGGTGGAAGGTACACATAGCTCTCCAGTACTATACCAAGCTTAACCTCTTCCTCACCCGGCTAACTAAATATTCGGTGGTGTTCATGAATACACCACACCGGGTGGGAGGTGCCTATTTTTAGTGCCACAGTATATACATCTGAGTCTTTAGATCTGATCCGTATGATATACCATTGTATACTGTGGGCATATGAATTCAAAAACAATTGCACTGTTTAGTCTTAACCACTTATACAACTTCGTCCCATTATATGGTGCCGTTTCCACGGAAGGACGTGGGGAGTATCTCACTAGTTTAGAATCACCTCTGTGAGAACCCATGTATACGCTAAGGCATTGGATTATAAACAGATATTGTGTAAATGACATGTTGATATTTCCATTACACTATGTATCCAATCCTCAGCTCATTTCTAGCTACATAGTAGCCTTTTTAACTCATTCTTTACCTACGCGCCGTTTCTAGGGATTTTTTATATATATATCACGGTTGATTCATATATATTAAGTACTTCAATGTATTGGTATGAAAACACCCTTTGATTCAATTTAGTCAGTGTAGGTACATATCTATATGTTTGGTCCGGTTTTCCGTGATAGATATAGAATTATTGTTACAGCTATATATACCACACTGAGGCATTAAGCTAAACATCCATATTGCTGATGCCAGGAAATTATTATCCCCTAGATTCAATTGTCAACCAGCCTTGGTTCATAGGACTGGAAGTTACTTGTTTAATTTGCTTTTTAATAGTTTTGTGTTCACTGTTACCCAAAGTATTTATTAAAGGTTTAGTTATTCACACACTTTTTCACCCTACGAGTGCTTGTTCGAAAGGGGTTCTTCCACTTGCCTTGGCAAGTATCCTATGTGTCAGTTAAGAAAATTCTTAATATAATATTTCCTTGAATCATTGTTAAGCAATATATATTTGTTGGATGGGCATATTGGCACATTGCTCATTTACCACATTTGAAGAATCCTCTGGGAATACCTTCAACCTTGGGAAAGTTAGACCTACTATCAAACATACTTGGTGACAGATGATATGCCAATGTTTTGGCTTTACGGTAAGTGAATCTAGGTCTACTTTGAACAATTGAACGGATATCATTGTCCAGTAAAAGGGTATGCCAATGTTTGTGGATAATATTACAAATCTGTTGTGATTGTTGGTTATAAATTGTAACAAAGTAGGGACCCTCTTTAGCATTAGAATGTAAAAGGTTAGCTTTCCCCCTACTGGACCGTGATTTTCCCTGTTTGGAAATAAGGACATCTCTATCCATTACATTTGCTTTATCAAAAGCTGCTGATATGTCTTTGGCAGAGTATCCCCTGGCTAGGAACCTGTTGAACATTTCTCAAGATCGAGACAGAAACACCTCATTGTCAGAGCACAGTCTTTTTAATCTCATAAATTGAGCACCAGGAATATTCCGAATCAGCATCATATAATTTATTGAAGCTGATTTTATTTTATTCTGGCTGAAATCCAATTGCTGTGACCACCATCGTTTCACTTCCAGACTGCATCTATATCGGCTGGTGCACGCACGCAGGCTCCTCACTATTGTTTTCCAGCTTTGGCTTGCTGGCGCCACCCCCTTCTGACGTGTAGAGGCGCCGGAGTGCATTGCATGCTGGAACGCATCGCTCTTCATTCCTCCCTGCAGGAGACGGCGTTCGCCGGGATAGACCCAGCGGTTACCTCCACACGGGCGCAGTGTCGGTGTGAATCAAGACACCACCGCCACCTTCTTGTCGGGGAAGCACGCCAGAGGGAAGCTTCTACTGGATCTTCACGACTCTTCATCACTTCGTATGGAACGATCTAAAGTGAGCTGTGACACAGGATATTACAGGATATTACAGACATCGGGCAGGGTAAGGGCAGCAGTTTGCGGCTTTCATTAACCCATGAGTGTTTTGTTCATGGACAATTCATCTCTTGTGTTTTGCTTCATCCTGTTCACTAGCCCCCCAACATATTATCCTGTACATGACTTTATATTACAAATACAATAAGTGAGTTGCCTTTCTCGTTAAGTGGATTGTGGGTACATCTAGCCCCTATATGTGACTTTAGCAGCATCAGCATATTGTGTCCATTCCCTCTTTTTGGTTAAATAATAAAATAAACTCTTATTTCCTTTAGGGAAAGCTAAATACACTGTAGCTTTCACCCTCACTAACTGCATGGCCAGCTAAGCTGGTTCCCAAGCCAAAACATGCCCTGGCATAGGCAACAATTTACACATTCTTTGCACATGGCAATAACAAAGGGTTTTTGCTTATCTGTTTGTAAGTCCTCCGGAGCAGACGTCCCTGCTTCAGCATAGCATTGTCATCCTTTCCTTCTTAGGGGAACTCGGCCCCACATGAGCCCAGAGAAACTCTCCTTTGTACCAGCTTCCGCAGCTGGGGAGCACTTCTATCTACCCCCTTCTCTGGGGAAAACAGTTTCTCTCTGTGCATGACAGCTTTCAATCTCTTAAAACACTTCCTCGTTTCATGACTGCTGCAATGAATCATCTGCTTGCGACTAGCAGGAAGGTAACAGGACTGAGATGGTTACATTGTAACTCTTCATGCAGGGCTGGGAGCTCGGAGCGACACTGAGGCTAAGGCTGGGGCCATGGTACTGCAGACCGTGCAGAGGTGTCCGCACGCTGAGTGAACAGACTGCCTTAAGAGTTAAACTGATTTCTCAGCGTGACAGACAGGTCACGTGAGCGGTTTGCCCAATGAGGGCAAACCAGCTCTGTAAAGTCACTTCTCAGGTGATAAGTGCTGCATGTGGTAGGGGTGAGGAGCTTATTCAGATAGGCAGGTAGCTTGCCCAGAAAGTATTTGGAGGCAAGATAGGAAAGATTTTTCACCTAGACTCAAGTGATGACCAATCTAGTTCTTTGAGCATTTTGCAGGGATGTGTGTTGTAGTTACATTGGAGGATAAAGTGGTATATTGAATTATAGGGGGTGTCTATAGTGGTGTCTTGTTTGCTAGGGTGAGTTTGGGGTGATGTGCCATATAGTATGTCTCCATAGTCTATAATTGGCATTAGCATCAGCTGTGCGATGCGCTTTTTGACCAGCGGACTTAGGGAGGATTTGTTCCTATAAAGTACACCTAGTTTGGCATAGGTTTTGGATGTTGGGGTATTAATGTGAAACCCACATTTTTAAATGGGAGTTAAACCATATGCCCAGATATTTAAAACTAGTAACAGGGGCTAGGATGTTATTAGAGTTGGTTCTGATCTGAAGCTCAATAGCATACAATACTAGGTAATGGAAATTATATCTCTGGCTCTCACAACAAATAAATTAATAAATTCATACAACCAGATGGTGTACTGGCAGATCAAGGATGATCTCCGCAGGATGCAGTCAAATATGAAATATAAAAGAACAAAAACACATAGTGTAATACTGCAAACACTAAAAACAAACTAACTGACAAAGACTAACAACTGTTGCTGAAACCACACAGGTGACAGATAAAAAACATTTAATATAGCATATATTAAAAGAAAGTTCACATAGATAACAATATTGAAGGTCGCACTATATCCTGCTGGGGCTGAAGTACCCGCTTACCGGAATGAAGATGGCAAATGGCAGTGGATAGTCAGAGAGTATCCTCTCTCATAGAACGCCAGTACAGCTCCTGCACTTCTCACTGCCGCGTGTTGCCATATAGCACTGGTTTCAGATGAAACCTCAATCCTCACTCTCACCGGGGCAGGGAATGCAGGCTGTCTGTGTTGCCTCCGTCCTCCGTCAGTTGGACATGCGCAGAGGCGCCAGGCATCAGCAGGTTCTTGGTCGCAGATTCACCAGCTCCTCCCGGTAGTGTGGGGGCTAATGGCGGCAAATTCAAAGATGCTCCGAGTAGGAGAAACAGCATGGCACGGCTTAAGGGAAATAAATCAGCAGATGGAAAAAGCAGTGATTAGTGGGACCACCCAACGCGTTTCGGAAGCCTCAGCCTCCTTCCTCAGGAGTATAAATGAATGTTTAAAGTCCCTGTGTGTCCTTGTATTTATATTACAGATTTAAAGGTATAGTGTACTAATAGAGAAAAGTCCTGGACATGCGCAGTAGAAATACTATATACTATATAATACTAGGTATTATACTTTGACCAAAATCAAAAATATTTTACTTACATCCAGGAACATTGTCAAAATTAAAAACATCAGGAGGATAATGGCTAAATATATTCTCTTTAAATACAGAACAATATCATACCACATACACAAGATCAGAGGCACCAGAGACAGTGTCAGCAGTGATCGTACTGTGGGTGTATATGCTTCTGGATTGGATTTAGGTAATCCTCCGGTTCCTGAACCACATGGTCACATGATCCATCTTATCCCGGTGCAGAAAACAGTAACTCTTGCTATAGTACATCTGTACAGTAATTAACAGCTAAGAAAAGTCCTACCTGCTATTATTTGGCAGGTATAACATCGGTCAGCAATATTTTGCAAATAGACCAAATCAATAATCTATAGGAAACCTGAAGACAGATCTTGCAACTATCAATCTCAATACCTTTTATGATGTCTGTGATCTATATATAAGATTCTCAAGGGAACTATGACATATTTACTTTCATTTGGACTTCATATTGCAGTATTTTATTTTTCAGCTGAAATAAAGCATCATGTAGCCTGGACAGATCTCACACATCCCATCTGGCTGGAGAACAACATAGTAGAGACATATCTTCCACTAAAAGTTTTTTGTTGCTAAAACTACATTATGTGGGCTGAGCATATAGCAATCTGCCTGACAAGCTGGTGATGAGACTCGAGTAACTGCACAATTAAACTAGATGAGCATGGTAACAATTTCAGATGGATTGAGATCAAAAATTGGGTGTATAGAGCTGCTAAAACATTGCCAGAATTACTGGTCACTGTGTGTGCATACCAATTTTACAGTATAAACTAAGGGGTTAAGGTAATCATTGATTACAAATCCCCAACAGTGCAGTAACATCTTCCTGGTAAACATGTTAAATTAAAGCTTTCGGTGATTTTTTGTCCATAAACATAACAAAACAATGGGTGCTCTGTCCCTTTAAGTGAAACAAAAACATAAAAATAAAAGCCTACCCCGTTAGGGAAGCTAACTAAACAAGGTTAAGCCTGTCTACCAAGCTGCTTAGCTAACTAGACCAGACCAACAATATTTGGTGATACCACTTGGCTCCTTACCTGAGAGCTTTATTCCATTCGGGACAGCATAAGTCTGAGGAGCCCGGGTCTGTCTGTCAGCTCTTTTCTTTCCTCTCTCAGTGTCTGAGAGAGACTGCTGCCCCACAGGTATTTCCTCTTCCGATTTTTAATGCCGCTGAGCCCACTTAATTAGGACCACCTGTGGCCTGTCTAACTAGTGGAGTTAACTCATTACATATACACATACAAATTAAATGTCCCAGGCGCTGTGCAATAAAATCCAATAGACCCAAATACCGTGAACCAATTGGGCAGTCTTTAGTATAGGATTCCTATGTCTGATAGATGGATGTTTTGATAGTTGATAGACAGGTAGGGGTGTTTTTCTATTTTGATGTGCTGGTGTCCCTGAAATCACAGAAAAAAACACAGCAGGGCACGCCAATTGCGTGGTATGTTTTGTCAATAGTCCCCTATCTAGAACCCTGAAATCCTACTTACAGGATATAGGCTCTACATGTACAGTTGAGAGAATCTGTGCCACACGACCCTGCTCCTTAGATCGTCTCACGGATCCCACGTGGTCTCGTCTGCAGGAGTCCCCTCACTCAGCGATGATATACTCCAAGCTCCCAGATCTCCTACGGGGAGCGGGGATCCAATCCATGGGAGGGCGTACCTGTCAAAGGGACAGCAAGGATATGGTGCAGCTGAGACAGCTTTGGCTGTGAGGGGCCGCTTGACCATACCCCCGAATAAAGATGCCTTGATCAAAGGACATTACATATATGAGACGAAGTTACTCTCCAGACGGAAGGGCAAACACCAAGGAGTTCAATCATAAGGACCTCTCACTGCGGACGCATATAGACTGATGAGGTGGAGGCGTGCCGTGATATAGGTACGGTCGCGCACCCACTAACCATCAGATGACTGTATGGATTGACAAATGGTCACCGATACCATCATGCGGAGACTCGGAGTCCTGTGCCCTACGGGTCAGGTGCACCATCAGGAACACGCCATGTAATGGGGCTGGTTTAAACAACACGGGGCCAATATGGATTGGGGGGAGTCAGACTAGAGGGAATACCCGTTACAGTGGGAGGCGCTCAGCTGCTGAGGCTACCTGTCTGTGCGTGCGGCGTAAGTCTGTGATGCGTGCGTTCAAGTCTGAGTAAGTAAGATGGAGGCGTGCGTCCAGTACGTCAAGTCTGGCGGGCGTGCAAAGATCGTTAGTATGGCCAGTGCAGTATGGGAGTGCGTTGGCGTCTGTGCCAGTGGTGAATCTGTGCGTGCGTGGTATGTGCGTGAGGGACGTCAGTCGGCGTGCGTGCGGTCAGTATGGTTGCGTGCGTCAGTAGTGTGTGCGTTAATGCTGCGGGAGTCCAGTCTGTGCGTGATGCGTCAGTCTGTGCGGCGTCAGTCATGGGCGTTGCGGTCAAGTAGGTTGCGTGCGGTCAGTCTGGGGTTCAGTCACAGTCTGTGCGGTGGTGCGTCAGTATGTGCGTGCGTCAGTATGTGCGTGCGATGCTCAGTCGTGAGTGCGTTCAGTATGTGCGTCTGCGTCAGTTGTGAGTGCGTCAAGTCTGTGCGTGTGCGTCAGTCTGTGCGTGCGTCAGTATGTGCGTGCGTCAGTCTGTGAGTGCGTGCGTCAGTCTGTGCGTGCTTGCGTCAGTCTGTGCTGCGTCAGTATGGCGTCTGTGAGTGAGTGGCGTCTGTGCATGCGTCAAGTATATGCGCTGCGTGGCGTCAGTCTGTGGTGCGCAGTTCTGTGGGTGCGTCAGTCTGTGCGTGCTAAGTTGTGCGTGCGTGTCAGTCTGTGCGTGCGTGCGTGCCAGTCTGTGCATGCGTGCGTGCGTGCCAGTGTGTATGTGTGTCAGTCTGTGTGTGTGTGTCAGTCAGTGTGTGTCAGGTCAGTGTGTGAGTGGGTGTGTCAGTATCCAGCTGTGGTGTGTGTGTTCAGGCGTGTGTTGTATGTGTGTATATGGTGTGTGTGTCAGTCAGTGGTGTGTATGGGTGTTCAGTCAGTGTGGGGTGTGTGTAGGTGTATGGGGTTATGTTATGTCAGTGTTTGTGTGGTTGTGTATGTCTCTCTGTCTGTGTCCTGCCCCCGCACTCCCGGAGGTACACGACAGGGAGCAGCCCACATCTCTAACCCTGGTTGAGCTGCGTGTCCCTGCTGCAGCAGCAACCCGGCGGAGGTACGGGGGCCACAAGGGGGTTACAGAAAGCACGTTAATCCCAGCGGTGGGGCCGCTCTTCCTTCCCCCCCCTCTGATGTGATGTGGGGAGATACCTTGCACAGCAACAACCACAGCCTCGTCTGCAGCCAATCACTGCTGCACTGCGAGGCATGGAGCGGGGCGGCAATGATGGACGTTTCACTCGCAACGATGGAGAACAGTTGCGCAGCACGCAGGGGGGGGGGGGGGGGTGGGGTGGTGGGGGGGGGGGGGAAAACCGCAGCCATTGGTGTGGGCTTACGCCGCCAGCGGGTCAGTGGCCTCCAGCCCCCGGGGAGCCAGTCTGTAAGCACTGCATCTGGGGGATGCGGAATGCATGTGCTGGAGCGGACGGGGATGAGGGGAGGGGTAGCCAATCACAACTGCGCATGAGTGCATGGGCAGCGGGTAGCAGCGGGCGGAGAAACGGCAGCCGCCGCCCCCGAATATGTGATTGGAAGTGCTTGTGGAGGGAAGCGGCGCACCGTTAGGAGCGACGTCGGTTGGCTATCGCCGGCAGCCGCATTGTCACAGCAGGCAGTGGGGGAGGAGGAAGCGGGGGGGGACCGTGACGTCACTCCAGTTCATATTTCGTCCATCTCTCCCGGTTTGCCCCATCAGAATAGGTGCCACTAAAGAAGTTTCCCTTCAAAAGAGAATATCAGTTTTGAGAATCTTGATGAATATGCAACATGCATACAATAACAAAAGGAGACATCAACCTGGCATCTTGGCTACATTGTTGATCAGACCCAGCCAAAAAACATAGAAGCCCAAAGGTTACATTCAATATGACAAAAAAGAAACAGGGAAATACCTATATCTCTCGTGAAAAAGGGTCATTTAGTTTTAAACCCTTTGGCCAAGGCATTTTAAACCTGCAAGCCACATCAAGGCATGACCAAATTCGGGTTTCCTACCACTAACTGATTAAAATTCTTATTTACCTCATAATTAGAGGAAGACTGATAGATTGGATCTGTCGCAACCAGCTGCATGAAAAAGACTACTTACTTAGAAAGTGGGGAGGGCCAATAACCTCCAATATAACAGATGCTACAAGCTGGCAAAGGGTTTAACAAAATGACCCTTTTCAAGAAGATATATAGGTATTTCACTGTGTATTTTTTGTCATATGGGATGTAGCTTTGGGCTTCTCTGTTTTTTGTTGTATACATTTAGCCCACGCCCAGCTAGCAACTCCAATTGATATTATATACTGTACACACACACCACACACACCACACAACACCCCACACACACCACACACACACAGACACACACCACACACAACACACACCACACACACACACACACACACACACACACACACACACACACACACACACACACACACACACACACACACACACACATATATGAGACACAAAACTTAAACCTGCACAGACCTAAAGTGAAATGTGCTAAGCCATGTTAAGTAAAGTGTAAGAGTGAACACTACTGGCGTTGTGGGGATGGAGAATCTCCTACATATATATATAGACATAATTACAGTATATACATATATGTCTATATATCTATATATGTATATGATGTATATGTTATGTATGATATGTATATGTATATGTGTGTTATATATGTGTGTGATATATATATATATATATATATATTATATATTAATATATATATATATATAGACTATAAATTATATATATATACTGTGACATAGTCACAAAGAGTAGCAGCTTTCTGCCTTTAGGTCAGAAAGTGCAGGGGAATAGTTTAATGAATCATTCCCATAGCTCACATTAAATCTGGATGGATGGAAATCCAGACCACAGAGTTAAAGGGGTATAGTTCTCCCTCACTGCCTATTCTAATCACACATGAAACAGGTTTAGAGCAGCGAGGTTTGTTGCATTTCACGCTCTCCTTAGAGCCTGGAGGCTGGGGGTATCGCTGCTCCCCATGTATCCAGTTTGGGCGTGGACGGCCCCTCCAAGTATCACAGTGTACCAGAGGATTTGCCAGACACTTGGGACCGTTTTGTCCCACCACGAACAGATAAGACAAAAAAAAATGTTTATTGCTGTCTAAAAGACTGTGCTGTATCTAGTTGACCCTAATGAGAGGGCATTGTGGTAAGCTGGGGAACCAAGGTTAGTTGGCCCAGCCGCAGTTAGAGGGCTGATTCTGATGTGGAGTTAGATCCCTGACAGGGATAGGATTTCTTTATATGATTTGTTTGTTATTTCTTAAAAAGTGACACGTGTGACATGTTCTAACACTGTACAGTATGAGTAAACCGCCGGAATGAAAATATCTGAGTGCCTCAAACCTACAATGTTAAGCTGAGTCCCTTACTGGATGAAAATAAAGCAGGCAGAAGCCTGAGGGTTACTGAGTTAAGCAATGTAAACTTGCATGATCCCTGTTTTTTGGTATATATAAATAACCATAGAAGACGTGTTTCGGGAAGAAACAGACAGACGTCAGCGCTAACAAAAGAGGGGCGTTGTCCCAATATATATAGAATTATATATATATATATATATTATATATTTCATATATAATCAAAAAATAACTAGATGATACCGTTCTTGGATAACGAAATGCTTTATTGTGCGAGCTTTCGAGATACAATGATCTCTTCTTCGGCGATGTTACAATGAAGGAAGCCAAGGCACCATAACTTAACAAACCAGCGTCTCGACATGCGAAAAAGCTATCTTGCCTTGTCAATTACCCCGTGTGGATTGTGTTTTATGGCTAGAGGTGTCAAAGGGTAACGAAGAAGTGAAGAAAGAGTGTGTATGTGTACATTCAGTGTGAATAAAAAGAATGGAGAGCCCACAGTATAAACAGGGACTCTTAAAAGGGTGGTGTGTGGAGTGAGAGGGATATAAATGGTGTGGGGGGGTGTGTGGAAATGTGAGAGTTGTAGCACAAACTACTGTAAAAGTGTGTGTGGATACTATGTGGTCCCATGGGTGTATATGGATCGAAAAAATAAGGAGAGTTAGTATGTGTGAGAGACAGCTGTGTGTGCAACATTATAGCACAGTATGTGACAGACAGGCCTTTAGCGCTTCATCGAAGGGTTCGATTAGTGTCAGTAATGAATCATAAAATTCGATCTATGTTTAGGCCACTGCTTAAGGGTCTCCCGAACTAGTTGCATAAATTGGATTCAGGCAACCGTCTCTCTTTCGGGGTTTTAAGATTACCTTTGAGTATGGCAACCCTCAGATTCGCATCTTATGCCAGGTCAGAGAAAAGTTACGCAAACAGGACTGTTCTCTTGTTCCGCGTGTGATGACTGTGGAGATTGCGGCTCATTCTTTGTTAGCCCCTGTTCTGTCTCACGATGTAGTAGCAGCCCCCTGGGCATGTCATGCACAGGATGGATGGGTACATGACATTGCTGGAGGAACAGGTGAACCCTCCTATGAATTTTGTATTCCCGATGCTTGGGTGGTATTTGTATTGTGTCCGTGTGTAGAGCATTGCGGCAGGTTGCATCTGGGTCCTGGCATGGTTTTGTCCCGCATTAGTTGTACTGATGAATACTTTTACATCCTCACCAATATATTCTGAGATTATAGGGTTGTCTGGAGATAATAAGGTGCTTTACAGGGAAGACCTGTTGCAGTCTTGTATCTTCCTGGAGGATGGGTTGTAGTTTCAGTCGATACTTGCGGTAGGGCCGCTAGGTGGGTTATATTGTGACCACCAAGGAACCCTGCTCGTTGTCTCCTCGTGTGACAAGGAGATACTTTGCGTTTTGAATCAAAAAGTGGCACTGGTGCTCATTTGAATGTCATTTCCCAGAATACCTTGCGCAGTGGAGGAAGGCGATTGCTGCGCTGATAATGGTTGAAAGGCGGGTTGCATGACCGGTATAAGACATGCAAATGGAGCAAATCGTATATTTCCATTGCATATGCTTTGATGTGGAGGGTTTTGTCCACTTTTTTACTCACCATAAACTTAACTAAGTGATATTTACACCTGGGTGTTTGTTGTTAGGCTCCGAGGAGGGTGGTAGTGGGTAGCAGGTAGTCACTAAGGTAATGAAGTCAGCTTTTATTTTTATTACATAAGAGGAGGGTCTAAGGAGCTGAACCGGCATTACTTCAGGTTAGATCCCTTGCCTTCACGAGGTTACAGAACTCGGTTTCGGTGCTGGATCTCCTGCAAGTTTAAATGTCCCATCGCTAAGACATGAAACTGAGGAAGGGATAGATCAAACAAATCTTGTTGGGCGATCATTTGAAGGACGGTGGATCTTTCTACACCTTTGGTAATTAATCTAGTAAACGCAAAGCATGTGGGAACAACGCTCAGGAAGCAGTGTCATCGGCACCAGAACTTCCGCAGCATTTTGGAGGACAATAAGAACAAGAAATAGTGTCATCAGATAGTGAGATAACATATACCTATCATCAAATGATTGTTTATAGTTATATACCATGTGAGTGCGATACATACAGACCTGTGGATGAATGGTCGGAGAAAAAAATACAAATAATATCAAATATTGGTTATTTTAGACAGTGGGAGTGGAGAAATCTCACAAACGATGGAGATGCAGCTGAGAGAGAACTTGATCTAAGCAATTCAATCACTCATTTATAATGTATGCTTTTGGATGTTTTATGTTGTAGCAATAATCAATTTATGGGTGTTGCACTGTATGTGTGCTTATATATTTTTTTCCCCTTAGGCGCTACAATTAATATGATTGTACAGTCACCATTGTTTCACCAAATGTTTATTCACTGTTACACTTGAGTCTATTTGGAGTTAGATACTCTCTCACAGTGAGGGAAAAAACCACAAAAGTACATAGGCGCAACAACTGGAAAAAGAAGAGAAGTTCAAATAACAGGTGATCCAAAACCAAAGATCGACACTGCTACGGGTCAATGTTAAGCCAGACAAGATATAAAGAGGAGAGACTAGTGGGTTAAAAAAAGCAAATGATGTATTATGCCATGTAAGGACCAAGTACGGGCTGAAATAGCAGCTCTTTTTGCAACGGAGAAGAGGCTATATACTACAAGGGAATGAATCACAGTGATTTTACAGCACTAAGCGCACTGATCGGCCCTGTTAAGGATGTGAGTATAGAGGAGATAGTAGTATAGAGAGGATAGAGAGAGAGAGGAGAGAGATAGAGAGAGATGGAGACACAGAGAGAGACAAGCACACAAACACAGTAGATAGAGAGAGAGAGAGAGTGAGAGAAGACAAACAGAGACACACATGGGATATAGGAGAGAGAGAGATATAGATATAGACATAGACACGAAGATATATGATGTATAGATATATATACAGAGGGTAGAGGGAGAGATATAGATGAGAGAGATTATAGATTATAATAATATTACATATAGATGTATATGCTATATATAATATATATATTATATATAGTATAATTATATCGATATATATATATTATTATATAAATGAGATAGTATATATATATATATATATATATATAGCAACTGGAAATATTACTGTTAGGTTCATTGGAATGTCTTAGACAGGTCTTGCAACCCGGTCTTCCCCATTGTCACCAGCTACAGTGTTCCACTGCAGCAAGGGATTCTGGGAAATGACATGCAAATGAGCACTCAGTGCTCACAATTGTATAACGATCGTTATTACACAGCCAAGCTCAAGCCCATGCAGGCTGTTTTAAAAGAGAATAGCGATCCTACAATGTGACTGAGATCCACATGTATTTGGAAGCATAAGCGCAAGTATCTCCCTTGTAAGGAGGTAGAGAGTGAGAGAGAGAGAGAGGAGAGAGAGAGGGAGATGAGCAGAGCGAGAGAGATGAGAGAGATGAGTAGGGAGAGAGCGAGGCAGGAGAGAGAGAGAGATGATGGATGAGAGAGAAGAGAGAGAGAAGGAGAGAGAGAGAGAGAGAGAGAGAGAGAGGAGAGAGAGGAGGGAGAGTGGTGGAGAGAGATGAGAGAGGAAACGCGAGAGACAAGCGAGAGAGAGTATAGAGAGAGAGAGGGAGATGGGAGATATATAGATAGAGATGAGCAGAGAGAGATTGGGAGTAGAGAGAAGAAGAGCGAGAGGAGAGGAAGGCAAGATGATAGTATATATCGAGAGGAGTATATATTATGGTATAGCAGAAGATAGAAGAGAGATAGAGAGAGAGATTAGACGATAAGAGACTGAGGAGATAGAGAGATGAGTGAGATAGAGTAGAGGAGAGATAGGTAGAGGTCTAGGAGAGATGAGAGAGAGAGATGGGGGGGAGAGGGAGAGGGAGAGAGTAGAGTAGAGAAAGAGAGCAGAGAGAGAGCGAGGAGAGAGAGCAGAGAGACAAGAGGATAGAGAGAGAGAGTAGAGGAGAGAGCGAGCGACACACCACAAGATAGAGAAGAGAGGCGAGAGAGAGGAGAGAGAGAAAAAAGAGCGAGAGAGAGAGAGGAGAGAATAGAGAGAGGAGAGAGAGAGAGAGAGACGAGAGGTAGAGAGAGAGAAGAGAACACACACATATAATAGTACACACAACAAGAGAGGAGATATAGAGTGATAGATATAGATATAGATATAGAGATAGATAGATGAGATATATAGATGCATATACACACCGATTCATATATATGCTATACACAATATGGATAGCATATCACAAATAGATATAGATATTGATATTATGCATATGTACACATAGCCGATATAGAGATAGGAGATGACAGACCAAACACACACACACCACACCACCACACCACACACACACCACACACACACACCACACACACTACACACACACAACCCACACACACACACACACAAAACACACACACACACACACACTACACCACACACACCCACACACACACACACAACATATATATATATATATGTAAACATCGCGGAAAAGCAAGAGATCGTTGTATCTCGAAAGCTCGCACAAATAAAAGCATTTAGTTAGCCACAGAACGGTATCATCTATTTATTTTTTGATTATTATATATATTATACTATATATAATTTAAATGTATATATATATATATATTATATATATATAGCACTGTAATATTACTGTATGTTCATTTGCATGTCTTAGACAGGTCTGCAACCCCTGTCTTTCCCCATTTCACCAGCATCAGTGCTTCCACTGCAGCAGGATCTGGGAAATGACATGCAAATGAGACACTGCAGTGTCAAGATTTGTCTCAAGCTAGTATACAACCAACCAATCCTCAAGCCAATGCATGCTGTTTTAAACACGCTTTTAAACAGAGGCTGGGAGGAGATGAGATGCAAAGCCATAGTACCTACTCACATACATGTTTCAAACCTTGAGCGGTATCATCAGTGTGAGGCTGGTCTAATGAGCAAGCAGTGTTTGCAGACTAGACTAGGTAATCACCACTGTCTCATAAGGTTTTGATTGGTGGGTAAAAAAGTGACAAAAACCCTCCACAGTAATAGATATAATATAGTATAATATATATAATATATATATAAGAAAGATATAATATAAAATATAAAAAAGTGTACATATACACAATATATATATATAAACACAAAGATAGACATATACAATAACATAGACAGACACAACACAAATATTAATAAATATATATAATACTATACATACATATAATAATATTATACATACATATATAATAAAGCAAATATTATATATATATAATATATATATATATAATCCTGATGTACAAAATCCGCACATTCACCAATTCAAATGCAAAAACAATTTAAGTAGAAACCGTTTGAGAAGGACCGGGGGGGGGGGGGGGGGGGGGGGGTGCGAAACTGGTTTGCTTCTTTTCCCCTGTGTTTACCCCTGATTTTGTTGTTTCTACATTAAATTGTTTTTGCATTTGAATTGGTGAGTGCTGTGGATTTTGGACATCAGAATTTTGCTTTTTTGCTACTGGATGGTGATCCTGGTTGCACTGCTTGCACCACAACTGACCAGCATAAGTGATTTTTCCTTATACTTTCCATATTGTGTGCCCTGAACATTCTTGTGTGTGTGTGTGTGTATATAATATATATATCATATATATATAAATTAATATATATATAATATATATATATATATATATATATATATATATATTTTAGCTGTGAAGCTTAAAATAAAAGGATGATTCATTCCCTCCAGATTTCTCGCATCTCATAATACCTAAATTCCAAAGTGAATCAAGTTTTAAACTAGTGACTCTAAATTCATTACATGTTAGTGAAGTAATCAGTTCTATCAAGACCATATTAATAAAATGTGTAAGTAGGCAAGTCAAGGCAAACAGATTTGTGTAGGGACAAGAGTGCTGAAAAAATAAAATGGGGCGATTTGTGTTTTTTTTTTCCAGTCAGAGGAGAAGTGCTATTTATAGGCAGGATACAACTACATTTTATGACTTTGCTGCTGCAGGACGAAAGAAAGCCCGACTGACACATCAATATCACAATGTGTTCAAATAAGGATATGTCTTGTTTTAATTAATATATCTGCTGTTTAAAGATAACATATGATTGTGCCCCTTAGTGCTTATGTTTCCTGAGACTTTTGCTTATGAATGTTCTAAGGCCACGTCCATAGTGCGGGGACCGCGCGCGCTACGCAAACAACAGGCCATCTAGAGCGTGCCACCACGCACGCGATGAAGCGCGACTGGAGACACTTGAATATGTTATTTGTTTCGCGACTGCCGGTCACTGAACGGTTCAGCCATGTAGGGTGAACCAGATTCATGATGTCACGGCCACGCCACCGCCATGCCTCTCAGCGAGCGATCTCAGTCACCAGATCTTAGCGTTGCGACCACCCCCACTATATCAGAAGCCAAGTTTCCTTGGAAAGGGTAATTTTATTTAATGAGGTAATGTAACCACCACAATAAACATGCTGTGTTATACTTTTTAGCATAACCTATATACACTGACTAAAGTATCTTTTGAAGAAGAAGACAAAATATAATTTATTTAAATCCGTAAAGTATGTATTAGTTTATTATATTTAAATCTAATGTGGTAATGTGACAAAAAGAACAGCCTTTTTGCAGTGGATTCATTGCCTGAATGAATTATAGAATTCTTTAATTTTCATATTTAATGGAGACTCAAAACTATCTGGTCTAATATAAAATAAATGACCAAAAGCAAAGCTCATGCAGATGGATGGATGTAATGCTCTGAAAATGGTTCTAGAATTAATAAGACAGTAACTGTACTGTAAAAATCTGGATTGCCAGCTTACACATTTTAATTCAATTTAATATGTTGGAAGATACATTTACATAACTCTTGTTGGAAATATGTTGTGCACTACATGACATTGCACAGACAAACAGTGCATTAACATAAAATAATTGAGAAAAAACAGTTTCCAATCTTTAGAGAGCCGAGGACTTCATTTTTCCAAGGACACAAGACAACCACACAACCGGTTAAACTTGTGCAATCCGGAAATATGAAGTTGTAATAACAGCCAGATTTTTATTAAGCCCTTCTAGGTCAGAAGTCCAGTAGCACTAGATTGCCACCAAACGTTCTGGATCATGACCACGTGATCATTTCGGATACCTATCTTATAGTTGTGGCTTGCCTTCGGTGACCGAATGGAAGTGTATTAATTGTCAGTAATGTCCGGAATAATTTGACAAAGTATTGAATTCTAGCCAATCAGCTTTTAGTGCTGCATCTCTCAGGGAAGGAGAAGAGACTGACTCCTACCCCTCCTTGAACCACAGAGAGATTGGGGAAGTAGAAAGGGATGTTTCTGTATATAGGGGTGTAGGCGGACGCTCACAGAGGTATGCAAGGGGGACTGGTTAATGTGAATGAAATTAAATAAGGCTTTTTATTGCGCCTGTTTCTTAAAATCAGGAAAACAATCAAACAAGGGGTAAACAAAGCTTCTATTCACTTGGGATATTTCTAATGAAATACTATGCCACTCCACAACTCCCTTTAGAAAAAACAGTCTCCAGCCCCAAACATATAGCATGAAATGAAACAGATATAAAAGAGTCTTATAAATGAAATCTTATCTGTTAGTTGGGCTGCTGTAGGGGAAGCTTCTGTTCTCTTGGAACCGCACCCGTGGTGTGCACAGGAAATGTCGGCTCCAGGTTAGAATCTTGTCCCCTTTGTTGTGGTCAACTTGTCGCTCAAGACATCTGTCCTTCCTTGGTTCAGCCCAGTTGTGGACTAAGGAACTCTTCTCTGTCTCCAAGTCAGCTCAGGTTGAGCTAAGGAGTCTCACTTACTGTCTCAAAAGACAGGCTTTTCTAAGCAATCTAATCAGGAGGTGGTGTTGTTAATGACACCAGCACGTTAACCACACACTGCTGGATAGAGGCACATTACCTGAAAAGGGATAACTCCCCTGTTACAAGGGGGAAGGAGGACTGTACTGTTATGAAGAAGGCAGACGGGAGGTGCTTATTAGAGAGGGATGGGCTGTATATACTACATAGTAAAATTTAAAAGAAAATATAGATTCAGAAAACGTAGTAGATATGATGTATCAATACAAAATAAATAGACTATACAAAAGATCTATATTATTATTTATGAAAATGAACAATAGTAATAATCTCCTCAGAACAGAGCATTTCTGGCCTAAAATGCGCTGGCTGCGTTAAACTCCTCAGACAGGGTTTTATTGGCCAGCAATGACTCTTTCTGAGGTCATTATTGCTTATTATAAATGTGTGTTATTGCTAGTAGAAGGGTAAAAGGTACTAAGGCACAAGGCTTCCACTACCATCTAATAATGCATCTTATATCAGGATGAGTTGCCACAAAATGTAATTTATCTGGATGACTAGTTTAGCCAGTGGCGTAGTAGACATGCATGGCCACCGGGCCAAAAACATTTTCAGGCCCCATTAATTATTAATACTGACTGAAATTTTTTTTTCCTCCCCCCATCTCTCTCATCATCTGTCCTATTCTCCTCATCATCATCCTCCTCATCATCTCTCTCCCTCTCCATCATCATCATTCTCCATTCTAATATTTCTCTCCTAACCATCATAGTTATCATTCTCTCCCTTCTGCTCATTATCATCTTCTCACATCCTCTCATCACTTCTGTCATCAAATCTCTTCTATTCTCTACCCTTTTATTTGCCCTCTCATATCTTCCCCCCTCATATCTACATCTCCCCCTCCTCATCAGCTCTCACTCATAATCTCACCATCATAAGCTCTCCCCAATATCATCATCATCATCATCATCACATGATGCTCCCTCTCACCATCATCTCTCCCCGCTCCTCCTATCATCTTTCACCCTCCTCCTCTATCTCATCTCTCCCTCCTCCTCATCATCAGCTCTCCCCCTTCTCCTTATCTTCATCAGCTCTCCCCTCATCATCAGCACCATCATAGCACAGCACATCATCATCAGATTCCCTCAACATCATAGATTTCCCCCTCATATCATCAGATTTCCCCCCCACTCATCATCAAGATCTCCCCCTTATCATATCAGATCTCTCCCTCATCAAATCCCTTCCCCCCCTCCTCATCCATGCCTACCTGTGGTAATAGAGACAGGCGCGGGGAGATGATATGCAGTGGCAGGCCCCCGGTGGTTGTAAAATCACATAGCCCGCAGCTGGTTTTTTTTTTTTATTGTTTTGCTTCCTATTTGAAAAACAGTATGTATGTAATTTACAATCTATTCAATAAACATAATAAAAATATGAATTTTACAGCATGAACATTTTCTTCTTTTTTTTATAATGGCTGTCAATGTTTTGCCTTTTTTCTTAAATAAATGTCACGGGAGAGACCAGGGTTATATAAAACTTTATACCGGGATTTTTGATGAGCAAGAAAAGGAGGTAAATAAACTGTTAATTTATCCACGAAAAAGACATACACACAATATAACACAATTGCACTTGAAAACACACTTACTGGGATGGGGCTAACAAAATAAATTTCTTGGAATGAAATGTAACAACTGAACTCTGTACAAGCCCTTTCCAATAACCTGGAGGTACTCACGAAAGTCCAGGAACGCAATTCGGCATGCAATACAACTGCGACCGCTATGTCCCGTTTTCAGAACTTGGCCCTGGAAAGCGGGACTGATTTCTTGAGTTGAAAATTTCTGATGCCGGCTCACGTATATTTCCACAGAGCATCTTTTTCGTATCTTGAACTTGTGCTAATGGTTTGGTGCTTGAATCTGGGGTCCTATTGGCTGCAAGGTTTCATAGGTTTTTGAGTGCTCCCATTCAAAAACTCTGCAGCCAATGAGCGCGTGGGAAGTTTTTCTGCCAGCCTATCACCAAGTGCCAGTATAATGAAGCGGACCGGCACAATTTTGATTCTGCTAAGGGCATGCGCCAACCTCGACTCTCTGCCTCTTAGCATATCGAGCTCACCCACTGTCCAGGCTCTGCAGAGTCTGGGGTTGGGCAATGGTCACCGGATAGCCCTTTGAGACCAGGACGGGTACGCAAAGGTAACTACAGTACTCTCCTGTTCCAACACTGGGCATCCGAAGGCTTTCAACTCGGGTCCGAGCAGATTTAGTGGCGCCACATCAAGGATGTCTTCCATGGGATGGTCTTGTCCCACACACCAAGGGTCAGGATGCCGCTGTGTCATGGCTGAGTCCCCACTATAGCTTCAGGGACAGTATCCTATCTAGGGCCTGTCCCTGTAGCAGCCACAAACTGAGGGGAGTTGAGCCTAGCTGGCCTGTCAGGGGTCTCTGGCCTAGTGCAGATGCCACAGACACCGCACGCCACACCCTACCCTTCATGTCCAGCTTCCAACTCACTAACGGCCCCTAACAGTCCAAACAGTCCCAACTGTCCTAACTGTCAGCTCAACTAACATTCCAATCTCTCCCTCAGGATATTCTAGCAGCTCTATTGGTTGCCTGGACAACATGTAGTCTGCAGCCTAAGGTAAGAGGGAGACCTGCTACATATAAATGTATTTAAGTGTCAAACGGAGTGCTCTGAGCGGTGGCACTGTATACTAGAAAAAACAAAACGCAAAGGATCCCAGAGCTACTTCCAATATGACAAAAATACACAGGAAATACCTTATATACAGTAGTATATCCCTTTGTCCGCTGGTCTTCAGCTGTTTTGGAGGTTAGTGCCTCTCCCCAGTTTTTAAGCTCGCCATCCCCACTTTCCATTTAAAAAAAGTATTTGGGGAGGGGATATATGTAGTTGGGTTGGGTTTTTATTTGTGTATTGGGCTGAGTAGGGGTTTGTATGTACAGATTTGGGGGTAATGCAAAATAACATAGTCCTTCTTATGTATTGGGTGGGTCATGGGACGTTGTGATATATTTTGGGGGTAGCTATTTTGTATGTATTTGGGGTGGAGGGTTTGTATATATTTGGGGGGTGGGGATTTTTTTTGGTATGTATTGGGGGTTGTTAGGTTTTTTGTTTTTGTGGGGTGTGGTTTTTTTGTTGTGTATTTTGTGAGGGTTGATTGTGTGGAGGGAGAGGAAATGATTGTGTGGAGGGGGGATTGAGTGAGGGTGGGGTAATTGATGGAGGGGGGGGTGAGAGGAGAGGGGGTGTGTAAGAGTGGGGGTGAGGGGGGTGAGTGAGGAGAGGGAGAGAGGTAGACGATGGGAGGAGATAAATCAGGCGATGTGGGGGGGAGGGATTTAGGGCGTGGGGTTGGGTGGAAGTGATGGAGGGGGGGGGACAAAGAGGAAAGAGGGTGAGAGGGAAAAGAGAGGAAGTGAGATGAGGGGAGAGAAATACATGGTCTGAGGGGGGAAATAAAGGGGTCTCACAAGGTGTCAAATGGGGGGGATCACAAGACTGCTGACACGGGGAGGGGGCCCATTCATAACTCTAGTCTTTTATATATATATATATATTATATATATATATATATATATATATATAATCGACAAATTATAAAGAGAGCCACTCACTCTAAAAAAAGCCACCCGCCCCCAAAACCTCCTCCAACCTCTCTAACCCCCTTCATTTAAATCACTGGTGAGATACCATGTGTGGTGCGATGCGTGGTGCTGGGAGTGGTGCAGCATCTCACGGCCTTCACCTTCTTCTCCCCCTTTTAACTGCCGGCTTTCTCTGGCAACTAATTGAAAATGGCCATTTGGCATTGTGGCTGTACATAGCATCCCATTGTTATGGCAACGTGGGCATCATTTGACGCTGCGCTGCCATTTTATGGAAGCTGTAGGAGAATGCGGAGTATTGAACGGGGAGAAGCAGGATACTGCCGCGACGTGCACCAAGTCGCTGCCCCAAGTCGCTGCACCAAGTCGCTGCACTATGCCGCTGCATGCTGCCGTGGTAAGTATGCCAGCGGGTAAATGCACTTGCCCCAGGCAAGGGGATGAGTGCATTTGTCAAGCACTGTTAATATATATAATATATATAGCAAATGGAAATATTTATATTTATATAATTAATATATATTCATATATATTAAACTGAAATCTTGGTTGTGAGTGTCTGTAGGCACTTGATTTGTCAGTCGGTCCGCCCGCCCTCCCATGCCTCTCATTGCTGGTGTTGTCTGCCCCCCCCGTGTTTCCCGCCCCCCACGGCTTCATTGACGGGTGTGCTCTAACCCACTGACTCCTGCCCCCAGCCGCAACCTCCGTCCCAACGAGGAACGGGAGAAGCGTGGGGCGCGAATCCTCATGCAGCCCGCCACTTTCGTCCCCAGCCGCCAACTTCTCGCTCCCCCCCACCCTCAAGGAACAGAGGGGAAGCACGGCATGCGCCTCCTCACCCAGCCCGCGTCTCCTCTCCCAGCCCGCCACTCCCGCCCCCAACGAGGAATGGAGGCCTCCTCACCCAGACTGCACCCTTCACCCAGCCCGACACTCTCACCCCCCAGCCACCAACCTCCCTTCCCCCCTGCCCAGCTCCCCCCCCCCCCCAGAATTGAGGGGAAGTGCGGCACGCGCCACCTGACCCAGTCAGCAACTGTCGCCCCAGCCGCAACCTCCCGCCCCGAGGAACGAGAAGAGCGATGCGTGCCTCTCACCCAGCCCGCCACTCTGCTGACACTCCCACTCTCTATCCTTCCTGCTTCGAGGAACGGAGAGGACGTTCAGCGCGTGCCACCTGACCCAGCCGAGCAACTGTCGCCCCGGCTGCAAACTCACTCCCGAGGAACGAGGTTACGCACGGCGTGTGCCTCCTGACCTAGCGCAACACCCCCCCCCTCCACCGCCTCCCTCGCCCTGCAAATCACCCCCCTGCAAATCACCACTCCAACTCCCCCACAACTCCCCCCCCAACTCACCCCACAACTTCCCACAAATTCCCCCCTGCAAACTTACTCCCCCGCACACCCCCCCCGCCAACTCACCCCGCCGCAACACCACCCCCACGCAACTCACCCCCCAACTACCCTCCGCTTCCCCCCGCCCAACCAGGAAAGGAGGGGAAGCGCTGTGCGCACCTCTAACCCAGCCCGCCACTCTCGCCGCAACCTCCAGTCCATCCTCCCCCGCTTTCAATGAGGAACTGAGGAGAAGTGCGGCCTGACCCAGCCACAACTGTCGCCCCCAGCCGCCAACCTCCCGCTCCTGAGGAAAGGAGGGAATCGTGGAGCGTGCCTCCTTACCCAGCCCGCAACACCCATCTCCACCGCCTCTCTCCCCCCGCCAAATCACCCCCCCCCACAAATCACCCCCCTGAACTCCCCCCACAACCTCCTGCCAACTCACCCCCGTAGCTCACCCCCCAACTCAACCCCCCACAACTTACCCCCTGCAACTCATCCCCGCAACTCACCCCCCGCAACTCACCCACCCCATTCAACTCAAACCCCCACACACTCCCGCACTCCGCTTCCCCCCGCTCCCAACCAGGGAATGGAGGGAAGCGCGGCCCGCACTCCTGACGCCCCCCCCGCCCGACGCCCCCTCCCCACTTCCCGAGCCAAGCTCCCGCCCAGGCAGCTGGCGCGGGTATATAAAGGTCAGGGGGAAGGAGTTTGGTGGCAGGAACCAGCAACCACCCGATCAAGGTAATTCACCCATCCAGTATAATAACACCAGTCACTGTCACCCACCGTCTCCCACCTCCCATTCAGTGACCCACCCACCCATTCTGTAACCCACCCATTCAGTTAATTTCAGTCACCCACCCATTCAATCACCCACCCACCCATTCAGTCACCCACCCAGTCACCCACCCAGTCACCCACCCACCCATTCAGTCACCCACCCACCATTCAGTCACCAACCCACCCATTCAGTCACCCACCCACCCATTCAGTCACCCACCCACCATTCAATCACCTGCCCACCCATTCAGTCACCCGCCCACCTATTCACCCACCCATTCAGTCACCCACCCACCCATTCAGTAACCCACCACCCAACACCCATTCAGTAACCCAAGTCCACATCCCGTCCCAGTCATCGTGCCGGGGGGATATCAGGGCAGGGGGGGAAGTGTCTGATGGCAGGAAGCAGCAACCACCCAGTCAAGGTAATTCACCCACCCCACCCAGCACTCAACACACACCAGTCACTGAAACCCACCCACCCATTCACCCACCCCATTCACCCACCATTAACCACCAACCACCCACCCATTCACCAACCCACCTATTCACCAACCACCCACCCATTCAGAACCACAAGCCACCACCACCCACCATTCAGTAACCCACCCACCATCAGTAACCCACCCAGCCCACCCCACACATTCAGTAACCCAACCAGCCACCTACCAATTCAGTCACCCACCCACCATTCAGTCACACACCCACCCACCCATTCAGTCACACACCCACCAATTCCTCCTCCCCCTACGCGTTTCGTGACGAGTTGTCACTTCCTCAGGGATTGAGCTGTGAATTGAGCTGTTCGGGCACCCTAATTCCTAGTGCAAGGAGAGTCTGGTCTGCCCTACCACTGACGTCACCGATTTCGGGATCGAGTGCGGTGTGCGGCGGTCTCTCCCCTTGGCAGCATTTGGAATCACACAGGTTGCGGACGAATGAGAGCTGTGCTTGAGAAGTTTTAACATTGTAAGTGCGATTTCTTGTTGTTTTTATATTAATAAAACCCCAGACGTTATCACACTAGTTCTGTTCATATCTTCCCGTCCTTCAACACCCCCCCCTCCGCACGCAACATCTGGGGAACTCTTGTTTGGAGCCAAGGAAAAGAACAATAAACATTTCCAACTCGATTAGAAGACAATGTTTTTTAAGTTTATCCTTGCTTTCATTCATTTGTAACCATACGCCCGGAAGAAGTCGCTGTCCAGGTTCGTCCAGCGCGAGAAGAGCATCTAGAATGCATGAGCAGAAGAGATCGATGTCAGGAAGAGACAGATCAGTCTGTCAGATCAGGGGGATCTCGAACGCCCTCGCACCAAATAAAAAGCATTTCGTGGCCATAGTCAGACAGGAACGGTTATCTGTCATTAATATATTTCCCTTGCGGTGGCGCCTTTCTCTCCTTATTTCCTTCCTTACCCGTTTACTTTTTCTCTTAATACATCTATTTAGTTTTTGGATTACTTATAGATCTTTATAAATTATATATAATATATTACTATATATGATATATATTGTGACAAACACTACCTCTTTGTAGCGGCTCGAGGTCTGTAATGGGTTTCATTCGCACCAGTCTGTCTGTGGGTTTATTATACACAAAAACAGGATATGCAAAGTATTACATTGATTAACTCAGGCCTTTCTGCCTGCTTTTTATTCCACCCAGTCAGGGACTGCAGCTTATACAGTGTGAGGTTAGAGGCACTCAGATATTTTCATCTCAGCGGTTTTACATCATAGGTATCAGGTATATAAACATTTCACACACGTGTCACTTTAAGAAATAAAAAAAAACAATCATATAAAGAAAATCCTATCCCTTTCAGGGATTACACTACAATCGAATCAGCCTCTAAACTGCGGGCTGGGCCAACTAACCTGGTTCCCCAGCTAAAACAATGCCCTCTCATTTAGGGTCACTAGAACAGCACAGTCTTTTAGCAACAGCAAGAATAACATTGTTTTTTGTCATCTGTTCGTGGTGGGAAAAACAGGGTCCCAGTGTCCTGGCAAAATCTGTTGGTACTGTGATACCTGGAGGGGGCCGCCACCCGCAAACTGGATAACAGGGGAGCAGCGATACCCCAGCCTCCAGGCTCTAAGAGAGCGTGAATGAAATGAAATGCAAACCTCTTGCTCTAAACCATACGGTGCATGTGATTAGAAGAGAGGGTGAGGGGAGAGAACTAGACCCATTGTAATCTGTGGCTGGAATTTCCCATCACCAGAGTTAATGTGAAGCTAGGAATGGATCATAACTATTCCTGCACTATTTGCACTAAAAGGGGAGAAAAGTGCCTAACATCTTTGGGAACGGGCAAACCCCATAGATTGTAGAGAGCATATAGATTAGATGGGAGAAGTAGTATAATAGACTAGAGATATTAGTACTAATGATAGAGTAAGAGAGAGACCACACCACAGTAGATGAAACACTAATAACATAGACACTATACAAACAGACATATAAATAGTAAAGAATATAGAATATAACGAACATATAGTGATAAACTGATTGTATATTATATATATGGATGTATATTCTCCATCCAGCACGCCAGTAGTGTTCACTAATTACACTTTACTAATGGCTTTAGCACATTTCATTTCTTAGGTCTGTGCAGGTTATTTTTGTGTTCTTCTCATATATGTGTGTGTGTGTGTGTGTGTGTGTGTGTGTGTGTGTGTGTGTGTGTACAGTATATAAGAGTCAATTGGAGTGCTACTGGGCGTGGCTAAATGTATACAACAAAAAACAGAGAAGCCCAAAGCTACATCCAATATGACAAAAATACACAGTGAAATACCTATATATCTCTTGAAAAAGGGTCATTTTGTTAAACCCTTTGGCCAGCTTGTATCAGCTGTTTTGGAGGTTAGTGGCCCCTCCCCACTTTCTAAGTAAGTAGGTCTTTTTCATGCAGCTGGTTGCGACAGATCCAATGCGATCATTCTTCCTCTAATTATAGAGGTAAATAAGAATTTTAATCAGTTAGTGTTAGGACCTGCAAATTTGGTTATGCCTTGATGTGGCTTGCAGGTTTAAAATGCCTTGGCCAAAGGGTTTAACTAAATGACCCTTTTTCAAGAGATATATAGGTATTTCACTGTGTATTTTTGTCATATTGAATGTAACTTTGGGCTTCTATGTTTTTTGCTGGGTCTGATAAACAAGGTAAGCCCAAGATAGCAGGGTTGATGTCATCCAATTTTGTTATTGTATGCAATGTTGCATATTCTATCAAGTCTCAAAACTGATATTCTCTTTTGAAGTGAAACTTCTTTAGTGGCACCTATTCTGATGGGGCAAACCGGGAGAGATAGGGACGAAATATGAAATGGAAGTGACGTCACGGCTCCCCCCCCCGCTTCCCCCACATGCCTGCTGTGACATGCGGCGGCGGCGATAGCCACCAGCGTCGCTCCTAACGGGCGCCGCTCCCCTCACACGGCCAATCACATATGCGGCGGCGGCTGCCGTTCTCCGCCCGCTGCTAACCCGCTGCCATGCCACGCATGCGCAGTTGTGATGGCTAACCCCTCCCCTCAGCCCCGGCCGCTCCAGCACATGCATGCCGCCATTCCCCCCAGATGCATTGCTACAGCGGCTCCCCGGGGGGCTGGAGGCCACTGACCCGGCTGGCGGAGGAAGCCAACACCAATGGCTGCGGGGTCTGCGTGCTGCGCAACTGTGCTGCCATCGGGGGCGAGTGAACGTCCATCATTGCCGCTCCCGCTCCCATGCCGCGCATGTGCAGCAGTGATGGCGGCAGAAGAGGCTGTTGGTGTTGGCTGTGCAAGGGAATGCGTCCCCCACATCACCATCAGAGGGGGGGGAGGAAGAGCGCCCCACACGCATTACCGTGCCCTTCTTTAACCCCCCTGTGGCGCCTCCGTACCCCCGCGGGTGCTGGCTGCTGCAGCAGTGACACGACCAGCTCAACCAGGGGATAGAGACTGGGGGCTTCTCCTTGCGTGTCGTTGGTACCTTCCGGGAGGTCGGTTGGCGGACACAGGACACGAGAGACATGTACACACCACACAAAACTGACGCAGACATTGAACACTACATCCACACAATGAGCCCTAACACACACTGACTGACACCATCACAACACAGATACACACCCACACATAAAACATACCCACTGACTGACCAACAACCACAACAGCACACTGGACTCGACCACACACATAACACACACCTGACTGATCACACAACTGACTGACAACACACACCCAGACTGACACAATCACACTGGCACGCACGCTACGCATGCACAGACTGGCAACGCACCACGCACATACTGACACGCACGCACAGACTTACGCACGCACAGACTTTCCGCACGCACAGACTGACGCACGCACGGATACTGACTCAACCGTCTCTCCACGGCATAGTCACTGACTCACTTCACAACTCACATCACATCACGACGCAAAACTGACGCAGCTCACAGACTGACGCAAGCAACGTCACAGACTGACGCACGCACGCACAGACCTGACGCACTCACATTCTTGCCGCATCCAGACATACTGACGACGCACATACTTAACTGGCACGCACATAACGACGCAGCGCACAGACTGACGCACGCACATACTTGACGCACGCACGCACACTGACTCGACGGCAAAACTTGAACTCACTCACAGACTGCGAACGCACAGCTGACGTGCACGCCATACTGACGCACGCACAGACTTACTCACGACATACTTACAGCACGCACATACTGACGCACTCTAGCGACGCACACCAGCTGACGCACTCCCATACTGACTTCACGCACGCACCAGACTGAGGCACGCAATCCACCACAGACGCACGCAGCGCACAGATGCCCGCACGCACTAGACTCACTTCACGCACAGACGCTACGCCATACTGACACGCACGCACAGCCTGACCCCGCACGCACCGACTACTTACTCAGACTGACGGCAGCGCACAGACTGACGCACGCAACTCCACCGACCGTATCTCACAATCGCCTCCACCTTGTAACTGTTATTCCTCTAGTCGACCGGTTCCTACCCAATCTCATATTGGCCCGTGTGGTTTAACCAGTCCCCGCGATTACATGGTCGTAGTCTGATGGTGCACCTTAGGCAACCAGACTCCCTGAGTCTCCCGCATGATGTGTAATCGGGGTATTGTCAATCCGAGACAGGCATCTGAGGTAGTGGGTGCGGTCTACCTATATCACCGTGTCATCGCCTCCACCTCATCAGATATTCGTCTCGCAGGGAGAGGGTCCTGATTAGGAACTCCTGGTGTTGTCCTGTTCCGCTGAATTACTCAGTCTCAGTAGTGGGAATGTTCTTGCATCAAGGCATCTTTATTAAGTTGTATGGGCAAGCTGCCCTCACAGCCAGCTGTCCAGCTGCACATTTCCTTTGCTGTCCCTTTGACAGGTACGGCCTCCCATGGGAGTGGGATCCCCTCTTCCCCGTAGGGTAGATCACCCTGTGCCATGTCCCTGACACAGTGTGGCTCTATCAGCGTGCCGTAGAAATGGACCACTAGTTACGGCACTAGTTGATCCTTTCTTCCAACGTACTCCCAACACTCAGCAACAACGACCCACTTGGCAGTGCTGTGCCTTATAACTACCTCAGACTGTCACAGCTCTGATGTCCCAACTTGGACTCAGAGGCATGTAGCCACTCCCACCCATATAAATCATAGGCCCCTCGCCGGGTGGGAGGGCAAACCTCCTATGATTACTGCTGGCATCCGTAACTTACGCAGGTTTACTGCAGCAGGAGACACTGCAGGACCATTTTACAATGCATGGCTACATAACATACTTCAAAGATATCAAAACTGGCCCTCCAGCAAAGCACCTGTACATTCAAGGTGGCTGTTCCATAAGTATCAATAAGAACAACCAGGTTTCTCATGCGAGAAGCAGAAACCGCACTCAAAGTAAGCTGTATTAGTAAATACAAAAGCACACTTAAATTCAACGTTGCGGTCTCAGAAAGGACCATTCTCTTGGAGTACCTTTCTGGACCGAACATGGATTTAATGTTCTTTTGTCATTTTACTTAATGACAGTACCTTCTGCTACTTTAAGTGCTGTTTCTTGCTTTCTCGCCATGAAGAACACTGGTTGTCCTACATATATATATATCACATATATATATACAGGTTCGACCAACCTATACATTTGTCGCCCCGGGTGTGAAGTGGATTTAAACCCCGGGCGAGTAAATATTGGCCCGCAGCAGCACACATTTGGTACGAGGTGGCGAGTAGATTTTTTTGGTGTGCGAGTAGATTTTTTTTGGTGATTTGTCAACCACTATATAATTATATATATATAAAATATATAATATATTATGCTGCGAATAGGAGCTGGCTGACTCGATTCTCATTTAAACCTGTTGGGTCCTGTGGCTTCTGATGCCGGCGTCGGAGTACTCTTGCATACTTCAGCAACGTGAACCCAGATGAGAGATGTTTTTTAGTGGTGATTCGTTAGTTCACCCAACAGTCTCAGTGCAGCTTCTCAGTGGTATCGTTGCCATGGATAGATACCTTTATGTGTTATTGATTTTTTATCTTCTTGTAAGTGGGCATTACTCCCCTTACTATTTGAATAAACCCATAGTTTTTTTTATAATGCACAGGGCGGTGCGCTGTTTTCTTGTTTTATAGTAAGATATAGATTTGTTTATATATATTAATTATAATTCTATACGATAGTATATCTATCTATATATATATATATATATATATCTATATATCTATCATTCTCCCTCTATCTCTAATCTCTCTCTCTATCATTCTCTCTTTTTTTTCTGTCTAGTCTGTCTATGTTGTCTCGTCTCTCTCTCTCTGCTCCTCTCTCTCTCTTTTCTGTCTCTCTATCTCTCGCTCTGTCTCTCTCTTCTTCTCTCCTCTCTTCGTCTGTCTCTCTCTCTCTCTCTCTCTCGTCTCTCTCTCTCTCTCTCTCCCTCTCTCTCTCCCTCCCTCTGTCTGTCTCCCACGCACCCCATGCGCATCGGATGCCAACCCTGCGCATTAAAATAGGTCCATTTGTTGTTTGGGATGGATGGAAACGTTCCTTTCCTACTTTACACCTGCTCCCCACCTGCTGTGCCCTCCCCTGCTCTAATGTTGTACCCTTGGCCGTTAACCTCAATGACGACCACCTCATCCGATTCAAGGCTGGATAATTATTAGCTTCTGCGAACATATCTCGAGCTCGTCGAAGTCTTATATTTTTGGATTGCTCTCATCTCTTCTCTCTCTCCTCTCTCTCTCTCTCATCTCCTCTTCCCTCTTCTCATCTCTCTCTCTCTAGTTTGTCTCTCTCATCTCTCTCCATCATCCTTTCTCTCTCTCATCTCTCTCTCTCTACGTCTCTCTCTCTATATATATATACTATATATATATCTCGATAATAATATCTATCTCTATACAGTGGTCGACAAATCACCAAAAAATCTACTCGCCACCTAGTACCAAACGTGTGCTGCTTGGGCCAATAGGAGCTCGCCACGATGTTAAATCCACTTGCCCGGGGCGAGCAAATGTATAGGTTTGTCGAACACTGTATATATATATAGATATATAGATATATATATCCAACACACAGAGTTGGTGCCGCAATCAGAACCACTTCCCATAAGTCAAAATTAATCACTGGGCCAGATGTAGGGGTGAAAATTACCCTCTGGCGGTGCTAACAACCCAACCTGATATAGAAACACAGAAAGAAAAAAAGAGGGTCTGTTGAAAGCACACAAATAATATGTGTAAATACAAAATGGATTTTATTAGCAACACAAAACACAAAAAAAATTTTTTTAATATACCTAAACACATACAAAATGAACACTGCTGATCCAAGAGATACACAATATACATGTAGAGACCCAAAATATATAGCATACAATATACGTGAAAAAGAAAAAAAGTGTTTACAGCGCTAATGCTAAAGTGAGATATGTAACATTAATATTATTTTATTTATTTATTTATAAAATGTTTTACCAGGAAGTCATACATTGAGAGTTAGATCTCGTTTTCAAGTATGTCCTGGACATAGTTAATATGACAAATAATACAGTACATGGTTACAAATACAGTTACATAAATGAACAGGGTATACATTATAAACAATACATTGCATGCACAGTTAGAGAAGATTTATATTATAGGCTTATGTAACAGTTACAGACCAGATTAAAATGTGAGACAGCCTTAGTTTTGAAAGAACTTAAACTGGTGGTGGATGTGAGAGTCTCCGGTAGGTTGTTCCAGTTTTGGGGTGCACGGTAAGAGGAGGAGGAGTGGCCGGATACTTTGTTGAGCCCTGAGACCATGAACAGTCTTTTGGAGTCAGATCTCAGATGATAAGTGCTGCATGTGGTAGGGGTGATTACAGTGATTACTAAAAAAACTTTACTTTTAAAGTGAGGCTGCCTAGGCAAAAAATGACCAACACAAATCAACAAAGACTTAACAAATAAAAACAGCCGGCGCCTCCAATAAAATGACTCAGTGAATATAATCTGACCAAGTATAGAGTCCAGTCACGGATACCAATCAGTCCGAGGGGGATCTTGAATGAAGTCTCATAGTAAAGACAAACAAACAAAAATGACAAGAAAGACAAAGAAAAAAAATCATAGTGTAACCCTAAAATATGACCATAAAAATTCAAACACATAAAAAAAATAACTAAATGGTTATTGCAACTTAATAAAATATTGCAAAAAATAATATAAAAAGTCAAACATTTGTCCGTTAGGCTTGGGACACAGGTGAAACAGAATCATCCAGTAGGAGTAAAATTGAAATCCTACTTACAACAAAGCTGAAAATGTAAAGCCCATAGAACAGATCTCCTTCCTCCGCAGATGGGGAAACCTCCACGGGGAACGCCACACAAGTACTCTGGAGCTCCGTGCTACTGGGACAAACACCGCCGCCGTGATCACAGACCCGCTGGTCACGCGGCGCGCTGATGACGTCACTGGCAGCGCCGATGCGCAAAAAGGTCCTGGAAGCTAGTGAGGCTCCTGGCGCTCGGAGGCAAAGAGTATTGGCTGGTAGCAGCTATAAGGGGGGGCATGAGTTCAAGTCCACAAGCTTGATAGAACCACCCTACGCGTTTCGTGACGGGGTCACTTCATCATGCCCCCTCAGGACTGATTGGTATCTGTGATTGGACTCTATACTTGGTCAGATTATATTCACTGAGTCATTTTATTGGAGGCGCCGGCTGTTTTTATTTGTTAATACAATATACGTTGATAATAGCAAGCAAATGAAAGCTGCAGAGTTAACTCTGCTCAAGCACAGGGAGGGAAAGAAATGCCAAACAGTGGTTGGGAGGGTGGTGCTCACAGGGAATGAAGCCAGTTACGGTGAAACATACCTAGGGTACGTCTGACGTCACCGTCACGTGATGTCGGCTCATCAGTGAGGTGTGAGCTATACTTTGTCTGAGTGCTTCGTAGACTGCGTCCGTGGCAGCAAAAGCACTCAGACCCTAGGGTTAGTCTCCTATATCTCTACATTTGGTAATACCTATTTTGCTATAGACAAATTATATGCAGCTCTGCAATGCCTAAGGTGCCTATGGCTGTTTCATTTCAGCCATCATTAAGTGCAGCCTTGCTTTGCGTTTAGCAGACAAGCCTGCACCTAACTGCCTATACCCCATTGCTACAAGGGGTTTTGAGATATATTGTCATTACACTTATTTTTTGACACAGAGACCACCCAGTTTTTTAGGGTTTACTAAGGTTTAATTAAGAAGTATATATATATATATATATAAAACACCCCCATAAAACACCCTACCACACCTCTCCGTCTTTTAATTATTTTTTGTTTGTTCTATGCATGTGGTTTTCTCCAAACAGTTTATTTTAATCAGTGTATAATAAAAATATAAGTTTTAACTAGGGTGTACTCTCTTTAGTGTCACACAATAGGGATTCTTTCTCTCCACTTGCCAATATACGTGGGTATAATAATGCAAATCCAGAGGAAAGAAAATTCCCCTGGAAATGCAGTGAAGATCGGCCGATCAACAAAATAGAATATTACAAATGACTGAAAGATTACCAGCATCTACACACCCAAATATGAGCAGAGAAAAGAGCAAAAATATATAATGTAATAGTTATATACCCTAAATGCTGTACAGCCAGATGATAGCAGCTAGACCCTGGCAAATGTAATAAATCAGAGAGAGACAAATAATAAATATCTAGAATATATAAAAGTTGGGTCCACCATAGATATGGGGTGTATAGCAGTGAGTCAGCAGAGAATACAAGGGAGAAAATATATAGGAATGACTCCCTAATGCCAGAGCTAGATGTAACCAATATAAGCTAAGGCAGACAGAGGGCTCCGTGGAGCATAATACTGTCCAGAAACTTGCTATGACGCTGCACAGGATATCTAGAGGAGAAGGGGAGTCCAAAACGAAGGTAAGTAAGAGGCTGTGCGAGCCCCCAGCATCCCACTCACTATATACAGCAGGCAGCAGTCACACAGACCGGATAGAGAAGCATCAGCAATAGAGCTCCAATCAGAGAGGTGGTCAGCACGGGGCAGCAGTGGGCCACAGGAGAGTGAGTGGTATAGATACTCCGACGGCCGTTTCGCCGTAAGGATTCTTCCGGGAGCATGATGCCGGCATCGGAGGACTCTTGCATACTTCAGCAACGTGGACCCAGATGAGAGGTGTTTTGGAGTGGTGATTCGTTAGTTCCCCCAACAGTCCCGCAGCTTCTCCAGTGGTATCATTGCAATAGGATAAAGATACCTTTATGTGATATTGATTTTTTATCTTCTTGTAAGTGGGCATTATTTACTATTTGAATAAACCCATTGTTTTTTATAATGCACTGTGCGCTGTTTTCTTGTTTGTTACTAAAATATTTTTTATGTATATTATTACTATTGATGGTACCAACACTTTTTTAGATTAATTTTTGTATACTTTATTTATAGATATTAGTATAATCACATTCATATTATTATGTATAACACTGGTTCACAAGTGGCGCTACTTTATTTGTATACATGTATACACGTATACACGTATACACGTATACACACATAGAGAGAGAGAGAGAGAGAGAGAGAGAGAGAGAGAGAGAGAGAGAGAGAGAGAGAGAGAGAGAGACGGAGACGAAATGACCTAGGCGCAAATATGCAGGGAGAGAATAAAAAGAGAGAAAAATATCATAGGGCAGTATATCAGAGCAAACGGGACTTAGGTGGTAAGATATGCACTTACACTTAGTCAGCAATTATTAGCCTTTAATCCACAATGGGACTCAGGAACTCTGCTGCTGATGATCTTCAATTTCGTGGTGTGTTCTCTTTTATCAGGCTGCACACGATACTTCAAACAGCTACTGCAGCATCATCATCATTCCGCTGCTGAAGGGCATCTTTCCACGGGATGGATCTCACGTAGGGAGGGGGGGGGGGAAGGGAAGGGGAACGGGAGGAAGGTAGTAGGGGGAAAAGGATATAGTGTAAAACCTTTAATAAAATTATATCTAAAAACAGCAATTGGTATCCCACTCACATGTGCTGAATTTAATTTGGGCAGTTGAGAGTTTAAAGTGAGTCTCTCACACTCATATCTCACAGACGCCGGTACACTGCACAGCTGATGTATCGGAGTCCTTCCGCATCACGTGTGTCGGCTCCGGTTCTCGCGAGAGTTCATCTCCCACAGTGCTCTGTAACAGCTTCTGCTACGGTGCAGAGGGTCTCTCCGCAGCGCGTCTCCAACTGCTCCACCAATATACATATGCAATATACATATGCAATATACATGACCAGTTGTAAATATAAAACATAAATATGAATCAAATCAAGAAATAAAAAAACGAATACTGTACAAACAATTGTTGAGAACCAATGAGAGAGAAATGACTTGTGATGATAATATTTAAAAGTTGTACAGATATTATAAATTATAAACAATTTTTTAAATACACATGAAAAATAAATGTGAATTATGCAAAATTAAATTAAATGTGTGAGTATATGATCTAATGAAAAAAATATTTGCATATATACATATCATAATATAATGAAATATCCAAAAATAATAAATGTATATGTAGCCAACAAGGGAGAGTAAAAATGACAAGTCTGTCAGACTAGATCGCTAATATTTAACATTCATTCAAACACTTGGAAGCAAGAGTATCAAGCCTAAAGATCCAGAAAGACTATTTTTTTTGCACAGAGGCCTGAATCTGTCACCTCCCAGCTGGGAGGATGGAACACATTCAATGCCCATAATGCTCAGAGCACCAGAATACTTATTGTGACTTTCTGAAAAGTGTCTAGCTACACTTAGGGGCCTATTCACAAAGCAGTGCTAAATTCAGTGCATTGCCGTACGACTTTGCATTATCGCACACTAAAACATGTGGGTAAAAATGGTATTCACTAAAAATGAATGCCAATTTTTAAAAGTTCGTAAAAAAAAATGCACTGTTGTATGACCATTTTTTTTTTATCAGTGCTATCGCGCTCAAAATCCTATCACGCGGCAACTGATAGAAAAAATTCAGCCTGGAAGAGCTGCATGGAGATGCTGCATCTCCATGCACAGCTCTTACAGGCGATCAACAGTTCAAATATTAATTTTAATCATAGTGTACGTGAGCAGGGTGTCTCCTGAGCTAAACTGCATTGATTTTCGCCTCGAGGACCCCCTACTTCCCGAGATAAAGGCCCCGGTATGTTCCTGATATAATACAGCTTCTAGTCCCTCTAGGCTGTAGTACATAGGGATTTGGGGGTTCGGCAAATGCCAGTACTGGTGCATTAGTGAGGCCAGCCTTGATGGCTTTAAAGCCTCCTCGCACTTGGGAGCCCATCTATCTCCAAATGGTTCATTCATCTTGAAAAATCTTGGCTGGTGGCTTCAGTGGTCATACTGGTTTATTGAGTCGGCGGGTAATCTTTTCTCAGTTGCTCAAGGCTGCAGTGACACACTATGGAAGTCTAACCCCAATTGTATGTAGCCCTTGTTCCCCCGTACCAGGAAAGGAACTACCAATGCTGCTATTACCTGTTGGCAACAAGGAGGCCTGAGTCTCCACCACTGGGAGGCTAGAGTGATTCTGGTTTGTCTTGGTGCAGAGCCTCCACCTGTAAGGGATACCAACGTGGTGGGATAAGCCCCTCACAGGAACAATGACAATAATACACACAGGCAAGTATATAACAACAACCTTTACTGAACGCAGACCACAGTACCCTGTACCCCACAGTATAACAATGCCCTAACCTGATACCACCAGTGAGTGTCCCCCAACATACATAGGGTGCTTGGCACCATTACCCTAATGTCCTTTTCCCCCAATGTCAGGGACCATCCAAACGTGTAGGAGATAGTGGAGTGTTGGTGCGCTTAGTTGAGGTACCTGCCGCTACTCCATTACTCAGTGCGGCCGACTTAGCAACAGGGATCCACTGATCCAGTGACGTCATCTGTGATGGCGTCCACCTCCACGTGGGTTGAATTCCGGCGTGGATAATATCACCATACAGAGTCTCTTACAACGGAGATGGTCTGGACCCAGAGAACAGGCCGCAATCACCATGCAGCATCCACACTGTGTCCCTGACACTAGACAGTACAAGAGGGAAGTGTCCCTAGCTAAGGGGGCCGTCCATGAAGCAACCACAAGCTACTGTGAGTCAGGGCCTAGTTGGGGCCTAAGGGGGGAGATCTGGCCTAGTCCAGGGAAGCACTGCTCCCTGGACACTACCTGCTCCTCTGAGGTCCCTCTTCCGACTAGCATGGTCCCACTGAGCATGCCAAATGTATCCAATCTCAGCTCCCTGCCTCAGTCCCTAAGGCTCATGGGACTTGTAGTCCCTTGAAGAGCCGGTTGGTGTACTAAGATGGCCGCCGACCTGAATAGATAGTGCACATGCCCGAGCTCTCAAAATGGCGATGCCCTACCGGTGTCCCACTGCAGAGCCTCCGGAGCACTCCCTACCATGCCAGCTCTCCTCGGCAACCTCCCTGCCGCACACTCACCCGAGGTGTCCCGATAGCTGTCCCCCTCACGCAGCCAGGAGGAAAGAGGGGATCCAGGCTACATATATGTCCCTAATATGCTCCAATATTCGTTCTCTAAGCGGACGAATGGTACACTCCACGTAATGTAAACCACAATTTATGAAACATGGAAATTTGAGTTAACCTTTATTATAAGAAAATAATTTCCAGTTTTATCATGGCTATAATGACATTCCTTCTACTGTAGCTGTCACAATTTAAAGAAGCCTTTTGGTTTAGAGGTTGCCAATTATTATTAGTGCTCTCTTGGTTTTCTCAACAGACTTGGTGCTAGTCTGTCCTTGAGATTATTGGCTTTGGTGAACACTCCCTGTAGCTTCTCCGGTAAAAAAAAAATTTTTAAAATATGATCCTGTTTTATAAAAACAAGGGTGTTGTTCCGCGCTGGGGATGCCACTGTAAAGAGTCCCTCTTGCAGCCGTTAGTCTAGGAGGGTTCCACACATCCCCTATAAAAGTGAGCTCCCACAAGGGGGGCTCACACGCAAGATCCTGTTTTAGGATATTCCAATGCTTACTGACAATATTTTTAATCCTGTATGTTTTAGAAGAATCTCTGTTGAATTGTGTGATAAAAGGAATTTTTTTTTTTTTTTGTCATTCTTTTTGCTTTCAGTTTTCAAAATTTCCCTTCTATCCAAAATTTCAGCTTAGCCTTTAGCCCCGTTTATTCCCAAGGGACTGAAGTTTCTTATCTACAGTACAAACTTTTTCTCCAAAATTAATGATTGTTCTTCAAATATTTCAAATTTGGAACCCAAAATTATTGTTGAACACAAAAACATTTTCCCACTCCCCAATGAATAGCTTGGTACAAACCTGATTTCCATGGCTGTGTTGTATATCTGTAGAAATATTTTGTCTTCAAACATGAAGTAATTATGTTCCAAGATATATTTAATCCCATCTGGGAAGAAATTGATTTGATCCTGCTTTAGACCATACCCTTCCGTGTGTTCAGACAGAATATAAACACGACACATCATAGGTTGTCCAAATAAAACCAGCCCTTCCAAATTATTGTTCACCTGTGTGAAGTCCTTTAGATAAAATTGTAATTTTATGACAGGCTTCAAAGATTGTATCTACATAGTGACAGATTAGAAGTTGCTGAATCTAGACCTGATATGATCAGCCTTCCCCATGGATGGCTCAAACTTGTGTAGATATTTGGTAAGGAATAAAATATGGGGATATGGGGGAACTGATGCGTATTCCTGGTCACTTATAATGCAAGCATTTTAACCAGTTCTTTTTTGTAAAAAAAAAGTGGTGCTAGTGCTCAGGGCCACGGACAGCTTTCCCAGGCCTAGGACTAGAGTTTCCATGGGGCCCCCATCCCCAATGTCAGCAGCCTTATGAGACCTCTATATCTCACACCCCTACCCTCTCCCTTCCCTCCCCTCTATTACACCCACACTTTCTCCCACAACCCACCTCTCTCTCACCCCCACACCTCTACCTTTCTCTCTTCCACATCCCACCTCTCTCTCACACACACCCACCTCTCTCCACCCCAAACCTCCACCTCTCTCTCCCCCCCAAACCTCCACCTCTCTCTACATCACCCCCTCACCTCTCTCTCTACCACACCCCACCTATCTCTCTCCCCCCAACACCTCTCTATCCCACCCCCACCTCTCTCTTCCACATCCCCATATCTTTGTCTCCCACACCCCCACTACTCTCTCTCCCATACCCCTACTTCTCTCTGTCCCCCACACCCCCACCCCTCTCTCTCTCTCTTCCAAATAATTCCCATTTATCTTAATGGGATTTTCTGTATTGATAAATCTAGTACGACAATTTTTCTGCCATAAGACTTTGATAAATGATCTTCAATTTCTACCAGACTTCTTTTTGTATTCCCTGCTCAGATCTATAAAACCATTCAGGGGGATTTCAAATCCCCAGTCAAATGGCTCAAATACAGTAATTTAATATCAAATATTATATTTAATAAATAAATATCTATAATCATACAGTACATGAAGCTGACAGCACATACAATGTATGAATGTGGCTTGGAAATGTGTCATAATAGATTGAATCGCTTAAGAGAACAGCTCATGTCAAGGTAAGAGGCACATGTGCTTTCAATAATCAAACCCCTGCATTTCTGACTCAGTCTTCTAAAAGGAAAAATATTTGAGAGAAAAGAGACCAGGAATAAACTGCACATACAGTCCCTTCTTTGAAGCTCTCAACGGATTATTATACATATGAAATCATTTTTGATTACTTCAGTATGAACTGCATTCCTTGCACTTTTAGTACATAATGCATGTTGGAATTCATTTATTATTTCCTGGCCCTTAATTGTCTGCTAAGTGTTTTTCTGTGTCTAGAATTTTATGCAATGAATAAACAACCAATAACAACACCAGGGCATCTTAAATAAAAGCAGTTGATCAATCATATCTGCTCTGAAGATTGAGAGGTTGCCATATCTACTGTGAATAATTCTGTCTCTTAGCACTTGCTGATGCACAAACAATAAGTTTATCTTAAAATGTTGAGCTTATGATTATTCCCAGACAAAACCTGCCCACATACAGTATATTGCTCAATCACCATTTCCTTTAACACATTCAGAATATAATAAGCATTGATCTCCATGGCAATCCTTAAACATATTTTGTTTTGTATAAATAACAGTGAGTGATTTATGTGTTGATGTAAGTCTCCCAGCGAGGGACAGCTATAGTTTTATACAATGGTCTATTGCCTATCGCTTATTATTGAATGTAATGTACAAGACTTCCAACTTGCACAAAAAGAACATTCATAATACCAAATGGAGTAAACATGCAGCATTTCAGGATTTGACCACTTAAGTGGATGCTTCTGATAAATTCAGATAATAAAGTTGTACTGTATCTTATTTTATTTAGGCTGTGTGGAATGGGGAAAATTGTTAAGAAGGATTTTGAGCACAACTTTTAAATACATCAAATGTATGAATACGGTACTGAAGAAGATAATCATTGTGAAGAGGAAGGTAAATCGTTGAACAAAGGGTTGTGTACTGAAACTGAAGTAAAAAACGTTGGAAATACATGAGAAAAATAAAATGCTTCTTTAGAAAAATGTAGTTACAAACAAAAATACAGTTATCACTCAATACCCAAAACATACAAATTAGTATCAGGCTCCAGGTGCGTACTGTAGGGAAAGAATAAGGCACAAACACAGATGGTGAACAGAGTCACCTAGATCCCTATTAGCACGCACTCATGGTGCACAAGTACAATTAACAAGGATAAATATCCACTGATTTAACAGGTGTTCCACTACCCCAATGAGGGTATAACTACCGTAACAGACGAACAGTCTGTATAGAACAGAAAATAAAAAAACTTTAACGTTGACAAATAGTCACGCCGAAACAAGTGTAGGTATATACATGTATGTAGCCCCTGTAAGTAAGAGCGGGCTACTTATTCTTCTCCTACTGGATAGGTAAGGGCAGGCGCCAGTAGTAACCATGGGTTTTCCCCCCTCACCAAGCCCTGCCTGGAGTGATAGAGGGGAGGTTCTGCTGACATCACAAGGGGCAGGGCTGGATCTATTTAGTGGGCTGTCCTGTGTGTGTCTGTGTCAGTCTGTGGATGTCAGTTCTGGAAGGGGTTGAGTCTGTGGAGTTGGAGTGTCTGGCTGGTGTGTCAGAATCTGGAGAGGAGAGTGGCAGTCCTGTATGGTGACAGGAGAAGCCATGCTGAGAGTGCTTGGAAGAGATACTCAGAGCCCCTCTGAGTAGAGCGGACAGAACTTTAGAGATGACCAATGCCCCTCACCCTGTTCAGGGGGTGAGGGGAAAGACATCTAGCCTCACCCATAGGGCCTACCCTGGGGGTGGAGGCAGGGGTATTGCAGCCCCAACCAGGCCATCCTGCAGGGTACATTCCAGCAAAGGTAAGTATGGTTAAGAGTGCGGTTTATAGTAACATACACACTACTGCACCGACACACTTTATTCGAGCAAATACCCAGATATGTAACATCGCAGATACTGGAATGCGCCGTCCTCACCTCTGACAGCCCCGTTGCGTTTGCTTCCCAGCCTGGGTTCATGCCTGGTGGTGACGGGCGGCTGATCTGTTAAATGATAATGATTGGATTTAATAGGCCTGCATGCTTCGCGGTGTCTACCAGATGGCACATAAATTCATGAATTGTAATGCCAGTATATATATATATTAGTCACTGTGCAGTATTGGACAGCCAGCGGGAATAAAATGCTTCAATCCCTGCCTGGAAAATAACCCAATGCACTCGGGCAGAAAACAGTCACAAACCTCAATACACCCGGGTATACCCGAATTCGTGGGACTAGACGAACTCGAATAAAGTGTGTCGCCAGTGTATGTGTGCAGGCAGTATATGATAGTACAATGGTATACACCTATACACATCAAGATGCCACTGCCTGTAAGCACCCCAGCACTCAACCTCAGAACTAGTAGTATCAGAAAGCTGCTGCCGCAGCACCACAATGTCAGCAGTGTCTGAATATACAACCGTATCTCCAAGCAGGGTGAGAGGATCTCCCGCTACCACCGTCCTGAGCACCGTCCCGCTCGCAGGCGCCACAACCGTAATGTCACTGCACCCGACGCCGTTTCGTGTCGCAAGACACTTCTTCAGGGGGAGGAGCTACATACCGGTCGCGTCATGCATAGTATATACCCTACAAAGTGGGTGGGACTAGTATGACAAGACCATTCATAGTAGTGGTGTAATACAATTATTGGTAACAGCTTTGTTAGTGACACAATCCATCCCTTAATAGGTGAGTAAACCAAAACAAACATACACAAAAACATAAACGTAAAGAGGTATAAATATTTTCTCACTGGCAGTGTAGTGTAACCAGAGTATGGAGGGAAAGAGGAAGGGGGATTCCTAATGGTAATCTGGTATAACATAACAAGAATAGTATATCATGATTGTTGTAGGAATGTACTGACCTACACGACCTGCCCCCCAAGGGGGGGGGGGCAAAACGGGTCTCTAGTTTTTCGGACCTGTATAGGAGCTTTAGCACCCAAACTAATGTGTGGTGGGAAATCACTAGTTTGGAAAACTACTTACTATCTGATTTGGTCCCTAGAGGCTTACGTGTGTATCTATCTCCATCTCATCAAATCAATGATGATGCTTTTATTAAGGCATGGGAAAGCATTTTATTGACCTGTTCATGTGATTTGATGCGATTACTCATCAAACATGAATCCAGTGGATTGGAAGTTATCAACTCAGATCTTGATAAACTACTTGGAAATATTAATGTATGGCAACATAAACCTGACTTTGAGATGCTAGAAATGAAGCTAAAAACTGATATTGAGAAATTGAGGGCAGACATTACTGATAGGAAACAGCGTAGGTTTAGGAGGAATTTTACTGACTTCAAAGACAACAAAGTATTTAGACAGAAGTTTAAACGTTTTAATCCCACTAAACAGGTTGGTATTACTCAATCCTCAAGCGAATGTGAGGCATCACAAAGTGATATTGAGTCAAACGCCTCCTCCTCACGTGTTGATCATGTACTTCCCATTCTAGGACAAAGACCAACTACATCTACCCTCACTACTATGTCTTTTTTAGAACGACTGGGCCTCAACCACAGTGTGCTAGGACCAGAAAGACAAGGGCAGAGTCACTAAGAGACAGAGGGAGATGGGGGTATACAGGACAGTTGAACAAGAAAGCACCCAAGAGGGGGCAGAAGACAGGTCACAAGTGATCAAATTATTTAATAGGTCCCTAGATCAGGATCATATTTCAGTCCTATCAAGGGTTCTGACATTTTGCCCTACAGGTAGGCTTGACAAATTTGAATGCATTAAAGATCTTAATTTGTTTGCACGGAAGTTATGCCTACATACGTTTTTCACATGCCGTCAATAGCTAGCTACCACCAATACCCCACTGGAAGATTTTGATAATAGAGATCATGCCCTATTACAATTGTTGTAGGGTCTTATTGAAACAAATGAATGGCCATTGGGTCAAGAGCCCTTTACTGACCTCAAACCAAAGTCAAGCTTCACACCCCCCATTGAATCTTGCTCTAATGTCGATGTTTTTACAAAATTGGTAACTCAAGAGATTATGTCAATTAATGATAGGAACAGAGGCCATAACCTTACACTAAGTGAACACACTGCTTTGATGGATCTGGCAAATGACAGCTCCATTGTTATCAAACCCTCAGATAAGGGGGGCAATGTTGTCCTTCTGAATAAAGAGGCTTATGTGAAGGAGGGGCTGAGACTCCTTTCAGACACGAAGTGCTATCAGGTTTTGGCCACCGACCCTACCAAACAGTTCTCAGAATTTTTTTTACAGGTACTGAAAGAAGGCTTGGACAATAAAGTTATATCCAAGAATGAATTTAACTTCATGCTAATAAAAAATCCCACAGTAGCTACATTCTACTACCTACCAAAAATACATAAAAATAAGGATCCCCCACCGGGGAGACCTATTGTATCTGGAGTGGATAGTTTAACATCAAACATAAGCATATACTTGGATGAGTTCCTGAGACCTTTTGTGGGATCCCTTCCATCTCATCTTAAAGATACCACTGATGTTCTGATGAGGTTGGAGGATATTCAGGTTGAACCCCATGTACTATTGGTGGGCATTGATGTAGAGAGCCTGTATACTAGTATCTTGCATGAAGTTGGATTACAGGCCATCTCACATTTTCATAGGGCACGGGATACACATTCGGGCCAGCAAAATGCATTTGTTATGAAACGACTTCAATTTACCCTCACGAATAATTTTTTTCTATTCAATGAGAAAATTTACCATTAGGTACAGGGTACCGCCATGGGCACCGCCTGTGCTCCCACCTACGCAAACCTATATTTGGGATGGTGGGAGGAGACGATGGTGTTAATGGACGATTATCTTGAGTTCACGGCACATGTGCTGGTTTGGATTAGATATTTAGATGATATACTACTCCTGTGGGATGGCACGGAAGATCTACTGATACGGTTTATTAACACACTAAATACCATTGATATTAACTTGAAACTTACCTACCAGTCAAGTGCCCACAGTATCGACTTCCTTGATATTACCATTACTAAAAACAGGGAGGGTAACCTTGAAAGTATAACCTTTCGTAAGCCTACGTCTACTAACAGTCTTCTTTTGGCTACCAGCCATCACCCTTCTCACATGGTCAATAGAATCCCTATTGGCTAATTTTTGCATTTAAGACGAAACTGTTCCACTACTACTGAATTCCAACTACAGGCAGTGGACATGAAGGGACGCTTTATAGAGAGAGGGTACAGCAATAAAGTGGTAAAGCGGGCGTACCGCAGGGCTTTGTTAACATCTAGACACACACTCCTTGGACAACAACGGGTTCCTAAACCATTGGGGGATACTGTCATTAGATTTATCAGCACCTATAATGATAAGTGGGGACTGATATGTCAGAGCCAGTCAAGGCATTGGCACATTTTGAAAGAAGACAATGAGCTACAAAAGGTCTTAAAACCAACCCCCAATATGGTATGTAGGCGGACCAGGAACATTCGGGATATCCTGGTACATAGCCATTTTAAGCACACACTTACCAGGACCTGGTTAGGACCCAAACCGAAGGGGTTCTATCCCTGTGGTCATTGTAAGGGATGCCCCTCCATGATTAAATCACAGAACTTCACAGACTCTAACAATTCCCACATATTTCCCATCAAGACATTCATCAACTATCTCACAACTGGGGTCATTTATTTGATCACATGACATGACACATAGGCCTCTCAAAGTTAGAGTCCTGGAGCATCTTGGCTCGGTACGCAACAAACGGGATACACCTGTAGCGCGTCATATAAATGAAATACATGGGGACGAGACAGGGGTTCTATCATTTATAGGAATTGAACATGTACCATGGGGCCCCCGTAAGGGAGACTGGGATCGCAAACTTTTGCAACATGAATGTAGATGGATTCACACACTGGGCACGAAAGCACCATCAGGCTTGAATGAGGGTTTCATTTATTCCTCATTCATTTAGGACGTATCATGTTCATTTCCATTTATTTCTATAAATTGGGGTAGAGGGAACCAGGTATACAGTTTAATTTAATTTTAGAGATCCGTTTTGATTGTGTAGGTCAGTACAGTCCTACGACACTGATATACAATTTCTACTTACTTACCTCCTATCTAGCTGACTTTGGTAATATTATATGGCCAATAATGTGTGTATACTTAGCTACACCTCCTGTTTGGGTTCATGCCAACATGTATCCCTGGGTACAAGTGCCTAACAAAGGATAATGTATACCATGGCTGTTATCATTTACACTCTGATTAGTTCAATTATCAATGGCTATGTGGGGTAAAGGGAATTATGTATACAGCTTAAAACTAGAGACCCGTTTTGACCCCCCCGTGTAAGTCAGTACATTCCTACAACAATCATGATATACTATTCTTGTTATGTTATACCAGATTACCATTAGGAATCCCCCTTCCTCTTTCCCTCCATACTCTGGTTACACTACACTGCCAGTGAGAAAATATATATACCTCTTTACGTTTATGTTTTTGTGTATGTTTGTTTTGGTTTACTCACCTATTAAGGGATGGATTGTGTCACTAACAAAGCTGTTACCAATAATTGTATTACACCACTACTATGATTGGTCTTGTCATACTAGTCCCACCCACTTTGAAGGGTATATACTATGCATGACACGACCGGTATGTAGCTGATTGATTTCACCACCAGTTTCCTACCTGGCACCCTCCCCTCAGGGGATCATTTTTATTCCTCTTTTAAATCACATGTACATACCTACACTTGTTTCGGCGTGACTATTTGTCAACATTAAAGTTTTGTTATGTTCTGTTCGTCTGTTACGGTAGTTATACCGTCATTGGGGTAGTGGGACACCTGTTAAATCAGTGGATATTTATCCTTGTTAATTGTTCTTGTGCATCATGATTGCATGCTAATAGGGATCTAGGTGACTCTGTTCACCATCTTTGTTTATGAAAAAATGTAGTACTAAGAAAATGGTAGAGATTATTATAAGAAAAAGTAGAAATTATTGGTATGGGAAGAAGAGAATCCTAAATAAACTAAAATTTGAGTCAGTGGTCAGTTTTTTATGTTTATATTCAGTGCTTGACAAATCACCCAAAAATCTACTCGCCAAACCAAAAAATCTACTCGCCACCTAGTCCCGCCCCTAGTCCCGCCCCCAACCCCGCCTCTAGTCCCGCCCCCAGCCACGCATTTTTAAAAAAGCCATAAATTAAATAAATTGAATAAATTCCTAGTAAGAACATTCGTTTTTGATATTAGTTTATTTATTGTATTACATTATACTACAATTAGTCCTTGTTGTGTGTGTGTGTGTGTGTATAAATGTCAAATCTAGAAAAAAAAAGCCAGATGTGGATGACCAGTTTCCTGCACCCCTTAACTAGTGTCTGGATGCCCCGCTTCACAATATTTAAAGCAGCAATCCCGTCTGGGATCTTACCTGATCCGCAGTCCCTCAATGTCCAGGTACCCTCATTCCCGCAATGTTATACATTGGAGGGGAGGTGTTCGTTACCTGTCTTCTGGGTTAGGGGGGGTTCGATGTCTTCCGTGTGAAGCTTGAGTCAGATCTGGAAGTAAGCAGTATAGGTTATTTCAGTGTAGTATAGGGCAGTTAAGATATTCAGATCCATAGTGTGAGAGTGTGTGGGGGAGAGAGCGAGAGTGTGTGGGGGAGAGAGAGAGAGAGTGTGGGAGAGAGTGAGAGAGAGAGAGAGAGAGTGGGAGAGAGAGAGAGTGAGAGAGAGAGAGAGAGTGGGAGAGAGAGAGAGTGGGAGAGAGAGAGAGTGGGAGAGACCGCGAGAGAGTTGGACCTACAGATCTGCGCTGTGTTCGCGACCGAGATATAGTGTATATATACAGAGAAAGAGTGGGAAGAGACAGGCGGAGTAGAATAAGTGGGAGGAGACAGAAAGAGAGTTGGGGGAGATACAGACAAAGTGGGAGCAAAGAGATGGGAGAGACAGAGAATAGTGGGAGAGACAGAGAGAGGAAGTGGAGAGACAGAGAGAAGAGTGGGCAGAGACAGAGCAATGCGGGGAAGAAAGGTAGAGGAAGACTAGAGAGAGAGTGGGAGAGACAGAAGAGATAGTGTGGAGAAGAGAGAGAGAGGACGAGAGAGCGAGAGAGACAGAGAGAGAGACAGAGAGAGAGACAGAGAAGAGACAGAGAGAGACAGAGAGAGCAGAAGCAGTCGAGAGCAGAGAGAGACAGATAGAGACAGATAAAGAGACGTCAAGGGCCGTGACGTTGACGCTGCTCCGCGCTGATTGGATGTTTTCAGCCGACAGTGCTCTGAAAAACAGCTTGGCTTCGGCTGAAAAACTCCAGCGCCTAGCAACCCTGCGGACGCTGCGGTGAGCCCCCTCATTGAGTATGCAGTCTCAGCGCGGACCGTCCGCACGGCTCAGCCGCGGCCTGTCCTTCTATGGACTCCGCCAGAGAGACATATAAGAGAGAGACAGATAGAGAGAGACCGATAGAGAAGACAGACAGAAGAGACAGTACAGAGAAGACAGAGACAAGAGAGACAGACAGAGAGAACAGACAGAGAGAGACAGACAGAGCAGAGACAGACAGAAAGACCAGAGAGAGAGACAGAGAGAGAGACAGACAGAGAGAGACAGACAGAGAGGACATACAGAGAGAGACAGACAGAGACAGACAGAGAGAGACAGACAGAGAGACGACAGACAGAGAGAGACACACAGAAAAAGAGAGGACACACAGAAAAGAGAACACAGAAAAAGAGACACACAGAAAAAGAGAGACACCAAAATGAGAGACAAAAAAAGGAGACACAGAACACACACAGAGAGAATGAGAGACCAAGACAGAGACGGGTGCGAGGACGACACAGGGAGAGGGCGACAGGAGAGATAAGGTGAGGGCGACACAGGGAGGTGACACTCACAGACACACACTCGACTCTCCCACGCATCCTCACATACACTCAGACACTCACGCAGAGACACACAACACTCACGCAGAAACTCAGAACACACACTCAGAGACCTACTCACACACACACATCACACAGACCGGCACTCCACACGGCACACACAACAACACAGGCACACTGGCACAGACATCACAGTGCACACGCAGAACACACAGGCACCCTCCAGACAACAACCACAGCACCGTACAGCAACACTACAGGACACACATGCACACCCCATACCACCAAGGCCACACTCACGACACAGGCACACACTCACAGACACAACCAGCACACTCACAGGACACACAGGCACACTCACACGACATACACACAGACACCAGGCCACCACCATACACTATCACACAGGCACACTCACAACCACAAGGTCACACCTGACAGACCACAGACACACAGGCACACTCCACAGCACAGGCTCACACGACACCACAGGCACACTTCAACGACACCAGCACACTCACAGACACACAGTGCACAACTGACAGACAACAAACACACACACACAAATCAGGCAACACTGACAGCACACTCACACCACACTGCACACTCAGCAGACACAACAGGTTCCCACACACAGACACGACAGCACATACAGCATTGACACACACAGGCACACTGAACAGACACACACACAGGCACCACTGACAGACCACACACAGAGCACACAGCACACTCACAGGCACACTCACAGAGCAACACAGGCACACTCACAGACACTCACACACTCAGTCTGTCACTCACACACTCCCCGGGTCACACGTGGCAGCAGTGGTGTCTCCGCACGGCAGTGGGCCTCTCCAAGACCGGGGACAACAGCGCAGCGTAGCCTCAGCATCACAGCAGCAGCAGGTCCCCCCCAGTCCCCCCCCAGGTCCACGCTCCCCCACCCGACACCCCCGGGCAGCATCGAGGATCGGGGGCATGTGATTAGGGGGAGATCAGGCAGGAGTCGGACTGGCGCAGAGCCGCACCTGGGGAAGCTGGGTTGGCACTTCCCCCTCCGTCCACGTGGGGAGCGGAGGGTGCGGGGGGGCTGGATCGCGCGCTGTTTTGGGGCTTTCCCCCCTCCGTCCCACTGAGGAGCAGGGGGGAGGTTTGTGGGGCTGGAATCGCGCTGGTGGCTTGTTTTGGGCTCCCCCTCCGTCCCACGTGGGGAGCGGAGGGGGGAGGGTGTGGGGGCTGGATCGCGCGCGAGGCTTGTTTTGGGGCTTCCCCCTCCGTCCCACCGTGGGAGCGGAGGGGGGGGGCTGGTTCCCCGCGGGGCTTGGTTGGGCTTCCCCCTCCGTCCCACGTGGGGAGTGGGGGGGGGAGGATGCGGGGGATTCTGGGTTGCTGGGGGAACGCAGCGCAAATGGCAGACACTCTCGCTTGCCTGTGCCGCGCGCGGGACCACAGGATTTGCCGCCATTTTTTTTTAACTTTTTTTTAACCCAATAGGGAGGGGGGATTATTTATTTATTTATTTAAAAAAAAAAAAAAAAAAATTGGCACGAGCAGGGGAAATCATTGAGCTGCAGCACGGGTCGCCAGCTGCCTAAATCCACTCGCAACGGGCGACAGGTTATCATTATTTGTCGAGCACTGTTTATATTTATAGGGTAAATTAAAATGTTTTTATCATAGCTTTATCGCAGGAACATTTTAGGATTACCCATTGATGCTAATGATATCTGGTTTAGGTGATCACTGATCAGCGAAGACACAACATCAAAACATTTTATTAATATGTAATAGTAATACTCTATCTATTTGATCAAGTCTATTAACAATTACAGTTCTTCATCAACTCACAATGGGGTCTTGTCATGAGTAAGTGAAAATGAAAGTCTTTTCCCTTGGTCAGGACTGCACGAAAATGCACAACCCGGGGAGAATTTGGCCAACGCCCTGAATTACGAAGTCCCAGCAAATAGATACACGAGCGCTCGGAGAAATTAAGATTTCAGACACAAAGCAGTTCTTCTTCCTCACTTCTAATTTATTAAGGTTTACAAGCAGCTTTTATAAGTATTTACAAAGGCGTTTCTAGGACATAACAGAAAATACAATCATCAGCATTATTTCTGGTAGAAACCAGAATTTAAGGTCTACGTGTCTTTCTTAGCTTGTTATCTGTAAAGAAGACCTTGTTTATGTTCACCTAGCTGGGGTCTTCAGCTGTGGCTTGTTTACTTAACAAGCATCTTAAAAGAAAAGATAAGGATTCTTGCTGAGTACAAAACAGGTTCAAAGTTCAGTCTTCTAAAAAGGCTAAGTTGAAACTGGAACTGACAGCTTCACAAAATGGAGGACAGACAACATGGAGGACAGACTAATAATTTTAATCCTAATAGTAAGAATCCCAGTTTTGAAAGAACTGTGAGGGTGATTCACAAGGCTTCAATAACATGTATCGTGATCAATCGGCGTTATCTGCCATTGACTTGAATGATCAATCTCTTAAACCCTTATGTAATAAATCCTAAAGCCATCAATGGACTAGCAATGGCCTGGTATTTACCATAATCAGTTGCTTCAGAGCTTATAAGACATTAAAAGTCTTTATGTTAGAGCATACAGGAACTTTGAATTGTGACACAAAAATGCTATGAATATAGCTGATCACCCTGTCAGCAGGACAAAGTAATTTTAAGGGGAGTCACAAATGATGTATACAGGATAGTGTACTGTACTCTATATGATGATGAGATTTTAAAAAATGAGAACAATCTGAAATAGACAAATTATTTAATTATGTGGTGGTCTTTATAGAGATTACAAGAGAAGAACAGGAAAATTATAGCATTTGTGAATATTATTTTTACTGGTCTCATTTATTGTGCAGTTCCTTAACCAATGCAACGAAGCCCCGATACATCAAATTCCATTAACATAGAGTCAATATTGTACCCGGTAAAAAAAAACGCATCTTATTTATGCAATTTTAAGATGTATATGTTAACATTGTGGAAATCATTTTCTGGGTGCGAGAATTAGCGCAACTGTTAATAATGTGTTAATTACCGCATTGCATCGCTTATACATTTTTAATCACAGGCTTCTGTAATATCCATTATTACATAACTCAATGATAGAAATAAAATTAACCCCTTTGATGCATGTGATCTGTGATTACCAAGGTATACCACAATCACAATTGAGGGCCTAGGTAGCCACAGTGACAAGCAATGGATTTAATGACTATTTTGATTATGGTTTTTTTAATGTATTTATTTTAAATATTTGATATGTAGATGCTTTACAATGGGCAAAGCTCTATTAGCAATATTTGGCTAAAGGGCTATTGCCCATTAGTCTAGGGGAGGGGTAGGTTTGTTGGGGGGTGTGGGATGGCTGCCAGTGGGGGGGGTGGCAGAAGATAAACCCTTTATTACCTTAGCAGTTGCTTACTGACCATTAGTATAGAGGATGGGAGTTAGGTTTGTTTGGTGTAGACGGGGGTAGCAGGTGGGTGAAGTGGGTAACCCCTTGATTACCTTAGAGGTTAGTAAAGCATTGTATAACAACGATTTTTTTAAGCTCTTTCTCTCCCCCTCTCCCGCCCCATAATTGCTAATTTTGCTGTTTTATTGTTATACTTTTTAATGTTTTACAAGTAAAGATGGGGGAGCACAATTTGAGGAAAAAGGAAAGTTGATGATATGTCCTATTTGACTGATGATCAGTGTGGTGAGAAACACCTCTATTGAAGTATCGGTCTATGGAGTGGACTCCATGGATGGGAGGCGAACATACAATGGTGTGTGTATGTAGGTGGAAAAATAAAATAATAATAAATAACTTACACGGCCTTGTGTAAGTTCTATCACATCAAGGTTTCTTTGGGATCACAAATCTTCTTTGTGATGTAGGTTCTCCTTCTGTCGGATCTTCTCTCCTCGTTGTGCCTTCAGATTTCTTCGTTAGATGGATTTCCCCTTCCAGGAGGTTTTCCTCTCGTGAAAATGAAAAGGTGATTAGATCAATACAAATATACAGCAGCTGCGGTGTAGGGGAGGGTGATAAAGCAATATACTATTGCAATACAGTGGTATAATAAGACACTCACATGGGCCATCTCTATCTCTTTTTACTCCCCTTCACCTCAAACATCAGGTGACTCCCAGGTTACATACACACAATTATGTGCAATTATTTGCGAGATATCTACAGACACCACCATCTGAAGCCCTGTATCAATCTCCTACACGGGCATATCATCAACTTTCCTTTTTCCTCAAATTGTGCTCCCCCATCTTTTCTTGTATTCCATTGTCATCAAGAGTCCTGGATAGATCCTGCTGGGGTTCCGAGTCACACGAGGACATCATAAGAACATTATTCTAAGGCTGTTTTACACCCCCTTTTTTACTTCACCATCTAACTCTAACATCCTATACACATCTTATAGAGATAGCGCCTGGGTACTTTTTCGAATAAACTTTTTAATGTTTACTGTTGTTTCTATATTATTTTTTAATATTTGTTTGCTTCAAATACTTTTTTCATAATTATTCAAAACAGTGTTTCACAGACACATAAATATTTATTAATATAAAACAATATATATAAACCCTAATCTACCACCCACCCATCCACTGCTACCACCCACCCATCCACTGCTAAATCCACTGCTCCCACCCACCCATCCACTGCTCTCACCCACCCTTCCACTACTCCCACCCACTATTCCACTACAATACACTACTCTCACCCAACTCCCACCCACTCATCCACATCTCGCACCCACTATTCCACTACTCCCTCCCACCCATCCACTATTCAAACCTACCCATCCACTACTCCCACCCACTCATCCACTAGTCCCACCTATACACTAATCCCACCCACCCATACACTACTCCCACCCACTATTCCACTACTCGCTCCCACCCATCCATCCACTACTGCCACCCACCCGTCCACTACTCCAACCCACCCATCCACTACTCCCACCTCTCCTCCAGTAGTCCCACCCACCTATCCACTACGCTGACCCACCCACCCACTACGCTGACCCACCCACCCACTACTCCCACACACTACTCCCACCCACCCTTAACCTCCTCTAAACTACTATCTCTTTACTACATTATTAGATGTAATATAAATTTCACCGTGTTTTGCCCCAGAAATTGACAAAGGGGTGCTATTTGTGCACTGGTAGATAGATAGAAATTTCAAAGGAATCTAATGACCTACAGTAGACAACAGGATTTCTAGAATGAAATGTACCATTTGTGTACCACCCGGGGCTATTAATATTTAACCTTTAATAGACATGCAGTATAAAAAAAAAGTGCGCATCTGCGAGCATATCAATGGGATCAAAAATGCACAATTGAATTTGGATAGGGGCAAAACTATTCATAATCTAGCCCAGCATTTTTTAACTCACCATGATGGGAAAGTGGACAGTTTTCACTTTCGAGGTATTGAGGTGATCCCCAGACACCCTAGGAGAGGGGATAGGGATAATTTCCTTCTCCGTAGGGAACAATACTGGATTTATACTTTGGGTAGTAAATCCCCTGGTGGACTTAATGAACTTATAGAATTGGCTCCATTTTTTAAATAAGATCAATCAATATATGATCCCTAGCCAACTGTCCACTAACCTTTTAATGTTTTACATTACATTATTTTTCACACTAGAGTGACCCTTTCTTCTTTTTCTGTATTATGAATGAGGGGTACTTTATGTGATTATGGCAAGTCTGTTTAACATTATGTGCACTTATTTTATCCTGAACAGTTAATATTTAACTGAATACCACGAAAGCTTAATATATGAGTTTTATTAAGTGCATCACGTTGTTTATTACTATTATTTTCTGTTTATAGTCATAATTTAACATTCATGTTATTAATTTATTACGTTTGAGAAATTAGATTGTATTTTATTTGTATACAAGAGAAAAAGAAAACCTAGGGTGTAAGCAGTAATCCCAACTGAATGAATAGTGATAATGTTAAAATACTTTATTTGCAAACAATGAATAAAAAAAATGGGGTTTAAAATAAAGAATATATCCAACAGCACGTGACTGTGATCATTTATAACATAACTATGAGTAGTTAAGTAGTATAAACATATGGCGATCCTTTATAGATATTCATTGTCAGACATATGTTAGTATATGTGCTCTATCTGTTATATCTATCTGATCACATTACCTTGTTGATTAGGGGGTCCGTGTGGGCTACCGGTCTACACTGACTTCACTGCAAGCACTTTCCTCCTGCTGGGGATCTGCCTTAATCAGCTGTTTCATTCCAGAGTGATCGCGAGTGAACTCAGGCCTGGGACCCGCTGCGCTCGTTGGCGCGGGCGGCAATGTCGCGAGTTCCCCACCAGCAGGGGAATCCTCGCGAGTCGGTCCCGGTCCCCACTGGCTGCACAGCTGATCACACGCTGTGGCGCGTCAGCCGCTAGGAGACACCACAGAATGGTGTTTCCTAGCTTCGACGCGTCACATGGTGTGGCTGTGAGCCAATGGGGAGGGGAGGCTGCGGGAGGAGGAGAGGCTTCGGGGAGCGGGGAGGAGTGTGGAGTGAAAGCAGGTGAGTGCCTGTGTGTGTGTGTATGTGTGTGCCTGAGTGCCTGTCTGTGTGTGTGTGTGTGTGTGTGTATGAGTGTGTGTATGTGTGTGCCTGTCTGTGTGCGTGCCTGTCTCTGTCTGTGTGTGTGTGTATGAGTGCGTGAGTGCCTGCCTGTGTGCGTGTGTGTGTTTTTTTTACTTACCTGCAGCCCGTGGCAGCCCGTGGAGGGAGGGGGGGGAAGAGTAGCAGGTCCCTCCGCACAAGCCACGCCCCCCCTCCCTGTCAATCCTCCCAGTCAATCCTCCCAGTCAATCCTCCCAGTCAATCCTCCCACCTCCCGCTCCGGCCCCTCACGTCATGGCCGCGCCCCCTCACGTCATGGCCGCGCCCCCCCCGACCCGTTTGGCCACGCCCCTCCCGCTCCGAGAAAAGCATCCTGTAGACCGCAGATCGCGGTACAGCGAGTTGCACGCGCCGCCGGCAAGCAAGCCAGCCGTGCGGACGCGTGCAACGGGACCTTAGCCTCAGCCTGTATTGAATGCTTACCCTATCTGAGGAGATCTTAATTGGACAATCACTGTCTATCACTTACATTCCGGGCTGACAGGGTTCAAAGGGATTTCTGGTGCTCCGTTCGTGAGAATATCTCGGATCAGCAGTCTATTAGTGTTACTTTTGCATTTACCTACTAATACTTCCCCAATTGGGAGGGTTTGTGTGGGTAACGGTATATACTACTTACCTCTGCAAATAATACCTACCACATGTTGAAGGTATATACGATCAGCTGTCCATGCCTTCAGCACGGCTTAGCTGCATATCGGTGTTCTTACTGCCATTACCTACCAATATTTCCCTGACTAGGAGGATCTATGTGGGTTAATGGTATATACTACATTTACCACTGCAACTAATACCTACCGTATGCTAAGGGTATACACCATTAACTGCTTATGTTTTTACTGAGGATGCACAAGTACCTTCTCTATTAGCCCAGTAGCCAAGTCCTATAAATTGTTTATGATACCTAGGTTTAAACTATATGCCATGGTACCCCATTGAGGGTGTTCACACTAATCTTTTTATTACGCATATACCTGCAGTCCTTGGATATACGGCTTAAGGGGCTTTTAGTTACTAAGTGCCTCCACTAGTAATACCCTTACGGAACAGCTGTACTCAGTGTGTAGATGACTGGGGTTTTACCCACCAGCCACTCACTATTGTAAATAACAGGTAGTCACACACATATCTCTGCTCTGTTTGCCTAGATGTATTAATATATACACCATTAATGTCACCATATACTCAGAGCGCTTACAATTATTCGTTCTGACAATACACATTTATTTATTTGGATGAGACATTATTTGTATGGTGGTTGTATCACGACCCTACCTCCATATCTGTAGGAGGCTATATTTATAGCACAAGATCCTGAATATCTATCAAGGATCTCCATATGTTTATACTAGTTAACTACTCATAGTTATGTTATAAATGATCACAGTCACGTGCTGTTTGATATATTCTTTATTTTAAACCCCATTTTTTATTCATTGTTTGCAAATAAAGTATTTTAACATTATCACTATTCATTCAGTTGTGCTTGAGTGCTTACACACTAGGTTTTCATTTTCTCTTGTACACATCCATTCCTTACCTAGTTAGCACTTCACCGTGGTTCAAATTTAGCTGTGCGGGAGTTCCCTTTATGTATTGTATTTTATTTATTATAAATTTTACTTTCACTTTTTTTATATATTATATTTTTTTATATATTATATTCTATAAATAAATTTATTTTTATTCTTATACATAATCCATGTTTAGGTACATTAGTATAAATATTATGTATTATTATGATGAATTTATATTATTTATATTATTGTTAACAATGCGTGGTTCATTTGATATATAACAGGTTTCAAATAAGGGTCCTGCGAGTTTATCTCTCCCCATGGTATAATTTATGCAAGTTGTGATGAGATGCACACATATATATATATATTTATTTTTAAAGGAATTTCATCTCTTGCAAGTTTATATATATTCATACCTACATTTTTGTATATAGCAATTAAATGTGTTTTTTTTATATACCGAATTTTTTTTTATATACCGAATTTTAGTATTTCATTGGTAGATTATAATTAATATTATTATTAATATACATGTAAGGTTTTTCTGGGTCCTGCGAGCTCAGCTCTGACCCCTGTGTTTATTGATGCAAGCTGTGATGGGTTGGTTGTATTTGTATCCACCATCTATTGCAATTATTATTATATTCATATATTCTCCAAGGGTTCTATATTTTAGTCCTTTATGAATTGCACAAACATATTCTCTTTATGTTTCTAATGTTTGACAAATTCTCTTTATGTTTCTAGTGTTTATGTTTCTAGTGTTTGTCCAATTGTATGAAGTTTTTTCATTTGTTTTTAGTCTGTTCAATTGTCATGTTTAGTACACTGATTGTAAGGTTGTATCACCTGATTTAGGAGTGGTTGCGATTGGTTGATACATTAATCTATAGAGGTATTTAACCATCACCATGCAACCACATGACCATGCCCTGAAGAAGTGTCATCTGACACGAAACGCGTAGGTGGTGACATCATACGCAACGACGTTGCGTCCGTGACGACGGACTTCCGTGCTGCTGCCCCAGGACACCACGAGAACGCTACTAGGGGATTTTTGAGATACAAGGTCTGTTTTATACCAACCAGGCAACTGAGTGCTCTCTACCCCTTTACCAACTAGGGTGTTCCCTCATAGTACCTTGGGTGTTAGTACCCTGCCCTCTGTGGATGTCACGGGCGTTATCTGATCTATCGCTTTAGAATGTAGTGTCATAGACTCTCATTGCAATACAATTTATTGTGGCATTTTCTGTGTTTTTTACTATAAAGATAGTGTATTAATCTCGGTTCTCTGGTTCTTTTTCTCATGTGCTCCTATTTTTGTGTTTATATAACCTTTAATAGACATGTATTGATAAAATAAAATAAAAACTCACAAAAAAAATAATAAGGTGATATTGAAGAGAAATACTGCACCGACACACTTTATTCGAGCAAATACCCAGTATGTACCTGGCAGATACCTGGAATGCGCCGCTCCTCACCTCTGACAAGCCCCGTTGCGTTTGCCTTCCCAGCCTGGGTTCATGCCTGGCTGACGGGCGGCTGATCTGTTAAATGATAATGATTAGGATTTAATAGGCTGCAATGCTTCGCGTGTCTACCAGATGGCATAAATTCATGAATTGTAATGCAGTATATATATATATATACTGTGCAGTATTGCAGCCAGCGGGAATAAAATGCTTCAATCCCTGCCTGGAAAATACCTCAATGCACTCGGGCAGAAAACAGTCACAAACCTCAATACACCCGGGTATACCCGAATTCGTGGGACTAGCCGAGCTCGAATAAAGTGTGTCGCCAGTGTATACCAAAAAATGTAAACATAGAAAGGTATGGCAGAATACTGGTTTCTATATATACATATTTTGCTATTGAGCAGTGAGTGCTGATGGAGGCATTGGGCAGGATAGAAATGGTATACCAATATTTTAGTAAATACCTAAAGGTGGGCTGCTACTTCTAATAATTGAAGGAATAAGCTCAAATGTTGAACATTTCCTGAGATAGTAGAGCAAGTATCACCAAGGTATAATAGAGACAGATTGCACTCTGTAATGAAAACCACATTGGTGTGGGCTTCTTTTGCTAATAGTAATTTGAAGAGTGCTACATGGTATAACCCTGGAGTAAAATGAAAGAATGTGCTTAGAATAGCCCTGTAACTTTATCCTCATGTCTAATAGAAGCCAGTATAAAGATTGTATTTGTTTAGCACTACAGTAATAGCTAGGACAGTATTCCAAATAAATTGAAGCTATCATCTATCAGATGCAAATGGAGACTGAACTAAGTTAGAGAATAATAAATACTGAACTCACCCATGCGAAATTGGCGAAACTGACCCTCAACATTACAATGATCTTTCTGCCTTAAATTCCTGAAATGACGTAATTACTAGGTCCTTCAATTCCTTTGCAATTTCTATAAGAAAAAAACATCCCCAGCCCCACAACTACCCGGCCCCTGCCCACAACACAACCCCCCACAACAACACCCACACCTACACTCCACCCACAGCTACACCCACCCATCCATTGCAGCCTCAGGCAGGAGTATAAAACAGTAAGGGTTCTTTATACTTCATACAGCATACCAACATGTACACTCTCTTGGTCCCCCTCTTGGTCCCTCAACCCCCAGGGCTGGAGGCCCCAAAAGTCACTCCCTGACTCCCAACCACCCTGGTGAAGTGTGGGTAGCTTGTCCCACTCCCCTGAGGGAGGGGAAGGTAGGTGAACCAGAGCCCTGGCTCCACACTTCCAACTCTCAAAGAACAGAACTAAATTTAGATTGCAGACCCTTTTTGTTATCAGTGGAGGGGCTCCAGGTCTCAGCCCCATATGGGCAGTACCCAGACCATAAACTATCCCCCCTGTCACTCACTGCTTACTACAGCATGGGCAGATTTAACCTTAATACTGCCTGCACTGGTACCAGGACTTCCGTAATAGGCAGAGAAATTCAGTAGCCAGAGGTTTCATGGCTACACTATCTACATATGATAATAGAGACAAAAAAATATAAGTTATATTATAAATTATAGGCTAAAGCAGTAAAATTCAGAGCATTATTGAAAACTCTGTTCTCTGATTAGTTAAAATTCCGGGCATTATCCACAGTAATGCCCTGAATTTCAGCACCTTGCAAAATGCAGTTTTCAGCCTGTTTATTTCCAGCCAATCAGCTTTCAGACAAGCTGAGACAGTGCAGGGGATTGGTTTGAATTAAGTAAAAGCTCTGAGACATGGTAGGGGATTGGTCAAAAAGTATCAGCCACGGTTTGACTCCTCCCCCTCCCGAGCTGACTGAGATTTTCTGAGCAGATTCAGTTGAATTGGGGGGGGGGGGGGGGGGGGGGTGTGTGTGTGTGTGTGTGTGTGTGTGTGTGTGTAGAGGCACTGTGTGTGTGTAGTAGCAGTTTGTGTGTGAGCTGCTGTGTGTGTGTGTGTGTACAGAGGGGCGGCAGTGTGTGGATATAGATAGCTGCAGTGTAAGCGTATATACAGGTGGTTTCATGTATTTACCATTTTATTTTAATTAAAAAATCTATTTAACTATACAAAAGTGTCTATTATTTATGAAATAAGCCTACATTTAGCCTATAATAGTAATAATCCCCTCAGAACAGGGCATTACTGGCCAATAATGCCCTGGCTAGGTTAAAGTCCCTCGGCTTCGCCTCTAGCCTTCAACTCTTCCAGCCAGGGCATTATTGGCCAGTAATGCACTGTTCTTCAGGAATTATTACTTAAATAATTATAAAGAAATTATATATTCAATTATAAAAAACACACACCTTAATCACCCACGTTGACTTATTGAACCAGTAGTGGGACCCAAACACCAAATAGAAAAATGGATCAATTTTCACCCGGTTCAGGTTTGGCAGTTGATGGTAACGGTAATTGACAAAGGTCCATGGGGAAATACACTTAGGGCCTCATTCAGAGAAGGTTCATAAAAAAAATCACCGGACCATTTAAATCACCCTTTTTATGAGCGTTGCTATCACGGTATTCAGAAAGCCTTCATTACTTGTCATAGCAAAATTCACAAAACGGGTGATAAGCCGGTGATCTGATGAACGACCTCTGAAAAGGCCTTACCCGGCGAGTTGTATCTGCTGCAGAGAGAGCTGCTCTGAGAGAGCCGTCTCTCCCTGTGCAAATATCGCCCGAAATTTATGTGTATAAATTTTAATTTTGTTAATAGTTTAGATGAGCAGGGTGTCTCCTGAGCTGAACCGCATTGGTTTCAGCCTCAGGGACCCCCTACTTCCCGAGATACAGGCCCCGTTATGGGGTGCCGGTATCTCCTATGCATTTTATTCCCATGGTCATGTGACGCGGACATTTAAATGCATAGGAGATTCTGGCCCCCCATAACGGGGCCTGTATCTCGGGAAGTAGGGTGTCCCTGAGGCTATCCACTATGGTAATGAAGTTTCCTGTAAATGCATTTTTATTGCACAGGATTCATGCCAGGGGTCTCTGGTGCTAATATTAATGGATATCAGCTCCAGAGATTCCCGGCATCAATCCTATGCAGGAAAAATTCATTTTATTTCTAAGTCCCATCTCGCCGCTTCTCTGCAGGTTTCAACACCTTTAAGCCAACTTTTCTGGCGTGAGAATTTTGTCATAAAATCACCATTCTAGAGCGGTGATAGGCGTTCATAGCCAAATCACTGCTACTAGAACTGCACGAGTTTATGAACATGCCGAAAAGTGGGGATAAGTGGCTTATCACCGCTGCCTCTGTGATTTTTTTTATGACCAATTTTTTTTGAGCAATTCAGTCTTTTATCACCCACTTATCACTGCTTACTGAATAGCAGTAGGCATTTTTGGTGATAAGTGCTTGATAAGTGGCTTATGAATGCTTTCTGAATGAGGCCCTTAGTAACTTTAACAAAAATACCCTTTACTTCGGACTGTCCCTAAACAATAATGACAGAGACATAATTTTAATACACAACTTTGCCATAACTGGACAATGGCACTGAGACTAAACCTACTGAGAACATTTACCAGCCAAAGTTGGCAAGCATGGAAGCCCATACCCGATTGAAACACCAATTTTTTGTGATGGCTGCCAGGGTACGGGTTGAACCGCAAGAATCTCTGCAGTTCTGGTTGTCAGTGTTGCTGGTTCTGCCATGCTGGGTGTGTCATTGTAGACTGCTAAAGCGTGGGCATGAACAAAGATATTCAATTTGCCATCATCCAGACACTGAATTGAAATTAAATCAATGAACCCCACAAATAATTATTTTGGCTGCCTGCGGTGGGATTGCGGTCAAAAAAGTGTCCCCGCAGGTGGAATCTTGTGTCTTCTCACGGTACCTAAGACTGTAAATCTTGGTTACATGGTTACATAGTTGATGAGGTTGAAAAAAGACATACTGTACGACCATCAAGTTCAACCTATTCTAAATTTAGACAACAGATACACTGGCGACACACTTTATTCGAACTCGGCTAGTCCCACGAATTCGGGTATACCCGGGTGTATTGAGGTTTGTGACTGTTTTCTGCCCGAGTGCATTGAGGTATTTTCCAGGCAGGGATTGAAGCATTTTATTCCCGCTGGCTGGCATAACTGCACAGTATATATATATATACTGCATTACAATTCATGAATTTATGCCATCTGGTAGACACGCGAAGCATTGGCAGCCTATTAAATCCTAATCATCTATCATTTAACAGATCAGCCGCCCTCAGCCAGGCATGAACCCAGGCTGGGAAGGCAAACGCACGGGGCTTTTTCAGAGGTGAGGGCGGCGCATTCCAGGTATCTGCCAGGTACATACTGGGTATTTGCTCGAATAAAGTGTGTCGGTACAGTACTTCATCTTATATCTATACTTCCTTATTGATCCGGAGAAAGGCAAACAAAAAACCCCAGTGTCATATTATCCAATGATATCTCATAAAGGGAAAAATAAATTCCTTCCTGACTCAAAGAATTAGCAATTAGATTATTCCCTGGATCAACATTCTCCCCATGTTTACTTATTTGGTATATCCCTGTATACCTTTCCTTTCTAAAAATATGTCCAACCATTTTTTGAAAAAATCTATTGCATCTGCCATCACAGTCTCCATGTGTAATGAATTCCACATTTTAACTGCCCTTACTGTAAAGAACCCTTTCCTTTGTTGCTGGTGAAATCTCCTTTCCTCCAAACTTAAGAGATGCCCGAGTTCCTTGTATTGCCCTTGGGATGAATAATTCTCTTGAAAGCTTCCCGTACTGTCCCCGAATATATTTGTATATAGTTATCATATCCCCTTTTAGACGCCTCTTCTAATATAAATAAACCTAATTTAGCTAGCTTCTCCTCATAAATTAGATTGTTCGTCCCCTTTATTAATTTGGTGGCTCTTCTCTGCACTCTCTCTAATTCCATAATGTCTTTTCTAAGGAGTGGTGCCCAAAATTGTACTCCATATTCAAGGTGTGGTCTTACTAATGCTTTGTAAAGGGGCGTAATTATGTTTACTTCCCTTCCATCCATTGCCCATTTAATGCAAGATAAGATCTTGTTTGCCTTTGCAGCTAATGCATGGCTTTGGGCACTATTGCTAAACCTGCTGTCTACAAGCACTCCAAAATCCATCAAGGATTCCCCCAATTTATCCCCATTTAATTTGTAAGTTACCTGTTTATTCTTGCTTCTCAAATGGATAACCTTACATTTATCTGTATTAAATCTCATCTGCCATTTACCTGCCCTAGTTTCCAGTCTCTCCAAGTCCTTCTGGAGAGAAATTACATCCTGCTCTGATTCTACTATCGGACACAATTTAGTATCATTAGCAAAGATGGGGACTTTGCTCTCGATGCCAACTTCAAGGTCATTAATAAACAAGTTAAAAAGCAGGGGTCCCAGTACCGATTCCTGAGGTACTCCACTAACGACCCTAGCCCAACCGGAAAAAGTTCCATTTATGATAACCCTCTGTTGTCTGTCCTTCAACCAGTTTTCAATCCAGGTGCATATATTTTTACTGAGTCCAATTTGCTTTATTTTGTACACCAACCTGTTGTGTGGAACCGTCTCAAAAGCCTTTGCAAAATCTAAGTAGACAACATCAACTGCATTACCCTTGTCTAAATTCCTACTTACCTCCTCAAAGAAACAAATAAGGTTGGTTTGGCATGATCTATCCTTCATACATCTATACAGATGGTACATCTGTATTTGCAGCTAATCCCATTTTAATAAATATCGGAACGTGATGTATGGCCAATAATACCCAAAAAGGTGGTATTAGACCTATTTTGACCGGACGGTTTAATCAAGCATTTTTTGCAGTAATATTGCATTCTTTGCTTACCGCACCTTGATGTATCAAGGCCAAAGTGTCATCGGATAGTTCTTAGAATACTTTCTTATTGTTAAAGGAAATTTTAAGTAAAATATTGCATGTGGCCATTTTCCCCTTTTAATTACAAATATTTTTACAAAAACAGTGCCTTTCCTAACATTCTATGCATACAGATACAGCGGCCGTTACCCGATCATTTACCTGGATGAATCATGCACTATACCGCATGGTGATCCGAGGTGGTCCTCTGCAGACTAATGGCAGATTAACAAAACAGGGGTCCCAGTTGTGTTAATTCTACTTGTCTATGAGAGACACGCATTAAGAGATAGGCTGAATCAGTCACTCTACCTGCGCACCTCTGACAAGCGATCCCAGGGTTTTTATTTAAATTATATCACTACAGTATTGTAGCAGGGGGTCTCCGCAGCTGAACCGCATTGATTTCAGGTCCGGGAACCCCCTACTTCCTGGGATACAGGCCCCAATATGGGGTGCCAGTAAACCCATGTTAAAATCCTGTTGGTCATCTGACAGTGGGATCTAAACAATGCAAAGGGATACCAGAACCCCATAACGGGGCCTGTATCTCGGGAAGTAGGGGGTCCCCGAGGCTGAAATCAACTTTGTTCAGCTCAGAAGACCCCCTGCTTGTGTCTGGGTGCCTCCAGCTGGTTCCTACGGGTGTCCAGGGGCCCCACAGAGGTCCTGCAGTGGTCCCCATGGGTGTCCGGGGGCCTCCAGGTTGTCCCGACGAGTGTCTGGGGGTCCTCGGGTGGTTTTCCATGGGTGCATAGGGGCCTCCAGGTGGTTCCCGTGTGTGGTCTCTGTGGGTGTCTGGGGGTCCTCGGGTGGTCCCCACGGGTGTCACCTACATCAAGGCATGACCATTAGCAGGTCTTAACACTAACTGGTCATGACTTGATGTGGCTAGCAGGCTTATAATGCTTTGGCCAAAGGGTTTAATTAATTACCCTTTTTCAAGAGATATATAGGTATCTTACTGTGTATTTTTGTCATATTGGATGTAGCTTTTGGCTTCTTTGTTTTTGTTGTATACATTTAGCCATGCCCACAAGCACTCCAATTGACACGTATAAATAAATAATTTTAAAAAATTAAAAAAAAAATATATATATATATTATGTGGTAATGTTTGAGGTTCCTTTGAGCTTTCTGGGTATCTGTATGTTTATTACCTTGGTATAGCTGGTCTCAGCTGTTTTGGAGGTCAGTGGCCCCTTCCTCCAACGGTTTAAGCTCACCCCTCCCCACTTTCCAAGTGAGCAGGTCTTGCATGCAGTTGGTTGTGACAGATCCAATGCGATCATTCTTCCTCTAATTATAGAGGTAAATAAGAGTATTAATCAGTTAGTGTTAGGATCTGCTACTGGTCATGCCTTGATGTGGCTAGCAGGCTTATAATGCTTTTGGCCAAAAGGTCTAACTAAATGACCTTTTTTCAAGAGATATATAGGTATCTTACTTTTAATATTACTAATATTTTATATTTACTGTTTTTACATTTTTGTAAGGTTTTACTGAAAAATTACATTTTATTCTCATTTGTTGCTCATTTTTCTTAAACTATAATGTTTTAATTTTTTGTCATCATTCTATTTTTTCTGGTACAATATATTTTTGTGAAAACTCGCTGGTTAAGAATCACTGAGCTAAGGGAAGAAAAAAAGAAGAGAAAATAGCAGCTACTGTACTGATAATGTAAGTGTAGATAGAAGATTTGATTAATATTGTACAGATCTGCAGAAATATGATTCCTCAATAACTTCAATTATATTCTCTATTTATATGGTAAGTATCAGTAAGACGGGTTTTAGGTGATAAATCTTAAATCCATTAAGCTATTTTGACAAGCAAACAGGTATTTGAGAGTTGATGGACAGTATTGATTTTAAAAAGTAGAAATGCTGGATCTACAAATGCCCAGGTTGACATAAATCTAATTGTGGGTATAGTTTGAATGAACATTTTTCATTTCATTAAATAACAAAATACTTCAGCGGTCACATACTGTCTTTGAAAGGGGAATATGCATGCAGTGTTTGATCATGCTGATAGCTTCTGTTTATGCATAGTTACCAACTTTACAGAATACACCACTGGATTTCCAACCCAAACCACATGTACTGTAAGGCCTGAAGAGGGTAACAAATAAATAAGGGGCAGATCCACAGAGCTCTGTTAAATCAGGGCAAATAACGTGACATTACCTAACTGACATCATTTTCACTTAATTTAACAGGTATCCAAAAGGTAATGATAGTATTAGTAATTAATGTACAGCACCCTAGATAAGGGTGGTATATAAATGTCAAACATACAGTACAAAAAAAAAAACATGGAAAAACTCAATGAAAAATAAATAATTTTATCACATCGAGGATGATGGCAATAACTGTGATAACTGGGCAGCAGAGTTGGATTCACCAGGACTTTATAAACTCTCACCGTAGAGCAGAATATGGCCCAGCTTGATTTGCTTGGCTACTCCAGGCATCTTCATGGGTGCAACAGGTATGTGTCGTCACAGCGTCTGTCATCACAGTGTCTGAAATCACGTGATGACCAGAATACCTCTACGCTTTTCGCGTCACATACTCTTCAACAGGGGGTTGGTCTAAGTATCTCTAGAATGTCATTTATGCAACCCTTGCCCCAGCCAATCTATTGAGATCTAATTAGTGAGCTCTTCAAGCTCAAGCACAAACTGATACAAAACTAACATGTTAAGACATAAAACAATAATATAAACATTGAATTCACAAATACACAATATAAATTACTATTGATCACATGAGTATCCATAAAGTGGCAAAGTGTGGACTCGCTCATAATAACAAGAGAATTCATTAATTTCATAGAATTCAATCACTTAACAGTAAGTAATGAGTTATGTAATCAAAGTGAAAGCTAGTGCACACTATCATGGATAATAACGTGGGAAATACAATAATAGCGGTATTCCTATTCTGTACATGAAATTAACCTGATCATGGTTCCTAAAAAAATAAATAAAAGTGGAGAGAAACTTATAAAGGGGATTGCAACTAATATAAATCCATAATTTATTTATTTATTTATTTATTTATAAAATATTTTACCAGGAAGTAATACATTGAGAGTTACCTCTCGTTTTCAAGTATGTCCTGGGCACAGAGTAAAACAAAATAATACATGGTTACAAATACAGTTACATAAATGAACAAGGTATACATTATATACAAGACATTGCATGCACAGTTAAAGAAAATATATATTATGAGCGTATGAAACAGTTACAGACCAGATTAAAGTGTGAGACAGCCTTAGATTTGAAAGAACTTAAGCTGGTGGTGGATATGAGAGTCTTTGGTAGGTTGTTCCAGTTTTGGGGTGCACGGAAGGAGAAGGAGGAACGTCCGGATACTTTGTTGAGTCTTGGGACCATGAATAGTCTTTTGGAGTCTGATCTCAGGTGATAGGTACTGCATGTGGTAGGGGTGAGGAGCTTGTTCAGGTAGCTGGGTAGCTTGCCCAGAAAGTATTTGAGGGTGAGACAGGAAAGGTGAACTTTGCGCCTAGACTCTAGTGATGACCAATCTAGTTCTTTGAGCATTTCGCAGTGATGTGTGTTGTAGTTGCATTGGAGAACAAAACGACAAATTGAATTGTAGAGGGTGTCAAGTTTGCTAAGGTGGGTTTGAGGAGCCGAGCCATATACTATGTCTCCATAGTCAATAATTGGCATTAGCATCTGCTGTGCAATACGCTTTCTGACCAGGAGACTTAGGGAGGATTTGTTCCTGTAAAGTACCCCTAGTTTGGCATAGGTCTTGGTTGTCAGGGTATCAATGTGCATCCCGAATGTTAAGTGGGAGTCAAACCATAAGCCCAGGTATTTAAAACTAGTGACAGGTGTTAGGGTGGTGGTAGCGTTGGTTCTAATCAGGAGCTCAGTCACTGGAAGCTTTACAAATTTAGTCTTGGTCCCAAATACCATTGTTACAGTCTTGTCAGTGTTTAAAAACAGTTTGTTTTGGGAAATCCAGTTTTCGAGTCTCAAAAAGTCAGACTGAAGTATGTGTTGAAGGTCAGAGAGGCTATGGCTGTGTGCATACAGGATTGTGTCATCTGCATACATGTGTATTGAGGCTTCCTTACAAGCTGTGGGAAGATCATTTAATTAAACAATGAAAAGAGTAGGGGCCCCAGAACAGAGCCTTGCGGGACACCACAGGTGATATCCAGGGGGTTGGAGTTAGAGCCTGAGATGGACACATGTTGGGATCTTCCTGATAGGTAGGACTGAAACCAGTTTAAAGCATGTTTCCCTATTCCAGAGCTCTGGAGTTTGTTAAGCAGGATAACATGATCAACTGTGTCAAAAGCCTTTGCAAAATCTAGGAATACTGCACCAGTGAGTTGTCCCCGTTCCATTCCACACTGGATTTCATTGCAAACTTTTAGCAGGGTAGTTACGGTGGAGTGTTTGGGACGAAACCCAGACTGGAATTGGCTAGGGAAATTTGTCTTGGTGTAGAAATCGCTTAATTGGGAGTGGACACATTTTTCCATAACTTTGGATAGAATTGGGAGAAGTGAGATTGGCCTGTAGTTTGAGACAGTGTTTTTGTCCCCACTTTTGAAGATTGGGACAACTCTGGCAGTTTTCCAGGTCTTAGGGATATGGCCTGCAGACAGGATAGAGTTGACTATGGACGCAATTGGTTTGGCAATGGCTGGGGCACCAAGTCGTAGGAACCTAGATTGTAGTAAGTCGGGTCCACATTGGCTGCTTAGTTTTAGTTTGAGGAGCGCTTGTGTAATCTCCTCTTCAGATACTGGGCTAAATTGAAAGTTGTGGGCAGTGTTGGGAGGGGGTGGGACTGTAGGGATACTCCCAGGATGAGATTCATGTTTGGGGTTTGTGCTGCGTTTCGCTAATAAGTTAGTGGCACACCCCACAAAGTAATCATTGAATGCATTTGCAATGTCAGTGGGGTTTGTCAGAGTAATATACCCCTTAGTGATATTACTTGGTTGTTGATGGTTAGGAGGCTGGAATATATTGTTGATAACCTTCCAGAAGTTAGCTGGGTTTGATGTATTTTGGTGGAGATTGTCAAAGTAATATTGTGCTTTTGCATACCTTGTTTGCCTTGTGCACACGTTCCGCAGGCATCTGTAGTGATTGAGATCCTTGGTAGTGCCAGTTACTTTGTAGCTTTTCCACAAGGCATCCCTGAACTGGTAGAGTGCTATAAGGTCAGGTGTAACCCATGGAAGGTGGGCCCCCCGTACCCTTATTTTGCGTAGTGGAGCATGGGTATCGCAGAGTTTTAAGAACTCGGATTGGAAATAGTCGAGCGCAGAATCAGGGTCGGGAATTAAATCGATTCTGTGCCATGGGCAGTTGGTAAGGTCATCCAGAAACTGTTGTGGGTTAAAGTTTTTAAATGTTCTAGTGAGGAGAACTTTAGGGCTTGAATGGGGCGGTTTAATTTTCCTTACACAGTACACTATTGCATGGTCACTGAAAATATCAGGAAGGATGCCAGAGGATTGGATTCTGCTGGGGTTTGAGGAGAGAATCCAGTCTAGCAAGGAATGGTTATGCGACTTCAGGTTTATTCGTGTGGGTTGGGAAATGAGTTGTGATAGGTTAAGTGACTTGAGTTGTATCTGGATTTTGTGGTTTTTAGGGTCAAGCCAATTGAAGTTGAAATCCCCTAGAACTAGCAGCTCACTCTTCTCATTCAGAGAGGAAATGGAGGCAAGAAATTGGGTGATATCAGTCAAGGATTGTAGAGGGGCTTTAGGGGGGCGGTAGATGCCAGCAAGCAAGATGGGCTTAGAAAAGGGGAGGCAGATTTTGCCAACTAGAGTTTCAAAAGAGGGTGGACTTGGTGGGCAATGTAACAGTGTAAATTGTAAGGTGTCTGCAATATAAAATAACACCCCTCCTCCTCTCTTTGACCTATCTCTCCTAAAAATGGAGTATCCCTGAATGGCGATATTTGCATCAGGGGTTTTAGGGGATAGCCATGTTTCTGTAAGAACGATGGCTTTAGGTTTATGCATAAGGCACCATGCCCTTAGTTCATCCAGTTTGGGCAGCAGGCTCCGGATGTTTATATGGGCGACAGATAGACCTTTTTGGAATTTAAAGGTGGAATTCTCAGGGGCATGGGACAGAGCTGAAATGGGAGGACCTGGGTTAGTTTCAACATCACCTGCTAGAGAGAGTAATAGTATGAGTAGGAATTTGGGTAGTTGTTTGCAAGTTGTAAATTTGTGGTGTTTTCCATTAGAGTGTGCGGTGGTTGGTGTGCTGGTTTTTAGAGTTCTCCACCAACATTCAGTAGATAGTGCAAGGCTTTTGAGTAGTCCAGGGTGTATGGTGATGTTGTTTGTGGGCAAGGATGGAGGAGTTTGTAGTGGATAGAGGGAGTAACATCTCCATGATGCCAGGAGAAAGAAAAAAGTTAGAAGACATAGCAGGTTCATGATGCCAGAGGTAGGCAGTGCTGCAAGGAGCTGCTGTGAGCAGAGTGAATGTGTGCAGACTAAACAGCAGGGGTGGGCCTGTACCTTGTCAAGTGTTTTGCTGCAATTGCAATGCTAGGGTCAATTCAAGGTTTAAGTGTATTGTGCAGTCAGTTTTGGGAGAGGCTGCAGTGAAAGAAGTTGTAAAGGGGTGGGGGGGGGTAAACTATGCAGGCTAACAAGCATGGGATCATAGTGTGATCTGAATAGCTTACCGATTGTTGTCTTGAGTAAAAGTGTGTGCAGAAGATCCAGTCCCCAGTCACCTCTAGTCAAACTGTAGTCTAACTGTATCACTTAAAAACCTCACTTTAAATGCCTCACTGCCTAATGCAGTTCCTGCCCAATGCAGCAAAGGTGTTAGTATTATACACAAAAAAAAAAAAAAAAAAAAAAATTATACATTGATCTAACTCCCATCTAAAATAGATGACCAATAGATCAAATCTCCAAAGGGTGAACAAGGGGAATCCAGTAAATATGAACCTAAAAGGTCTGTGTAAGGGACTCAAGGAGTTAAACTCCCTTTACAGGGCAGGAAACTGCACTGGTGTTGGGTTTCCTACCTGAGCTGGGAGGTGGATATATAAACTCCTGATTGAGCAGGGTTAAAAGGCAGGAAGTTGCCAGAGACAGAGACTGTTTTTCCCCATAGAGAGGGGAAGTGAAACTTCTCCCAACCAGGAACGACCCTGGTTGTTCTGGACCCTAGGACTGCAGGAAGCAGGCCTGCGGGGTCCAGCTGGGAATCCCGACAAGGATAAAAATTGCTACAGACTGGACACAGCCTTCTCTCTGATACCAGCTTTCCTGACTTGCTGAAGGAGTTACATGGAGACCCTGTGAAGGAATCCCTGCAACATACCACATTAGAACTAAAAACTATACTGCTGTGTTTGTTTTCATATTATAGTGCATGTTTTGGGCTGGCAACCAGCATAGCTGCTGGCCCATTAGAAAGGGCTGAAGTAGTGAGTTAGTTTCCTTAAAGATAATACTGTAGTTGTTTATTTTATGATTTGGTTTTGTTTTAAGGGACAGTGCACTTAACGTTTAGTTGTTTTGTGGAGAATAAACCATTACAGTTAAGCTTTAGCTGCTGTTTTAGCGTCTTACTGACCTCACCTACAGGCTGCTCCATCACAGTCTGTCATTTAAGAAAGGGATTAAGCTCGTTGAAACCGAATGGTGTTATACTATGAAATGTATAAATCCAGTACTGTTCTCTCTGTAGTAACCTGAGCTCTGAATATTCCATGACCAGCGCTTACCCATTTCTTCTGCTATATAAAAGTTGTTATAAATAAATAATAAATTGAAAAATAGCATCTCTCACCAAAAGTAGTATTGTAGCGATATATGACGTAGCGGTGTGTTAATAGTGCAGAGATGCGCGAAACAATAAAATGCACATGCACATCGGGAAAAATCTAATGTGCGTTCCAGTTAATGTACATGCGTTCCAGCCCTGTAACGCGTGCATGTTACCTAAACGTAACGCCCATGCGCACATGAAAATTCAAATAAATATAAAATACATAGGGATATTCGCCAAACCCTACAGATGTGAACATGGCAGAGGAGGCTTTAACCTTGGCTTCTGCCGCTGCCTCCGATTATGATCTTGCTTCTGGAAGAATCAGGAGCATTACATTAACTGAGAAAGAATTGAAGATCCTCATTAATGGGAGGTTAAGCCCCACTCCAAATTATATGGGGCACTGTGCTCCAAAACAAGTACTGCGGAGAAGAACCGCATATGGAGCCAAATCCTCACGCAAATACATGCCCTGAGCAATACTGTTTGGACTGTGAACATGCTGAAGAAAAGATGGGCAGGCATTAAGAGGAAGGTGAAAAAGAAACTGTCTGCTCATGCGTCCCAGACAAGGCACATAGGAGGGGGTCAATACCAGAGCTGTAACCTCACCATTTGAGAGAAGATTGATGGAGGTGATCTCAACTTTACAGGTAGTTGGCCTTCCTGGACTGGTGGACACAGAGTATCTTGCAGAGGAGCAACCTGAAAAGTAAAAGCAGACTACATATATTATGCAGTGTATATCAATCTAATGTATACATGTAACATTATACACAACCTTCTAGATCAGACACACATAGGATTACTGTATTACAGTATTGCACGGCAGTCACACATATTTGTGGTGGGTAGTTCTCACAATAACCTATATGTGACATGCATAGGTATATGACCTCATATGCTAAAGTCATTATAAAGTAATCTTTTTGCTATTTTATTCCCATATTACTGCTATCAAATCACTGTTACACCACATTAATAAACAGTGTAACATAAATGTGCAGTATGTTAAAAAAAATTAATAGAACAGCATATTATTAATCATACTAAAGGGATCTCAGCATGTAAATAAATTGATTTTTTTTTTTAACACAAACATAATACAAATGCGGTTATATATACCCAAGCACTGTACAGTGACACACTAAACAATCATATTAAAAGAATAAAAACAATATCACATAAGTGTGTGAAGACTTCTCAGTGGAGCAGAACACAGAAAAATTAAACAAAGCTGATATTCACAGTAGCTCTATATACATTACTCAAAATTTTAGTTGATACAATCTATCATAATTACTATTTGTTATTTATGTCAGTTTACTATCTTCATGCTAACAGTGGAAATAGTAGTAGGAATCCCCTCTATGAGTGGACACAATCTATCATAATTACTTAGTGGTGAAGATACAGTATGTTATGTACATCATTTTACTACCTCCATGCTAACGCTGGAAATAGTAGTAGGAATCGCCTCTGTGTGTGCTGTATGGAAAAAAGAGAACGCTTAGTACAGTAAATATGATGAAACAGTCTTTTCAGAATGCCTTGCTATCTATCTTCCGACGTGGTCCGAGTCCCAATTTATTGGATATCATTTTCATTCAAAATCATTCCGATCTATTTACAAACCTGTTGACGATAGACTAATAAAAACCCCACTTAGATTGAACTTAATGGGAGTATTAACTCTTTCATGTGGTGCTAATCTAATCAAATAGTGTGAAGGTAAGGAGAAATCAAAGTGAATATTTTAAACACACTCTTGTGTGCATCAATTTACATGTAAAAACATTTTTTTAAACATAAATCGCAGGAATGTTAAGATACTGGCAATATTAGCTAACTTTTCTATTCTTCTTCAATTACATGTCAGTGTATCTGGTTTTGGACTGCCAGCCAGTAGGCAATATGCGTTATGCTAACCGTGCAAATAGATAGCAGCATAAAACACTGATCAACTTGAGAAAGAAAACTAGAGGCAAACTGCAATTGGAATGAATGAATACCGTTACCCTACAAGAACAAACTCATTCTTTATTAAACTACTTTGTGCCTGGAAAACTAAAGAAAACACAAACACATGTGGTCTCATTACGAAGTTAATGATGCAATGCCACAATTTCCATTTGCTTCAATTAGTGTTCTTTGTCTGACACAATTGATTGACTCTGCTGATGTGACTGTAATTAAGGGCAACAAACCCCATGCTATAGCTTTCCCTTCTCTATAAAATAAGAAGGAATTGACGTGGTAGTTTCTAATATTAACCAATAAAATAATAACTCATGAACATTCAAACAAGGCTTTTTCACCCATCTTTATACAGTACTAAATACGTGTCTGTTAAGGGTTTATTTTGTGGATAAATAGTAATAATGTAGTGTGGAATGCTGAAACCAATTTAAAAATGGGTTGTTAGCAGCAGTAAGGAGACAGTAGAACATCTAATAGGAAAATTAGCTATTTCACATAGAATTTACTGTTCAGCAATAATACATCTGTATCAAATGTAACATTTGATATAGACTGACAGCTAAAACTAGAAGGTTTGAATATCTAAATACATACTGTATGTTAAGTGTAGTTCCACTTACCCACATACTATTTAAAAAATATTATTATTGAATAATATTGCAAAAATAGCTGTAATATATTATCATGGAAATATAATTAGTTCTTGGTTTCAAGATAAAGTTTGTTTTTTTTTATGTGCAGAAACAAATGATGTGAAATAGTTCACATTTTATGTTTAAAAGACATGTAACCCTGATGTGGGATTATTGTGGCCTTAAAGGATTAACTGTGTGCGCCCTTCCCTATCAAATGGTGCTGGGTTACTAGGCAGAATCATAGCCCCACCCTTTAATGCCTAGTAATAGTGCTGTCATAGCAGGATATATATAGAGGGGAGAGCTTTCTAGAAGGTCAGGTCCCCGGAGGAGTCACAGGAGAGGAGCCTCACTGTCAATAGTATATATAGGTTGTAATACAGATGAGACTAGGATACAGGTTCTGGATCCCCTTTATTGTTTTATAGTTAAGAATAGTGCCATACTTAGATAGCATCCCCAGGAACCACTCTGAGGTAACGTGAGGAGACATACGCAAAGTAATGCATACAATGTAAATGAGACTTTATCCATGGCAATGACTAAAACTGCTGTTTGTATGAAAAAAGTTCCTTGCGCCCATCATTGCATTACTAATGCCCATCCTGCACGAATCCAGCATCTTGACAATGTAACCAACATTGAGCAAGTCAATTAAAGAGACATTTGATGTAAACTCCCTAGGAGCCAGGCAAGAGGGTTACATACAAATTTAATTTTAATGTCTTTTATTGCAACAGAGTTTTCTTGTATTAACTTTGGTGGTTTGCTGAATAGAAACCACACCATTTTAAATAGTCATACCATGTGTTTAAACATGGATTTTACCCCTCTTTAGTTACTGTCCTAACTGTAACATTTGAAAAATGCAACGTTGGACGAAGATGACCATTTGAAAAATGTATTAGTTAAAAAACATACAGGTTGAGTCCTGGCAGATCCTCTAACGTGTTTCACGCACAGGGCGCTTTGTCAAAGAGTGATCTGTCAGGATAAAACATGCCTTGATATAGAGTGTTTTACTGATGAATCAGCTGTGTCTCAAAGCAATTGCAACGTGACTGAAAACACATGTGTAGAACGTCACAGCACTAGAAAACGTCTCATATCAAGGTCTAAACATTAATGACAAGCAAAAAATATAAAGACATGAAAATATAACCAACAAAAAATTAATCCATAACAAAAACATCTATAACTAAACTTCCACTGAAAAAATAATAAGAAAAAAAATATCATATATATATTATTGTACTATATATTACTGTATTATTGTAATTCCCTGTACTGTATTCTTTGTGAAGCACTGAGTACACTTTTGGCACTATATAAATAAAGACATACAATATATATCTATACTGATATATATATATATATATATAATTATATATATATATATATATATATATATAATATATTTATATAGTATATATAGACACAACAAGGGAAAAGCAACCTTTAAATAGCACACGGACATAAATGAAGGTGTAACAAAAATGGTTTTATTCAAGTGATTTAAAACGAGGGAGATGAAATTAAAAGGAGAGGGGGCTCAGCACTACCTAAGCATATGAGGGCATGGAGGCAAAGTCAAGTAAAGATAAAAAAATCAAGACACATACAGGGTGTAGGTGGCTATCTAAAGCACCTGCGTGACAATCTACCTATACTGAGACCTTTGTGACCACATGTAAGAGTTTTGCCCATAATAATTGGTGCAGTAATTACATGATAAGGGTACACAGGAATAAAAGGTAACAGGTTCCAAAGATACGTTACCACTCAGCAGTGATTGTCACAAATAATAAAGTCAATACTCCATGGTGTGGATAGGAAGGTAGGGGCCCCCCTCAGCAAACTCCCACTCCACGCGTTTCGACGAGAAACTGTTCTTCGTTCGGGGAGTGGTGAGGGAGCAAAGAGCTAGCATTTATGGGGAAGTCATAATTGCAAAAACCCAAAATCACGCCAAAATTGCTAGATTGCCAGCGCTTGTATGAGCAAGAGTGTTTACAAGTTTACAGCATCCTAGAGCCTGTATACTGTGATTGCCATCTCATTGGACTGCACTGATCATGTGAGCTCTCTAAGGTCAACCCTTATGTAATGTGGGTTGATGATGCATCAATTCATTATCACATGAGAGATAGGGAAATATCTTCAAGAAAGGCGTGTCATTGAGGTGCTGCTGGTTAAGACTACAGCGTCTGATAGGCAAAATAATAACATGTGGTTTGATTAATGTATGTAATCAGCTGCGTGACGCACGTGACGTCATCGCGCATGTGCGCGATATCAACGCGATCCACAAGGGAATTAAATATCAAAACTTGAGACAGCCGCTGTGTGCACAAGTTTTTTGAAGTAAAACAGCTAATTCTCATGTCTCTATAGTCAGTAGCTACTGCGGAGGCTATTTCGAGTGACTCAGCGCGTTATGTACGTCGTGACGTCAGATTGTCATAGCAACTGTATATACAATGATTCTTTAGGTAGAAGTCAGGAAACATAAAAAAGACCACAAATTACAGACCTGACATTTAAATCAAGGACTGCAAGTCATATAATAATAGTAGGTGTCTGAATGAGGCTGTAAAATCAGAATATACTGAAGGGTAGTATGTGCATGCAGTAGCATTGGCACCCATACCGCCACATCTATTTTAAGCTCACTTAAACATATTTAAGAGATTCTGGAAAGACCGCAAAATCATTATTGCATAGATAATTACAAGTGGAAATATTTCAAGTTGATCTTAAAGTTTTTTTTTTTTTTTTGTGTTGTCAAATTGTATATGCAGTCCTGCTTATTGCCGATGTCAGTGCAGTCCAATCTAAAAATCTGGTATGCCATGGCAGGGGTGCAGGTAAACCAAGAAGAGACATTATTAACAAAGTAATAGCAGAGAAAAATCTGTAGTCTTTATTAGAAGTGAAAATTTAATATTTAGTAAGTCACCCCACCCAGTCACTCTCACCCACCCAGTCACTCCTTCCCACCCACTCACTGACTCGAACCCACACCAGTCACTGTCACCCACACAGTCATCCCCCACCCAGTCACTCACCCACCGTCTCCAACACACCCACCCGTCACTGTCCCCCCTCTCCACCCAAGTGTCCCTGTCCTGTGTGTGTATCGTATCAGTGTTGTGTGTGTCGTGTGTGTGTGATCAGTGTCTGTGTGTTTGTTGTGTGTGTGTGGTGTGTGTGTGTGGGTGTTGTGTGTGTGTGTGTGTGTGTGTGTGTGTGTGTGTGTGTGTGTGTGTGTGTGTGTGTGTGTGTGTGTGTGTGTGTATGTGTGTGTGTGTGTATCAGTGTCTGTGTGTGTATCAGTGTCTGTGTGTGTGTGTATCAGTGTGTGTATCAGTATCAGTGTATGTATGTGTGTATGTGTCTGTGTGTGTATCAGTGTTTGTGTGTGTGTGTGTAGCAGTGTCTCTGTGTGTGTAGCAGTGTCTCTGTGTGTGTATCAGTGTGTGTGTGTATCAGTGTGTTTGTGTATCATTGTCTGTGTGGCTGCGTGTGTGTGTCAGTGGCTGCGTGTGTGTATCAGTGTGTGTGTCAGTGGCTGCGTGTGTGTGTGTGTATCAGTGGCTGTGTGTGTGTGTGTGTGTATCAGTGGCTGTATGTGTGTGTATATCGTGGCTGTGTGTGTGTGTCTGTGCAGGCCCTATAGGCGATAACATTTTTAGTGGGTCACGAAGGAGAAGTTCAAAAATAACCGGGTCACAGAAAAAAAAGTTTGGGAAACCCTGGTCTAGAACATAAGCTAAATAAATAAAATAAACCCATCAAGTGTATCAAAAGTAATCCAAGGTTAATTGTGTATAATAAAACTACTCTAACCGCTAGTCATTATAACATAAATTGTATTTACCAATTTTAAAAACAATATAATTGAAAAATAAAATATAAAAAATATAAAAAATAAAAATATTAAGACCAATCGATAAGTGTCCAATTCAGTCCCAAGATATAATCCACCGAAGTGCCTGCAGCCCGAATAAGGGATCACCAGTCCCTATAGAAATCTAAAAAGAGAAAAAACACAGGCGCACACCTACATTAGTGTATTATCGTAAAAAAACAATGTTTATAGGACATAAAATCAAACAAATGCCCACTCACAAAAATAGCAAGGAATAAAGCGTGTATGAGAATAATCTCAATCACCAACTGCGGGGTCCTCTCAATGCACCTCGAGGTGCCAGCGTTCTCTGACGTCGCCTCTCCATGCTCTGCAGAAGCGGAACCTGGTCACCTCTGCACCCGGAAGAGATAGCACTCCAGATACAGCAGTTCAAAAAGTCCGTGCTAGCTCTAGTAAACACTGGCTCGTTGGGAGCCTCGGAAGCTCAAACACAGCCTGTTAGTCCTTAGCTCTGTGATAAAGCACCACTTAGGCGTGAAACGCGTCAGAGGACCTTTTTTGTAGCTTTTGCTATTATGCATCTTTAATAAAGCATTTTTACCTTTTCAAACTAGCCTCCATCCCTATTTCCAGCAGTGCTCTATCACTTTTTTGTTACTCTAGCTCTAGTAAACACTGGATTGTTGGGAGCCTCGGAAGCTCATACCCAGCCTGTTAGTCTTTAGCTCTGTGAGTGTAAACCACACAATTTAGCCATGCTCTACTCGTTTCGTCATACCAATGACTTCATCAGGGGTGATATATATGTAATGAATATAAAAAAACTGCTAAACATAAACACAAACATGCATCATGCATACAGAGCCAGTATCTACCTAAATTCTTGTATGTATTATAAAAAATACTTTGTGGAGAAGAATCATCAATAGCATACGTATAAAAATATGGAAGAATTAGAAAACTCCCTGGTATATAACTAACTGATATCCAATAGTGCAGTTAATCAACTGGGAGCATATAATAGATTATAAATTTAGAGAAGCAGTGAAACGTATGGATCTATGAATGGCTCAACTTTATTCATGTAAAAAAAAAATTAAGTTTCCATTCAACGTTAATACATTTAGGAGAAAGAGTATCCAACGTGAAGATCCAATACATTTCTCTTTTGTTAAGAGTTAAGTCTATCATCTCCTCTAGTGTGTGGCGTTATACTGTATGTTCAACACCAAAGAATTGAACATTTTCTATGCCCCCTGATTGACATTCCGAAAAATGCCTAGATACAGGATGTGTCAGATCCATCTTTTTAATCAGTCTAGCATGTTCAGCAATTCTAGTTTTTAAAGGTCTGATTGTCCTCCCTACATACTTTTTGTCACAGCCACACACAATTACATAGATAACAAAACTTGTGTGGCAGTTGATAAAGGAGGAGATCTTGTACCTAAATTTGGGCTGTACAATATTTCATTTCTAGATTGGTTTGGCAAACCAACACCACCCACTGTGACCACATCTGTGGAACCCCGCCGGTTGTATACAACGGATGTGTTCATTAGGTAAGGAATTAAATAGGCTCAGGGAAATAGAAGATGTTAGAGTTTTGGCTCTCTTGAACGCGAACCTTGGACCCTCTATTGTAATTGCATCAAGATCTGGATCCAACTTTAAAGTTTCCCAATGTTTATGGAATATCCTGCTAATCTGATTTGCCTGTCCATTGAATTAGGTGATTGAAACAGGGGATTTATCCCTGTTCTGGAAATGTGCCTCTAATCCAGCAGTGTAGTGGTTAACTGCTGGTAGTCAATTAACCAACACCACCTGGCTGATTAGGTTTGTTAGAAAAGCCTGCCTTTGAGACAGGAAGTGAGATTTCCTGAGTCTCACAAATTGTGGGACTGACCATAGGAACAGATGTCTTGAGCCTGCCAGATGAAACTGCACGCTGCCTGCAAGACACAGGGGAAAGCACCTCTAAACCTGAATGCTGATACTGTATAGCCTGAGAAAAAGGCAGCAACACAGGAACAGAGACGACTTTTCCTCCAACTACAAGAAACAGATAAGACTTTCCTTTATAAGACTTTTTGTATATCTGCACATATCAAGATATATATTTCGGGCTGGGAGACATGCTAATCTAAAGGGAGTTGTTGACTGCATTGGTTTCACTAGAAATACTCCCAAGTGGAACAGAAGCTTTGTTTGACCCCTTATTTGCATATGTTTGGATGATTTTCTTATGTTAACGAAACAGGCGCAATAAAAGCCTTATTTAATTTTACCTTAAAAAAGTCTCCATTGCATACCCCTGCGCATGTCCTCCTACATATGGTGTCAGAATTGGGACTGAGGTGGCCCTTGAAGTTAAAAATGGTCCCGGAGATTGCCTGTGAATTTATTTGTGCTTTTTGCCTACAAACAGCCTGAGCAACATAGACAATGGAACTCATGCAGCAGAGACCAGAATTAAAGGGATACACATCCAGGCAGGAAATCTACACTGCACTGAAAGCCACAAAACCACAGATGGACTCTTTTCCCCGATTCCAAGAGGAGAGAGACTGTGCTGAAGCAGGTAAACCTTATTTGCCTATCACAATAAAGTGTAATATGGTCATTGAAATAGGGGTTTTGCCTTCCAGCCGTAGTCAGGGTTCAAGAAGTAAGTTAGCCCTTAAAAGGGATAGGCGTTTGTTGTTTTCAAATGTTTCGCTGAAGCAGTGAATACAGATGGTGACCCACGAGCGGTACTGATTCTGCAAGTAAAGGCTGCCACACCGCATAGGACTACCAGCTGTGAATGGAGTATATGCAGAAAAGAGTGAAAATTGATGCAAGACTGTGCTGAAACAGGGTAATTTTCAGTAAACGAGTGCTGAGGGTAAAATTGCCCTACTGGGGAAAAAGGACTTGCTGAGCTGTGTAAAAGGTATCCCAAAGCCAATTGCTGAGTGTTGAGTCGCCCTGCCGGGAGTGAAAGAAATATTCCACTGCAAAGAATATATATATTTTTTTCTGCAAGTAAAGTCTGTCTATGTGTCTTGGGAGTAAAACAGGCACACGAAGTGTGAAGAGTGAATGCCATAATACCCAAAGTTGAGACTGAAAATAACTGAACTCAAGCAGAAAACCACATTATTTGGCTGAAGCGGAGGGGTTGTACCTAGCAAGTAAATGGTGTAAAGCAAACAGAAGTTTTTACCTAGCAACTGCACATCCAGTATACCTAATGAGAGAGAATGCGTGCACAGGACTGCTGATATTGTAAAACTTACCCAAGAAAAAAAAAAAAAGTCTACAGAGATGCCTGTGATAGCTACGACCTCTACAAGCAAAATATGCCCACCTGTAGGACTACCACAATTGGGGGTCCTAGCAAATACAGTGGCAACAGCTGCAATAGCGCCTCCTGAGGTCAGGAAGAAAATTACACCTGAAATCCCCAAACGGAGGACAAGATGCAGCGTTCCTGTAATGAACCCTACCCCACGGAAGAGTGGCCCTTCCAGTCCAATAAAGAGGAAGACATCTCTTACGGGGAACCCGAACCGAGTCACACCCACAAAACACCCCAAGAATGGTGGGGGTGTCTGAACTCGGCACGAACCGAAAAGACCGCTCTCTATGATGACGAATATGATCAGCAGGAGAAGGAGCAGCAGATCACCAAATATTTCTGTCAGCTAACGCAACTGCAAGAAAAGCCTGGCGTATACAATGAAGCCACTGAAGTATCAAATAAAGAAGGAGACCCCAGTATTTCTGATGGGACGGAGTCATCCAAAACAAAAAGGCAAAAAAAGAAAAGCGGTTCTTCACTTACCGTGGAAGGAACAGACACGTCTGCAGATCCTGTGGAGGAAAAGGGGGACCGAGTTGCCCTGCAGCCTAGAGAAAATGGAGAATTCGTCCCGCGGATAACCGAATATCCAGAGGGCCCAAGGCTAAAGTCGTGTACCCCAAAGAAGTGTCTGTCCAGTGCCAACAGTGAGGAACCCTCAACCAACCATTCCAGGGAAGCGGAGCCGGAACCAGTGAGTGTCGATCCCTTGACCAGCCCTGAAGATACCCTGAAAAATGCCAGGCATGACTGTGATATGCTTCGTGAACAATTCAAACAAAAGAAAGATGATTACACAGAGCTACTGAAAAATAACGTGAAGATACAGGAATATGTACTCACAATGTACTGTTCGGCCAGGACAGAATTGGACCATCTCAAGACTGAGCTAGATACTGCAAACGCTACTATTACCGACATGGATGAAAAGCAGGGCCAATCTGATAAAATGATTGCTAAGCTGAAGCGGAAGTATGAGGAGGCACTAAAGGAGATGACAGTCTTTCAGCAAGAGGTTCACACTCTTCGGGTAGAGCTGAATGCCTCACAACAGGAGGTCAACAGTGTCCGAAGAGAGGTGAACGTATCTCAGAAAGAGGTTCATACACTCCGCAGAGCACTGGATGCCTCACATTATGAGACCAACAGCTGCCGCACAGAACTAGAAGTCTCCAGAAAGGAACTTCACAGTCTCACTGAGGAGCTGGACATTTCAAAGAAAACTATCCTCCATCTTAACTTAGATCTCAAAGTCTCTCAGAAGGAGCTTCAGAACCTAAACCTGGAGATGGAAGTCTCACGCCAGGAGAAAGCCCGCCTCCAAGCAGATGTGCAAAAATGGAAGGTGGACAGCAAGGACGCCCTGAATAGCACAGAGACTGAAAAAGGAGAAAATGTAAGATTAAAAAGAGAAAACTTAAAACTGAAAGAAGAAAATTCTCATTTGACAGACTACGTCAAGGAAAAGAATGAAAAGCTGCACGAGCTTAAAGAAATAAATAAACTTTTGGAAGATAAGATGTTTGAAGCAGAGCACCGACTGCAGAACCAACTGCAAGGTCTGCGTACGCACCTCCAGAAGGCAGAGGAGAAGCAGCAAACTCTGCATGAAGACAGTCTGCAGGCTGCTAAAGAAGTACAATGCTGCAGGAACGTCTGATTACCCAGTATGTCCCCGCAAAGCAGCCTGAGAAACTGAAGGCTACCCTGAGCATCACCAAAGCATCACTAGAGGCCAAGCTTAGAGCCCAGGTGACTCGGCACAAGAGGGAGCACAAAAAGGTCCAGAAACAAGTAACAAGACAAGTAACTGACAAGACAAGTAACTGTGGCCCGAGCAAAGAAATTCACAGTGCTTCACAATACAATGAAATGAAAATGTGGAAGCAAGCTCAGAGAAAGCAAAATGTGCAGATAAATTCCCTGAGAAGAGACTTGCAAGACGCACTCAAAAAACAGGGATCTCTCGCGGATGAGATTACAGTTCTACAAGGACCCTGACCAAGCATCAGTATCCCACAGCCACAAAAACCCATGAAGACAAGGGTACAGTGAGAGCTGGGAATACCGCTCGTCTGAAAAACAAGGTTGCAAAATGTGAACCACCTAAATAAGCACTAGCAAAACCTTCAGCCACCCGACAGGCAACAAAAAAAGGTACACATGCTGAATCAAAAACCAGAAGAATCCTTAGCTGATGAAGCAGAAAAGATGGGACATTCTCTGGAAGTGGATGTGGAATTGCAACTCAATCCCAAAGAAGCTGAACTAGCAACTCCATTGAGTGGAAAAAGTGCAGAGAGACAGCTTCAAGAGCGGAAAACTCAAAGGGCTATTTTTAAACGCTCTGCAACTGTTGCCATATAGTCTGCCTACAATAAGATGAGCACCTGACGCGAGGGAAATCTCATGACCGCGCACGCAGTAAAAAGACTATACTTTTAAGAAGTCCTCCTCGAGCGACTGAGGAGTGCTGATCTCAAGCACCTTCGGGAGGAGACATGAAAAAACTGGAGAAAGGGCTCCAATCCTAGTGGGACTGAGGGTTCTCTTCCTCCATCCACTCTCATTCAAGTCACAGAGATATCTCGAATGAGAGTGGAAGGATGGGCTTTGGCCGTGGCAAGCCCGAGCTTCCCACAAACAGGGGAGGTATGTAACAGGGGATTTATCCCTGTTCTGGAAATGTGACGCTAATCCAGCAGTGTAGTGGTTAACTGCTGGTAGTCAATTAACCAACACCACCTGGCTGATTAGATTTGTTAGAAAAGCCTGCCTTTGAGACAGGAAGTGAGATTTCCTGAGGAAGCAAGCAAAAGCTATACTATAAACAGTGTCTATTGGAATGTTAATACTTGTGAGAGAAAGGGACCCCAATGGAGAGCACTCAAGCAGATGCACAGAGTACACTAGACAAAGGATATGTGTGTATGTTGATAAGTGATATGTACACGATAAAAACCATTTATTAGAGTCTTAACTCAAGATAAAATAAAGTTGGACGCTAGGTGCCCAAATAAATGAGACTCAATGAAGTCAAAAAAGCGCAGCGAAAGTAAAAAATACCGACTCTCAAGTGTATAGTGTGGACTACTGCCCTTGATGATATATGCAGGGTAGAGTCAGATGTAATCAATGCCTCCTGGAGACTGTGTTCGTGAGTGTTTGGTCACAGGTATAGTCACTTGTGCCTATCAGTGTGAGTGGTATATATATGTATATCACATCACCACGTATATATAGGTAGGTAAAACAAGTGAGTAGTTAGCTGTAGTGGATTCCCAGGGGACAGACTAAAGTCACCAGTCATAGGGTTGTCTGTATCAGCAGGTCGCTGCTTTGATCCCTTGGGGAGGGGGGGGGCAGCAATTCAGACCACCATAGGGATTAATCAGTCAATCACTCACATACACTCACTTGAATTGTACCTAGATGCAGATATCTAGATGGATGTATCTGCTGTACACAAGTGACCATAAGTCCAGGTAGGTAGAAAAAATATATTGCAGTACACAAGTAGTGTCTACATACACTTAGAAACAATAAAAACACAGGAGAAGCTGGTAGCATAAAAAGGCAAGCACCGTGCTTCTATTCCGTGGCTGTATACACACTAGCTAATGCTTAGTGATCACACTACTGCACACACGGTTGCTGCTTGATATAAATCAGTCTCAAGCTCAATGCTGAAACAAACTCTCTGTTTAGGGAGTTTGTGTGGGTGCCGGGAGCGCTCCGATCACGAGCGTGAGTCCCGCCCCTCTGACGTGATGACGTCACTTGCCAACGTACGTTTCGCTATGGCACAAGCTTTCTCGAGGCTGGGAATGTTATCTGTGCTGGTCCTTCCCCCAGTGTGGATGTGTTTTATGGCTGGAGGTGTCAAAAGGTTCCTGAAAGCAAGTGATGAAAGAGTGTGTATGTGTATCAGTGTGAATTAACATGAATGGAGAGCCCACAGTATATACAGTATATATATAGAGCCCACGTCGCGTCTTGGACGGTATAAAGATGGCAGCAAACACTGGCATCCAGTGCCCCATACCGGGGCCTATAACTCAGGAAGCAGGGGGTCCCTGAGCCAGAAATCAATGCGGTTCAGCTCACGCACAATATTAATACAATTTACATAAATGCAGCTACATTCATAGCGGCTGTCCGCTAAGGTAATGAATTATTGTTTATTATTGATATTGGTGTTTTGATACTAGTGTACATGCATAGAGAGTCTCCTGAGCTGAACCGCATTGGTTTCAGCCTCAGAGACCCCCTACTTCATGAGATACAGTCCCTGTTATGGGGTGCCGGTATCCCCTGCACTTTTAAAGCTCCCGCGTCACGTGACCGGGATATTTAAATTCAACAGGGGATACCGGCACCCCATAATGGGGCCTGTATTTCCTGAAGTAGGGGGTCCCCGAGGCTGAAACCGATGCGGTTCAGCTCAGGAGACACCCTGCACATATACACTATTATTAAAAATAATATTTGTACAGCATGATCGCCTGTAAGAGTCGTGCATTGAGATGCACCGTCTCCATGCAGTTCTTACAGACTGCTTTATTTATATCAGTTATCATGCTATATAACTTTAAGCGTTATTGCAGGGAGGAAAGAATTTGCTCGCACGATATGGCACTTTTTGCCAAGGCAGGCCGAAAACACGCCGAGCAGCCTTAGTGAATAGCGCATTTGGCTTCACCCTTTTGCGCCGAGCTAAATTTCCCATTTCAACGCAAATAATCGGAGCTTAGTGAATCACCTCCTTAATAAGTAATACTTTGGGCTCTGAATTAACTGGTGCATGCTTTGGAGAGAATAATTTACGCATTTGGACACATATTGCTACAACTGATTTTGGTGTGTTAAAGTGCATATTTTTTTATATGTGGCATACATTCTATGTCTATGCTACGGCTATTGTAATATATGTTGCTTGTACAATTCTTAAGTGTTACTAGTGTTACTAATGTGGGTGTTGGGGCAAGTATGTGTTGAAAGTTTTGGTAAAAAGATCAGCACTAATTATTGATGGTGATTGCGGTGGTGATATTGGGATGTGCACAGTGGACACTTGGAATGTTGGTGGTGGCTGGATAGTTGTGGCCGCCAATTGTTGATATTTTTAAATTATACTCCTCAACATTTTTATGTTATTGTAATATATGTACTACTCAGGCTTATTATTTGCGACATTTTAATTTGACACCTGCATTACAGGACACTAAAGACCTTTAAAAAGACATTCCAGCAATCTAATGGGTATGGATTAAGAAAAAAATGCAAGTATAGCTGTGGCTGGTCCAGCTAGCTCTCCATCTTCCCCTGTCATGTAAGTTCTAATAAGATGTAGACTGTGACAGGCTATCCTATGGGGTTTTCCCCCACCTCATGCTGAACTCCTTAGTGACAGGAGTGGAGATGACACAGGGATCTGTGATAGCCAATGGTGGTACAGATACTGGGCACTCCCTCTTTGAGCTGCAGGAAGGAAGTGCCTAAATTAGAGATTGAAGTTCAGCCCCTTAAGGGTGAGACCTTGAGGTTGTTCCAGCCTGCCCCTACATGGAGTAGCATGGAGGAAAAGATTGAAACAGCGGAGCAACTGCCACGAGTGGAAAAATGGAGACCGAACTGCTGGCTTCACGGTACACAAAAATTTATTGTAGGCACATAAAAGTAGCAAGAGAAACCTCTTACGCTTTTCGTGCGGGTGACCGCACTTTATCAAAGAGTAATACATAATAACAGACACAAGAACTAAATACTCACCATGCCCCCCCTCTCTCTCCTATGACGTATTGGCACTTACACTGGCGACACACTTTATTCGAGCTCGGCTAGTCCCACGAATTCGGGTATACCCGGGTGTATTGAGGTTTGTGACTGTTTTCTGCCCGAGTGCATTGAGGTATTTTCCAAGCAGGGATTGAAGCATTTTATTCCCGCTGGCTGCAATACTGCACAGTGTGTGTGTGTGTGTGTGTGTGTGTGTGTGTGTGTGTGTATGATAATGAAAAAGACTGCGCCTATTAATGAGTGGTGAAACACAATACTAGCAATGAATACCAATTGAATAATAACTCATCAGTGCTCAATCTACATACACTCTATAATCAATCAAGAGTGTGCACTACTGAACTAGCAAAACAAATAGCATGTATATAAAATCATATAATATGGTGTGTTGCTGAACACAGATTACTATTGATTGATATGTGAGAAAGTGGATGATTATAAAATATATTAGTCAAAACTTGATATTGGAATTGCAAAATCTATTAAAAAAAAGTTCAAAATTCTAAACCACATATATTGTCCACTTGTGAATATGGTCGCACTTGCTTGATATTATGCAAAAAATAGGATTTTGGCAGCCTTCTTGCTGGGCACAATGACCTCCCTTCACAGACTTGCATAGAAAAAAACAAAAAAGAAATGCGCCCGATCCTAGTGCATTGAAAATGAAAAAAATGTAATAATTCCAACGATCACAATTTGAAACTCACAAACATCTGGTGTATTCGAGTGTTGAGATAATCTCATGCCCCAACATTGTCGGTGTAACTCCACTCTACTCAGACTCTTAAGCACAGTCTCTCACAGGAACCAGTTCCTTCAGGCAACTCTCAGATGTGTCACCTCCTGGGCAGTCCCCCGTCAACTTACTCCTAGTCAATCTTTGTTCCGGGCAGGGGACGTCTCAATGGGGGCAGAGGATTCACTCACTCCTCCGGTATGATTTGTGTGAACCACCGCTCACAACACCTCTTTTGTAAAACCCTACGCGTTTCTTCAGATTAACTGATTTCTTCAGGGGATGTATTCTGGGTATGTTGGAAGCCAATCAAAAGAGATCTTGACAACCAAACACATGTGTTATAATCACCAAAATCTCTATAACTAGCACATGACCTAACAATGTTGGACATATAATGTACATAATGAATTAAAACGAACTTCTTAAATAACGTATTTAAAAAAATATTTTTTTCTATATAATCAAATATTGTTAAACTTATACTTAATTGGTATTCATAATAAACACAATTGTGAGGCCTTATAAATATATTCAATTTATTTGGCTTATTTAGACTATTTATTTGGAGGAACAGCAATTAATAATATGAACATTGTTTGTGAATATTATTGTCATATGAAAAACTATTTTTTAACTAATGAATTGGAATTAATAAATTACCATGATTTGAAGAATCAAGACTCAATTTAATTATATCCCAATTACTACTGTTTAATAAATGTGATCTAGAATCTTGCATTTTAAAACAATATCTGGATGAGAGCCAGTCTTTTGGTGATCAATATTTGAACGCACATTCTATCAGATCCCTATTTTGATGTGAGATCTGTCAAATACCAATGTTATATTTTACATTTGAAACTAAAATTTATGAGGAGAATCAGAGGAAAACTGTCTGCAATCATTAAAGCACTTTTACCTAGAAAATGGACAGGTGCAAAGAAATAAATGAACAGAGCAAGTCCTTAGTCATATTCCCACGTACTATAATATATATATCTATTATATCATATATATATATCTCTATATATATATATAATATATATATATATATATATATATATATATATAAACACAACACTACTATAAAGATAAAACAATGTTCATGTACAACTGTTGCAAAAAATACAAGATGATTTGGACGTATAGGGGGCTATGCAGTAAGCTGTGATAAATTGTTTTAAGAGCGCAAAGTGCTCTTAGAACGTGAAGTTCCGCCGAGCGCAATTCACAGAGCCACGCTAACAGGCACTTTGCGCTCTAAAACGGACTTTTTTCAAGAAATTTTTAAACATCCAAATTTGCTCGTACGATCAGCTGTTTGCCCTTAATCCTGCCCTTCTGCGGGATTCACTAAGCAACGCAAACATATCGTACGCGAAAGTTGCGCGGAAAAAAGCTCACCAGCTAAAGGCAGGTGATAAAAAAAGCTGGACTTTGAAAAATGTCTTTGTTTACATTTTTGCAGGCGCAACACCCATACAACAGGCCGGCGGGTGTCCCCGGCTGACCCCGCGGGGGTCCCCGAGGGAGGCCGGGGATCCCGCAGGTGTTCCCGGCTGACCAAGCGGGGGTCCCCGTGGGAGTCCAGGGGTCCCCGCGGGAGTCCCAGGGTCCCACAGGGCCTGCGGTACCAATGTTGTGCCTCCAAAACAATAAACAATATTTCTAACTAAATACACCCCCCTCCCCCTGCCACCTAATACATAGAATACAGTAATGGGCAACATTACTATTATCCACATATGGATAATAATGCATTTGCCCATTTAAAATACATATAAATCACAATAAATGCAGTAAATACATATTACACTTACCTTTTCCAGGCACCCACGATGAAGGCCGTCTTCATCCTCATCTTCATCCTGCCCATGTCCCCTCCTAAGCTGCAAAACATTCCAAACAATCAAAATAGCCAATGTAATGTCCCCTAACCCCTTAATCACCTTAGCGGTCATTAACCTCTATAGTCCTTAAGGGGTTAACCCACCCTCACCCACCACTCGAGAGGCCTATACACCCTCCCCCATGAGGCCTAACCACCCACTACCCACAAGGAGGCCTACCCAGCCTGGCTTGGGGACATTACCCAATTCCCACACCCCCGTTAAACATAATAAACAGCACTATATTTAATAAACACTACATAACCAACACCCTGTGCCCCCCCATAAATACCTGATTTATACTTTTACATACAGGGTTAATACCCCATTCCCACGGGAGTCCCCAGTGGCCCTAATGGGTGTCCGTAAGCCTCACAGTAGCCCAACACCATGTTTCAAACAGGGTCTGGAGGCCTACGGGTGGTCCCCGCCAGGCACCGTAGTCCACCAGGTGGTCACCGCGGGTCACCGTGGGCCACAATGGGGTCTCCATGGGTAGGCACGCGGGTGTCTGGGGGGCCCCGGGTCAGACCCACAGGTGTCTGAGGGGCCTCGGGTGATTCCCACGCGGGTCTGGTGGCCTACGGGTCCGCGGTGCCCCACAGATGGGGCCACCGGTTCTTTCCTGAAGTTCCCCCCCATGGCTACGCCAGCCTGGTACCCGTCAGCATCCGAGGAGACCTCAGGTGGTCTCCAGAGGTCCCCGCAGACCTGAGGAACCAAACCTGTACTGCACCGACACACTTTATTCGAGCAAATACCCAGTATGTACCTGGCAGATACCTGGAATGCGCCGCTCCTCACCTCTGACAAAGCCCCCTTTGCGTTTGCCTTCCCACCTGGTTACATGCCTAGGCTGAACGGGCGGCTGACTCTGTTAAATGAATAATGATTAGGATTTAATAGGCTGCAATGCTTCGCGTGTCTACCAGATGGCATAAAATCATGAATTGTAATGCAGTATATATATATATATACTGTGCAGTATTGCAGCCAGCGGTAATAAAATGCTTCAATCCCTGCCTGGAAAATACCTCAATGCACTCGGGCAGAAAACAGTCACAAACCTCAATACACCGGGGTATACCCGAATTCGTGGGACTAGCCGAGCTCGAATAAAGTGTGTCGCCAGTGTATGTAAAAAAAATAAACCTGTCCTATACATTTAAATACATAAATACTCCCCACATACATACAGTACAGTAATGTGCAAAATAACTATTATCCAGATATGGATAATAGATTATTTGCCCATTATGAAACACATAAAACAGCATAAATAAAGTCAATAAATAGAGTTCTACTTACAGTCCAGTCACCAAAGGTCCTCCGTTGGCAAAAAAACCATTGGAAATATTTTCTAAGGTCAGTTAACCCCTTAATCACCTTAGCGGTTAATAACCGCTATAGTAATTAAGGGGTTAACCCACCCTGCACATATACCAACCCTTCACCCCATTCATTTGGTACATTTGTATATATATATATATATATCATATAATATTATATATATATATATATATATATATATATATATATATATATAATATATAATATATTATATATAATATATATACCAATATCCAATAATGTTAAAGGATACAATCAGCATGCATAAATAAAAACATGAAATCTTAATCTGAAAATCACCACATTGCATCTTACAATTAAACCAGCAGCACTTTAAAAAAATAATGATATCTCGTCTTACAACAAACCAGCATCTAGACAAATATATATCAAATGTCAAACAATTGTATTTGAGTGTGTGCATGATGCAATTAATCTGTGCATCATGTAACACTATGCAAAATCAATTTCAAAATAAAATACACTATGAACAACAACATACAATGCTATCCACAAAATCAAATAGAAACTAAGCAAGTAAACATAAATAAATTTACCATCAATCAATTAATCAATTTCCTAAATCAATTACAATACAATACAAATCAATTATACAATTCACTATTCAATTCCTAAATCCAAACCATTGAGAAAATAATTCTACTTCAAAGTAACCACCATCATACAAATCTAACTACCAGAAATAAGCCATTATTAAAAAGCAAGCCCCTGAAATATACTACTGCAAAGACCATTACAAATGACTAAATAAAAGTTAAATTACACACACAAGAATGTAGAAATCAAGCAGCTAAATACATTTGAAAAACATGAAAAAAAAACATAAACATTAGCAAATCAATCATTTATTATCCTTGTATGTCTATCCATATTACATACAGGGGCAATAAAAGAGCATACAAAAAAATGCATTTCCATCAACAACAAAAAAATACATACAATACACCCATTCAGTGTCCCTGAATGTATGTATATCCATAGGGACATAGATCAATTCAGGGGCATTAAATGGAAAAGAAAAAAAAACACATGAATAAAAAATCAAAAAAACCTAAAATAATATACTTTTTTTTTGTTCACTTACCATTAGATGGCCGACACATCGAAATCCAGGGGAACGGAAGCACTCGAACCAATCCAAAGGTAACCATAAAATAATAAACAAAAAACAAACAAAAGCGCAAGCTCCATAGCACGTAACTGAGTAAAAAACAAGGTACATTTATTTAAAAGATCAGCAACCCATAAGAATGTGCACTTACAGGATTTTAAACAGAACCATTCGTGGTAGAGAAATTTCTATTGTGGTCATCTGCGGTGGTAGGGTGAGTCCCAGGTTTGCAGAGTGGATGTAAACAGCCAGGTTCACCATGAACTCCTATCCCGAATTGGCAGCAAAATAAAAAGGCATCCAATGGCTACACGTTCTTTGTTCCCTCTCATACATTGGTTGCTAGCACTTGAAATTACCGCCAGCCGGAGCGTAGGGAAGCCAGGGACTCCAAATACACGAACATGAACGCGATGACGTCACAGCTCTAAACCATAAAATAATAAACCCTTACAATCCACAACGGTGTCTTCTTTCTTCGATTTGTAATCCATTTAGTCAAAGGGGGTCTTCATCTGTTTTCTGTATTCTTCTTTCTTCTGTCTTCTTCCGGGTCTTCTTCTCTTCTAGCGCCACACCCAGGTCCTCTTCTATCTGTAGGAGTACCTCCTCCTCGGCTTCTGGCTTCAAAATGAGACAACATAGGCTTTTATAGGCCTATGACGTCACATTTTCGTCAAATGGTTCCCACGGCCCTGATTGGGCCGTGAAAACCATGTGATTAGGGGGGGGGATTGATTACATCATTTAAAGGCAATGACGCCAGCCAATCAGAATGGCTGAGCTTCAATTGCCTTTAAGTTGACGTCATTGTCACGGGAACTTGTGAGAGGCCTATATTATACACCAAAATACCTGGGTTGAACTGAACACGGCTGAGATATGATAAATATAATTTATTCCTTGAAGAAGGTAAACACACAAGCTATACAAATAACAAACAAAATATGCACTTACTTAGGGGTGTTGGACAAGAAAGCCATCAGGATAAAAGATGGGCCATTTCTTCCACAATACATGTTCAGATGTAATCATCACGACAATACACGAAGACAATGGGCATAGGCTGAGCCTTGTTTATATACAATCTCAGTACTATCCATTAACTTTGGGGCGCCTGGCTGGCTAGCAGTTTCCTTTGAAGTTAGGACTCCCCTTATCTGCAAGTGTGAATTATGACACTTACAGACCACTCGGGCCCTTTGTTCCTCCGCCCTATTGTATACAATCAGAGCGGTCAACCTTTGATAAGAGGGCTTATGCTAGACAACTTGTCTGCCATCCTGACCTATTAACATAGCAGATGGGCTCTGCGTTCTCATATCAGACCCAAAATACCATTCACAGTTTAATATATTCACATATTAAAATAATCGGTTCTGTTGGGCCCAGTGGGCTCATACTTGCCAGTTTTTCCTGCCAGAAGTGACTCTCCATTGTGGCCAAGTTTCAGCCCTCTGCCGCCCCCAGAACCGGAGATACACAAATTCAGGTTAAAACATTTTTTAAATATAGGATTCTTCCCTTTAAAAATGAATCTCTGCCTTTCACTCTTTCCCCATTGAAATCAACTGGCTCCGCCGCCATAGACTTTCAATGGGGAAACTCCGCCATTGCAGTCTATGAAAAACCAAAAATCTTTACATTTGCCCATACTCCGTCTGGTTGTTCAGAGAGGGCTGGAAATGGACATGCTTTCAAGCCGGAACTGTGGCTTCATGCGACCCAACTCCCAGCCCTCTGGTCCTTCCAGAACCGGAGATATGGGCTTACACTTTTTACCATTTCGGACTTAGCCGTTTTAATGCCACGCGGCTTTTCCCCATTGGAATCAATGGGCGGTGCCGCCATAGACAATGCATGGGCAAGCGCCGCCATTGGATTCAATGGGACCTCTGCTCCGCCATTAAAGTCAATGGTGGGACCCTTCTTCATGAGCGCGACCCTTTACGGGGGTCCCTCATTCCCGGACCCGATGGGGGTCGTGTGTGGGGGCTCCTAGGGGCCAGGGGCAAAAAGAATTTTATTTCTGGGTGCCCTAGAACCTAAGATTCCCACGCCAATTGTCGTTGACCTTGAACTCAGTGATAAAGCTCTTTTCAAAGACATTGTGTCCGTTTCTGCGGTTTTGCGGTTTGGATGGCTGCCAACCTGTTCCTGGAGGTAGATGTCGAGGAATCTCCATTGAAGTCAATGGGCCCATTGACTTACAATGGGAAACCGCCGCTCCTCCTCTCGGACGCCACCAGCTGGTCTTCGAGGGAAACAGGTCCAAAACCGCTAGATCCGCCATTGAAATGAATGGAGCTCCAATGGCGACCTATGGGACTCTGCAAAATGGTGCCTGAAAAGGCGGGAACATGGAACAAAGGGCATTAAACACTAAGTTAACCTTAACCCTTTCCCTCCCGCATCAATCCCAGTGTATGTGTTGGTGCAAACACTGGAACAGAAACAATACATTTTTACAGGGGAATATACATTGGGATTCTGAAGCAGGGTAAAAAACATTACTGGACCGCAGTCCAGTTAACCCCTTGCTTCCCAAGTGAGAGCAGGGGGTGGCCAAATGGGGTGTAACCCCTTTAATCCTGGGCCAAACCCCTTCTCCCATGACAGTCATCTAAAGAAAGATGGCCGCCGACACATGGTACGGTAGCCAATCAGAGCGTGGGAATTCATTCCCAACTCTGATTGGCTGAAGCAAAGCCTCTGTCACATGGTCTACTAGAGCCAATCAGAGTTGGGATTGAGTTCCCATGCTCTGATTGGCTACCGTACCATGTGTTGGTGGCGATCTTTCTTTAGATGACATCAACTTAAAGGCAAATGAAGCTCAGCCATTCTGATTGGCTGGCATCATTGCCTTTAAATTACGTCATCAATTTTGTTTTTTCCCCCACCAAATCACATGGTTTTCACGGGCCAATCAGGGCCGTGGGAACCATTTGATGAAAATGTGACATCATAGGCCTATAAAAGCCTATGTCGTCTCATTTTGAAGTCAGACGGTGAGGAGGGAAGACCTCCCCTCCTAAGAAGAGAAGAAGGGCGTGGCGTAAGAAGATGGAAGAAGACGGAGAAGACCCCAAAGAAGAAAAGAAGACCCCAAGACTGACGGAAAGGATTACAAATAGAAGAAAGAAGAAACAGACGTGGATTGTAATGGGTTTTTTTTTTATGGTTACCTGTGGATTGGTTTGAGAGCTTCCGGTTCCCGTGGATTTCGGTGAGTTGGTCATCTAATGGTAAGTAAACAAAAGAAAAGTATATTATTTTAACTTTTACAGGTTTTTTAGATTTTTTATTCATTTGTTTTTTTTATTTTTTTCATTTAATGCCCCTGAATTGATCTATGTCTCTATGGATAACATACATTCAGGGACACTGAATGGGTGTATTGTATGTGATTTTATGGAAATGCATTGTTTTTTATGCTCTTTTATTGCCCCTGTATGTAATGTGTATATATATATATATGGATAGACATATAGGGATAATAAATGATTGATTTGCTAATGTTTATGTTTTTTTCATGTTTTTCAAATGTATTTAGCTGCTTGATTTCTACATTGTTGTGTGTGTAATTTAATTTTTATTTAGTTACATGTCATTTGTAATGGTCTTTGCAGTAGTATATTTCAGGGGCTTGCTTTTTAATAATGGCTTATTTCTGGTAGTTAGATTTGTATGATGGTGGTTACTTTGAAGTAGAATTATTTTCCCAATGGTTTGGATTTAGGAATTGAATAGTGAATTGTATAATTGATTTGGATTGTATTGTAATTGATTGAGGAAATTGATTAATTGATTAATTGATTGATGGTAAATTTATTTATATTTACTTGCTTAGTTTCTATTTGATTTTGTGGATGGCATTTATGTTGTTGTTCATAGTGTATTTTATTTTGAAATTGATTTTGCATAGTGTTACATGATGCACAGATTAATTGCATCGTGTACACACTCCAATGCAATTGTTTGACATTTGATATATATTTGTCTAGCTGCTGGTTTGTTGTAAGACGAGATATCATTATTTTTTTAAAAGTGCTGCTGGATTAATTTTAAGATGCAATGTGCTGCTGATTTCCTTTTATTATGTGATAATTATGAGATTCAGATTTGATGTTTTTATTTATACATTTTTATGTAATCCTTAACCATTTATTTGTATATTGGTGTTATATATATATATATATATATATATATATATATATATATATATATATATATATATATATATACACACACACACACACACAAAAAAAAACTCCTTCCAAAGACGTTTGAATCTGTACCTCAGGATATACCTGCATTCATAACTTCATTTCTGTAGTACTTACACACGTGAGCTACATTAATAGATTTCAGGTGCTTGTGGCAGACGCAACGAGATCAAACATGACCGACTTAATCCGAAACCTGAGCGACAAATGGATATCTGTCCCTTATTACCTGTTAAATATACAATGTGTGATGTCAGAACATGCCCCATTGTGACATGATTACAGATTTGTAACTCCTTATGCGGAGGAGAAGACATCACATGATATTCTCATTTTTAATAAAGACACTCTTTGGTTTAATACTTTCTTAGCCACGCCCCCTGGCCATCCATAAATGCTTTGAAAAACCTTTTGTTTATGTCAGAGCACCCATCTCTAGCAGAGCTATGTCCTTATCTCGAGATCATATCAGTTTTTACCAATAGGCCTGCAAAAGGTGTCCAACATACCTTAAACCATTGCTTTGTATTTGTAGCACCCAACTTCAATCAAGCCCCCCCCCACAGATTCATGACAAGTCATAAACTCCAAATATTGTATATTTAAACCTAACTGGTTGCACCATTAACCCTTGAAGCACCAGATGTGTTAAAATACACAATATCTCAAGATTTCATAATAACAATCTGTTTTTTATTCAATAAAAGTTCCTATCGCTCGGATGACTCCAGCCCACAGTCCACTGATGCGATTAAAGTGCATTGATTGTGTGGTTCATGTCCTTGAATTGAGCAGCAGTGTGTTGAAACTGCTTCTTCAGTTCATCTAATATCACTCTCTTCAAAGTGTTGGGAATAGCCATCTTACCCCTGGAGACGTCAAAGTTGACTTCTTTTGACCACTGGGCATATTGCTGAAACACATGGTTTTGGAAGATTAGTTAGGCATGTCGATTTGACTGTTTTCCGCTGTTTGCAAGATATCTTTCCATGTTTCCACTGGTATTACAAAAAGCTGTATGTTACCCATGGATCATCTCGGGTCTTTGCTTTTGTGGTTAACTAGTTACATAGTTACATAGTAGATGAGGTTTTAAAAGACATACGTCCCGCAAGTTCAACCTACGCTAAATTGAGACGACAGATACGTTATCCTATGTTTGAACTTACAGTATATTGATCCAGAGGAAGGCAAACAAAAAACCCCAGTGAAATATCATCTAAAGATATCTCATAAGGGGAAAAATTAATTCCTTCCTGGCTCCAAATATTGGCAGATTACTCACTGGATCTACATCCTTCCCATATTTAGTTATTTGGTATATCCCTGTATACCTTTCCTGTCTAAATAGATGGCCAACTTTTTTTGAACATATCTATTGAATTTGCCATCACAGTCTCCATGGGTAATAAATTCCACATTTTAACTATCCTGACTGTAAAGAATCATTATGGGCCTCATGCAGTAAGCCCCGATAAAATCTTTTTGCCAAGGGTTGCGGATAGGCCTTTTTTTGGTGATTTGCCCTCGCAGTATTCAGTAAGGGCCGAATCCATGCCGATCCCTGCCGAATCACTGCGAAAGCAAAACTGCCGATGAGCCTGTGCCGATACAGCCTGGCTCCCGATAAGCCTTCTGATACGCCTTGTCTGCCGAGAGATGTTTGCAGCAGAGAGAGACAAGCCGCTCTCTCAGCGCAAACATCGGCAAAATGAAACGTATTTAAAATACATTTTTACTGATAGTGTACATGTGCAGGGGGTCTCCGGAGCTGAACCGCATTGGTTTCAGGTCTGGGGACCCCCTGCTTCCCGAGATACAGGCCCCTTTATGAGGTGCCGGTATCCCTCTGCATTTAAAGGTCCCGATCACGTGACCGCGGAATGTAAGCAAAGCAGAGGGATACCGGCACCCCCTGAAAGGGGCCTGTATCTCGGGAAGCAGGGGGTCCCCGGGCCTAAAACCAAAGCGGTTCAGCTCCGGAGACTCTCTGCACATCAACACTATCAGTAAAACACACATATCAATAAAGACTCGTTCCTTACCTTTGCGGCTATGTGCTACGGTAACGAAGCAGCATGAATGTATTTTTAATAATAGTGAACAGTGAGCAGGGGGTCCCCTGAGCTGAATCGCGTTGCTTTGCGGACCAGGGACCCCCTGCTTCCCAAGTTACAGGCCCCGGAATGTGTCATCGGGTGGCAGTGTCACCGCCAACTTTATAGCACCCCATTCGCGCCGTGTCCGCTATAAATATGGCGGCGACACTGGCACCGGTGCCCCAAACTGGGGCCTGTAACTCGGGAAGCAGGGGTCTCTGAGCCACAAATCTATGCGGTTCAGCTCAGGGGACCCCCTGCTTCCGCACAATATTATTAAAAAAACAGAAATGCTGCTTCATTACCATAGCGGATAGCCGCTAAGGCAATGAAGGTGTTAAGGCATAATAGCATGTTTATTGGGGACATTTGCCACCAATAAACATAGCAATAAACACATACACCCCCTGTGTATTTGAAATACATAAACAACAATAAATACATTAAATACATATAGTACTCACCACCCATTTCCGGCTGCCACGATGAAGGCCATCCTCCTTTTCATCCTGCCCATGCCCCCTCCGCTGCTGCAAAACAGACACAACAATGAAAACATCCAATGTAACCCCTTAATCACCATAGCGTTTAATAACCGCTACAGTCATTAAGGGGTTAACCCACCCTCACCCACCACTCTGGAGGCCTATATACCCTCCCACACTAACCCCCCACCCCATGAGGCCTAACCACCCACACCCACTACCCACAAGGGAGGCCTACCCACATACCGTTGGGGAACCCCCCCCCCCCCCACCCCCAGTACCCACAATAAAAACAATACAGTGACACACAATAAACATCATTATATTTATTAAATACATTACCCACCCCCTGTGCCCCCCCATAAATACAAGATTTATCCTTTTACAAACAGGGTTCATAACACAGCCCCACGCGAGTCCCTGGTGGGCTGGCGGGGCACCTGACAGACCTACAGGGTACCAGCAGCCATTTTCAAACAGGTTCTGGAGGCCTGTTGGTGGGTCCCGCCAAGCGCCATGGCCCCCAGGTGGTCTCCTTGGGTCACCGTGGGCCACAATTGGGTCCCCACGGTAGGCCTAAGGATGTCTGGGAGCCCCGGGTCAGACCTACAGGTGTCTGCGGGGCCTCGGGTGGTTCCCACGGGGTATGGGGAACTCACGAGTGCTCACTATGGGTCCGCGGTGCCCCACACGGATTTGGGACCACCGCTTCATCCCCGCACCTATGGGTCCATGGTGCCCCCACAGATGTGGGACCACCGCTTCATCCCCGCAGACTATGGGTCCGCGGTGGCCCCACAGATATGAGGCCACCGCTTCATCCCCGCATGTGTCACCCATGGAACCACCAGCCTGATACCCGTGAGATACCCGAGGAGACCCGCAGGTGGTCTCCAGAGGTCCCACGCAGAACCACGGAACAAACCCTGAATGTAAAAAAAATAAACCTGGCCTATACATTCAATACATACACCCCCCCCCCCCAACACCTACAGTACAATAATGTGCAAAATAACTATTATCCAGATAGGGATAATAGATTATTTGCCCATTATTAAAAACATTAACTAGCATATTCAAATAAATAATAAAGTGCTACTGACTTCATCAATAAGAAGTCTCCGTCGCCAGCAACATCCTTGTGTTGCCCACAAAATACATTGCCAAAACAAAGCCAATACATTGCAATTACATTCAGATATCAAATAACCCCTTTAACACCTTAACGGATAATAACCACAAAGGTAATTAAGGGGTTAAGCCACACTGGTCCGATACCCACCCTTCACCCATGAATTTGTACAGTGGCTTCATCATGCAAATATATATATAGTGCTCAAACGGATATGATAGCGGGTGACCCCACGATGCTGTGGGACCAACCGCATTTCATCCCCGCACCTATGGTCCACGGTGCCCCCACAGCATGTGGACCACCGCTTCATCCCCGCGACTACGGGGTCCGCGGTTCCCCCACAGATATGAGGCCACGCTTTCATCCTGCGGTGTCACCCGTGGAACCACCAGCCTGATACCCGTTGAATACCCGAGAGACCCGCAGGTGGTCTCCAGATGTCCCACGCAGAACCCACGGAAAAACCCTGAAATGTAAAAAAATAAACCTGGCTATACATTCAATACCATACACCCCCCCCCCTCCCAACACCTACAGTACAATAATGTGCAAATAACTATTATCCGATAGAGGATAATAGTTATTTGTCCATTATTAAAAACATAACTAGCATATTCAAATAAATATAAAGTGCTACTGACCTCCTATCAATAAGAAGTCTCTGTCGCCAGCAACTCCTTGTCTTTGCCCACAAAACGTTGAACACAAAAAGCCATACATTGCAATTACATTCATATCAATTAACCCTCTTAAACACCTTATCGGATAAAACGCAAAGGTAATTAAGGGGTTAAGCCACACTGGCCGATACCACGCCTTCACCCATGAATTGTACAGTGGCTTCATCATGCAAATATAGTATATATAATTATATATGTATATATATATATATATAATATATATATATATATTCTATATATATATATATATATAATATATATATTATATATATGGAAACAAACAAAGAAAGAAAACCTCTAAAGTATCACTCAGACAAATATTGTCAAAATATAAAGGGTACTTTAATTAATCAAAAGAGAACAGAAATACAAACACTGACCAGTGAACCCGCTGACTATAATGATTAGTGGACAATAGAAAAAATGAAGAAAAAAATATCCTTATACCAGACCCCCCAAAAAATACAAGAAAAAATGATGCCACCAAGATAAACCTAACTCACTGAGGAAAAGATAATTTCCCGCAATGAAGTAAATTTCAGACCGGCCGGTCACAAAGATGATTGCTAGTTAGGAGATACCATCATTCAAAAAATGGGTCAAAAATGCAAACATAAAAACATACAAAACATCTTGTGTTTGTATGTTTGTATAGTTTGCAATTTTTGGGGACCCTTTTTTGATCGAGTCTCCTAACTAGCAATTTCTTGTGACGGCGGTCTGACTTATTTTCATTGCTGGGAAATTATCTTTTCCTCAGAGAGTCCCTAGGTTTATGTGGGGCCATAATTTTTTCTTGTATTTTTTGGGGGTCTGGTATATAGTATTTTTTTCTTTCATTTTTTCTATTGTCCACTAATCAATTATAGATAGGCGTTTCACTGGTTCAGTTTTTGGTATTTCTGGTTAACCCCCCTGCTTTGGATTAATTAAGTACCCTTTATTTTTGCAATTATGGTGTATGAGTGCTACTTTAGAGGTTTCTTTGCTTGGTGTGTTTCCATATTTATTTTTTTCCTCGCAGCACACCTACAGTTTCATCTGTGATAACTATTTTCGTACATTTTTCCGATTTAGGGTAGGTTTGTTTTTAGGACAATTCGGGCCGTTAATTTTGGGAGTGGATGCGGTATTCACTCTCTGTGATTGGTGTTTTGATATATATATTATTATATATACAGACGAGAGCAGAGGAGAGAGATATACCACACGACACATGATGAACCAAATACAAATATACAGATTAGAAGGGTTTCTCAACAACTGCTCTAACTCCAAACCCAACACATCTTCCTCCTACAGAACACCCAAAACATACAATAAATTATTCCTTTCATAATCCTAACTAAAGTTTACATCACATCATCACTGCCAAACAAATACCTAAATATCCCCATCAACAATATGCTTTACAATTGGTTATAGTATGATGCTACAATCTAGGATCCACATAACTCATTCGCAATGAAGTGATAACAATAACATGCAAGCAAAATACAGATACCCCCAACAAAGTATAGACTTTTAACCAATCCAGTAAACATAACATCAATTACCATTCATTAATGACATGCCCTCAATACCAATTTACATCCAGCCTAACAATTAAACAACTTAACAATTCAACCGCCTTGACAGAACAATTTTAGCCTGTGAAAAATAAGATGTTACGCCATCAAGAATACAAAATTGAAAAACCAAGGCCTAACCCTGAGCTCAAGTACACCAACAATATCACAGTTACATTTCTAATTTTAAATACCCATATCACACCATTATGCTAGCAGCATAGACAAATAATTTAAAAACACTCAATCAAGCTTTTAAAACAAACACATATTCTTACCGTGTATGTATAATATCCTCTCTAGACACATATCATACAGCACTAAACGTGGCAAGAATGATTACCACAAAAAAAAAGATACACATGTTAACAAAGCTTTTAAAACAAAATTAACAAGTTAAATAAAATCACATTCTTTTAGTTCACTACCATTACTTGCCCCCACCGACTCCCGTTGACTGGGTACTGGCACGTATAAACCACCAGGCACAGGAAACCCATAAATAAAAAACTCAAAATAACATCAACATAACCTAAACTAAATCCAATCATTCAGGGTTCTTCTATTTGAATCCATCTTCATCTGTTATTTTTATTTCTTCTATACTTCTTCGCGGTTCTTCTTCACGCTCTCCGGCCATCGCCCCTGGTCTTCACTTCTTCTGTATGAGGTCCTTCCTCCTCGGCGGACTGGCTTCAAAATAGACGACATAGGCTTTTGAAGGCCATGACGTCACATTTTCGTCATGGTTCCCTACGGTCCGATGTGTTTTGGCCGACAAAAAAAATGATTAGTCACGTAAAGGCAAGAAAGCACAGCCATTAGAATGGGCTTGTGCTTCAATTGCCTTTAACTAGAATGACGTCCATGAAAAGAAAAATGGCCGGCTTACACTTGTACGTTAGCCTCAGAGCGTGGGAACCATCCTACTCTGAAGTGGCTTAGTATACCAGTGACAGAGGCTTGGGGGAAACGATGGTGACGTCATTGAGAAGCCCTAGTCCCACGTACGGTGCCAAATCAGAGCTGTGTGGAAGGGAAGTCTATCCCTACTTCGATTGCTCTAGTATATTGATTGGGGACATTTTGCCACCATAAACATCCTAGCAAAAACAACAATACACCCCCTGTTAGAGGCTGGGGGAGAACGAATGTGACGTCATTGAAAGCTTGTCACATGTACTAGAGCCAACAGAGTAGGGTAGACCTCCACGCTCTGATTGGGCCTACCGTACCAGTGGACAGGCGTTCAATGACGTCCACATCCGTTCTCCCCAAGCCTCCTGTCACTGTATAACTAGAGCAATCAGATAGGGATGGAGTTTCCACGCTCTGATTGGTAGCCGTACATTGTGAAGCCCGGCCTGTCATGTCTTTTCATGAACGTCACTTTCTTAAAGGCCATATGAAGAAAAAGCCATTCTGATGCTGTGCTTTCATTGCCTTTAAGTGACCGTCATCGTTTTTTTTTTCTCGGCCCAAACACATGGTTTTCACGGCCCAATCAGGGCCTGGGAACCATGACGAACAATGGGACCGTCATAGGCCTCTTTTAAAAGCCTGTTTCGCTCCTTTGAAGCCAGCCGCTGATGAGTGAAGGACCTCCACTAACCGAAGAAGAAGACCAGGCGTGGCCTAAGCGACTGGGAAGAAACCCGAAGTGAGAAAAGAAGAAGAACAACATACAGATGAAGATGGATTACAAATAAGAAGACCCGTGGATTGATTTTGATTTTTTAGTTTTACTGTTTATTTATTATTGTTTTATTTTATGGTTCTGTCCTTCGTGGTTTGACTGAAAGTACCAGTTCAAGGGAGTCTGGGGGCAAGTATGGTAATTGAACTTAAAAGAAGAATGTATTTATTTTAACCTTGTTAATTTTTTTTAAAAAGCTTTTAACCATGTGTATTTTTTTTTGTGGTATTCATTTCTTGCCACGTATGTATGTATGTAGTGTAGGTAGTATGTAGTGTAGTGTATGTATGTATGTAATGTTGGTATTATGTATGTATGTATGTCTGTATGTCTTCTAGAGAGATAATACATCCAGGAACGAAACCACGATGTTTTAAAAGCTTGATTTGATGTGTTTTAAATTAATTTGTCTATGCTGCTATCATGAATGTGTGTATAAGTATTTTAACAATAGATAATGTAATGTTGATATTGTATGGTGTTCTTGAGCTCAGGGTTAGCCTCGGATTTTGCAATTTGTTTTCTTGTTGGTACCTATATTTTTTTCACAGGCTAAGTTTGTTCAGCTTAACTTGAATTTGTTAGGTGATGGGACATGTAAATTGTTTTAGGGAGTGTCATTAATGAATTGTAATTGATTGATGTTACTGGCTTGGTATAAATTGTTAGAACTGTGGGAGGAATCTGCTATTTTGCATGCAATGGTTTATTGTTAACACTTCATTTTGGCAGAATATATATGGTGCATAGATTGTATGCATCATATATACAAGTGTAAATGCAATGTGTGATTGTGCAATGTGTGGATATTGTTGGGCAGTTGATGATTGTGAGTAACTTCTCAGTTGGATTATTATTAAACGGAAATAAATTTCTGTAGTGGTGTCTGAGAGACAAGTTATTGGAGTACAGCATGTTGTTTGATACCCTTCTCATGTTATATCTGTATATTGTTCACTAGTGTGGTACTATATAACTATTACATATATTATATTCCTGTATATATATATAGATATTATAATATATATATGAATATATATGATATATATATATATATATATATACAGTGCACGAACAGCATCTAACATTTGGCTCGCCCCGGGCGAGTGGATTTAACTACGTGGGCGAGCTCCTTTGGACCACACAGCCACACGTTTGGTACTAGGTGGTTACGTAGATGTTTTTGTGTGGCGCGAGTAGATTTTTTTGGTGATTTGGTCCAACACGTTGGTGAAATAAAATTAGTACTATATATATATATATAAATATACCGATATATATACTGTACTGTATATATAATATATATATATATATATATATATATATATATTTATATATTTATTTATTTATATAGAGATATTTATTTATTTATTTAGATTTATTTATTTATTTAGTGTGGGGCTGCTGTGTGTGATTATTTTTTGTAGCGGGGGTGGGTGAAGGGGGTATTAGCCCCACCGGGGGTTGTTTAGGGCTTGCGGGTGGGTAGCGGGAGGCCTTTACCCCTTCATGATCGTAGCGGTATTAACTGCTACGGATGTGAAGGGGTTAAGTGCACCCGCAACCTCCCCGCAAGCCCTACACAAACAACAAGGGCCAAATACCCCCTTCACCCACCCCCGCTACCCACAATAAACCTGGCACAGTGGGTTAACCCCTTCATTGCCTTAGCGGTTTGCCGCTAAGGTAATGAAGTGAGCTGTACATGCATTTTTCCTGCCTCGGATGCATGCCGGGGGCCTCCGGTGCTGGCATCAGCTCCGGAGACCCCCGGCATCAATCACAGACAGGAAAAAGGGCTGATTTTTTCTAAGTGTCGCCCTTGCCGATGCTTCTCCTCCACCAAGTTGCCAACTTTAGTTGGCGGGCTGGATTCCCGATAAACTCTCCATTCTGGAGTGCCTATCAGCACCGAAGAGCTGATCGGGGCTACCTGAATTCAGCCGGGTTCAAAAAGTGCCGATAAGTGGCTTATCGGCAGCCGGATGCCGATAATTATTTATCGGGAAGAAAAGTTGCCGATAATTTCCACTTATCGGCACTTACTGAATCTGGAGGGCATAAAATGCCGAAAAAAATGCCGGAAAAGCCTTATCGGCGCTTACTGCATGAGGCCCTATGTTTGTATCTGCTTTCCTCCAACCATAAAGGATGACCCTATGTCCTTTGTACTGCTCTTGGGATGAATAGTTCTTTTGAAAGCTCCTTGTATTGTCCCCAAATATGTTGGTATATAGTTACAGTATCATATCCCCTCTTAGATGCCTTTTTTCTAATGTAAACAAATCTAATTTAACTAGCCTCTCCTAATAAATCAGATTACCCATCCCTTTTATTAATTTGGTGACTCTTCTCTATGCTTTCTCTTGTTCCAAAATGTATTTTCTAAGGAGTGGTCCCCAAAATTGTAATCCATATTCAAGGTGTGGTCTTACTAATGCTTTACAGTGGGGCATAATTATGTTTACCTCCCTTCCATCCATTGCACGTTTAATGGAAGATAAGATCTTGTTTGCTTTTGCGGCCACTGCATGACTTTGGGCACTATTGCTAAGCCTGCTGTCTACAAGCACTCCTAAATCCTTCTCCATCAAGGATTCTCCTAATTTTCCCCATTTAATTTGTAAGTTTCCTGTTTATTCTTCTTTCCCAAATGCATAACCTTACGTATATCTGTATTAACCCTTATCTGCCATTTACCTGCTCAAGTTTCCAGTCTATCCAAGTCCTTCTGAAAAGAAATGACATCCTGCTCTGATTCTACTATCGTACACAATTTAGTGTCATCAGCAAAGATAGAGACTTTGCTCTCTATGCCAACTTCAAGGTCATTAATAAACACTTTAAAAAGCTGGGGACCCAAAACCGATACTTGAGGTACTCCACTCACAATTTTAGCCCAACCAGAAAAAGTTCCATCTATTACAACTCTGTGTTGTCTATCCTTCAACCAGTTTTGAACCCAGATGCAAATATTTTTACAAAGTCCAATTTTCTATATTTTGTACAGCAACCTCTTATGTGGAACCGTCTCAAAAGCCTTTGCAAAATCTAAGTAGACCACATCAACTGCATTACCCTGGTCTAAAGTTCTATTTACCTCTTCAAAGAAACTAATAAGGGGAGTATGGCACGACCAATCCTTCATAAATCCATGCTGACTATTACTAATAATTTTGTTTCCCATTAGGTATTCCTGAATATTATCCCATACTAAACCTTCAAGTAGTTTCCCCACTATTGATGTCAGGCTTACAAGTCTGTAATTCAACGGTTGTGATCTACAGTGGCTCCCTTTTTAAATATATGCACTACGTCTGCTTTACGCCAATCTTGTTGTACTGAGCCTGTGGAAATTGAGTCTTTGAAAAATAAATGTAATGGTTTAGCTATTACTGAACTTAACTCCTGACGAACTCTTGGATGTATGCAATTTTACCTAACAACAAGTTAACTCAAGGTTAACAAAAGAACCCAGGTATTTGCACTCAAAGTGTTTCATGTGATTAATATCAGCTATAATAGCCTCGGATACCAATTGTCCCACTAGATGGAGTTAATAAAGCCCTTCCCAACGACACACTAAAGTGAGTATAGCCTCACAAAAACGAAAAAATAATAAAGACATTTTATTTATGTACAACAGCGACGACATTAAAATATACACATAACATAAAAATGTTAAAATCCCCTATGGGGCACAGCTCCCAGTTAGTTTCATTTTATCAAGCCACCTATGAACTTCTTCCTCAGTTAACTAATTGTTTGTTATATGGTTGTGGCTTCCTCTTGTGGCACTACTATTGCAATTGATTCTTCCCTGGTAAAAACAGAGGCAAAGAATTTGTTTACTACCTCTGCTTTTTCCTTACAGTATCTCCAAAAATTTGTCTGCCCATCTCACACTGATAGGGTCCTACAGTATATTATCTTTTTCTAATTTTTTTTTTATTAAGGTACTTAAATAATTTTTTAAGCTTGATCTTACTTTCTATTGCAATCCTTTTTTTCATTATCCATGTTTGATAATCTGATTGCCATTTTGCAACTTTGTTACATTCCTTATAATTGTGATATGATGCCTCTGTCCCTTCTGACTTTAAGAATTTAAACGTCTGCCTATTCTTTTCCATTTTCTCCCTACCTGTTTATTTAGCCACTTTGATTTAGACTTATTTCTATTATATTTATTACCCAAATGGTAAGCACTGATAAGTGTGCTTTTCTAACAAAGTTTTAAAGACCGCGATTTATCGTCCACATTTTCCCTGCAAAAACATCATCCCAAGTTATTCCTTGTAGATTAGTCCTCAGTTTATTAAAATCTGCCTTTCTAAAGTTTAAAGTCTGTGTTGAACCCAGGTATATATGTTTTTTGATAATTTATTTCAAATGAGACCATGTTGTGATCACTGTTACCCAAATGTTCCAGGACTTAAATATTTGTTATTACTTCTACATTGACCAAATCCAGTACTGCCCCTCTCCTTGTTGATTCCTCAATAAATTGGGTCATATAATTGTCTTTAAGCACCCCCAAAAATCTGTTTCCTTTTGTTGTAATGCTAATCTCATTTCCCCAGTCTATGTCTGGATAATTAAAATCCCCCATTATGCAAACAGGAACAAGTTTTGATGCATTCTTCATTTGCAAAAGTATTTTAGCTTCCTCAATCTCACAGATATTTGGTGTTTTATGGCATATCCCTACAAATATTTTCTTTATACATTTACCTCCACTGCTAATTTCTATCCACAAGGTCTCTACATTTTCATCATTCCCTTCATAAACATCTTCCCTTATAATAGGTTTTAGATCCAGTTTAACATATAAGCATACTCTACCTCCCCTTCTATTTGTTCGATCCTTCCAAAAAAGAGAATAACCCTCTAAATTAACTATCAAGTCATGAGTTTCATCCCACCATGTTTCATTAATGCCTATGATATCATACTGCTCCCTTGCAGCTATTAATTCAAGCTCCCCCATTTTATCTGTCAGGCTTCTTGCATTAGCAAGCATGAATTTCAGGGTTTTTTCAGCCTGTACTATTATCCTATCTGCTCCTTCATTTCTGCGCCCACTTGGTTTAGTCTTTAGAAGTTCTTGGTGTACGTTAACTGTTAATACTACAGCTGCAGCAGCTTTTATTTAAACACTTCTCGGTTATTTTGCGGTGGCTTTTTCAGAATGCCACGCGCTTCACCGTGTTCATGCCACATTTATGCCGCATTCATGCCGGCCATCACCCGTGGTTGATCTGTTTAATGATAATGGTTCGGATTTATTGGGTGCAATTCTTCGCGTATCCGCCAGGTGGCAGATATTCATGAATTTAAATGAATTCTATTGTGTACACTACAGTACTGTACATGTGCTTCAGTAATGTGTCGACTTGCTGTTGTTTAAAAAATACCACAGTGGTCCGTGTGACCTGACCTTGGTACTGAAGAAGTTACAATACTTTATCAATTTAGGCGTTTCATATTAAAAACTCAATGCACCGTGTCTGGTGTTCTATTGTTCAGAGAGTTCCGAGATGAGTACATCACCGCAGTACGTGTTCAAAAAACCCGACATAACGTACGCTTATTTAATATGGTCCGCAATTAATGCAGCAGATGATAAGATGGCCACAGTTGATCAAATTTATCAATATTTTATCGAAAAGTATGACTTTTACAAATTTTCACCAGATGGTCGTGTGTGGAAGTGTGCAGTAAGGAAAAGGTTATGTATCGATCCGTGTTTTTTTCGTGTTGATCCTACACCCGGAGTTAGAGGAGGGTATTGGTGTGTTGCGTAAGAGATGTGGGGAGTTGGGGAGAGGGTGTCACGCCTGTATGCCCGCAGACCTGGCAAGACCCCAGTACTGAGGTGGGAATGGTATGATACCACACACCCACAGCAGTGCGAGCAAGCCCGGAGTGTGGTATGGCGTTGCTGGGCCTGTTGGAAGAGTTGTTAGTTTATACTTGCAACGCTTGGAGATGTCCGTAAGAATAGTCGTGTCCGTGTGCCAATGTTCAGGAGTCCAGAGGTTAGAATCGTCAGAGTATAAGCCAGGTCCTAGGAAGCCAGAGGTAAGCGAAGTAGTATGCGTAGCAGGGTTCAAAGGAATACCAGAGAGCAGAGTAGTCCAGGACAAGCAGGGGTCAAAGCCAGGGAAATCCAAGATAACACAGGAGCAAGAAACAACAGGAACACAGAGGGAGCACAGCATAGGCCAGGTACACACAGGGAAACAGGAACTATGCAGAGCGAGGAAGAAGTGGACAGACAGGGGTTATAAAGGAAGGCATACCAATAGGAGAAATGGGAGGAGTAGAGAGAGAAGTGGGAGACGAGAGGGATAGGACAGGGAGAGAAGAGGAGGAGACAGAAGGGACAGTCAGGGGAATGGCCTGGAGGGCTTGGGAGGCGGAGACATGGGGAACAGGATAAGAAGAGTATGTGCGCGCGCCCTCTGTAAGCTGGGGATGCACGTGCACAGGTTGCAACACAGAGATGGACCTCACAGAGCAAGGGAAGGACGCAGGAGGAGCACAAAGCCCAGAGAAGGGGAACGCGCGCATGACCTGCGACAGCGAGACGGCATGCAGAGGCAGAGATGAGGGAGCAGGTGGGTCAGGGAGACCAGCGGAGGAGCGTGTGCACGTGCCCTTTGTGGGCTTAGGGAGCGCATGCACCGGACGCGTCACCAGGCGCACAGAACGCCGCACCGCGGGCACCACGCAGGGAGGAGGCAACGGGACAGGTGCCACCACAGGGGAAGGTAATGCAGGCACCGCGGGAGAGAGGGAGCGGGGAGGATCATAGGAGGGACTCAGGGACCGCATGGGTATGCGAGGCCTGCGGGGAACGCGCTGCGGCAAGGGGAGAGAGGTGGAAGGCAAAGGAGAGGAGTGGGAAGGAGTAGAAGGGGCAACAGGAGATGGGAGAGAGGGACAAGGAGGGGAAGGAATCTCCTGAGTCGTCACAGAGGGAAAGTGAACACTCTAGCTACTGTAAGCAGAGGGGTGGGGGTGCTGGGGGTGTTACAAGTAAAAGAAGGAATTACCTATGAAGGGACATAGGTTGAAAGAGGGCCCCTAGTGTAGCACTCCCCACTGTGTAGTGATGATAATAATAATATGTAACTTTAATAGTAAATATTTAAAATAATGGTGGACTATACAACATTTAAAGTCTCAAACAGTCTCTATCGGATACATATATAGGTAATATGTTCGTCCGTAATATGTGTTCCTGTCGGAAACTGTGTATATTCTCCTTTAGACCTTGTACAACCAGATAAAGGTAGAATCCTTTTGACTTGCATAAAGCGAACAAAAACCCCTGTATGGGTGAGCAGAAATAACTTAATACTAGTGTTATCTATTTCTGCTTTTTCTAATATTGTAATGTTTATGTTCGCCACTAGATAGAGAGCGTATGGGTGAAAAACGAGAGACTAAAAGGCCTATTGTTAGATTGATGTGGCTTTAATACTAACCACATTAACATAAGGGTAACTTACTAGTGACCCCTAGTGGAGCAAGCTGCATATAGGTACGCTCTTATAGCCTGCAATGTCAAAAACTGACAATGTTATTTCAGCATAATGTACTTTATGATGGTATTCATGGTTAGAATGTTGACCTTAATAAATACCAACATATAAATTGGATTTCTAAAGGTTATGATTAATGGTGTCCCTAATATGGTCAGTAGTCACACATCCACGTATATTATTGCTGTTCAAATGAGTATATAAATTATACCCCGTGAGTTCTGATTAATTTACTGCTCCGATAATTGAGTTCAAATTCAAGTCAGAGTAAACACAGACTTGTCTCAGCGCGGCACCTATGTTGTGATAAATGACAACCTTTGTTCATATATGTAGTACTCCTGTGATGTTGCTCAAATAGCTATATACAGTATGCTATTACTATGGTATACCTTGTAATTGGTATGTGGGTTTAATCAGACCCACATATAACCATGGAAGACCTATTTACCATCTGTTAATGGTTTGAATGCCAACATCTGTGTGGTATCATTGTGCTGTGTATGCATAAAAAATCCTTCTGAGAGTTTCGCTCCATTCACGTAGTAGTGTGATGAGGGAAGGATATATGCGGAACACAGCCAAGCCCACGTCTTGTTTGATATTCTTTCCCCGTGTTTAGAGGGTTCATGCTTAACTAGAAATCATGTATAGCCAAAGCGCCCTTTTTAAAGAGGTTTTTCCCCACTCGCTGTGTTGCGGGGGGAATACACGGAGCACCAGATAGTTAGCAGAGGTCTAGTGTACATGTAGGTAAGAAGTGACTTCCGGGGTCACATGGTATAACGTAGCGTGGCTGCGTAGCGCACTGACGGCCATTTCGCATCTTGATGTTTCCGACAGGAACACATATTACCATATTACCCATATATGTATCCGATAGAGACTGTTTGAGACTTTAAATGTTGTATAGTCCCCCATTATTTTAAATATTTACTATTAAAAGTTACATATTATTATTATCATCACTACACAGTGGGGAGTGCTACACTAGGGGACCTCTTTCAACCTATGTCCCTTCATAGGTAATTCCTTCTTTAATTGGTGTGTTGCGCCAGATTTTCAGTGTCTTTGATAATGGAGATTTCAAAAGGCGAATGGTCATGGTAAAACCAACTAAGAATCGTCAGTCCCAGGCAAGCAATGAGCCAGCGCCAGCACCGGCTTCCAATAACGGTCCCACCATCAGTGAAAACCTGATGACCGGCAACCCTTGCAATCTGTCCCCGCCTGGATACCTGCAGCCTGAGCAGGATTTCACATACAGATACCAGCAAGCTTGCATGTACCAAAAAGATTTCCAGCTTCATCAGCTGTCAACTACAGGTAGAGCAGGCCCGCTGTCACCTATCAACTATGTGTATAATCAAGAATACGGGACTTGTGGCAGTGGCTCAGCGCCAACCGATTGGCAAAGGCTATGGTGAGTACGGCTGCCGTATTTTATTCTTTTTTTGAAATATCAATATCAATGCACAGTCAAGCGATTCTCCGGTATCAAGAAGTGTTATGCAAGCCCATGTCGAGAACCGAAAAAAAAAACTTGAACTTCTACAGTAATTGAATTGGAAGTCATACACGCATGCGCAGAAATGTGATGCCACAGTCGGGAAGATTCAAGCCAGAAAGCCATGCATTAGAAATGAATGGTTTGGGAGGGGTGTGGATAAGAAGTAGCAATCCCTGAGCCTTGTGTGTGTGCCGGGGGGTGGGGGGTGGAGAGGAGACCGCTGTATGACGGATTACCTGTAGTTCAAAGAAATGTTTTCAATAGTTCATCATAATGTTTTGATCCCCACACCCCCAAATAAAAATCACACTATGCCACCCACCTCAAAGCATGTTCATGACTAGTGTAGAATTAAAAAGCTACAGTACTGATTGATTCTCAGAAGATCAAGAATTGTTATGCAAGCCCATGTCGAGAACCAAAAAAAAACAACTTTTTTCTGACTTGAACTTCTACAGTAATTGAATGGGAAGTCATACACGCATGCACAGAAATGTGACGCCATGCTCGGGAAGAGTCAAGCCAGAAAGCCATCCATTAGAAATGAATGGTTTGGGTGAGGTGTCGATAAGAAGTAGAAATCCTTGAGCCTTGTGTGTGTGCGGGGGGGAGGGGGAGAGCACTGTATGATGGATTACCTGTAGTTCAAAGAAATATTTTCAACAGTCATCATAATATTTTGATCCCCACACCCCGAAATAAAAATCACAGTATGCCACCCATCTCATAAAGCACGTACATGACTAGTGTAGAATTAAAAAGCTACATTACTGATTGATTCTCAGAATATCCAGAATTGTTATGCAAGCCCGTGTCGATAACCAAAAAAATATATATATTTTTTAAACTTAAAACAGGAAGATTCAAGCCAGAAAGCCATCCATTACAAATGAATGGTGTGGGAGAGGTGTAGATAAGAAGCTGAAATCCTTGAGCCTTGTGTGTGTGTGGGGGGGGGGGGGGCGAGGGGGAGAGCGCTGTATGATGGATTATCAGTTCAAAGAAATATTTTGAAAACGTCATCATAATGTTTAATGCGCAGAAATTTGATACTGTAACACGCCTATGCGTTTCAACAATGTTCAAATGAGACATACACGCATGCGCATAAAATAAAAACAGTATGAAAAGAAGAGCACGCCTACAGCCACGGCCACTTTATTCTCCAACATCACCGCATTTTTCCGGGATTATTTTCAGAATGCCACGCACTTTACCACACTTCACCCCGTTCATGCCGCGTTCATACCGCGTTCATACCACGTACAGTATATTCAATATTACGGGGGTCACGCAGTAAGCAGCGGAACAGCACGTAGAAAAAATCAGGCCTTTTTCCTGCCTGGGATTGATGCCGGAGGTCTCCAGAGCTGATACCCATTAATACCAGCACCGGAGCCCCCCGGCATGCATCGGAGGCAGGTAAAATGCATTTAAAGGCCACTTCATTACCTTAGCGGCTAACCGCTAAGGCAATGAAGGGGTTAACCCGCCGTGCCAGGTTTATTGTGGGTAGCGGGGGTGGGTGAAGGGGTTATTTGGCCCTTGTTGCTTGTTTAGGGCTTGCGGGGGGGTTGCGGGTGCACTTAACCCCTTCACGACCGTAGCGGTTAATACCGCTATGGTCATGAAGAGGTTAAGCCCTCCCGCTACCCACCCGCAAGCCCTAAACAACCACCGTTGGGGCTAATAACCCGTTCACCCACCCCCACTACCCACAATAAAAAAAATACACACACAACAGCCCCACACTAAATAAATAAATAGTAGGGTAGTGTGTTATTTTTGGAGGAAGACGCAAAGTTATATTTTTGTAATACTGTACTTCTTTTCCCTAAGGAGCCTCATACAGTACTACACAGTACTACTGTATACAATATGAACTCGGAACATTAACTCCAACCACTTCCAATTGAAACACGATCAGAATCCAGCAGGATTAATCTGTAAAGGAATTGAATGCCCAAAACAAAATGGGAGAGGTGGAGATAAAATAAATTTGATATCCAGACGCGAAAGCTTCTGGATATATACCCTCAAAACCCTGACCCCAAGAGGTCTGAATATAGAGTTCGATCTGGCTTCATTTCTAAAAGATGGATAGATCAATTCAACATTGTTTGGGCACCTGCCAGTGAATCCTCAAACTCTTTTCCTCTGAATTCACTTATAGATATATTAGTGGGTATCTTCATCTATAGCATAGGTCAAGCAACCCCCTCCAGAATCATTCTTTTTAAGTAGCATGCACAATATCTATGTCTTTTGCTGTGTTAGTTTTGTGTAAAATGCGGTTTTTATTATCTTTTATTATTTTATGTACATGTATTAAGGATCACATTGATTGTGCACTGATTATATGTGCAAGACAACAAGCAGGGGTTTCCAGTTCGGTAATTATCCAATGGGAGCCTTGTGTTCATAATTCAATGGGTTTAAATAGCACCTATTGCCTCGGATACTCCATTACCCCTGAAGAAGTGACGTCAGCAGTCACGAAATGCGCGTAAGGTGGAGTCTCTGTAGCAGTGATACGACGTTCACGTTCACGCATGCGCGGAGGAGAAGGGGAGCTTGGGCAGTGACTTCACCAGAGGGAGACGAGATACTCCGAGTCGCGGCCACGAAGCGGGGAAACAAGCCGAATCTCACCTCCATCTGCAGCATCCAGGCATCCTGCCACGCAAGCGGACGGCACATTGTATCACACACATAGGGACTATGGACATGTGAGTGCACTGTTTTATAGTCTTGTAGTTTTATTGCATTAAATTTGTTACGGTATCATATCATTGGCCCTATTTCCTTACTTTCCGGTATTGTGCTGGTGAGAGGCTTCCATCTGAGTGGAGGAGGCATTTCGCCTGGCAACAAAGCTGAGAGCAGGCAACGGGAAAAGAAGTGAAAGATACCTTTTGAGGCCTTTTATTATCTATTTTTAAGTAAGTAGCTGGCAAAGGTGGGGGAGTTGATGTTTGACCAGAAGTACTGCGCAATGGTTGTTCTGTCTTTTATATCATCACAGATTTGATTCAACTACCTTAAAGGACCTCCAGTGCGATTGGATTTCGGATATAATATCCCTGTCATCAAGGACAATTGGACTTCATTACTGTCAGGTCATATACCAGATAGTGCGCCAAGGACATTTGTGTTAATTGTCTGTTTTGTATTGTCTGTATACCATTAATTAATCTCTGCTTCAAATATAAATCTTCCAATTTACAGAACAATTACTGCGCGCGCACACAGACTTGCAGAAATGTACGGCAGGTTGAATTGCTATTAGACTTTTAAGACAACAGCGTTCACCCACCTGAGTTTCTAGACGGTATTGCAGACACTGCTAAAAAAGTGAGCGCTAAAATAACGAAAACCGCTCGGACAAATAAGAAAGAGCGCGTCTGGCCGCGGTTATCAGAGCGGCGCGGCGCGGCTTCAGCTGATTTAGAATAAAGGCTGTCGCAGCTGTACAGTATGAAGCCAAATAGATTAAATTAGGACATCTCACTAATGTTTTTTTAGATGACAGTTGCATTTATCTTTTGCCTCTTAGGGCATTTGTTGTAATGTTGATGGACACTTGGGGACCTATTCACTGAACCTTGATAAATTCAGTCCATTGGCGAGCAACTTTGCATTGTTTTACCGCACTATAAAACATGTGTGTCAAAACGATATTCACTAAGAAAAAACACATTTTTTTTTTAAGTGCGGTGAAAGAATGCAAGATCATACTACTTATCACACTGAAACTGTTTGTTTAAACTGCAGACTGGACTACCTGCACGGAGAGAGCTGCATCTTCGTGCACGACTCTTACAGGCGATCGTGCAGTTTAAATATTCATTATAATAAGTGTACGAGAGCAGGAGGTCTCCTGACCTGAACCTAATTGATTTCAGCCTTGGGGAACCCTTCTTCCTGAGTTACAGGCCCCGTTATGTCGTGCCGGTATCCCCGCCATTTTTAAATTCTCTGCGTCAAAGCCCACGTGACTGGGGTATTTAAATACTGCAGGAGATACTGGCAATCCATCCCGGGGCCTGTATCTCGGGAAGCAGGGGGTCCCAAAGGCTGAAATCAATGCGGTTCAGAAGGAGATTCCCTGTTCCCATACACTATTATTAAAATGAATATTTAAACTGTACGATTGCCTATAAGAGCTGTGCATTTAGATGCAGCTACACTACACCGTACTTCCGTACACTATTATTAAAAATCACATTAAAGCAGCTTCATTTTCATAGCGGCTGGCTGCTAAGGCAATAAATGGGTTATGGCACAGTAGCTGGTTTATTGGGGGTTGAGAGGGTAGGTGAAGGGGGAATTTGGCCCAGGGTGGGTGGTTAGGTCTAGCAGGAAGGTTGCAGGAGGAGTTAACCACTTCATTACCATATCAGTGCTAACCGCTATGGTAATGAAAAGGTTAACCCCTCTCACTACCAACCGCTAAGCCTAATCACCCACCCTGGGCCAAGTACCCCCTTCACTCACCTTCTCTAGCCCCAATAAACATTAAAATACCTACTTGTGACAGTGAAGGGGTAACCAGGCTCACTAATAAAGGATAAGCCCAGTTGGTTACCCCTGCTCCGTGTTTTGAGGTCCTAGAATGTCAGCTCTTGGACCTAGATGTCAGAGATGCATTACTGTGCAAATTATGCGACATTAAAGCTTTTCCTGTGTTTTGCCTTTCTCGGTGTGCTTTGACCAGGCGATTTCTAGGCTGTAAGTTTCAGGGTGGGTTTGCCGGAGAAAGTCTTTACAGAATGTGGCTATGTAGCGGGGTTACCAAGTTACAGCATACCCCAACGATGTATCTAGGAATCAAGTGAGATTCTCAGATATATCAAAGCACATTGCTCCGGGCAGACTCCTAACCTGAAAACATTCTTGCGACTCATCACCAGAATTCCTGTGCAGCATGATCCAGACAAGAAAAATGGGGCATGAAGGGGTTAATATATACCTAAAACATACAGGGGGTCCTTAGTATAAGGGGGGATGCCCAGGTACCCTGAACCTAGTTAAGGGTTCAGTGGATGCTCCAGCTATATGATAAAGCTTGGAGTGGTTTTTGTGTGTAAAAGTTTAAAGTCATTTCTATAGTGTGGTAGGGATGAGGCTAGTAAGTGTAGGCCGTATATCCCCTTATTCCATCCCTGACACCAGAACAGGGACTTACACCTTTTCAACACACAAGATACAGGGAACAGTATATTTTATTAAAGAGTTATGTTTAATACGTATATGTACTGATAACCTGTCAATGAACTGTGGGATTTCCGAGTCCTGGATTCCAAGGGACCAAGCTTGGTGCCTCTGTGTCTGTGCGGAGTCCGGACTTGAAAGCCTCAGGGATGCCAAGGTGTTAGAACAGGAGGAGTACTGCAGTTATACTTAAGTACCTCGGTCCTGGGCTACCACAGGGCTATCGGCCACCATTTGCCCAAACCCCGACTCTGTGGAGCCTGGACAGTGGGTGGGCTCAATATGCTAAAAGGCAGAGGTGCCAGGTTGGCGCATGCCCCTTAGCAGACTGAGAAAAGGTGCCCACCCGGCTTTACAATACCGGCAAATCTGTGATTGGCTGGCAGGAGAAGTCCCACGCTCTGATAGGCTGTAGAGGTTTGTGAATGGGACACTGAAACACATAAGAATTCTTGCAGCCAATCAGGAGAGGAGATTCCAAGTGCCAAACCATCAGCTGCAAATTCAAAGATTCTCTGTCACGAATAGACGTGAGCGGGCTTCAGAGATTGAGTCAGAAACATTTCCAAGTCCGCTTTTGAGAACGTAGAGGTCACGCGTGGGATTGCATGCCGATTTGCGTTCCAGGGCTTTCGTGAGTACCTCCCGGTCATTGTAGGGGGCTCCTATAGAGGTCGTTTGTGATAATTTAGTTCAAAGGACGATTTTATTTGTTAGCCCTGTTCCCAGTAAGTGTGTTAATTGTCTAAATTGTGTTACATTGTGTGTATGTCTTTTCCTGAAATAAATAACAATTTATTTTGCCTCCTTGCTTTGCTCAATCAATGATCCCGGTATAAAAGGTGTTGATAAACCTCATCTCCCGTGACACTACTGCCTAACAATAAACAACCCACTCACCCCCTGTACTCCCGACAACCCTCCCTCCCTTTCCAAAAAAACATACAGTAGAGTAATAAGCAAAATTACTATTATCCAGATATGGATAATAGTGCATTTGCCCCTTAAAAATAAAAACCACCAGCATAAAGTAAATTGTATTGTATTGTATGTCTTTATTTATATAGCGCCATTAATGTACATAGCGCTTCACAGTGGAAATACATGTGGTAATCAAATAAGTAACAGATAGTATAAATAACAGGTCATGGGAATAAGTGCTACAGGCATAAAAGTAACATTAAGGAAGAAGAGTCCCTGCTCCAAGGAGCTTACAGTCTAATTGGTAGGTAGGGAGAATGTACAAAGACAGTAGGAGGGAATTCTGGTAAGTGCGTCTGCAGGGGGGCAAGCTTTATGTAACATGTGTTTGTATTATTCCCAGTGCTATTCATACGCTTCTTTATGCAAGTGTGTCTTAAAGTGGGTCTTAAAGGTGGATAGAGAGGGTGCTAGTCAGGTACTGAGGGGAAGGGCATTCCCTAGGTGTGGGGCAATCAGTGAAAAGGGTTTAAGGCGGGAGAGGGCTTTAGATACAAAGGGGGTAGAAAGAAGACATCCTTGAGAAGAACGCAAGAGTCTGTATGGTGCATAGCGAGAAATTAGGGCTGAGATGTAAGGAGGGGCACGTTACGCCGATGCTCGCCACAAACCGGGACCGGACCACGGGGCTGAGGTGGGGTTATATAATCACCGACCTTAGTCCGCGCAGACTGATCCGGAGTGCGCAGTTTGTAGTCGTACATCGCAGGGTCAGGATTGGAGAAGGCAGCATCGTCGTTATTGAAGCCAAAGTAGGGGTAGGAGAAGACAGGACAATCGATGGCCAAAGCAGGGTCAGGATAGAAGACATCCGGGTGGTCGTAGTCATAGCAAGGAATCGGCAACAGGCAGACAGGAGTTCCCCGCTTCAGCTTAGGAGCGTGAGCGCGGGAATGGCCTCTGCGCGAGGAGCAGCCTCGGCCCATAACGCCAGCCTCAGCAGGGGGAGACAGCAGGTTGGCCGAAGTACACCGCAGGGCAGCTTCGGGGAAACCAACGCTTCAGCGCAGAAGTACAAGGCAGGCCACTGCATGGAGATAGCAGCAGGCCGCAGGAAATTAAGGGTAACCACTGCTAGGAGTGAATGCAGCAGGTACCAGGAAATTAAGGGTAACCACTGCTAGGAGTGAATGCAGCAGTTACCAGTTCTGGCTAACATGCTTCAGCACAGGAGACAGGAACAGACCTCTGGATACTCAGGAACTAGGAAGGTTAGAACACTAGGAGAGAGGCCTGGACAGTTTGTGGCAGAGACGGTAACGTCCAAGGTAGGAGTTATGCTCGGCACTGGTTCAGTGCCAACGCCCAGGATATAAAGGGCGGAGATCCAATCACAGGAGGAGGGTGTGTGAGTATTCCCCAATGATGGAGCACAGGGCAGAAGCTGTAATGAGAGGCAGCACATGTGCCATAGATTGCCAGAGGAAGCTTGCAACTGCATAGGTCTGCAAGGCTATAGTCAAAGCCAGTAGTGGATTCCTTACAGTACCCCCCCCCCCCTTTCAGGTGAGACCTCCGGACGAAAAGGGTCCATCACAGATTTGGGGGACATGGAATTGTTCCTAAACCTCCTTAGGCGAGAGGTGGCGTTGAAAGCCCACAGTTTGTTGGGATTCCTTACAGTACCCCCACAACTGGGTGAGAAGCCTGGGTGGACAGGACCATTCATAGGTCTGGGAGACATTGAATTGTTCCTGAAGTGTCTCCGGTGAGAATTAGGTCCACAATCCAGGTGTACATTGGCGAGTGCCATAAAAGACAGCGGTGGCACTGCAGTTCTTGGTACATGGGCAATGGGACCTGAGGGCTCCGGAATGGGGACATCAGAAGGGCAGTAGCCAGGTGTCCGGTGCATAGTAATAGTCCAAGAGTACAGGACACAGGACACAGATTGTCGGACAAAAATGGCAGAGGGATCTTCAGAGAAGGCAATGTCTTTGGTGAAATCAGCATGGAGGAAGTTGCGAGAGTCTTTAGCTTCCAAGGAATTCCGGGTGGTAGTTAGCGAGGAAATGGGGCGGGATGGTTCACTGCACACTATTGACGCGGTACTTTTGATACAAATCTGGGTTGCTATCCCAAGCAATTTGAAAGAGTCTGTAGCAGTGTGTATGCAATTCTTGGTCATGGTACTGGCAGTTGAAGAAGGGTCCGCTTCCTTTGGTTTGTGATCTTTATAGAGATTCAAATCCGAAATTGTGGCCTTGGCGAAGGGCATAATAAGCATGTCTATACCCATAGTGCACCCATAGAGAACAGGGACGGATGCTTAAGGTAAAGCGACGAGGTCCAGTAAGGGTGTCTTCGTTTTAGAGAAGGCCAAATGCCATCCAGAAAGGGCACTTTAGGCACCGCACAGAGACCTGGGAGTAAGGAGTCTGTTTGAAAGGTGAGAAAACAGATTTTATCCAAAAAAACAGGCAGGCGGTTAAGCGGTGCATCAGCCTTAGGGAAAAAAAAGTAATGGGGTTAAAGCTGGGTACCTCCAACACAGAGAAAGAAAACAGAGAACTAGAGCTTGGCTTAGGAGTGGAGGTCCCAGGTACCCAGGTCTCGCATGATACTGTGGGAGAAGCAATGCTTGATATTACTGTTTTAAACATAGGGTTCTTAACATCGGTAGCTCCAGGCACCTTCTTCAGAGGTAACCCTAGTTTTGGGACAGGACAGTCAATAGCAAGTACCCCAAGTATTGTGGAAGACACAGGGAAATATAAGTCCATCTTCAAGACGGGGTCTTTTGAAATAAGGGACACAGCGGGTATTCCTGAAAGTTCCAAATGCGATACCCCTGAGTTCGTAGTAGTAGACATACAGTCAGTAGTGGATACCCTGAATACTGTAGGCGAATCAGCATGAAACAGTATTATTAAAGGAGTGGGTATCCCAGACTTAAAGTCATTTTTAATCATCCCGAAGGTTGTGGCATGATCTGTGAAAGAAACTGGGGTAGACTCACCAATAGAAACAAGGGACATCTTGCTTGTCACTGAAGTGGGTGATTGAGAACAAGCAGGAACTGAACTAGCTACTGTAATGAAATCAGATAACATTGCGCTTGTTTCAGAATTGGATCCCTGAGAATCCCTAGTGAGGGCATCAGACTCCATGGGAAACTCAGTGACAGGGGTCTTGGAACCAATTAAATGAATTGCAGGTATCACAGACTTAATAGGAGAAATACCTTGCAAAACAGAAATTTTAGTAAAGGTGATAGGCATCTCACAGACTACCACAGAGGTGGAGAGCAGACCGTCAAGCTCTACCTCAGGAGCCAGAGAGAAACCAAGGGACGACTCAGAGCGTAGTAAGGGATCAGGGACAGATAAGCTGATCTCTGAAGTGATAGCCTGAGGGACCGTAGAAGGGGAGCTAATAGCTGTCACCGGGTCCAAGGAGACAGACTTAGAGTCAAGGACAGGAAAAGCAACACACAGAGACAGAGGAGGAAAAGCATAGGGAACAGACATAAAAGATAGGAAAAACAGAAGTAAGCTAGGGAAGGTTGCTTCTACAACAGAAGATTTGGCAGCGGCAGAGCTTAACTTAGCGGCTGCTGGAGAACTTTTAACTGCAGTGAGAAGGGACTGCAGGTTTACAAAATCAGGGATAAAGGGAGTTTCAAACTTGAAAACCTGATCCTTCAAAAAGGAGGACCCTGACTGTAATTGTACTAAGGGAGCAACAGCAGATACGCTGATATCAGAAGGGGTCACTTGGAAAGGGACATAATATGTACTGTTCGCTTTAAACCCTAGGATTTGAGAAGAGGAGAACACAGACAGTGCAAGTGGGGCAACCACAACTGTGCTGGTCTCTGAAGTGGGTATTTGGGAAAGAGTGTCTGGGACATCAAAAATGACAACAGATTCCACGAAAAGAGGTCATTGCTCCGAAGCAGGGATTTCAGCTCTCTGAGTGACAGACGGGGTCAGCGAAATACCTAGGAGTAGGGATTCTGCGAACAGGCTTAGGGAATCAAAAGGTTCCAGAATACTTTTAACTGGAGCCAGTATTATTGCCGAAAGTTCAGGGGACATAAGGGGTTCATCCTCTGAAGCTAAGGAGGTGTCCTTGACTGACAGACTACAGGGATTTACCAAGGGAGGTTCATAGGGCTGACCTGCAGGGGTTAACATAGGAAAAACCTCAAGGGTTAAATTACTCTGTACCTGAGAATCAGAGAAATAGAAGCTAGTCTCCGAGAGTGGGGTCATAGGGGGTTCTGCTTCTTGCCCTAGGGACCTAACATTAGACTGCGAAATACTAGGGTTAGCAGTGGGGACCTCACAGAGCAGAATAGCAGGGGTTAAAACAGAAAAAACCTCAGGAACAGAGCTTAGAAATTTTGGGTTAGAAAAAGAGGGCAAACAGGATTCATTCTCTGGTGCTAGGGAAGACACACTGACCTGGGGGATGCAGGGATTTACAGTGGGGGACTCATAGGCCTGACTAGCAGGGGTTAAGAGCGGAATAACCTCAGGGATAGAACCCAGGGAGGTTAACTCAGGATTAGGGAGCGTGGCAGCTTCTTCCTTAGCGGGCAGCGACAGAGAGATGGTTTGACCATTCTTAGGAGAGGGAAGTACCCCCACAGGTTTACCAACAAGACTGGCAGCATAGGGGATCTGCCAAGCAGCAGCGTAGCTGGCAAGGAGGGGATCCTGTTCTTTTATGCAAATGTCAAGTGTTAAGGAAAGTACATGGAGTGTATCTTGAGACTAAGCCAACATGAGGAGGGCGCTCTGTTGTACTAGATGAATGTCCAGTGATGAGGCCAGGGCATAGAGTGCCTCTTGGGCGTCGGCCAGTTCCATAGGGTACACGTTATCCCAGGTTAAAGGGGAATCAGGGGAGCGAATACAATCGGCTAGAGACAGTTTTAAGTTCTGGATGCAGCAAGCCTTAATAAAGAGATCACAACGGCATTGTCTTTGCAAAGGGGTTAAACCTTCATACATAAACAGCTCTTCAATCAGGGGTAGTATTTCACACAGATACTGGCCTTCAGAGTGGGACTGGTACGCAGGCCGGGACATAACTTCAGTTGGAAAATTGCCAACCCCCGCCACGGCGCGGTCCGGTTTTGATGGGCCGAGCATACTGTTACGCCGATGCTCGCCACAAACCGGGACTGGACCGCGGGGCTGAGGTGGGGTTATATAATCACCGACCTTAGTCCGCGCAGACTGATCCGGAGTGCGCAGTTCGTAGTTGTACATCGCAGGGTCGGGATTGGAGAAGGCAGCATCATCGTTATTGAAGCCAAAGTCGGGGTAAGAGAAGACAGCACAATCGATGGCCGAAGCAGGGTCAGGATAGAAGACATCTGGGTGGTCGTAGTCGTAGCAAGGAATCGGCAACAGGCAGAAAGGAGTTCCCCGCTTCAGCTTAGGAGCGTGAGCGCGGGAATGGCCTCTGCGCGAGGAGCGGCCTCGGCCCATGACGCCGGTCTCAGCAGGGGGAGACAGCAGGCTGTCCGAAGTACACCGCAGGGCAGCGTCGGGGAAACCAATGCTTCAACGCAGAAGTCCAAGGCAGACCACTGCATGGAGATAGCAGCAGGCCGCAGGAAATTAAGGGTAACCACTGCTAGGAGTGAATGCAACAGGTACCAGGAAATTAAGAGTAACCACTGCTAGGAGTGAATGCAGCAGTTACTAGTGCTGGCTAACATGCTTCAGCACAGGAGACAGGAACAGACCTCTGGATACTCAGGAACTAGGACGGTTAGAACACTAGGAGAGAGGCCTGGACGGTTTGTGGCAGGGACGGTAACGTCCAAGGTAGGAGTTATGCTCGGCACTGGTTCAGTGCCAACGCCCAGGATATAAAGGGCGGAGATCCAATCACAGGAGGAGGGTGTGTGAGTATTCCTCCAATGATGGAGCACAGGGCAGAAGCTGCCATGAGAGGCAGCACATGTGCAATAGATTGCCAGAGGAAGCTTGCAACTGCATAGGTCTGCAAGGCTATAGTAAAAGCCAGTAGTGGATTCCTTACAGGGCAGAAGACTATAAAGCTTTAAAAGTGAGGAGGAGAATTGAGTGTGAGATACGGGATTTGATCGGAAGCCAGGAGACGGATTTCAGGAGGGGAGATGCAGAGGCAGATTTAGGAAAGAGTAGAGTGATTCTGGCAGCAGCGTTTGGGATAGATTGTAGGGGAGAAAGGTGAGGCAGGAAGGCCAGACAGGAGGAGGTTACAATAATCAAGATGGGAGAGAATGAGGGCCTGAGTGTAAGGATCCGCGCTGTGGGTATACCCTCTTCCAGCACCTCCTTACCTCTGTTACATGCCGCCCAGGCTCTCCGGCGGTGTACCTCGCTCCTTGCGTCTCCCTTTCCCGCTGCCCCCACACTTCTGGGTCGTGCGCATCACCCCTACGGGCGCACGCAGACCCAGGCTGCCACTTACTGGCGCCGGGCGCCTGACTCCACCCCCGATGACGTGGCGCACACTCCACGCGCTTCCCTGCCTCTTCCCCGTCAGGTCCGCCCCCCAGGCCCTTCTCTCCCATCAGGCTCTTCTCCAGGCCGCTTCTCCGCTCCTCCCCTTTCTGTGACAGGGGAAAGGTGCCAGGGTAGCTGGGGCCTATCAGGTCCTCCCTCGGGCCGCTCCTCCGTTCCTCCCCTTGTTCCGATAGGCCCCAGCTTCCCAAACACTTCCTTCCTATCAGGTCTTCCCTCAGACCACTCCTCCGTTCCTCCCCTTCCTTTGATAGGTCCCAATCCCCTATTTAGTCTCCCATCACCATTTCCTCTTTGCTCTGCATTGCTTCTGTACCTTGGTGCTGTCTGCTGTTGCCCTGCCCCTTTTGTCTTTCAGTCCCTGTCCCTGTCCCTGGATATACTGCTGACCTCCCTGGATATTGACCTTTGGCTTTGGACTTCGTTTATGCTGCTCTCTGGTACCCTTGGAATTGGCGTTGTACTCTTTACCTTGCAGACTTCTATATCCCTTGGACACAGCTTACGGACAATCTACTTCGCTGCTCTCTCCACTCCACGACCCAGGCTTACGGACTCTATACTACGCTGCTCTCTCCAATCCACGACCATTGGCTTACGGACTTTACCTACCACCGCTGGAGTTGGCAAGTACTGTACTCTTTCTATTGTTGTCACCCGGACCATCTACGCTACTTCCACACTCCGGCCGTGCCCCCGTTTACTGTTAGGTGTGTGTGGTATTATCCCTTTCCACCTCAGTCCCGGGGTCTCATCTGGCTTGTGGGCAGGCCGAGCGTTACATTGAGTCAGAGTTTTAGTTGTCGAGCAACAGAGGAAAGGGTGTATCTTTGTTATATTGCGGAGGAAAAAGCGACAGGTTTTAGATATTTTTGAATGTGAGGGCCGAATGTGAGAGAGGAGTCGAGTGTGACCCCTAGGCAGCGTGCTTGGGCTACTGGGTAAATGATTAAAGTTCTAATAACCCCTGCCAGGATGTAGGTCATCCTCATCTTCCTCCCCATCCTCTCTGTCCTCCGGGGGAAGCAACATTACAATAAAACCAAAACTAATGGCCACTAACCCCTTAATAACCTTAGCAGTTAGTAACCGCTATAGTAATTAAGGGGTTAACCTCCCTTGGTGACTCCCCCAACCCTCCACCCCTACTACCCATTGATTGGCAGAGTGGTAAACCATGCCCCAATTGTGGGCATGGATTGCCACACTGACAATTAATGGTAAAGCTAAAAAAAACACGACAGAAAATAAAACACATTACATTTAAATAAAACAAGCATTTGAAAAAACACCAATTGATTGGCACAGTGGTAAACCATGCCCAAATTATGAGCATGGTTTGCCACTATGTCAATGAATGGGCAAGTTACAAATAAAAAAAACAAGTACCAAAAAAATACATTACATTCCAATAAGAAATAAAATTCCAATAAACCAATTGATTGGCACAGTGATACACCATTCTCATATATGATGGGCATGGTTTGCCACTATTCCAGTCAATGGGCAACCTAACAAAAAAAACAAGCACCAAAAATACAATACATGACAATTAAATAAAAACAAGCATTTGGGAACAAATGCATTGCTTGTCACTGTGCATATCTATACCCTGAAAGGGGCATTGATAAGCACATTAGCAGTCAATGGGCATCCAAAAAAACACAACATAGAATTCAATACATTACAATGAAATGAAAAACAATATTTCCCTAAAATGCATTGCTTGTCACTGTGTTTATCTATACCCTGAAAGGGGCATCGATAAACCCATTGGCAGTCAATGGGCATCCCCCCCAAAAATCCACAATTAATTAAAACACAATCAATGTATTTCTTAACTTTGATGCTTTCACCCCCATCCTACCCGAGCACCAACTCTTGACCCTTGATGCAATGGTCCTCAAACAGCCGATGCAAAGAAGTTCAGGATCATATCTTGATTAAAGAGACGTCTCCCTGGTAAGTTATTCATTCTTTTCTTATTTTCTTTCCTTCTGTCTTCTTGGCATCAAATGAGATGGGACAAGCTTTATTCAAGGCCTGTGACATCACATTTGAGTCTCAAATAGTACACCCCCAATCCGATTTTTTCCCAAATGCTTGTTTTTATTTGTTATGTATTTTATTTTTGGTGCTTGTTTTTTTAGGTTGCCTATTGACTGTCATAGTGACAAACCATGGCCATATTATATGGATAAAGAAAAAAGTGAAAAAGGTGAGCTTTAAAATTAAATATTAATATAGAGAACAGTGAAAAAACGTTAAAATAACCATAAAATATATATATATATATATGAAGACAACAAGGGGAAAGCAACCTTTAAATAGCACACGGACATAAATGGAAATGTAACAAAAAGAATTTTATTGAAGTGATTAAAACAGGGGATGAAATATAAAAGGAGAGGGGGGCTCAACACTACCTAGACATAATGGACCTGGAGGCAAGGGTCTAAATAAAGATCCAAAGCAAAACATATACAGGGTACAGGTGGCTTTGTCTAAGCACACCTGCGTGACAATTAACCTACACTGAGATCTTGTGACCACATGTAAAAATATTATGCCATATAATTTGATGCAATGGTTACATGTTATAGGTACACAAGTGATAGAGGTAACAAGATGCAAAATACGTCACCGCTCAGTAGGTAGATGTCACAGACAAAGGTAGGTCAAAACTCCATGTCAGGTGGAAAAAGGTAGGGGCCCCCCTCAGCAAGACTCCCACTCCAACGCATTTCGACGGGAAACTGTCTTCTTCTGGGAGTGGTGAGGGGAGAAATGGGCTAGCATTTATAGTAAAGATCATTAAAGCAAAAATCGCGCCAAAATTAGAAGAATTGCAGGCAGCTGTGAGGGAAGGGAGTATTTGCAGCTATGGCAGTGTCATGGGGTCTGTTATGCAAAGATTGCTCATCTCATTGGTCTATACTGGTCACATGTACACACTTGGGTCAACCCCTATGTAGATGAGGTGATGACACAGTTACAAGAATTGCAGGCAGCAGTGAGAGAAGGGAGTATTTGCAGCTATGGCAGTGTCATGGGGTCTATTTTGCAAAGATTGCTCATCTCATTGGTCTATACTGGTCACATATACACACTTGGGTCAACCCCTCTGTAAATGAGCTGATGACGCATGTGACGTCATTGCGTCACGAGCATCATAGCGCATGGGTGAATTAACCCCTCCCACAGAAGCCTCTGACAGCCGTATGTGGGGAAGAAAATGGCAAAGATGTCCCTCGCAAGAGACTGGCTATAATGTCCTTGCTTGCCGAATCTAAGGGAAGAGCGCATGACGTCATCACGTTGTGTAAACATGCGGTTGTCATGACAACCATGTAAATAGAAAAACGGGCGATCATACCCCAAATGTAAGTGAAAAGGCACTCTAAGAGGCCCAGGCAATAAACAAAGGGAGCTGCTGCTGGTAAAGACATTAAAATGCATGCTATCCTAGGTTGAGAATACCAATAAAGATGATTGTATGTGCAACAAACAGCAATATGTTTATAAGTTTGTACCTGAGTCTGAAAGGGTACATGCTTATTAATTATCATATGCCTATGAATGAGGGTACCCCAAAAGAGTGTTGTGGCTGCAGTGTCAACAATATTACTTCCATACTCCTAAATGGGAGAAAGTACAATTATCCAGGGGATTTGTTAATTGAGGCATGTGCCAGTGCATTTGTGACCTAAGTTAAGATATATACATGCAATGATCTACATATTTGATCAACTCCACATAGTAGGCGCAGTTTAGTCATAGAAGCAGGTAAGTGCAAATACATATCCACTATATTGAACGTTAACCTGCGGCAGATGCAATATATAACTGCAGTGTCCGGTTACGAAAATCTATTCCGGCTGTCGTCACATTATTATATGAGGCTGCACCTCAACTAGGATGACACTGTTGCATAGACCTGGTGTGTGTCACAGGATGAGACAATCTGTGGCTCTAAGAATAGATGCAGGCCAATGATTATTCGAAAGCATTTTCAAACGTGTAATACGGACATAGTAGAACTGAAAAGGTCCTGGATGAAACATCACTGAAAGTGGAACAGTCGTTGTGCAAAATTATTGCAGTAACTGAAATCCATAAGGAGTGTTCTTGTCCTCGGCTGGATGAACAAACAATAGTTGTAGAGACGGAGCAATTCCCATGAATGCTCCAGATGTAGAAGGAATCGTCACAATGCCTCTTGTCTTGGTTTCAATATGGATGAATAATATCCACGGTTCCTCTTAATGTGGAAAGATGATCTCCATACAGCAATCACGAATCTTCAGTGTAGGACAGGGATGCTGGTTCACAATATGAGCATATATGGGAGGAATAAAGTGGGAAACCACGCATTAGAGAACAGACAGGCCAAAGTGTTAAAAAACAGATCAAACCAGAGGGGCAATAGTTATAGAAACATGGCAAATCCAAGATAATCATTGAGACCACGAGGTATCATGGTGCCCAACTGCACGATCCATCTGCACTCCCTCCTTAACAGAGCCTTTACAGGTCGCCACCCCGGGCACCGAGAGAGACCCTGTCGAAGGCAAATGCAGAAAGGACCGCACAGTCAGACCCATGACAGCGCAAGAAGTGACGCGCAACTGAGCTGATCTTCTTGCATGAATCTACATCTCTTTACGCATTTTTGATGTTGCGGGTATGTTCCAACACGCGAAAGCGGAATTCTCTTGTGGTCATGCCAACATATGAAAGGCCACAGGGACATTCAAGATGATATACTACTCCCTTGCTTTTGCAGTTAATAAACGAGAGTATCTTGTATGTGCGTGTTTTGTTGAAATTCATGAATGTGGATGTTTGGTGCATGTGTCTACATGCTGAACACATGCCACATTTGTAGAAGCCCAGTTTACGATGTTGAGACAGAAAAGTAGGGTTAATCTGAGGCACATAAAGACTGCGTGTTAGTTTGTCCCCTAAATTAGGGGAACGCCTGCTTGTCAGGCTCGCGCGATCGCCAAGTGTGTTCCTGAGCTCAGAATCTATCATAAGGGTCCCCCAATGTTTCTGAAGTATACCCCTAAGATCTGACCATTGGCGGTTGAAGGTGCTGATGAACCTAATCTGTATATATATAATCAACAGTCAAAAAGTGATAAATACACACATATATAACAAGATAATGTCAAAAAATATATTAAGTATAAAAATGCGTGACCTGAATTAGGTGATAATGAGAGCGTCTGCAGCTGTTAAACAAGGGGGTTGCTCAACACCCCCAACAACTAGAAGAAAAGAAAGACAAGAAAACAGTGCACAACGCTCATAGTGTAGTATTAATTAATTATATTGTGTAGAAAAGAGGGTAATAAATCTGCGTAAATCAGATCAATTGATAAAAACATTTCATGTTGCAAGACATGAGTTACCACACAGGGAATCCACGTGCAGATGGAAGTGTCGGACGTCTCAGGCAACTTCAGTTAACAACCGGGAAGAGATCACCCTACTGCTGATAACTAGCAGCACATGCGGTTTTGCAGGAGTTCCTCTTAATAAGAGTATTAGCCCTGTTTCTAGTTTCCTGGGTAGCTGATCACAGTGTGGATAAAAGATTCCTTTAGAGCACCTCCGTGATGATGCCCAGTGGATCCCCTCACTTCTGTTCCGACCAGCAGACACAGCTCCTTCACTTCAGAGCGGAGAGGGATCCTAGTAGCGTAGTGTGTACGCAGCAGCTCTGGTTCATGAGTCAGGGAACCCCACGGCTTGTGTAATGCGCCGATGCTATTGGCACTGCAAGAAGACGTCACTCAATGCGCGTCGCTAGATTGGTTATGGTTATATCCTTAACCAGCGCACAGTGAAGAAGCATATAATGGGGCTCCAGGGATCAAAATAAAATACAGTACAGTGCTTAAATCGTATGAGTTTCGTAGCTGGCATGCTACTTCTCGGAGGTTTTTTTTTCTCCATATTATATGGGCATGATGTACCACTGTGCAAATCAATTGATTTATTGGCATTTTTTTTCTTATTGTAATGTTATGTATTTTATTTAGTGCTTGTTTTTTTTTGTTTGTAGCTTGCCCATTCATTGTCATAGTGGCAAACCCTATTCATATTATGGGCATGGTTTACCACTGTGCCAATGAATGGGTAGCGGGGGTGGAGGGTGGGGGTATACAACACACAAAGTGTTCCCCGCACTGCAAATAAATACGAAAGAATCAATGATACTTGAATAGCTGATATGTCTTAATGAGCAAACGTGAAGAACTTGAATTGACAATGTGCTCTTAGCCGACAAGGTTTGTCAGGTGTTTAGTGCATCAGTTAAGCATATATCAGATGACATAAATCATTGAATTTAATACTGCTTGCATCCGCCTGGACTTTTTTTTGTAGTTGTTTTACATTGGGAGGATTTTGCTGTGAGGAAGTCGGGAAGTACTGTAGTCCCATGTTGTGGTGACTATGGGAATGGGCCTGTAGAAGGGGTAAGTGACCCCAAAACGTTGCCCCCTGTTTCTCACCGCACCCACTTCCTTCCCTGTTATGGATTTCTTTTTCATAACCCTCACTTTTTAGTGATATCACATTTCCCCCTTCCCTCACCATCCTTCCCCCTCCTGTTCATTTTATGTGATTTGCGTTTTTTTTGCAAATTGTCAATTCATGTTCTTCACTTTTGCTCATTAATACATATCAGCATTTCAAGTATCATTAATTCTTTCGTATTTATTTGGAGTGCGGGGAACTCTTAGTGTGCTCTATATGTCCTTAGGAGAGATTAGGGGTCTGTTCATTGTTCCCGAGCACCCACCACGTATTTATATCCTTATTATATTTAATACATTAGGTAGTGTGGCCTATACAACATACTTTCTGGAGGGTGGGGGTGGTTTCCCCAGGAAGGGTGGTTAGGCCTCCCAGGTGGGTAGCAGGGATGGAGGTTAAACCCTTGATTACTATAGCGGTTACTAACCGCTAAGGTGATTAAGGGGTTAGCGGCCATTAGTTTGTTTTTTTATTGTAATGATGCTGTCCACGGAGGACAGAGAGGACAGGGAGGAAGATGAGGACAGCCTTCATCCTTGCAGGGTTAAGTAGAACTTTAATTTACTTTATGCTGGCTGGTTTTCTATTTAATCAGCAAATGCACTGTAAGCCATATCTGGATAATAGTAATTTTGCCCATTACTGTACTATATGTGTTGGAGAGGGGAGGGGGGGTGTTGTATTTATTTTAATGTATTGCACTGTAATGTTGTTTTGAATGGGGTAAAGCGCTATTAGCCATCTTTGGTTAATAGCACTTTTACCCATTCCAGTGTAGTGTTGTTTGTATAATTGGTGGATGAAGGTTGTAGTTGCCCCGGGTGGATGTTTAAGTCTTGTGGTAGGATACCGCAAGCGGTTACCCCCTCTATTACCTTAGTGATTGTAACTGCTAAGGTAATGAAGGGGTTAACTTCTACTGCAATCCTCCCAGCAGGCCTAAACACCCACCCTGGGGCAACTACAAGCTTGACCCACCCCTGTACAGTACATCAACACATCAGTGCCTGCTATTTAACCCTTTCATTACCTTAGCAGTAAGCCGCTAAGGTAATGAAACTGGCTGTAATTTTATTTTTATTGCACAGGATTGATATCGGAGGCCAGCAGGGACCCGTGGGGACCCCGGAGACCCCCTGGAGACCTGTGGGGCCATAAAGGGCCCCCCAGAGATCCATGGGGACCCCGGAGATTTGGGTCCCTAAGGTTTTCCGTGGGGTCCCCGCTGGCCTTCGGTATCAATCCGGTGCAATAAAACTAAAAGAAACTCCTTTTTATGTGTAAGAGGACATGTGCAGAGGTACACAATGGAGACTGTTTTAAGGTGAATTTAAAATAAGGCTTTATTGTGCCTGTCGCTTTAAACACAGCAAACATATGTGAAATAGTGAGCCAAAAAACACCTGCTCCACTTTGGCATAGATGTATCCTTATATTCCAGCCCTTTTTAACTGTGTGGCTACCCAAGCTATTCATCAGCCCAAGTCATATAGATATATATAGACAACAGTCTTTGGAAAATAAAGTCTTATCTGTTTGCTGGGTTGCTGCCTTTTCTCCGGATATATCAGCATCCAGGTTTAGAAGTCTTATTTGTCAGCTGGGTTGTATCCTGCAAGCTCCAGACATCTGTGTTCCCTCTGTCAGTCTCAACTGTGAGACTCAGGAACCTCTGCTCTATCTGTTTCCTGGTTCCGCTCACGTGTGAGCTCAGGAAGAATCTTCCTTACTGTCTCAAAGGCAGGCTTTTCTAACAAACCTCTAATCAGCCAGGTGAAGTTGGTCAACTGCTGGATCCAATTAACCAACACACTGCTGGATTAGCGGCATATTCTGAACAGGGATAAGTTCCCCTGTTACATTATGCATCTCACAATTTCTTTTAGAGCAAGCCTTTAGCTGACATCAAAATATTGCAAGTTTTTATAGTATTATATGCTTACACATAGCTTAGTGAATAGTCGTTTCTGGCAAAAAATGCGATTTCGGGCATTTTTGGGTTATCGTACGGCTTGTTTATAAAAATACGTTTTAATTCCATATTGCCCTGTTATCAGAGCTTTGTGAATAGCTACACAGGCAATATTGCACTATAAGGGCATTTAGAGTGCTATAAGTCACTTATCAAAGTTTAGTGAACGAGCCCCTTGGATTGTGTTTTCTATTGCTTATTTTTTTTTTTAGATAAACCATACGTTTGTATTCAACGTCATTTATATTTGCCTTTTTTAGAAATCCGTGATGATAACATTTTATTATGCTTTGTATTTGTCCCCAAATTTCTTTTTGGACTGCTACAGTACATTTCTTATTCAAATGGTTGATTTTTTTTTTTTAGATGGATCAATGGTTGTGGCATCAACGCCAGGCGCAATGATGTCATGCTGGTTGGCTTCAGATTTCCTGTTAATTTCTTATTTGTTTGTCATGTGTAAATGGCCACAGTTTTACCATTAATGGTTTAGCTACTCTTAAAAAAGGGTCCTCTAGAGCCATCTTGACTTTGTGACTTGGATATGGATAGTAATAAAATAGTTAAAGATGTGCTGACTTCTATTATCTGTTCTCTATGTCTTGTTACTGGGATAATATAGGCTGAATCCCTCTTCCTCAAAGAGGCACTTGACTTTTTATTTTTTTCATTTTTGATTAAGAAGTATTCTGCTTCTATCCAATCTCTAATTACCTTTAAGTCCTATGAGGCAATAACATCCAAGGCGGAATACCCCTTCCTTGGCCATGATAAATAATATTAATATTTAGCAGATTGTAATAATATAAACCACCCTGATGCTTACGCTACTGATTGACAGCTCCATCGTGGTCGCCTCAACCTGTCTCCTTGGCAGGGAAAGGGTTAACTGGAAAATAATTAATTCAACTATACAAATTGAATTGTGTGATATTGTGTAGCTGATGCAGTAAGTAAGTTATCTGGGGCCAACTAACTGTAGGATGTTTTCTTTTACTGACAATGCGGATGGTCTATCAGGTTAGTAACTAATGAAAGGGCTTTTTTCCTCCAATAAGAGCCTTAAATCGGAAGTGCTTTCAATCTGGCATTTTTCAACAGAACTAAGAATAGAAACAGATACAAAAACAAATCTATTAATAAACAGTTAAAGACTTAATTGAGCCTTCCAGCAATAATGTGTTTGTCGCAAACAATGATCGAGCTGGTGATATGAGGGCTTTGGTCAAAACAAATCGTTTATGGCATTAAAATACTGTATCATCTAATAATACCTTCTGTCATTGGTACTAATTATATACTCATTTATTTGGCATGACTAATCTATATGAGCCTCTGCCAACAACATTTCCATCCTGTTTATACAGCTAATTAAACTATAGGTTCCTTTGCTAATAAATGTAAGATTCATGATTTATTCAGGGAAGGTCACTATGCAATACATTTTACAGAAAGCATCAGTTGATGTCTGAAGAGAAAATTTGTTATCCCATGTTGAAAATGAAAACCCTGCACTTGTATGTATGTATGTATGTCTTTATTTATATAGCGCCATTAATGTACATAGCGCTTCACAGTAGTAATACATGTGGTAATTGAATAAATAACAGATAATATAAATAACAGATCATGGGAATAAGTGCTTTAGACATAAACATAACATTAATAAAGAGGAGTCCCTGCCCCGAGGAGCTTACAATCTAATTGGTAGGTAGGGAGAACGTACAGAGACAGTAGGAGGGAGTTCTGGTAAGTGCGTCTGCAGGGGGCCAAGCTTTATGTATCATGTGTTCAGAATATCCACAGTGCTAGCAAGGAGGAGAAGCATGGATAGAAAAAGGATGTGTGAGGATGATTTGTAGGGGTGTTTTTTAGTGCAGGGGATATAGCTGTGTGGTGTCAGAGGGCGCAGGTAAGAAAGGAGTTCATGTGAACTGAGAAGTGGTGAAGGAAGTAGAGATGGAGATATATGAATAGAGTTAGAGACATACTGAGGCTGGTAAAAAGAAGTGCATAATTTGAGAAGTGAAGTCACAGCAAATATAAATGGTAAAGGCAGCATCACAGCAGTAATGATGCAGTCTGGTATAGATGATATCCTCCTTTCCAGCGTAGTTCAAATGCTTGTGACTGCTACAGAAACTGCCATAGCTAACTAATCATTTAAAATAGCATGTTGCTGCAATACCAAACCACCACTCTCCTGTAACCCCCACAATGATAACTTTACAGTCTTCCCACACAGCTTTCCCTCTAGCCGCCTAGGCGAGGGGCCGTCATGACTTGGGGGCAAGGCTCATCCTCACCGCTAGGAGTCCCTGGCCGCTCTCCATCCTGCAGGTGTGAGCCGGGGATGACGCGGGTAGGGGGAGGCGCATTCACATGGGTTGGGGGCTTATGACAAGGAATCAAGGTTTAAAATACTGTATATATATTTTTTTTAAAACATATTGATGGAGGGGATCAGGTTAAATGGGCCTGCCCTCCCCTCCTCCCCTCATTTCATGTGGCAGCAGTTAGGGGAAGTGATACAGGGCAGATTCCAATTCCAGGTCTGTCGGTTTGTTTAGGTCTGACGTGGACATTTTTCGGATAGTGGGTCAGTTTTATTTTATAGATTGCAGGAGGAGTTGTGGAGAAGGTCCTCGCGGGTCTGGCGGTACGAGCCTGGTTTAAGGGGGTTAAATAGGCCCATCAGTGGCAGCAGTGGGGGGGGGGTAAGTGCTTGTCCTTGCCAGACGGGGCTCAGGGCTGATAAAGCCTGGAGGGAGTGGTGAGTGGGCCGGGTCACCTGAACGTGATTTGAGTGTGCCCAATTGTGACAACGGCCAGGACACGAGGGCCCGGCTATGGGATTTACGGGGTCAGCGGTTCAAGGACCGTCTGACCAATCACCTATTAAGTGAGCACTCTGGCAGGGCCTGGCAATTACACAATTATTTAATAAACAAAGCCGCGGCCTTTTATACCTCCAGATCAAGTCTGTCGTTATTTGTATGTGCTTATGTGGATATCAGGTAATGTGGGGAGGGGGAGCTCCCTCGTAGCCTCCATGCCATGCATTTTTATCTCTTGGTCTATGGAAGGGCTTGTTAGTGTTTGAGGGCTGATCTTCCCCTGATGTTGGGAAGGAAAAATGCCCTTTTCAATAAACTCCAAAGAGTATAATGATAATAATAATAACAACTTCATTTCATTTAGTGCCTTTCTCCCAATGAAACTCAAATTGCTTCACAATTACAATATAGTACTCAGCACACAGCACATAGGAATATTTAAAGACACACTCCCTGCTCGGATGATCTTACAATCTATGTTTTATGCCTGAGGCACAGAGAGATAAAGTTACTTGCCCAAAGTCACCAAGGAGCTGATACTGGGAATTGAACCAGGTTCTCATGATTCAGTCACAGGGCCTTATGCAGAGAGCATAGAATTTTAAAATTGGCGAATTTCATAAAAAGTAGCTTTTTTGGAGAGTTTTATTCTCCATATGCAGAAAAGTGCGAATTCTGCTATGTTTAACATGGATGCGTGTGGCGAGTTTAAATTGGCGAGATGCGCGCTTCAGAAACGTGTAAAAACAAATTCGCGCCTTTTTTTCCCCTTTACTATAGGCGGCGAGCGCCATCTTGCCATCTTTTCCTGGCGCAGCAAAAATGCGAGAATCGCGCCATTTTTTGGCGCGAACAGCCGCTCTTTATGCCGTTCGTACCTCTGCATTCGGAGAGGTTTTAAAAATGCGAGATGGAGGTTCTCGCCAGCCGCGAGGCGAGTTTGTAGCAATGAAAAACAAAATGGCGCGTTTTTCGGAACTCGCCATTTTCTGCCGGTTTCTGCGCGAAATTGTACAAAAAATGGCGAATTTCGAAATAACGATGCTCTCTGCATAAGGCCCTCAGTGTCACTAAGGATGGGCACATTCACAGGCAAAAATCAAACACACGAACAGTAGAATTTACCGTATTCGTTGCATCAGGGTCCCGTGACCTTTTGATTTTCAGGTTGTTATGGACTATGTGACTGTAACTAAGTAGCTGTAGAAAAAGCAAAATAAAATCAATATTACCAAACAGTCAAGCCGACAAAAGGGCGAGAGAGACAGACATTCATCTAATATTTCTATTAATAATGATTATATATTTGAGAGAAATGTCACAAATCAATTAATATTTTAAACTTAAATTCACTCAATATCTGTTTAACATCTAATATTTCCTCTGCCTCTATTGATTTTTTTGGATCTAAAGATCTCCATAGATACTGTACCAAGAGCAAATAAAACACTGATTTATTCTGAAAGCAAACAGCTACAAACAGTAAGTTACATTCTGATCAGGCATCTTTAACATTAGGCTCAAGAGGTAAAAACATTAGGGGAGAGTGTGGTCCGGCAGTGGTGGGGGGCCCAAAAGTTAAGCTACGCCAGAAGTCGGGCCCCACTTCCAGTATCTCCCTACACACACACACACACACACACACACACACACACACACACACACACACACACACACACACACACACACACACACAAACACACAACACACACACACACACACACACACACACTTCACAGGTAGGGTGGATGAGGCGGAGTGAGAGAGAATTAAAGGGAGAGAGGGGACTAAGAGATAAAGTGGGTAGGTGACTGAGAGAGATGGGGTGAGCGGGGGAGAGTGAGATAATTGGGAAAAAAGGAAGGAGGAGGACCCCGAGGGGACGTGAGAGAGGATGAGAGGGAGTGAGAGAGGGGGAGGGGGCAGAGTGATATGGGGAAGGGGAGGCTGAAAGAGGGGGCAGGGTGAAAAAGATTATAGAGGGTGAGAGAGAGGGGAGGAGACAGGGGAGACAGAGAGAGCGGGAATGACAGAGGGGGAAGTGAGGAAGGAAGAATGTGAGAAATGGGTGGGTGAGAGGTGGAAAGAGAACGAGAGGGAGGAGAGGGGGGGGAGGGGGGAGAGGGGGAAGAGGAGGGGGGAAGAGAGGGGGAAGGAGAGAGGGGAAGGGAGAGAGAGTGAGAGAGGGGAGAGTGAGAGAGAGAGAGAGAGGGGAAGAGTAAGTGAAAAAGGAGGGGGGTGGGGATTGTGTGGGTGTGTGTAAAAGAGAAGGGGAAGTGTGTGTGTCTGTGTGTGTGAGTGCATTTGTCTGTGTGTGTGTGGTATGTGAGTTAGAGAGAAGGGGAGTGGGTGTGTAAGAGTGGGGAGCATGTGTGCGAGAGAGAGAAAGAGAGAGTGTTGTGTGTGGGTGTGTGGGTGGTGGGGGGTGGGGGGGGGGCCCCACTTCTTGTGTGGGGGGGGGGGGGGGGGGCAGGGGGGGGGGGGGGCCGGGGGGGGTAACGAGGGGGGGTGGGGGGTACAGGGGCGGGGTCCTAGTCGGGGGGGTGCTGGGGGGGCGGGCGGTCTTTGCGGGGTGGGGGGAGGGGAGCGGGATGATGGAGGAGTAGGGGGTGTCTGTGAGAGGTGGGCAGCAGGGGGGCGAGCGAGATGAGAAGAGAGAAGAGAGAGAGATTGGACGGAGAGGAGGATGGCGAGGAAGAGGTAGAAAATATGGGGGAGAGAGAGAGAGAGAGAGAGGGGGGGGGGAGTGTGTGTGTAAGAGAAAGGGTGTGTGTGTATGTGAGGGAGATAGGGGGAGTGTGAGTTAGAGAGAGTGGGGAATGTGTGTGAGAGACAGTGGGGCATTTTTCACAGGTTCCAAAAATGTATCATTTTAATTTTCAGGGTGGTTGAATCCCTCTTGAAGCCAATTACACGGATAGGTTGAGATATGTACATGAGTAGGTCAATGAACTATCCCTCTATAACTGCTTTAATTGTGGCTATACTGTAAACTACTGTAGGCGAATCATAATGCTCAGTGAAGAATCATCAAGGTACAATGTATCTTAATTTACGCAAGCTCTTCCAAACTGGATATCTACATCAGGGAATCCTCTCTGTTCTGAGCCACCCCTCCTTACCTCACGCAGTGTCAAATGATGCCAGAGGGTCATTTGACGCGTGTGATGGCACATTACGCCGCATTGCCATGGACACGATTGATGCCGGCAGAGTCCAGGTAAGTTTTAGCGTTGCAGAGGGCTCACGCGTTCCCCCGGCATTTAATTTAAATACCTCTGCAGCCGCTCGCGCACCCCCCCCCAGACAATCCAGCGCCCCCCACTTTGTGCACAGCTGATTTCTACATGACTGTAGTTTGAAGCTTCAAGTGGCTGTTAAAATAAAAGAAATGCAGCGAAAATAACACGAGCGAGTTCAATGTTTAGTTACTTTTAGAGTCAGTTGTAATAATGTACCGACTGAAAGAACGAAGTAAGTAGAGTATCTTACTATATAACATCGAATGGTGGTACAGCCTGCGGTGAATATCGATGGTCACTCAGCCTCTGGCCAATCAGATGGTGTGTTTGACTGTCACCAACTCACTCTCTTCCTCATCAGGCACACACACACGCACACACACACACACACACACACCTCTCACTATCCTCCCCCAACCCACACATCACCTCTCTCCGGCGCTCACTCACCTCTCCCCTCCCGGCACTCAATCACCCCCCCCCTCCCCCGCGCCTCCACTCCTCGCCCCCTCCCCGGCGCTACTCACTCCCCCCCCCCGGTGCTCCACTCACCTACCTCCACTAACTCTCTCCCAGCGCTATCACTCACTCCCCCCTCCCGGCATCCACTCCCCTCCCCGGCACTCCACTCAGCTCCCCCCTCCCAGCGCTCCCACTCACCTCCCCCCCCCCCGGGGCTCCACTCACCTCTCCTCCCCCGGCGCTCCACTCACCTCCCCCCCTCCCCGGCGCTCCACTCACCTCCCTCCACTCACCTCCCTCCCCAGTGGGGGGACAGGCAGCCTGCAGCTGCCACTCAGTGCCTAAGATGGCGGCGCCCGGAAGGACCCCCTTCCTCCCTCGCGGAGTAACTAAGATGGCGACGCCCGGAAGGAGATGTGTGAAAGTGTGTGGGTGTGTGGTATGCAATGTATGTGTGTGTCACTGGTGTATGTGTGACACGTGTGTGTGTGTGTGTGTGGTTGTCAATGGGTATTGGGGGGGACACTGGTCGTGGGGGGGGCTGGTTGTGTGTGTGTGTGTGTGTGTGTGTGTGTGTGTGTGTGTGTGTGTGTCATGTGAGAGCTGATAAAATGCTAAAACTCGCATTTTTTGTGAAATTGAGCTATTAGATTAGCTCCGAGATGCACATCGTGGATGCAAATTGCAAGCAACTCACAGGTTCTGATCTCACCACCTGAAGGGTGGCAAGATAGAATCCGCAATATGACTCTGAAGAAAAAAATTATTTTTATGTCATTGGATTGAAGCTGGGTGCCTCCGGAAATTACATTAATATCAGCTCCAGAGACCCCCTGCTTCCATCTTATGTAATAAAAATAAATTTACACGCAGCTTCATTACCATAGCGACTAACCACTTAGGTAATGAAGGGGTTAAATACCAGTGCCCGGTATATTGGGGGTAGATGGGGTGGGTGAAGGTGGTATTTGACCGATGGTGGGTGTTAATGCCTACCGGGAGGGTTGCGGGAGGAGTTAACTCCTTCATTACCTTAGTGGTTACTGCCGCAAAGGTGATGAAGGGGTTAACCCCTCCCGCTACCCACCCGGTAGGCATAAACACTCACCAAGAGCAACTACAACCTTCACCCACCCCCTCTACCCCAATAAACATTCAAATACAATACAAAGAGCCAATACACCCATTGATTGCCGGTGTGGTTACCTATGCCCTCAATGGGAGCAATGATAACCCCAATGACAATGAATAGGCATCCTACTAACCACCCCCCTACCCCCAAAAACCCCCCCACCCCCCCCCCCCCCCCACCCCCACCCAACACATACAGTACAGTAATAGGCAAAATCACCATTATCCAGATCTGGATAATAGCACATTTGTCCATTAAAAATAAAACATTATCCAGCCAGCATAAAGTAAATTAAAGTTACACTTACCCCTACCAGGATGAAGGTTGTCCTTGTCTTCCTCCACATCCTCTATGTCTTCTGTGGGCAGTAACATTAAAATTAAAATAACTAACTACAACAAATACAAATTAGCATGTTAATCAACAGTATATATATTAGCAAAATTAAGTACAGTATGAACCATACATACCATGTACCCTCCAAATAATTTTTTCTCCCTTTGGGAACTGAACAATTATGGGGGCCGGGGGGGGGGGGAATTATCAACGGTTTCACTTAGCAAAGAAGCCAAGTTCAAAAAAAGCAAATCAGAGAAGAAGAAAAAAAGGTCGAAAAAGCCTGGAAAGTTGCTTAAAGAAGTAAAAATAGTAATAAAAAAAATTCCTGAGAAGCAACAGAAAGTGAACAATAGTCATAAAGACACATGAAGCTGCCTGGAAAATTTAAGATAAGGCAAAACACCAGTAAATGAAGAAAATCTCCAGTGAAAGTTCCTACATAAAAATGCCACAATGCTTTTCCATCAAAATGAAGACACTTAGTTTTGTGTGAAAATTGCATGTCAATAGGTGAGGAGGAACATGTTTAAATGGTGAGTTAAAGAGACAGGTTGAATGACAGAGATATAGATTGAAGGAATATTAGTCTTTGAGATATTGTGGGCCATATTTACTATGCAGTATTCTGCCATAAGACTAGGGATAGTTCAAATCCGTTCCCCAGAATTCCATGGATTGTTTTGACCAAACCGTTCCCACCCCAAAATCCATCTGCTGATTGGGAGCTAAAAAATATGAGCGGATTATCTGAATTCACCATTGGCTACAATCCAGGTGGATTATTAAGAATCCACAATCAAATTCTATTTTGTATACGAAATCCGCACGGCAGATTGTTAAAATTTTGCAAACAGATTGTTAAAAAATCTGCACTCTCTCGCCCACTCAAATTGAATCTGAATGCAGATTTTTAACAATTAATTTGCCATGTGGATTGTTGGTGATAAAAAAAATCTGAAAAATGCTGATAATCCTTTTTGAGATTGAGAAGCACACGGATCAAATGAATGGGCCGATCCGAGGCAGATGCAAATGCACCATAAAATGCCCATGACTACATAAGACGCTGTTTGCCACTGGAAGACACCCAACAGCTCTTGCAGCCAAATCAAGGTAGTGGGCTATAAGGTTTTCCGGAAATAGGTGCCTATGTCAGAAGACTGCATAGTTCAGTAAATATGGGAGTGTATGTCAGCCATGAGAACTTTCCTCCAAAATGAAGAAATATCACTGGTTCTAGCACAGATTTTGGGCCATATATATTTTATTTACTACATGGTACTATTCCGCAACACACCTTCCACCTATGGTAGACACCTAACAGCCCATTGGCTTTAATGAGGTGTAAGGTTTCTTCCAGTGTCATATGGTGCCTTATTGCAGAAGACTGCTTAATAAACTTGAACCTTAATCAATTATTTGATTCTCTGGGTTTATCACTTTTTTTTAGCACTAAAGCTCAACCCCGTTATAGCACGATCCGCTACAACGCGGATCCACATATAGTGCGGTCTGAGCGTGGCTCCCGATTGAGAAGATCTCCTACCTTTCAACTTCCGCGGCTGAGGACGCAACTCAACCAGCATCACACACGCAGAGATCTTCTAACACAGTGTGATCAGCACGCCTATACGGGGACTTGTGATTATCTATCGGGACTCTTGACGCCTCAGACGCTTCTCTAGTGCCCAGGTTACTGTCCGGAGACTACAACCCCTGCCATGCATATCCTGTACCCTCCCTGCCAGGTCGTTTTGTGTCGCACTTCTGACGACGGAAGTCTGTGCTTCTCACGGCTTGCATGTTGTTGTCTGAGTAGAATCGGGGGCAGAAGTTAAGAAGATGCCGAAAAATCGAGTGAGGAAGAAGAGCCGGAAGCATGAGGAGATCAGGAGCCAGGATGTTTGAACACACACATATACACTGCCGGGTAAGCCCTGCATGGGGGTGCCACTGCCCCACCGGGTCTGGGACAGCTGGAAGAGTTATCCCAGCAATCCCCCTCCGGCAGACGCGGAACCCCTGATTGCGGCCATTTTTTGGGGTGATCCGGTTATAACGCGATCGCATCGGGTGGACCCAGAGCACCATGTTATAACGGGGTTCAGCTATTTTTGAATCTCTGCTTTGTCTGCTGATTTTTGTGTATGCTGGTTCCCTTTTTTGGGGCCAAAAATCATGCACAACTAATTTTTTTTTTTTTTTTTATATAACCTAAATTTTTTATTGAGTATTACAAGCATATGATACAACACAGAATATAAATCATCGTGAAATGGTATTAACTTTCGTAAATGAAACAGGCAAAATGAGGTCGCGCGGCTTTTCGAGCCCTACTCAGCCAGGCGATTCAGGGTGGACGTAGTGGTCCACAACACAATCCAATATATTTTAGTAGAAATAATAATGTAATAAAAAAAAGGGGGGGAGAGGAAAGATAGGGGGGGAGATAGAAAGGGGGTGTCACCCCCAGTGTAACCCGTGGGCCGGAAGAGGGCAATGCCCTCCAGTCTCATCTCATCCTTAATCGGTTGATCTTAAGGCTCTGCTGTTTAAGGGTCTGTTTGTATGATAGAAAATGGGCAGTCACCTCCAAAAGAGAACACACTTATATCTATTATAGCCAGATCGTGTTACTCTCGACCCCGGGGATATCTGTCTGTGCCAACCATGGCGTCCAGATTTTTAGAAAGTTGGTGCCAGTGTCGTTAACTAAACTCGTCAACTTTTCCATCTGGCATATAAACTACATGTGATTCCGAATCTTTGGGATGCTTGGGATATCGGGGCGTTTCCATAATGCTGCGATCTCGCACCACGTTGCTATTGCAAAATGTGCAACTAATTTATTGTTTGATTTGGTAAGGCCCATTAATGGTCTGTTCAAGAGGAACAGCCATGGGTCCGGGGGTATTGTGAGGTCAAAAATCCTCTGGATCCAATTTCTGATTTCCTCCCATATTGGAGAGATCCTCGGGCAGGACCACAGCATATGTAACAAGTCTGTAGAACAAAAGGTGTACAAACAGCGCTTATACAATCAACAAATGATAAAACCTTAGATAAATTGTCCGAATGGTAGTCCTGGAGCTGCCTGTTGAGATTGTTCTGGTATCTTGCACCCAGACTTGAATTTGTGGACAAAAGCAACCTCCTCTGGCGCTGAGGTGGGGACTTGAATTTTCTTCGTATAGACTGTGACCTCAGGAAAAAACAAAAGACAAAACATGCAGGAAGCCTGCAATAGTGTATTACCCAAGGGATACAAAACATATATATAGGAGCAATTTATTGATTGAATATCTATAAAATATACATAAAAATATACATGAAAATATACATAAAAATTAATAAAATATTTGAACCAGTGCTTGGCACTGACTGGTGATGTGAACAAGCTGCTTGCACACTATCACAGTGGGAGGCTTGAAATTTGTGTCCAAGACTTCTGATCTTTGCTCCGCCTGGTAAAAATTGAAAACCTACTCACCAGATGTGAATAGGTCAAATGCACTGGTTAGTGGTCTTTAAGGCCGGGATGCACCGTCTGCCTGGCGGTGTTTGCGTCTCCTGCTGCCGGGATCCTATCTCGTGCTCCGTCGTGAATCACTTCATGGAATGCACCCGATCCGCTCGCGCAATGACGTCACCAATTCTCGTCCACTGCTACGGTGTCCCAACAGTACCAAAAACCATCCAACGCGTTTCGAAAGCTCTATTGGTGTCTTTCTTCGTCAGGGATAGGCGGAGCAAAGATCAGAAGTCTTGGACACAAATTTCAAGCCTCCCACTGTGATAGTGTGCAAGCAGCTTGTTCACATCACCAGTCAGTGCCAAGCACTGGTTCAAATATTTTATTAATTTTTATGTATATTTTCATGTATATTTTTATGTATATTTTATAGATATTCAATCAATAAATTGCTCCTATATATATGTTTTGTATCCCTTGGGTAATACACTATTGCAGGCTTCCTGCATGTTTTGTCTTTTGTTTTTTCCTGAGGTCACAGTCTATACGAAGAAAATTCAAGTCCCCACCTCAGCGCCAGAGGAGGTTGCTTTTGTCCACATATGTAACAAGTCTGCCGATCCTCCGCACTGCCGAGGGCACAGCTGGGAGGATCCCGGCACAAACCTAGATAATTTCAGTGGGGTGAGGTACCATCTCATGAAGACTTTATATGTGTTCTCTTTGAGAGTGGTGCAGATGGAGCTCTTTGCAGTGGCCAAATATATAGCGTTCCACTCCTCATCCTTCAGGGTCTCCCCAAGTCCGACTCCCATTGGGATCTGAAGGACGGTACCTGCTGTCCCAGCCCAGCTGAACCGATCACCTCTCCGTACAATTGTCATGTAAGTCCCTTCGTGTCAGTCTCTGCCAGACAGAGCTTTTCGAAAGTCGTCAAAGGGGGGTATGGGGCAAATTTATTATAAAATGCTCTGATCTGGAGGTATCTAAAAAATTCTAAGTGGGGTATATCTTTTTCTAACCTGATGTGATCAAATGTTTTAACCTTTCTATTGTATCCCTCCAGATCTTTAATCCGTTTAAATCCTATTTGTTTCCAAATTGAGATATTACTGCCCGATAGGCCAGGTGCGAACTTGGGATTATTATGTATGGGGGACATCATAGAGTGTCCTGTCGTGAGGGCGTGCCTCACCTTGGAAGCCTCTCAGATCGATAATGAGTTGGTCATTGAGGAAAGCGGTATGTCAGCGTACTTTTGAGCTGTTTTGGGTAACTAAATCAAGCTGTTGAGCTCTAATGGGGAGCAGACCGCACTTTCTAGCTCCATCCACCTTTTCAATTGTGGATTGGATTGCCATTGAACAATTTGGCTTAATTGAGCCGCTTTATAGTATGATAACAGGCAGAGTACCGCTAGGCCACCAGCTAGTACAGATGTCCATGGAGACCGTCTGACCACTCTAGGATATCCCCCACGGCTGTCCAGCTTGAATAAGGAGATGTGTGGAGCAGGAAAGTAGCCTCCTGGAGATGCGGGGTAAGAGCCGCTTGCAGACCCGCTTCCCAAGTGGGGCCAGTGGCCGCAGATGCAGCACCCCACCAGCAGATGCAGCAGCCTCACCATCTAGTACAGGTCATTTCAAATTTAATTTCTTAAATCTCGGTTTTTTTCCTCCCCAGATAAATTTGGAGATTTCAGACTGAAGTGAGAGTAAGTCCTTTAGTCTGAGTGGCACTGGTAGCGTCTGGAAAAGGTATAGGATACAGGGGAGTAAATTCATTTTGACACTATGTATCCTACCTATCCAGGATATCCTCTGGGATGCCCACCTGCGTAGATCAGTTTTCAGTGTCCGGATCAGGTTCGGATAATTTGCCTTATATATGCCTTTGGCCTCTTTGGTTATATGGACTCCCAGATATTTGATGTATTTCTGCTGCCAATTAAATTTGAAGTTTAGTTTTAATAACTTTTCGGTATGTCTAGGAAGATTGATGTTGAGGGCCTCGGATTTGGATTGGTTTATTTTGAACCCAGAAATCCTCGAGAATCTGTCCAATAGATCAAATAGATTTGGTAGGGAGGTAAGGGGCTTTGTGATAATTACGACGATGTCATCTGCGTTCAGGGCCGCTTTATGAGATTGTGAATATGCGTTTAACCCTGAGATGTCTGGATTGCCTCGAATTTGTGCCACCAGTGGTTCGATACATGGAGCGAACAGGAGAGGCGATAACGGGCACCCCTGTCTCGTGCCGCTCTTAATTTGAAATGGAAGTGAAGGGTAGCCCTGATGTATGACCCTGGCGGTGGGGCCTGAGTACAGCGAGAGAATCGCCCCACTATCCGATCCCCAAAGCCAAATGCCGCAAGCGTCTCTTTTAAATAGGGCCAGTCTATCCTATCAAAAGCTTTTTCTGCATCCAGACTTAACAACATACTTTGATTGTTATTTCTTTTAGCCAATTCTAACAGATCAATAAATTGTCGGGTGTTATCCGCTGCCTGCCTCCCTTTTATAAATCCAACTTGTATAAGTCTTGGTAGGATGAGACAATCTATTGGCCAGCAATTTAGCGTATATTTTGAAATCGGTGTTGATTAAGGATATTGGCCTATAACTTTTGCAGTCCAGCGGATCCTTACCAGGCTTATGAATTAGAGAAATAGACGCCTGCAGCATCTCCTTGGGGATGGGAGCTCCTGCTAGGATTGGATTGAAGACGTGGAGCAGCCTTGGGGCGAGTAATTTAACAAACTTCTTGTAATACAGCCCCGAAAAGCCATCCGGCCCGGGGTCCTTTGATGGTTTAAGTTCTTTGATGGCCTGTGACACCTCTTCAATAGAGAAATCCGCGCCTAGTGTCTCTCTATCTGTCACCGTCAATCTCCCCAGATTTGAGCTGGCTAGGAAATCTCTCAGCGCATTGCTCGTTTTCGTATTGTGTGCCACTTTCTCTCTGTTATATAGGGATTCATAGAACGAGCCAAATCCTTCTACTATTCTCTTAGGGTTGGCTGTGTGGGTAACGGATTTTAAGCGTATAGCTTGGATATTATATTTGGATTGCCTGTCTCGTAACATTCGGGCCAGTATCGTATCCGGCCTGTTTGCTTTTTCGTAAAACTTCCTCTTTGACCAACTCAATGAATTATCTGCCCTGGAGGTTAATAGCATATTTAACTCAATTTTGGTGTCTTTTAATTCTTGTAGGGTTTGAGAGTCTGTGCTGCTTTTGTGTTTTGAGGAGAGGGAATGAAATTTAGTTTGGAGCGTGCTAGTTTTGGAGTCTCTCTCTCTTTTTCTTCTGGCTGTGATGCTAATTAATGTTCCCCGCAATGTCACTTTATGAGCCTCCCTTAATACTAATTGGGATTTGACAGAGCCATAATTTATATGGAAAAACTGGTCAATTTTGTTACCTACAATATAGTATCACAAATCTCGGGTATTTTTAGAATGGATTCATTAAGCTTCCAGTTCGCCCCTGGTCTATCAGCTCGAATATTACTGCACCTTAGCTCTATCGGTGCATGGTCAGACCATGAAATATCATGGATCCCAGCTCGGGAGACCATAGGAACCAGTTGGCAGGAGACGAAAAAGTAATCGATTCTGCTGTAGGAGCCGTGTGGATGGGAGTAGAACGTATAGTCTCTATCTGTTGGGTGTAGTTCCCTCCATATGTCAGTTAATTGGTTGGCTTTGAGGCCTCTGCATAGTGAGGTTCCTACTTTCTTGCTGTCTGATCCCGCCCCCCCTGATCTATCGAGGTTTGGTTACATAACCATATTGATATCACCTGCGAGATGCACAACTAATTTTAATTAAAAAATTAAACATTTCTCAGTTGAAGAGCAACACATTTTTTTGGCGATGCTTAATCTGCTTAATCAGAGTTTATTGAATAATGCTCGAAGAACTGTGTTTGCCATGTCCCTTAAAACTTCAATTATATGGTTTTTTTGGCACCATTCAACAGACAGCTTTAGACTGGTGGACATATGTATTCATTGGCAGTATTGCTTTATGCTGCTTTTTAATTGTGTTTGGGCACATAGTGTACTGCATGCTAAAACTATGAATTATTGTGTACAGTGCCCCGGGGAGCTGCTTTTATGCTCCACTATTCCAAAGAAATGTGAACTGATGAAAGGTTATGAGATATCTCAAGAGATAAGCTAGCATTATGGTGACATGATGTGATTAACATATATTATGAGGAAGAATATTACATTAAGATTTGTGTCTGCACTGCTCGTCTATTTTGTAGTTTTAAGCTCAGAATAGATTGAAATTAAATTAGTCTATATTAGCCAGGTAATTATTCGTCAGATGACATAAACCAGGTCAAAGTTAAGAGGAATTATTTCGCTGAAACTAATATGGAGAACGGAACTGGTTTTGTTGATAAAATATGAACAATTTTTGTATTTTGTGGTAATGGAATGGATAGAGAAATGCTCAATGACAATCATTCTTATAATGCAATAATTTCCTTAAATGTACTATTAGTAGGGTTGCCTGTGATGGTGAGGGGGTAACCAGGCTCACAATAAAGGTTAAGCCCGTTTGGTTACCTCTGATCCATGTATTAGGGTTCGGGAGTGTCAGCTCTTGAGCCCAGTGATTGTATGTGCATTCTGTAAAATTATGTGACAATAAAGAATTTGTGTTTTTACCTTTCCAGGAGTGCCAGCAAGCAGAGATTGCGGAGCTATGAGTTTCAAGGGAGGTTTTACGGAGAAAGTGTTGTTAGAATGTGCCTAGCTAGTCAGGGTCCAGAGTTGCTGGATACCCCAAAAATGTACCCGGGAATCAGGACGGATTCCCGGATACATATATGCACATTTCTCCAGCAAAAATCTCCCTTTGAAAACGCTCGCGCAACTCACCACTAGAATTTCCTGCTTCAGCACAAACCAGAAAGGTAAATGGGGCATAGGGATGTGGGGTATCCCTGAACTTGTCAAGGGGTCCCTAGGTTAAGGGGATGCCCAGTTAATGCCCAGTTAATGCCCAGGTCACCCAGAACCTGAATATGGGTTCTGGGGTACTCAAACCATACATAAGGTTGTGAGGGATTTTATGTCTATTTTATAGTGTATGGGGAATATGGCTGGTAAGAAATTAAGTGCAGCTTTTTATTCTATTCCCCATACCAACAGACTTAGAATAGTTTAAAGTGTATATTTTAATTAAACAGTTTTTCATGATGTGCTTAGCTTCCTCACCTCTGTGGAGGACTCTTCGCTCAAGCTACTCTTTCATTTTACCAATCTTCTTCTTTTAACAGCTTGGTTGCGAGTTTCTCCATGCTTCAGGGTGATCTTTTCTTCCCCGAGTCTAGGGTAACCACCTGCATTGGGTTCAGTATCCAGGATCATGGGTGGTTCAACCTGGACTGAGTTTTTAGCCACTCTGCGTGACCCCCGTGGCATCTCAGTTTGGTAGTTGGTAGACTTCTTCTCTTGACATATAACTTCTATTACGCTGACCGATTCTTCAATATGTGGGGAAATCCCAAGTGATGTCTGGTGTGGTATCTCTGCTATAGTAGCATCATTTTGAAGCTCCTTCAGTACCAGGGGACCCCGACCTACAGCTTTCTCATCCATCACAGTCTTATCCGCAACAAGCCCTTTTCAGTATAGAGGTAATTTGTGCTTGGTTCAGGATACTTAAATTTCAGTACATCCATTTGGTTGTAGTTCTCGTCCCACCTAACCGTTTCCTATGGCCTCTCTTTTTTGTAGCTGGCAAACCTGTAACAGTATGCCTTTTTCCCTTTCAAAGACGAGTAGACAACTAGTGTTGTATCTTTAGGGGCTTGATCACGATACAGTTCTGTGTCATTCTAGCCAAAGACTTAGGGCCTCATGCAGTAAGCCCCGATAAGGCTTTTTCGGCATTTTATAGCCGTTTTTTGCCCTCCTGATTCAGTAAGCCCCGATAAGTGGGAATTATCGGCAACTTTTCTTCAGAAAAAAAAAATTTCGCCACCCGGCTGCCGATAAGCCACTTATCGGGACTTTTTTTTCCCGCCTGAATTCAGTAAGCCCCGATCAGCTTTTTGGTGCTGATCGGCAGGCCAGATTGGAGATTTTATGGCCAATCCAGCCCGCCAACTAAAGTTGGCAACTTGCTGAAGGAGAAGCATCGGCAAGGGCGACACTTAGGAAAAATCAGCCCTTTTTCCTGCCTGTGATTGATGCCGGGGGTCTCCGGAGCTGATACCCTGGTGCTGCAGTCTTTCAAACTGTGATTTCAAGGACATAAAGCGCGTGACGTCCAGTTTCAGCACAGCCAATCAATGTCCAGACGTTTTCTTGATTGGCTGCCTGAAATTGCAGCGGGGGCGGGTGACGTGGGGGACAGGGGCTGGGGGGTTTATTATTTTATTTAGTATTTATTCTCATTATTACATATATTACATTCTATAATTACAATTATTTTATTACATTATTTATCCGCCACACCCGCCCCCCCCCGCTCCCCCCGTTTGCTCCGCGCCTGCTCCTCCGCTCGCTCCACCCCACCCTCCCCCCGCCCCGCTTGAGAGCTCCCATCGCCCGCTCTACCTCACCGCAGCCCACTCGCTGTCATTCCGTCTGCCTGGGGAGGTTCACACATCGCCATAGCAGACGGAGGGCGCGCGATGCGGTGCCCGACCGAAGCCGCCTGTTGTGCTTGCTCTTGCACTAAGGAGGAATAGGCCAAATTCCTACAAAACAGGTTGTGTGAGACTGACAAGCAGTACAGGAAATGAATATGATTGAAGTTTATTGCCGGCTCAAGGCCGGGCGTAAAGTTAAGATCCTCATACTGTTTTACACATAGGATATGATAGTTCAATCATTGTGGAGAAATAAATGTTGAAAAAGTTCATGGTTTTGTGTAATCGGTTTATCAGGTTAGCTTGATCATTATTAGGACTTAGATTATGATACAATTAACATTAGGTTTGAAATAATGAGAATCTAAGAGGGATTCACAACACGTTTCTAGTGGGTGTGTGTGTGTGTTGTGTGAGTGTGTGTGTGTGTGTGTGTGTGGGGGCTGCCGTATGGATGCAGTATAGATGTGGTGTATGTGTATATATTGTGTGTGTGCTATGTGTATATATGGTCGTTGTGTGTATGTGTACTACCATTATATATACACACGACATACACAATACATCTGTACATGCTACATACACAACATTATACACACACACACACACACACATAGTGATAGTGTTGTGTGCATTATGTGTGTGTGTGTGTGGTGTGATGTGTGTGTGTGTGTGTGTGTATATAGTATATATATATATATATATATATATATATATATGACAAACAAAAAACAAAAACGCAGCGCCTTAGGGGTAAATATAGTGTGGTGTTGTAAAAAATATAATCTATTTAATGGGCGTAATCGGAAACGACTACTTAAGTGCCTATCCTAGTGGCGATATATTGTGAATCAATTATATAAATGAATCAATAGTAAAAGTGTGCCTAAAATATATTCATTAATAAATACCGGATTAGTGATATGTGACACCCAAATAGATGCACAAATAAACAGGGTAACATTATACAATGAACGTAATATAATATGAAATATAGAAAATGAAAAACACTTTCCACAAAAGAGTTGATGTTTACCAGTCCTCAAATGATTGTCCAATAAAATGACAAATAAAAAAATAAAAATGCAAATGGTGTTGTTGGGGAGTATCCGGCCTGCTCTCAAAGGATTAACCACAGCCGAAAGAGAATCTGAGAAGAAAGAGAGGAGAGGGGGGAAGAGAGCGCACACCCCTAGCGTTAAAAACAGTAAATTTATTGAGGTGAGGGGGGGATAAAAAGCAACTCACAAGGAGTACAAGTTTTAAAAAGCATAGTGCTGATATAATCACCACCATCCGGTAATGCAAACCACGATTGTTTGCCAGGAAGATCCTGGTAGGTGGTTGAGCGTATGAAACGATTGCCAACGATTACCAGCGAACAACCGCTCCTGCCTGAGTTCTCTGCGATAGCCGGCCGCTCAAATCAGTGCGTTAGCCTGCGAGCTGGTATCAGATGATGACGTAATGTCCTTAGCGGCGTGATGAGCTCCCTGACGCGTGTCGTCAAAACGGGTGATTTTCAAAGGGTTGTGCGACACAGTGATATGTCCGCCATAGATTATACCCTAATGGAAAATTAAGAGTCCGACAAGCAGACTGGGTAAATCGTTAGTAATCAGAGCTGAAGTGGCTTTCAGGTCGAATAGTTCTTATAATGAGAGCGACCAAATGTAATACATATATTAAATAACATATATTGATAAGAGCCCGTTAGATTTAGATAGATTCTATCTATACTCTGAAGAGTACATAAAACCAGAGTTATGCAATCAATATCAATTCGCTGGAAGTGGACCTGACATGTAAAAAATTTAAAGAATTAAAGAAAACATAAAGAAAATACACTTAGATTACAATTGGACACTTATAAATCTGAAGGTGTTAAACTATATGGAGATGTTAGCCCAATAGGGAATTAATGACAAATGTAAATAATACCAGATTTAACAAGTCGCCAATGATAATGCAAAAATAACAGGTGATAATAATAATCTATTAATCCTAAAAATCTATTATAACTTAAAACATGCCGCAAACATAGTTATACATGAATACTTTTTAAGAAAGGTTAATATCTCTCTCTATAGCCAAAACATTATAATGGCCCGAAAACATGCCCAAATGGTCGGTTGAATATATAATATACACACATATGTAAACACACATATTTGTTTTAGCAATAAAGAATGATGAAAAAACAAATAGGCCACAAACAAATGCTATACCAATATAATTGGCCCAAAGGAGTATAATGTCCAGGTATTGTATCTATATACAGCAGTTAAGTACCAGCAGTCTATGCTGAGTTGATATTTATAAATTTATAAATCGGAACCCTAGGGTAGGTATGTATTGTTGAATTTGAAAGGTAGGTAATGATGGTAATACTGCGGCGTAATTTATACACTAATAGCTGGACAAAATAGTCTCAAGAGATTCCAAAAATATATAAACACAGACATAGTATATATATATTATTATACTACATACACTATGTATAATGATGTATGATTAATAGTATACACATATGCTACCAATATTGGGCTTACATCATCATATAGTTTAACACCTTCATGATTTATGAGTGCCAATGTAATCTAGTATTTTATTTATGTTTCTTATAATGTTCTTTTAAAGTGAAAAGTTCACCCGTGTGATGACGAAACGCAGGGAGAGACATCACGCAGCCCAAGCGGACTTACGGTAATAAGAAAGCCGCAGCTACCAACTGATTGAAGCCGCCGGCTATCGACCGAGAACTAAAGGCCAGGGTGGTGTGTTCCTTGCGTATCGTTAGAAAATTCGTTTTTTCTCATACTATCACCAACCTGTGTTGTTTCAAGACTCCAAACAGCAAACAGGAACACGTTTCCGCGGGCGGGAGCGGACGTGTCCAGCCTCGCAAGCAATTGTTTATCTTATCCTGGGTTGGTGGGCCCAGCTAGCGTCCCAGCAGCAAAGCATCCTCGCAGGAATGAGGCGACCAGAGCAGCAAGCCCAGCGGCCCGTACGGCTTCCAAGCCAGTAGTGAGAGTTCTCTCCACGTCCTGATGGAAAAACCAAGCTCTCTGTGTGTGTCATTCCTGACTTTTAACCCGCCAGTCTCTCCGGCCTCCTGCTTAATAGGCCCGACAGGTGTGCTTCATTCTGTCTGAGGAGATGAACACTCTGTGAATGGCCACCCTTGCAGCGCTCTCTCCATCACTATTCCAGCCCTACTGTGTCAGTGAACTCTGTCAAAATCCTCTCCCCAGCGAAAAAATTGTCCTGTGGAGCGCCGTGCCTCCATTCCCGCTGCCACCCGCATCTTCGTCGAAAATGTCTGACGTCGGCCCTTCCCTCCCCCTTTTTTTTTTCTGACCTCCAATTAGGATTTCTTTTTGGAGGTAATTACCAGGCACCTCAATGGGTCTGAAGACTGACGTACCCCCTCCCTATTCTTGTCTGTGCCAGTTTCAAGTTAAGGTGATGCTCCGTTTTGTCTGTTCTCTTCCTTGACAAGGTCTGAGCATCCTGCTCGTCTATTAGACTTCTCTGCCAGGAACTCTTACGCCACGCTGTGACCTTGATCTGATAAATCCTTGAAGAGATGCATTGGTTGTCATTGTACCTGGCCAGAGTCTCTTAGACTGTATAGAAGAGACATTGGACCTCGACGTCAGCTCATTGCATACACTCGCAGTGAATGTTTGCGCCTTCTCTTTTGCAGACCTTTATTCATCAGTGTTACCTTCAGTGTGGTCCACACCATTATCTTCAGTACTTCAACTGGGGGTCGGGGGCATTCCTTGTACCCGAAGACACCCCACGGCACCTCCCTGCTTACGCGTCAGCAGAATCATAGGCTTGGAAGCCTTTATGTCTTGAATCTTTAAATTACTATGTTGGGAGATTTGCTCGGACGATCTGCTGCGCGTCTTTCCCCCTCTATGATCACGGGACACACACTTCCATCTATTGCCGGCTGTCTCTTCACAGTGCGCGGCCCTCTAGGCAAGGAAGCCACTTGCTTTACCCCGTGCCTAGTGCATCGCATTGGCCTTCGCCATTTCCGTGCCTTGTGCAAAGAGTTTGACTGTAGTTTTGAAACGGTTATCAAGTCATGCTTCCTGAGTGCTCTACTTGTTTTCATCTCCTACCGACCACCTTTTCTGGGGAATGCTCAGCTAACCCAAAACGTCTGTCTTGGGGGTGCCCAGCCCTTTTCCCAGTTGACCTCTGACAGAAACCTCCTGCTGGTCAGCCGTAGAGTCCAACGTAGCCGTCCCGATCAGTCTTCAGAGCCTCAAGCCCTTGACCAGGGTCACACTTTGTTTCTCCGCCATATTGCCGCCAGACAAACTCAGACTCAAGGTCCTCCTCAGGTCTTGAAGCATGTCCTTCTGCCTTTCTTCTTTCACTCAGTGCCGGCTGAACTAGTTCATCTTCTTAGAAATAGAATTAGGAGTCCGCGAATTCTACGTCTCTAGCAGACTCAAGAGCAAGGCTTTTTAAATCTTGCCATCCTCTTTCTTTATCTGGACCTGCAGCTGCTGGTGCGCCTCCCGCGACCCTTGTATAGCTCCAGCTGAGCCGGCGCACCCTCCTTGCGTGTGTAGTCCACCCGCCCATTGTGGATATCAGCCATTCGGTTTAATGGTGCGCATGCAACATCAGGCAAGCCACTGTCGAGACGGTCACCTCTACCGCTCGGCGAGCTGTATCTTTCGCCTCAGCAACCCTGCGTTTGCCAGCTCTTCAATCTGATGAATGCCAGTACCATCTCAGGGACTACAATTTCCCGGTTGCTTATCTGGGTTTGCATCAACGCCTCTCAATCTTTTTGAGCTATTGAAGTTATTGTCGCCAGTATCAGTTTGCTTCGGTATTACAGGCTTCTTTTCTTCCTTGGCATACTGAATCATGGAGATGGGAGTTTGCCTCTTGCTTCTCCACTCTTTGTCCCGTCTTGGACCGTCTCAGTTACCTCTCAACAGAAGTCACTGGCTTCTAAGCTCCGCTCAGCGAGTATTGTGGCGCGCAACGTGATCCTTCAGCTGACTCCAGTTCGAGGCATTCTTTTGCCAGCATTTTCTTGCATGCTGCCAGGCAGCCGTACTTCATTTTTTTCTTGCGCAAAATTGCGTCTTCACTTCTGCGCCTTGGTCGAGACTCTCAGTACATCACTGACCTGAACCAGTCAGCTTTAAAACCCTTCATTCAGGTTATATTCTCCATTTTCAAAGGTCTCATATCCCTTAGGACAGTTTAATTGCTTTCTTCAAAGACCCAGCTCTGCCCTAGCGATTGATATTGTGGGGCGTACAGAGTGGCCCTCAGTTTCCTCATGCTGTTCTGTGGGGAATACGGGGTACTCAAAGCCGTTCCTTTAGGACTCGCTGCTTCTCCTGGCTGCTTGCAGACTTGCATGTAGCTCTTGCAGCTGGCTCTGCCATAAGTGCGTTGCCGGTGAGTGTGCGGCTGCAGGGGGACAGTGCTGAGCCTCTCGCATTTCTTGCAGTGCTTCCTGCACCTCTAGCTTTTTGGATCAATTGAGTCTCCATTTCCTGCTTGGTGGAGTTCTTATCACCTTACCTGATTTGTAAGTCAGTACGGAAAATTTTTCGCGTCAGACTTACATTCTCCTTCCTTACAGTCTCTAAATCAGAGGGCATTTCACAGAGGGTTTCCTTCAAAATTACCCAGCTCTGTGTTTAGACTGTGGCCCTCCTGAGTGTGAGAGCTCCAGCTCTGTTTTGAGCGGGATTGCTAGCTTGCTGGTGAGAGGAAACTTCTAAGTCTTGATGAAGTTTTGCCATCTCTCTGGGACATCTGAGTAGATAGGTCAAGTCAGGACTTGTTCTCCTATTCCATTTTAGCAATTGCGTTGTGGGCTTGATTCAAGTTGTCGTCAGCTCACTCCAACTACTCCGCAAGAGTTGCTCTGTTTGCTTTAAAAGCCGCATTACTCTGTATAGCTGGGAGTATAAACCTCTGTAAACCTCTGCATTAGCTTTCTCGCTCCCTATTCATTGTTCTGCAAGACATTCATAATCACGCTGGGCAGTTTGGAGTGCAGAAAGTAAGGCCTATTTCCCTGGATCAAGGATCAGCTTCCAATTTGCTACTCCTTTCCTTTGCCACAGTTCCTGTGACAATTCTGCCTGTCACTCCGGTCTGCCAGCACATCTCGGCGCCTTCGACGCAGGTCCTGACAGCGCAGGTTCAAGTGGCTTGGTCACTTCCCATGTGATTTGGGAACAGTTGTCTTTTTCTTATTTCTTTTGCTGCATTAGCTCCAGAGATATCAGTGCGTTACTGGGCACACGCTCCAATAGGTATCAGCTTAACATCTGCTTGCAATAATAGGGCGGTGCTTGCTTTTGCAAAGCTGTTTGTCTTTGAAATTTTGGGCACACATCTTCCATGCTGACCTACTTTATGACAGGCCCAGCATACTAAATTCGTGTGGGGTACGGCTCTCATCAGGGGCACATACGATAGTTCGTCATCATCATCATAATCATATCGTATGGCTGAAGGGACACTGTTTTGTATGGTTATGTACATTCAAACACTGACACATGACGGCGGCCATTTTAAAACCCCGGATTTTTTGTTGTGTTTGTTTTCTTCAACACCCGACGAGGCAGACTTTGCACAACACGTAACTTGTATGGGCTTTACAAAATTTGAACCTTCTGGGTTCTTTCTTAGGGCAAAATCTTGGCAACATTCATTTCACTTTCTTTTTTACCAGACAGGGAAAACTTTGATTCCACCAGCACTTGTAGCCGCAAATTCACTCACTGCAGCAAAAGGGCATTAGCTTACACAGAAAATCCTTTCATACCCGACGGGGCAAAATTACATCAGCGCTTGTAAGCTGGACTTCCATGCTTCAGCAAAATATTTTGTTTTCCGCTTGAGTTCAAGTGTCTCAACACATCTTATCTTACTGACCCCAAGGCCGTAAACATCACACTTCGTGACAACCAACTGTGGCACGGACGGGCCTGCGGGGGGTCAGTAGACGCTAGACATTGTGGGAAACGTTCAACGTATAGTGGTTGATTTAGCCACAACCAAAATAACGTACGGGTGCACTGTCCCTTTAAGAAAAATACTTTCTTGCAAATTAAAGCCTCGTCCCGTTAGGGACATCTAACTCAACCCTTCTTGAGCCCTTATAACCGGCCAGCCAAGCTAATCTGTCATGCCCCAAAACATGCTGACACAAACGATAAACCAAAAGCATAATAAGAATAAAGTCTTATCTGTTTCAGTCCACACAGCAAACAGGAACACGGTTCAAGGGGAGAGGATGTGTCCAGCCTGCAGCAATGTTTATCTTATCTGGGTTGGGCGTCCAGCCTGGCCCGCAGCAAAGCTCATCGCAGGACTGGGGACCAGAGCAGCAGCAGCTTGATACGGCTATCCAAGCCGGGGAGAGGTTCTCTCACCTTCCGTGGAAAAAACCAAGTTCTGTGTGGTGTAACTTCCGCCTTTTTAAAACTGCAAGCTCTCAGCCTCCTGCTTTAATTAGGCATGCAGGGTGCTTCCTTTCTGCTGAGGAGATTACCACTCTGTGATGGCTGCAGGCGTCTTCTCCATTCACTATTCCAGCCTACTGAGTCAGTGACCTGTCACAAATATATATATGTGTGTATATACTGATGTGTGTGTATATATATATATGTGTCTGTATTATATATATATATATATATTATAGCCCTCTTTCCACCCTCCCTAGTGAGATTGGGGTGGTAGGTGTATCTGGACTACTTCTCAGTGTGGTGCCGATACCTGTTTGGCAACCAGGAGAGCTGAGCTTCCGCCACGGGGAACCTGGGGTATGTACTTACAATCCACCTGTGATGGTTTGCCCAGCAGAGCGGGCATGTTCCTCGCAGGACACATGCAAATAACCACATACACTGTATGTATTCATAACCAACACCGTTACTGGTGAACATATGAAACCTATTAACATTCCACAGAATAACAGGGTCCCTCTCGAGAGGAGAGATGAGAGACTGACTATTGCGTCGCGCCAGGACGCTTTCCCCCCCTACACCGGGTTGATCCCACCCAGTGTCCAATAATCCCCATACAATGTCCCGCACTCTTTCAGAGAGAGGAATATGTGTGATGCGCAAGTCACTGATGAAACATCAATAGGATGTTGGTTGCCACTTGTAGATAAGTGAGGTTAACCGCCGAGAACTCCAGTGCTCGGACCTGCAACGGGAACTTCACAAAGGATCTGCGGACGGAAGAACACGAACCCAACATCCGGTCCAGGGCGATCCCACCAGGATGGCCTCTGCAGCCACAACGAAGATCTGCGCCCAACCTTCTGAACGGTGTCGATCGCAGCGCTGATGAGTCACTAACTGACTCTATGAACTAATCTGTGATGATCGCTGTACTATAGGCGCCCATACAGCCACAGCAACTGAATGGCTTAAGGGAAACTCCTATGGGCTACGCGGAACCTGTACTAGGCAAGTGGGTCTTCTGACCCCCTGCCACACGCAATATCTCGTTCCCGTACAGCACGGAGTTCCCTTGGCCTCAATACTAACCTAACCACTTGCCAAACCCCAGCAGCAACGTACTGCGACCGTGACGGTGCCCACTTGTCAGCCCTCACAGCACGACCGCTTATTGACCGACAAGAGTGCACACATGAAAACTAAGGGCAGGGTCCCTAACTTGGGCCGTACCGTATCACTTACCCACTAACCTGGTGGGGAGTTGGGGCTGATTGCGGACCTGGGAGAACCTTACCTGGTGCAGTAGAGATTCACTTGTCCTACACCCTGCTATCCCCTTCCTGCTCCCAGCTCCCAAAATGAAATGCGTACTACAAGCCCACGAAGTATGATCCTGCCTGGGCATCATTGGCCTCATTGGCACTATCAGGCCACCTTGTGTCTCCCTGCTATGCCCCATGGGATTGTAGTCCTGGGGAGACCCAGTCTGATCATTGGGGCCCGCAGGTGCGCGATCCTGCGCATATGCCGCGAACACCTAATGGCCCCACGCAGCCTTTTCCCTGCCTGGTTCCCGCACATCGAGCGACACTTATCCTGGCTCATGTGAGCTTTCTGCGCATGTGCGATCACTGAGCATGCGACGAAGTACCATGACAATGGCGGCCCCCACAGCCCGGGTGCGCCGCACGAGCCCCTAAGGCTCTCACTGCTCCATGTCTACGGGCCCCCACCTTTGGAAGCAGCCGGCTGGGTCCGTTGCTGGCTCCGGCGCACCCGCGACCGCACTGTCCCCAAAGAAGGCGGGGTATCTAGGAGCCGCTGGAGAACCAGGGCTTAACATTATATATATATATATATATATATATGTGTAACAAGGACAAACACACAAAATTAAGTAGAGTAGCGCTAAAACAGGATGTGAAATAACCCTAATAAATGATAAATTAAATGAACATATTTTAAAGAAACAACCATAACGTGATAGTGAAAAAAAAGGAAACTCCCATTCGAATGTTCCACTTCAAACTAAAAATCCAGAGAGAAATATCGTCCCCAATAGGAAGATCCAGGGAGCGTTCTTTGCAGCTTAAGGGGAGTGGTATCGCCAACAACTTTGGAATCTATGAACAAAAAACAAACCAAAAGCGCAAGCTCCTAGCACGTAACTGAGTAAAAAATAAGGACATTTATTTAAAAAAAAATCAGCAACCCATAAGAAGTGCCACTTAACAGGATTCCAACGGAAACCATTCGATGAGAGAGCAAATCTTTATTGTGGTATCTGCGGTGGTAGGGTGAGTACCCAGGTTGAAGAGTAGATGTAAACAGCCAAACTCGGTAAAAATGACGACTCTTCTTAACTTTTCTTGTAGTTGCGATCGTTAGGGAAGCCGGTAGATCGTTGACCAGCCCAACGCTTCGGACAGGTGGGGGATATGGACGTGGAGGTGGGGGGGGGGGGGGACAAACACACACACACACAGCACACACATGCACACACAGCACACACAAACCACCACACAACAATCCACCACACCCACCCACAACCACCAACACACACAAGCACACACACACACACACCACACACCACACTTGTGCGAAGGGAGGTGAACTAAAGATACTAAAGTACTATTTTCTGTTTCTATATCTTACTGGTTTCGTTTTCGAATATGTCAAGCCTCACTGATTGCGTGAGTATAATTTCATCAGACTTCAGTATCGCTTTCACTCAGTTTTCACGAGGATTGAATGCTGTGATGCTGCCCGGGTTTCATCATACTGCACCAAACAAAAGGCAAGAAATGAAACTTAGTTATCCTGCATTCATCATTAAATCATTCCCAAAGAAGTCAAAGTTCTCAGAGATCAAGGAGTTTCCTTTCCAAAATGTTTCTGGAACATAACAGGAAATGTAAGCAGAGTTGAAAAATCCTAGGGAACGTGTGATCTTAAAAATTATAAAATAAGCATTTATGACACAGGCTTCAAAAAATAGTTTCTGTCCCAGATTGCATTCTGTAGGAGAGTTTTTAACTTTTATTAATAAAACATTATATAAAAAATACTAAAGTGATTCTCTAAAAGGTACAATCTATATTTTTAAAAAATATTGTTTGCAGTACTGTACTCCTGGACTTAATGAAAAGAGAAACTATAAAATACCAAACATGCAAGTTGCCAGAGACTGTACCAGCTGCTAAATATGTGTGTCCCGATATTCCGAGGTCTGCTTATTCATCAAAAGGTCTCAAGAATATAAATCAGCATCTTGGACAACAAATATTTCCTTGTTTCCAGTGGCCTGCAACAAGTGCTCCGCACGGCTCAGGAGTACAGTTGGGTGGTGGGTTGTGCTTCCACAGGTGGGATTAATTTTTTTATTTTTTAAACAGAAAATGTGTTCATACAGCTCAACCCGTTATAGCGCCACCCGATCCGTACCGCACTAGAACCGCACTAGAAACCAGGGTCGCGCTAATTTAAAAAACAAAATGGCCGCCGTGCGCCCTACCTCGGGAGGAGGGAAGGGGGAGGGAAGAGGTGGCCGGCAGCCCACACGTCCCCCAGCAGACACAGACTTCCCTAGCAGCCATCATATCCCGAGTAGTCACACCGATTCCCACCCCCCCACCAGCCCGCTCCGATCAACCCTCCCAGCCAGTCCGCTTCGACCCCCCCATCGCCAGACACGCTCCGAGCAACCTAGCCAGCTCCGCTCCGACACCCCCCCTCCCAATGCCAGCTCACTCCCCCCCCCTCACGACAGCCAGCACTCCGGGGTGTGAGTTGCCCACCACGGCAGAAGTATGAGCTCTCGGCCTCCGCAACCACATAACCTCGATTTCTTGCAGACGGAACGTGTTGCGTGCAGCACAGTCCAGAACTGCACGGAGTACGGGGCCAAATGTCCGGTTTCCGAGTGCGTGCTCCGCCATGTTCATCCCGGTCCTGATCACTGCCGGGGGGACACGCCAGCCAATGGGCGCGATGTGCAAACCGGCTGCCAAGGAGCCCACAGTGCATGCTGTCAATGCAGGGACCTCCGGACGGGGTTGTGAGCTGGGAGCAGGCCGAAGGTACGGCATCACCGTCGCAGCCCCTGAGGTGGCACATAAGGGTACAGCAGGGGTCAGAACCGCACGAGTACAGGGCGAAGTTCAGGGTGCCGAATGCCTGTCTCGGCATGGTCATCCTACTGCCTTGCTCACTGCTGAGGGGAGCAATGCACACACTTCCACATACGTACATACTAAAATATAGACGTGCTAATAGTAAGAACAGTACAATCTAACATGAGTTCATGTCTAGTGTTGTGCAATACAACATACACACCAGACGCACACTTACACACCACACTGACATACTAATAAATATTTCAGTACAAATATGAAAAACCAGTATAAATCAAACCATTAATTGGTTTAAAAGCATTTAATATTATGTACTGTATATATATATATATATATATATATATATATATATATATTATATATATTATATAGTGAGTGTGTTGCAGTGTGTGTGAGTGTGTGCAGTGCAGTGTTTGCTGTGCTGTTAGTGTGTGTGAAGTGTGCAAAAAAAATTTTTTTTTTTTTTTTTTTTTAATTTTTTAAATTTGGGGGGTCCATGCTCACCCGGTTATATGCGGATCCGCGTTAAAGCGGATCGCGGTATAAACGGGTTGGGTTGAGCTGTATTTTAAAAGTAAACCTTGAAAATTCAATAAAATCACCCAAATTGGCTAATCCTGAAGTTCTACTGAAATATTTGTGAATTTCAAATGTTTTTCGATTCATTCAGAAAAACATGTGAAGTAAATGTTGCTGCGTATTTCTCTACCGGTGACTACTTTTATGTATTCAAGTGAGTACCTGCCATTGTGTATGTCACTAGTCATGTTACTCACATCTCTCACGGTACGGTCACAGTAAAATATAAACCACTTGGTTCGGCATCCTGTCTTTTCTCATTGTCGTATCAAGCATGCTTCCACTGCAGCCAGGGATTATGGGTAATTACATGCAAATGAGCACAGTGTGTCACTCTTTACTCATCCATTTGACATGGGCCCCTATGAGCTTATGCCTGTCGTATACAGCTTTCAGCACAGCGGGGTGTTAATAAGTAAGAATACTTGTTCTTGTATAGCGCTGCTAGTTTTACATAGCACTTTACAGAGGCATTTGCAGGCACAGGTCCCTGCCCCGTGGAGTTAACATCTATGTGTTTGGTTGTTGCCTTGAGGACAGTGAGACAAGTGACTTTCTCCAAAGTCACAAGGCGCTGACACCAAGAATTGAACCAGGTTACTCTACTTCAAACTTAGTTGCCAGTCAGTGTCTTAACTCACTGAGCCACTCCTTCCCACAATTTAAGAAGTGCATACCAGTAAACCTACCACAGACAGCTTTTAACCTTTTGGGTCTAATCAGTGCGAGTAGTGTTGTTCTGTAACAGCATGGTATGTCATGGTTATTGTAAACTTTGTCCTTATCTCTGTCATTGTGTTTCTTTGTCTGTCCGTCTGTAGTGTTCTGTGTTGTGAAAGTAAATGTAAACCAATGGGGTCAACAAATAAAACAAAACTACAGGATTGAACTTTAAAATTAACAAACACAATCTAAAGGTTACAAGAAAAAAAAGTATTTAATATCAATGATGGTAATAGTGAATGTGTCTGAGAAAATAAGGGGAGAGCAATGGTGGTTAGCATAGATAAATATTGGACTACGCCTTTGGCTCTCGACTTCGGCTCTCCTGGAACTACGTATATTCTGGCATCCCACGATCATGGCTTGGACTTCAACCTTCCCATACTCTCCGTCCACTGACCTCGGCAAGGCAATCACTATTCTCACTCTATACCCGGTACCGGCAAGTATTGTCTACGTTACTTACATCTGCCTGGCAACGCTTAATACCACATCCGGACGCGCTCCCTTTGCTGGGCGGGTGGTATCCTACTCCCCCTTCAGACAGGGGACGGGTCTGGTCTGGGGCAGCACCAGACCGCGTAACACTCTGCGGACTCCCACCAGGAAGAGCAGCCTATATAGCAGGCTAAATTAACCAAGGAGTGATAGTGTGAAGGCGCTTTAACACACAAAACAAATCGAATAATCAGGTATAAAGTGAAAAAAAAACCTTAAATAACAGTGCATAAATGTGCAATTTAAATGAGGTGTAAATAATAAATAAAATAAATTGTCCATGTTAGAAAGGTGATTATAATAAAATATATTCAGGATGTTAATCCTAGTGGTTGGTTGTGAAATCACAAAAAACCTCAAGTGGAAATTGCTTTGAATTCCTTTGCATAAGTGATTTTGCAAAGAAGTCGAGAGTGCGTTTCTCCAAGTCACCAATATGTTGAAAATTAAAAATGGCAGATCGCACAAGGCTAATGCTGTCTCTGAGGTTTCCTTAATCATTTGAGTGGTGTGTGGATGATAATCTCAGAAGAAAAACAGACATATAGTACAGACCAGTAGGTTATGTTATGATATAAATAGCAGCAGAGGGATAAAGTGCGCAATAAGCCCATGTACACATTTTTACATTGGGTACATTCACATAACGTTTTGCCTTGAATGCCCCAGCGATTGATCGTGCCATGGAGGAAATGTAGATAGAAGCCGTCTCTCGTCTTCTGCAGTAGATCGAGTGTACCGAGGACTCTCAGCTCTGTTGTCTCGTCACTGATGGCTGGATAGATGTCACATCCGGTCAAATTCGTTGTCCAGAAAAGATCGTGAGGCAGACAGGGAATAAGTCTCCAGGCGTATCAAGCAGCTCAATGGGTGGCTCAAAGCGTTTCGCTGATCAACTCAGCTCATCAGGAGGGGCCTGATGAAGTGAGTAGTTGATCAGCTAAACGCATTGATCCAACCATTGAGCTGCTACTGTAACTTCCCATACCTTGTCTTCGGCGACACGTCACCATGGCAACACGGCGTCACATGACCACGTTGCCATGGCACGATCTTTTCCGTGCCATGGCAACGTGGTCATGTGACGCCGTGTTGCCATGGTGACGGTGTCGCCGAAGACAAGGTATGGAAAAGTTACAGTGGCCTCATTCGAGCGCGGGGCCTCTGCAACGTCATGCCCCTCTGGAAAAAACTTGCGCCTCCAGTTTGGCACCCCTGTGCTAGAGAGATCTCCTGCAGTTTTAAGCAGGAGGCTTTCTACCTGACTCATGAGCCAAGTGGAGACTGGCTAATTGTCTCTAGCTGCAATTAACAGGTCCCTGCTGGACTCATCAGCTAGATACAGGCTTCCAATTTGGAGCTCTATTTAGATAGAGCATTAAGGCCCTGTCACAGTGGGGTAAGAAAGTATTGCAGGAAGAGAAGTATTGAGGTTGGGGGCGGAAGGAAGAAGGTATTGGGTGGAAAGAAGATATGTTGAGATGGGGGAGGTATTGGGGCAGGAGATTGTATATGGATGGAGAGGTATTGGGGTCTAGGTAGGAGGAGATATTGGGGGCAGGGTGGCAGAGAAGAGGAGATATTGGGGGCAGGCAGAAGGGAGTATTGGGGGGAAAGAAGGAAGGTATTGGGGAGGGAGAGAAAGCTATGGAGGAGAAGAAGGAGCTATAGGAGGGAGAGAAGAATCTATGAGGGAAAAAGAAGGAGCTATGGGGAGGGAAGAGAGGAGCTAGGGAGATGTGAGGAGGAATGAGCTATGGGGGAGAGAGAATGGACCTATGGGGTAGTGGAGAAGGGGGGCTATGATGGTGAGGAGTCTATGGGGGGATTTATAAAATGAATGGGGGTAGGGGGGGGAGTTGAAGTAGATAGGGAGGGGAAAAGATGGGGGAGAAGGAGGTTGAGAAGAGGGTATGGGGGATAGCATGGGGGGCCTGGGGAGAGGAAAAGAGCTATTTGGGAGAGAGGAGAGGAGCTATTGGGGGAGAGGAGCTATGGGGAGAGGAAAAGGAGCTATGGGTGGGATAAGGAGATGAGGGGAGGAGAGAAGGAGCGATGGCGCGGGGGGGAGGGAAGAAGCACTATGGTGAGGAGGAGGTAATGGAGGGATAGCATGGGTGGGAGTAGTAGGTATGGGACCTGGAGAGGGGAGTATGTATGGGCCTAGGGGGGAAGAGTAGATATGGGCTGGTGACGGAGAGTAGGTATGGGCCTGTGGGGGTGAGTAGGTATAGGTCTGGGGGTGAGAGTAGGTATGAGCGTAGGGGGGGAGAGTAGGTATGGACCGTAGGGGGGAAGTAATAATAATAATAACAACTTTTCTACCAATGGGACTCAAAGCGCTACACAATTACAAAATAGTGCACAGTACGCAGCACATAGGAAGTTTGTACAGACACAGTCCCTGCCCAGATGAGCTTACAATCTAAGATTTTGGAACCTGAGGCACAGGGAGATAAAGTTACTTTCCCAAGGTCACAAAAAGCTGACACCAGGAGTTCAACCAGGTTCCCCTGATTCAAACTCAGAGTCATTGTTTACACAGTCAGTGTCTTTACACACTTAGCCACTCCTTCTCCCTAAGGTAACGATGTTAAGGGAAAGAAGAAGGTATTGGGGGGAGGTGTTGGGAGGAAAGAAGATATTGTATGGAGAAGGAGGTATTGGGGAGGAGAAGGTTTTGGGGGAAAATAATGTATTGGTGGAATGAAGATCTTGTTGGGAGGGTGAAGATATTAGGAAGGAAGAGGTATTGGGGGAAGGAGTTATTGGCGGCAGGGAGGAGGTATTTGGGGGAGGGACAAGGAGGTATTGGGAAGTGAGAATTAAGTATTATGGGGGGAGAGAATGAGATATTGGGAGGAAGGATGTATTGGGGGAAGGGAGAAGGAGGTATTGGGGTAGCGAGGAGATAGTGGGGGGGGGGAGGAGGTATTGGGGGGAGGGAAAGGAGCCATGGGGAGAGAGGAGATATGCGGAGGAGAGAGGAGTTATGCGGAGGAGAGAGAAGGAGCTATGGGGGGAGAGAGGAGCTATGGGGAGAGAGAAGGAGATATGGTGGAGAGAGAAGGAACTATGGGGGAGGAGGTAGTGGACTAATAGAATGGGCCTGGGAATTGGGGTGGAGTTATGGAGCATCTGAGGGGGGGGGGGGGGATAGTAGGTATGGGCCTCTAGGTGAAAGTAGGTATGGGCCTCTAGGTGAAAGTAGGTATGGGCTTGTGGGGGAGAATAGGTATGGGCTTGCGGGGGAGAATAGGTATTGGCCTGCCGGGGAGAGTAGTTAAGGGCCTTGGAGTCGAGGGGAGTAGGTAAGAGCCTGGGGAAGAGAGTATGTGTGGGCCTTGGGGGACTAGGTATGGGCCTAGGGAGTAGATATGAGCCAGCAGGGGTGTGGGGGGGGGGGGGGGTAGGTAGGAGGTATGGCTGGGGGGAGGGGAGTAAATATGGGCTTGGGGGAAGACTACATATGGGCCTGGGGGGGAGAGTAGATATAGGCCTTGGGGGTGGGAGTAGGTAAGAATCTTGGGGGGGTAGCTTAGGGCCTTGGAGGGGAGTAGGTGTGGGCCTGTGGGAGGGGGGAGTAGGTGTGGGCAAGGGGGAATAAGCGTGGGTCTAGGGAGGGGGGGAAGGAGGTTGACACTGAAGAAAAGGATGGTCAGAAGAGAGAGGGGAGCCAAGAGCAGGGCACATGACCATGTTGGCCTAGCTACGGCCCGAGAAGGGGCCCTGTCTATCGTCCAGCTGAAAGGAGAGGCTGGCCACCCAGAAACAGAAGGGAGAGGCGGCCCGCCCAGTTGCTGACTTTGCAGAAAGGTAGCCCAACTTCCTGTCCAGGCCAGCTGGACTTCCAGAACTGCCAGGGCCAGGACATTTGTCTTGGCTGTCCCCTCTTCGGTGGCCCTGAGGTAATGTAGTGTGGAGAAAACAGGCCTCCCAGCGAACCACCTTGCTGAAGTTAGACACCATAGCATTCTTGGAGCTTGCTGGGTGGCAATCCGTTCTCTAGAACAAATGAGGCGTGCAGATCCCAGATTCTGGAAAACTCTGTTTTTACAACCATTTGCATACATTCTTTGTAGATTAAAAATCAATAATTATGGGGTGCCTGGTGCATATGAGCATTATCTCCTTGTACATAATGCTGGTCAGACCTTCCAAACCATTCCACAAGATGAAAGGCATAGCCTTAAAGCAGCAGTGTCGGATGGGGAGATGTGCCCTGCGGTTGGGGAGATCTGTGGCTGCGCTCACAAATGCCGCGGAATGGCGGCTGGGGAGATTGGAAGATCTGGGGCTGGGGAGATGTGCCGTGTCTGAGCACATTTAAAAATGGCGAGGTAACTGGACGGCAAGGGGACTGGAGGTGAGTTGGCCTGGCAGCGGAGCACCAGTGGCGATTTGGCCACGATCAAATGCCTGTCATGGGAGACCAGGAATTTACACCTTTATACCGGGATCATGTCACTGAGCAAAACCAAGAAGTAAAACAAATTGCGATTTATTCCTTAGAAACAGATGTACACACAGTGAATTACAATAAACAAGAGGAAACACACTTACTGGGGGTCTGGGCTACAAAACTACACTGTCCTAGTTGCAATAACATAGAAAACAAAGTCTTTATAAAGTCTTTTAGATGACCGGGACGAAGCCCTAAAAGTTCTGGAACCGAAATCGGCATGCAGTTCCTGACGCCACCGCTGTTTCCACTCTGGAGGTGCTGAAATCCCTTGACCGGGAGCGAGTACCAAACGTCCTGGTACTCTTTTCAGCTTGTAGTTCTAGCCGCGACCACTACGAAGTATTCTGAGAACTTTGCCCGGAAAAGTGGGACTTTAGTCCCACTAAATTTTATTTACGAAGCCGGCTCACTGACATCTCTCACAGAGCATCTTTGAATTTACCACTGCTGTTTTGGCGCTTAGAATCTCCTGAGCTGATTAGCTGCTAGGTTTCTTATAGGATTTCAGTCCCATTCACAGAATACCTCAACCAATCAGAGCGTGGGAATATTTCCACCAGCCTATCAGCGATTTGCCTGTACCCTGAAGCTGGGCGGGCAAGGATTTCAATTCTGCAAAGGAGCATGTGCCAACCTGGCACCTCTGCCACTTAGCATATTGAACCCACCCGCTGGGCTAGGCTCCTCAGAGTCTGGGACCGGGAAAATGGTTGCCGGATAGCCCTTATTCATGCCAGGATGTGAGTACTCAAGTATAACTCCGGTACTCCGCCCGCCCTAACACCTTGGCATCTCTGAGACTTTCTAGTCTGGGACCCAAGCAGACTCAGTAGCACCAAGCCTGGTGGCCATCTGGTCTCTCTGAACCAGGGAGTTGGAAATTCCCCAGTTCATATACAGTGCATAAAACATAGATACCTTTATACACCAGGTTAATAACAATCTCACAAAATTCTTCTAAGTCCCTCATCCCCTAGGATCTACTGAAAAGATGCACATGTTCATTTTCAGAGCTCCTAGACCTCCCTATAAGAAGTTTACTAAAAAGTTGCTTCAAATAACGCTTAGGTTAAGTATCAGAGTTGCTTTTATTGTACCAAAGCTGGACTTCGAAATCATTTCACTCTGGCAACCTCATGGATGATTGGAGACACTCTGAACCCTTATACCGGGTCCGTGTGTTTGGGCATATACTGCGGGGGACTCCCCCTAAACCGGGATCCCCTGACTATACCCAGGATACGCGTATCCCTATGCTCCCTTTTACCTTTCTGGTCTGTGCTGAAGCAGGGCAACCTGGCGATGAGCCAAGGAACTGCTTTAAAGGGAGAACTTTGGCCGGATGTCTGTGTCTACATGTACCCTGGAATCTGACTCGGCTCCCGAATACAATTTTGGGGTGGTCAGCAACTCTGGACCCCGACTATCTAGACACCATCCGACAACACTTTTACCGCAAAGTCCACCCTGAAACTCATAGCCTGAGAATTTCCACTGGCTAGCACTCCTGGAAAGGCAAAAGACACATAAATTATTTATTGTCGCATATTTTACATACAATGCAAGGCAGTACATATATAACAGTCAGGCCCAAGAGCTGACACTCTAGGACCCCAAAACATGGATCAGGGGCAACCAGGTGAGATTGACCTTTATTAGTGAGCCTGGTTACCCCCTCACCGTCACAACGTCCCATTCCAAAATTCTGCCCATGTTCACATATGAATGTGAAACTTGGAACATAAATACTAAGATAATTCAGAAGCTTCAGACAACTAAAACGAGCATGGAGACATGTACTGTATGCTGGGTGGGAGCTTAAGAAACAGAAAAAGAATGAATAAGTTCGAACCCAAACAAAAGTTTGTGACTTCATCACAAGGGTGAAGAAATTAAAATGGCAGTGGACTGGACATATTGCAAAAAGAAATGACCATGGTTTGACAAAAATGGTAGGAGAATGAAATCAGAAAATGTATTGGAGCAACATGGAGAAGAGAGTCTTGCAACCGCAGTACCTGGAAGCCTTCATTCAGCAGTGGATCTACAAGGGCTGAAGATGAGATATAGATATATATTGTACACACACAAATACATGGAACATCTTTTACTTGAAACTCACTGTGCTATTTTAATCTGTTATTTCTGTTTCTTGTGTAACACCCTAATCTCCTCCCCCCCCCCCTGTCAGGAGTCTGGGCACACGCCACCCTCGGCGCGGCCCTTCGCTACCTCTCCCGCTGGCTGCGGTCTCCTCCGCCCCCGCTCTGCATCGCGGTCCGGCTCTCCGCCCCCCCGCGGCTCACCCACACGCCGCCAAAATCTCTGCCGGACGCGCGCCCGCTTCCCTTATAGGGGGTGCGCCACACAACTTAATTTATTCACTGCACAAGCAGTGTAGCTCCACCCTCCGGCCGTCTCAGCTCCCAGTCTCACACCCTCATACTGTGCACCTGCAACAAACACAGAAATTAACCCCTGCTCTATCACAAAGGGTTCCTGGGCTTGCCTCTGCCCTGCCCCCTCCTCTCATTGGTCCTCCTCACTTTATTACCCCTGTGATTCCTCTCTAACAGCGCTCTGCATAGTTCGTCTACCTAGGGCTGTTGGATACTGTGCCTTGCTCTCTCTCTGTGTTCCAGCTTCGTTATCGATCCGGCTCGTCTACCTTCCCTCTCTGGCTCCCCGACCTCGGCTTCCACTCGACTATGCTTACCTCTCGTACCCTTTGAATACGGCACTTGGGCCCCTACTACCTGGAACTATATTACCCTCGACCCTTGGCTTTGGAACCTACTACGGCATCTTCTCTAGACCCGGATCTGGCAAGTACCCTATCTACCCTGGTACCCCTGGCCAAGCCCACACAACCCAATCCACACTCCGGGCACGCTCCCTAGGCTGCGGGTGCGTGGTTACTCAGTCTCCACCTCAGTATAGGGGGTTAACCTGATCAGCGGGCAGAACAGCGTGACACCCCCCCAGGGAGGTCTGTAGTTACATGGTATGGTAGTGGTACTGTGTAGCTCACCTGTGGACTTCCAGGAGGCCTGAGTCTCCACAGATGGTAGAGGGAGCAGCAACAGGACAAGCTTTTGGGTTCGTTGGTACAGCGCCTCCATCCTGCAGGGCTCTGCCAGAGGCAGGGAGTATTCCCTACAGGAACCACTTCCAATAACTCACACCCAGGCAAGGAAACAGTTCACCATTTATTGGCAGGCCAGTCTTGATCCTTCCTTCTTTCATTCAAGAGAGGTACTTATCAAATAGCATAGAATACATTCCTCGCAGCTTGCATGGTGATCACACCCTGACTAGGCCCCCCAGTGGTTTGAGGCCCGTGAGGTTAGTCTCAACCCCCATACCCCTTGATGGGGCAAGGAAGAAATATTGCCCAACTCCCTAAGGAGCAGGCTACACTGGAACACCATAAATCTGGTATGGAGCCATCTACTACTAAGCCCCGGTGTCATGGAACAGGTATACCCCTGTCTGCACTTCTGTTTCACCCCCCCCCCCCCTGTTTCCTCGCAGCCCTGCTTGTCAGCTTTTTAGTGCCAGCTGTATGTGTTTGGCTCTGCACACAAATACAGTGCCATTTCCCCTCACTCAGCAGCTTGCTGTATTTAAGATGCAACATTATTGATACATGTTGTAGCTCCCCCAGACACTCCTGTGAGTTGTCATGGCAGCCCCAGCCTCTCTCTCTAATGGGCTAGTCTGCTTTCTCCCCCTCTGTTCTGCCCACAGATGGTCTGTCCCCAGACTATCTTACTGCCCAGCATTCATTGTTTTTTCCTTTTCCACCATTGCTCTGGACTCGTGAGTACCTCTCTGTAACCCCTGTAATGGTGCTGCAGGATTATCTTTTCACCTCCCTTTACTACTGAGCACACACAGAGATTTAGACCTACACCTCTACACAAGCAACTGTATTTACCTGCTTTCCCCAAAATAAAGTAAGAAAAGAAACAGACCTTGTCGTGCTTGGAAAAGAGGGCGAGTTGACACTATCTGAGCTAAGTCATCACCACATGACCCTCTGGCTTCCAGAATACCCGGTAAAATGGGCGGCACTCCTCCAGTGAGCCAATCTCCCCTGGTACATGCTCCAACAGCTTCCAGACGGCACCTGGAAACCGCAACAAATTAACCATTGGCCTAAGGAACTCACATGCTGGCCCATGTGAGAGGGATTTAACCCTAACACTGCCTGCGCCTTACCAGGACTTACAATGCTAGGGCCAGGAAACACATAGCCAGGGGCACTGGGCTAGACTTATTTTTCTATTGCGATCATGGCGATATTGTAATGAGACTAGGCATATTGAGGAGTACAAATAATAATAAAAAAAAATAACAAATCTGAGTGCCATAAACACTATCCCTGGTAAACAAAACGGATAGAGTGGATGCTCAATTCTATTAAAAAAAGTTTTAGCACACCAAACACTAAATAAAAAAAAAGTAATTTTTAATGAAACATAGAATAAAGCATAAGTAAAAAAAAATATATATATGCAAATATACATGCCATGTACTGTATATCTGTATATTGTTTGTACTTGTGTTTTATTCTATGATTCAGTGAAAACGACTCTTTTATGATACAGTACTCGGTGTGCTTACAACTTGTTCCTCTATTGAGATCATCACACGTAGTACATTGACCTTTGGCAACAATAAACAGCATGTATGACAATAGATTTTGTCTTAAGATAAAAAAAAATACACATCACATAAGAGAGGAAATGAAACTAATACCTAAGAACCCTCTGCAGCAAAGAAAAGGAGAGGGTGAGCCTGAAGCCTTTCAAAGTTAATTTCTGGCAGCTCTAAACAAGTTTGGTATTGATACATATACTTATGAGTAGAGCTAAGTATACCTGTGTAGCCGCCTTTACCCGTGACTAAGGGAACTACGCGTGCTGATGATTACCCGTGTGGCTTACAGGAGTCCTAGGTCTCCGCCGCTGGTAGCCTGGGGTGGTTTCGTTCCTCTGGTTACAACACCTCCACCCAAGAGGGATCCTAGCGCAGCAGGATAACCCCTCACAGGAACCAATACAGTCAGTAAATACACACGCAGGATCTATAACAAGAGTATGAACTGAACACACACACACACACAACACTACTATATAACAGTACACACAGTATAACACAATAATAATGCAGGGTACATATGCCCAAAGTACTTAGGGTGCGGTGGCACCAATATCCCTGGTGTCCTTCCCCAGTGTCAAACCCACCCAAATGTAGGGAGTAGCGCTACCCCTGTGGACCGTTGGTGCACTTTACCTCCTTGGGTACTCCTGTATGAATGAAACAGAAGGATCCATCTGATCCCACGAATTGAGACCTCTAAGAATGCTCCTTGTGCATCCGATCCACCTCTTGAGGGAGCTCCTGCTGGAGGGTGTCCCTTAAAAGTGTATGATAATGTGCCTGTGTCTGGTCCCAGACCACAGGCCGCGCGCATCGCTTGGCGTCCATCACCGGTGCACTAACACTAAATAGCTATTGGGGAAGCGTCCCTATCTGGGACTATCTGAGCCCCTAAGGCTCCTGGGACATGTAGTCCCTTGCGGAGACTCTCTAAGATGGCCGCCGCAATTTCTATGTTACTGCGCATGCGCACTGTATTAAAATGGCCGCTGCGACTCTCGGGCTCTCTGCACATGTGCATGGCTGCAAATGCGCATGAGCGAGCTGCAAGATGGTGGCCCCCACTTGCCGGGTACACTGCGGAGCTCCGGCGCTCCCATACACTGCAGCTGTCCCCCAGCACAGGAGGTAAGAGGGGACACGGCTACATCTGTATGGTGGATTTAAGTATGGTCGTCCTCCAAATAATTATTAACACTGATATGGATCAATGAAAACATTGGAGGAACCCCGAGTTACATGTATCCGCAGGGGAACTTCAAGCCCCATAGTGCTTTGGGGCATAGATCATGTGGTGCAGCTCAGCCAATAGGGATGTTAGGATCCTCTGAGGAGAATAGATACATTTGGCACACTTAGAGCGTGTGGCAGTGAGTTGGAGCCAGGACAGACAAGGGGAAGGTAGGGTCTGAGTGTCAGTGGCACTCAGACTAGGCCAGAGAATCCCCTTAGGTCCCAGATAGGCCCCAATCCCGTATAGTTGTAGCTGCTTCAGGGTAGGCCCCTTAGATAGGGACGCTTCCCCATTTTACTGTAGTGTCAGGGACACAAGGAAGATGCCGTGCGATGATTGCGGCCTGTAGTCTGGGACCAGACCACCGCAGTGTTATCAGAGACTCTTAAAGGTGAGAACCTCTTACTGGAGTCCACCCAACGCAGAGGCGGACGTCATCGCGGAGGACCACGTCGCTGGATCAGACGGATCCTCGTTGCTAAGTCGGCCGCACCAAGTACTGGAGTACTCGGCAGGTACCTCAACAAAGTGCACCAACAGCTCACAGTTAGCGCTACTCCCTACACTTTTGGGTGAGCCTGGACATTGGGAAAGGGACATCAGGGTGTTCACTATACTGTGTGGTGGTGTTATGTTATATGTGCTGTCAGTAAAGGTTGTTATTATATACTGTGTGTGTTTACTATTAAGATTGGTTCCTGTGAGGGGCTCCTCCCACTACGCTGGGATCCCTCACATGTGGAGGTGTTGCACCGAGGCGATAATTATACCATCCCAGGATCCCAGAGGTGGAGACTTAGGCCTTCTGTGAGCCAACAGGTAACGGCAGTACCGGTAGTCTCTTTAGTCAGGGGGAAAGAGGGCTACATTTACAATCTAACAGTGTTTCCCAACCGGGGTTCCGCGGCACCCCGGGGTTCCATGAGAGGATCAAAAGGGTGTAGAGGGATTTCCCTGATCTCCCAGAGCAAGGAGAGAGCCAGGCAATTTCCTCTGTCCTGATTGGCTGCATTACCCAGCAGCAGCATGGGCAGCAGAGAGGTGTGTATGTGTGTTTTCTGTGACTGTCCTGTAGTGTGTGTTTTCTCTAACTTTCTACCCCTCGGATTCCTGTGACTCCCTGCCCCATTTGACTCCAGTGACTCCCTGCCTCCTCTGATTCTGACTCCCCTGCCCCCTCTGACTCCCCTGCCCCCTCTGAATCCTGTGAATTCCTGCCCCATCTGACTGTCTGTCTCCTATGGCTCTGTCTGTCTCTTTATCCTGTGACAGTCTCTGTATCCTGTGTTTTATGTGACCCTGTCCTGTTGTGTGGGTGCCTCAGTAACTGAGTACTATAGTTAGGGGTGCCGGAGAAAAAAAAAAGGTTTAGAACACTGCTCTAACCCCTTCTCTCAACCCCCTTCTCACTGCTGATGGGTGTATGGTCTTACATGCTCTCCAAACTGTATGTCTCACTATTCCTTTCATCCATGTATTGCCCTCTCTGTTTATTTTCTATTCTCTCTGCCATCTTGGATTTTAAATCCAAAAATAAAAAATATCACTTGTGAGCACATTAACATGTCTCAGACAGGTCTGCAATCCTGCCTTTTTTCTCACATTTTACTCACCATAACTTAGTTAGTGTCTGGTTGTTAAACTGGAATATTTTGGAAATCAGCAGGGGGTGGGTATGGGGGGAGGAGTGAAAAGATGATGAGAAGGGGGAGTGAGAGGATGAGGGTGTGGGGGAGGGAGGATGTGGAGGGGAGATAGGCAGCATGGTGGAAGGGATAGAGAGAATGGGGGGAGGGATGGAGAGAATGGGGGGAAGGATAGAGAGAATGGGTGGTGTAGAGAGAATGGAGTGTGCAGAGAGAATGGGGGGAAGTATAGAGAGAATGGGGAGAGATAGAGAGAATGGGGGGGATAGGGAGAATGGGGGGGGGGTGTAGAGAGAAAGGGGGCAGGGAGAGGGAGAATGGGGGAGTGTAGAGAGAATCGGGGGAGGGATAGAGAGAATGGGGATATAGAATGGGTCATAACATTTAAAAAAAGGGACGAGGGTGGACGTGGCCCTGGGTACAGTCCCGTTTTTGAAAATCTTGTACAAGCCTACAAGCAGTGTACCTGCTTGGACTAGTTTCCCTGCGACAATGGGCCAATCGAAATCTTCATCGGTGCTGATAGGCTGTTCGTGCCAGTCTGTCAGCGTCGTTGTGAAGCTGCCGTTCCCGAGGGGGGGGGGGAGCCGTGTTTGCTAGGGTTGCCAGATGTCCTGTATTGAACTGGACAGCCCGGTATTTGGTTACCCTGTCCGGTAAAAACTGAGAGATAATACCGGACATGTATGTGTTCGGCATTACCTCTCTGGGCTTAGTAACCAATCGTGGGATTTCCCCCGAGAAGGGATAGAGTAGGACTGCTGCTGCTAGAGGCTGGGCAGTTTCCTCCATCCTGATTGGCAGCTGCTATGTAATGCAGCCAATCAGGAGGAGGTGGCAGGAGTCTGGGGTGGGGCAAAGAGTGGATAAAAGCATGGAGCAGATAGAGGTGAGGCTGTGTCCTGTGTCCGGAGTGTAGGTTAGTCTTGATAGCCGGGTCTGGGGTAGAGAGGTCAGGGTAGTCGTTATACTTGCCGGGTTCGGTGCAGGAGAGGTCCGGAGCGTAGAAGGTACTATTGCCGAGGTCAGGGTTGGAGAGAGGAGAATGGTCAAAGTTCAAAGCAGTGGTCCGGATTGGAGAGGAGCGGAGAGTCCGAGAGAGCCGAGGTCAGTAGTCCAGAGATGTGGGAGGTCCAAAGGCAAGCCGGGACGGTACACAGGAATCACAAGCAAGGCAAGGCAGGGTAACTGGAAAACAGGAGAGGTAAGCACAGGGAACACAAATCTATGCTCAGCCAAAGTGCTAGTGACACAGCTGAGCATATATAGCATACATAGGCAGAGGTAGCCAATCCCCAAGGGGGGTGGAGCGGAGGTGCGTCCACCGCGGATACAGCGATAGGCTGAAGGTAGCAGGTGTTAGTGCTGGAGCTGATGAGCTTCTGTTGATACGCAGCTCAAGGGCGTCACGCCCGTGTGTCGCGCGCTGATGCGCGACGCGATCTAGTGTCCAAACCTGCGCTGCGGGACCCACTCATGTGCCCTGCACCAGCAAAGTGCGACGCTCCGGCGGGGGAAGCCCTGCGCGTTCGTATGGAGGCACACGAGGGGACGCGGGGCTGCGGGAAGCCAGCAACGAGTGCCGGAGAGAGCCGCGGGTGAGTACGAGCGCGCCGGACCTGCGCGGGGGCATGCGTGAGTCCATGCGCCTCGCGGCTCCTCACACTTTCTCCCTCTTTTCCTTACTCACCCCCTCTCTCCTCTCCCTCCGTCAAGTCAATTACCCCATTCTCACTCATTCCCTCCCCCCAACAACATATATACCAAAAAACTTCCCACCCCAATGCAAAAAACTTCCCACCCTCAAGTCCCCCAATACATAGCAAAATTCCCCGAAGCCCCCCAATACATATCAAAATTCCCCCAAGCCCCCCAATACATGGCTCAATTTCCCCAAGCCCCCCAATACATAGCAAAATTCCCCCAAGCCCCCCAATACATAGCACAATTTCCCCAAGCCCCCCAATACATAGCAAAATTCCCCCAAGCCCCCCAATACATAGCAAAATTACCCCAAGTCCCCCAAAACATATAACAAGACCCCCACTCCCCCCAATACATATAAAAAGACCCAACTCCCCCCCCAATACATATAAAAAGAACCCCAATACATATAACAGGACCCCCGCTCCCTCCTAATACATATAAAAAGTCTCACCAATACATGTAAAAAGACCCCCAATACATATAACAAGACCCCCACTCCCTCCCAATACATATAAAAAGACCCCACTCCCCAACAATACATATAAAAAAAGTAGACATACCTTGGGGTCCGGTGGTGGCTGCAGGGGACCGGCGGTGGTTACAGGGGACCTGCGGGGGACCGGCGTTGGCTGCAGAGGACCGGCGGTGACTGCGGGGGACCGGCGGAAAATCGGGGCCCGGCCGCGGCCGCCCATCAGATGCAGGCCTCCTCCCTCTGTGTCCCATGCTGAGTTTCCAGTCAGCGTGCACCGTAAGCTGAGGCGCACTAACGTCAGAGCGGCCCGGCTTGCTGGGCCAGGAAGGCCTGCATCTGATGCAGAGCCGGGGCCCGGCAGCCATTATATTTTGTCCCCCCCCCCTGGAAGCCCTGACCCACGGGGCCTGGGATGCCAACCCCGGCAGACCCCCCCTGTTGGCGGGCCTGGTCCTGTGTGTCCTGTCTGTATTTGTTCTGTTTTGTGTGTGTGTTTGTTTGTGTTTTCTCTGGCTGTCCTGTGGGGGTAATAATGACAGGAAGGGGGGGTGCGAGGATGAAGGGAGGGTGGGTGCGATGATTGAAGAAGGATTAGGGGGGTGGTACGAGGAGAAGGTGACGGGTGGAGGATTGAGATGAAGGGACGAGGGGGGGGGTGAGGATGAAGGGGAGGGGGTGGGGGAAGGAGAAGGATGAGGGGAGAGGTGTTGTGAGAGAGGACAAAGGGAGGGGGGGTGAAAGAGGACAAAGGTAGGGGGGATGAGAGTATGAATGGAGGGGATGAGAGAGGATGAAAGAGGGGGGATGAGAGAGGATGAAGGGGGGATGAGAGAGGATGAAGGGAGTGTGGGAGTGAGAGAGGGAAATGGAGGGGATGGGGGAGAGGGATGAAAGAGGGGGGAGAGAGACGGAATTGAAGGGAGGGGGGTGAGAGAGGATGAAGGGGCGGATGAGAGAGGATGAAGGGAGGGGGTCTGAGAGAGGTTGAAGGGAGGGGGATGACAGGATGAAGAGGGGGGGATGAGAGTGGATGAAGAGAGGGGGATGAGAGAGGATGAAGGGAGGGGGTGAGAGGATGAAGGGAGGGGGGTTAGAGAGAATGAGGGGAGAGGGGTGAGAGAAGATGAGAGGAGGGGGTGAGAGGACGAGGGGGGTGAGAGGACGAAGGGGGTGAGAGGACTTTGAGAGGATAAGGGGAGAGGATGAGGAGGGGTGCAATAATCTTGTAATTTGTGCCAGAAGCATTAAGATTAGTATTGCTCGCCATGTACTGTATGACTGCAGGTCAATTATTTATAAATGATCTGACCATTACAGCATTTGTTCTAAATTTCACTCCAAGCATGCACCAATTTGCATAGATTTGCACTATTTCATATTCTATTTCCTAAAAAAATCATCTGAAGGGCGCTCCCTCCATCCCAAGACTCCTCCCCAGATTTTTAACAAAGCAGAATATAAATTGGTGCAAATTGGTGACTACTTGGAGTGAAATTTAGAAAAAATTACGGAACAGTCAGGTCATTTATGAATAACATTCTTCCTCACCAACGATTCTCGTGCGCTCGCACCTTTCACCATTTTGTCCAGTATTTTTGGACAAGCCACCTGGCAACCCCAGTGTTTGCTCACGGCTCTGCTCCCGTGGCACCTGTCTGCCGCCTGGAGTAAGAGGCTGGTTATTTTTTATTTGAAATTTTTTTCGGGGTCTGATAAGGGGTGTTGGGGCTATTATAAGGGAGGTTAGGGGTCTTAATTTCATTAGGGGTGTTGGTGGTCTTACAAAATGTGTTGGGGGTCTTATAAGGGGTCGAGGGTCATGAGATGGGTTGGGGTTACTTATAAGGGGTGTTGGGTCATATGAGGGGGCTGTTTTTTTATGAGGGGTGTTATTGGGTCTTATAAGGTGGGTTGATGGTCTTACAAAATGTGTTGGGGTCTTATTAGGGGATGTTGTTTTTTTTTTATTATAAGATGTGTTGAGGCAACCTGAGGGGTCTTATAAGGGGTGATGGGGGTCTTATGAGAGCGGTTGGGGTTTCTTATAATGGTTATTGGGGGTCTAATAAGGGGTATTGGGGGTCTTAGGAGGGGACGTAGGGGTGTGGAGTACATGAGTGGGTGTAGGTTACCCATGAGGGGCGTGTTTACCTATTTTAATGTGGGAAATGGAGGGAATGGTACACATGCGCTTTATCCGGCTATGCCCCTAACCATCACTGTGGCTCTGCAGGCCCCTGGCCAGACACCGCATGTCGCCAGATATTTGTATTTGTTTTATTTTTTTTATCCAGCCTCCAGCCAGGAAATGAAAGTGAAACTTAAAGTGTAATTCCCCGATTTGACATCATCCGAGGGAGAGAGGGAAGTCTTTAAACGAGACACACGGATGCAAAGAGGAGGAAACAGCATTTGTTGACAACACTGCAGCGGGTAAGGGATCCTGCAAGCAATTCTCTTGGTCTCTTCCTCTCAGGTACTGTGAATGCTCTGTTTGTTGCAGATCCTTTGTTGCTTGTTAACCCAACCCCCAGATATAGGAATACGATTAAGTTATTCATGCTGCATATTTGTTGTTGTTGCTGATCACCAATTAGAACAAAGTGGCTCTTTTAAATAATTCGGGGGGAACGTTATAGATTGCTTTGCACTGCAGGAGCAGTCTGTGGGGTATTGCCATTGCAAACTTGTTTTTCATCTTCATTGTGTAATTCTAGATCAGACAAGTCCCTGTATTTGCAATTTTTTGTTGTTGCTGGGTGTGAGGTTTTTTTTTTTTTTTGTGCAGACATTTCTGCTGTTGCAGATGTTATGGCTGGATCCTCTAGCACCTTTTCCCCCCCCCCCCCCCACCTAAACTTGAATTGCTGCTGTTGTAAAATCAAGAAGTCCTTTTTTTGTTGTTGTTGTTACTACTGACTGTGCAAGAGAGTAAGGCTAGGCCAGGGTGATGCTGAGCGGGCGCTCGCCGCGATGAAACACATTGCGGCAATTTGTGGCGAGCGCCTGCGAATGCCCATGAGCGCACGGCGCTTGGCTGCAAATGTGTTTATGCTGCTCACTGGCGCGTCACGTGAGCGGTTCGCCCAATGAGGGTGAACCAGCTCCGTGACGTCATGGCCACGCCCCCATATGCGCGCAACTAGCTGGCCAGGAAAAGCACGGCCAAGCAGAGCGCATGATGTCACGTCGCTCGAGCCTTATGCAAGTGTTCTGTTATTACTATTATTATTGTTGTTTATTTGTGAAGCGCCAACATTCCGCAGCATGGTACAATGGGTTATTATTTGCTGCTACTGTAGATAGGTCTAGGCTAGTCCAAAATATAATCTTAATTGAAAATGACCCATTTTTAAAATGTATTCAAATTTGATTTGCTGCTTTCTCTTCCCTCCGCGCCCCCCCAATGCCAATGTTTAGAAGGAACTTTCAGAGTCCCAAATTAGAGCAAAATTGTTACATTTTTCCATTGCAAAATATGTATTTTTCCCCCCCTTATACTGTGAGACCGGTATTTTTAGATTTATTCAAATTGCGTGTTTTTATTTATTTTTTTAACATTGAAATTTTTCAATAAAAATGCTGTTAGCTGCAGTTATTTTTCAAAATTCGGTGATTTTACAAATATTAAAAAATGTAGCATTTTTAGCAGGAGATTTCAACTAGGGAGACAAAAAAATCGCCAGTTTACTAAATGGTTTTTTTTTTTTACACCAATGAAAATTTTAAAAATAGAAACTGGAGAATTTTCCTCTGTAGAAAGTAGGGTTGGGCGATAATACAATTTTCACCAGATTAATGATATTAAGACATTTATCGCGATAAATTTGTTAAAATAAAACAAAATAAATACATTTTTTTTTCTTTAGGTTTACTAGAACAAAGGGCCGTCCATTCCCAAACCCTTTTCATGTCTATACTTCCTTTCCTCACCTACACTGCTCCCATTACCCTATCACCCCCCTCATCCCATCACCCTCACCCCAAGATACTTCATCCATTTATAAAATGTTAAACATATATTTAACAGATTTTTCGACAATAATTACAGTTTTAAAATGTTCATAAAGGGTGAGAGAGTGGTGGGATGAGGGGGATGGCAGCAGTATAGGTGAGAAATGAAGTGCAGGCAGGGGGTTGGGGTATAATTGCCCAGGGGGAGAGAGGAAGGGGTTAAGTGTAACAAGCAGGGTGGGGGGGGGGATGGAGGGCTTAACAAAAGGAAAGTGAGGAGAGGAGTTCCTACCTTTACCTGCTGCAGCTCTCTCTCCCCCATGCTGCCGAAGCTCTTTCCCTCCCCCTTTCCTGAGTAAGCAGAGAGAGCGTGCACAGAAGCAGCTTCAAAGCTACATCTTTGACCACCAGTAATATTGCGATAACGGGTAATCTCCCATATCGGCACTTCTGGAGATTATCGCGATAATATGAAATACCAATATATCGCCCAACCCTAGTAGAAAGGGGATTATGCCAGTTCGAGGTAGTCTCGTTGGTGACAGTATTTGATAAAAATTTATTGTTTTAAGCCGCAGTCCACAACTCGCATTGTGGTGAGTTTTTGTGGCGTTTGACATCTACAGTATGGTTTACATTATTTTGTCAAACTTGGAGAATGCATATAATGCAAACCCAGAGCAGCAACACCCCCTCCCCAGCCCCCAAACTAAAATGAACGTGTTGTTTTTTTTTTGGTTTGTTTTTTAAAGATTTGCTACCTGTTTTATTATTTCCCTGCTTGCGTTATAACTTCTGTTGTCTTAATGAGTTTCCTAGAACTTCCAGAATTAAAATAAGGGCAGGATCTAACAACAATAAAAAAACAGCAAAGGGCCCTCACAATAGTAAAACTAAAGGAAATCTTTTAGTTCCGGTGAGCTGAGTGGATTGCTGCTTTAAAGCAGCAGTTCAAGCTGCCTTTTTTATTTATTTACATTTTTTTTCTTCCTTTTAATATGTGCATCAGTACAATCCACACAATAGCTAAGTTGCCGATTGATCCGTTTTCCTGTGGAAGATTCGGTTCGGGGGACCAAAGATGCAATGTTCGGTGGGAAAGATCATGTGACCACTAGATACAATTGGTGCACTGCTAGAGAGAGGGCGGGGTTCAAAACGGGGTGTGCCCGAGCCTGTTTTAGAAGAGGAGGGTTCTCATAGTACAGAACTTTTTTATTAAAAAAACAAACACACATGTAGGATATTGCTTGGGGTGCAGCTTTAAGACTCTGTACTAGAATGCTGGTGGGGTGTGACCATCCATCACGACAGCAGCACAGTGCCAAAGTTATCAAAGTGCAACTCCACCAAATAATTCTCTGAGGAGACTTGCAAAGAATACTTTACCGGAAAAACATCCAGTGGTAGCCGGCGCTCTGATTTTCTAAATTTTATTTTATAACGCCGTTATTGCAACTCAAGAACTTCTTGAAAAATGTTGGACTCTAACTGGCACCTAACCATTATAGGAGAGATGCTCAATGTCCCTGGTGCTTTGGTCTTGACATTCAAAATAATATATAGTAAATAAAAATATAATTTGTATTTTAATTTTAAAAATACCATGTGTGAGCACATTCACATGTCTCAGACAGGTCTGCAACCCTGCTTTCCCCATTATCTCTTCGCATACAATGCTTCCATTGCAGCTAGGGATTCTGGGAAATGACATGCAAATAAACACACCGTGTCACCTAAGAGATAATGGTGGAAGGCAGTGTTGCAGAACTGTCTGAGACCCGTGAATGTGCTCACACATGGTATTTTTACTTAATATACACTGCATGGTGAAGGGTTTTTGTCACTTTTTTTTTTTTTTTTTTACCAACTATTACTTCTATAATGTGAAAATGATATACAGATGTAGCAGGCGTTATTACCCCAGTTAACACACACAATAATGTGTTAAATAACACGTCTGTGATTTCCTTAACTATTGTTTTAAACAGCACTACTGTCGAATAGCTGGCGCCTGTGTTAACGGGTGCAGTAACGTCTGCTACTTCTGTATAATCTTGTTTGCTGCACACTAATGATAAGGTAACCAAATAATTGCTTTAGAAGCTATGTGACCTTTTATGAAAGTAGCAGAATGAGGGAGTGATGAGGCCAAGTGTAGTGCAGTAAAATCCTGCATAAAGCTTTAGATTTTTACAGTAAACTATTGACATACCTGGTGCATTAGTACTTGCTCATTGTTTAGGGGAAGATAGGGCTGACCGCTTCCAGCATCTGGAGCGGTCACATGCCTCTGACGTGCCTCCGACCCAGGTTCTGAAACTAGATTGTGGGTGATTAATAAGCTATACATAAGACCTCCCGTGTCAGAAACCGATTTCCATATAATGTGAATATTCACATCGTTGCAATTACTTTTATTTTTATTTTTCTGCTTCGGGTGTTAATTCCGGCTGATATGGAAGTGTTTTTGGGAAGAATTATAATGGCAGCCATATTTATTGGTCACTCAATTTCTCTGCAATTTAAAAACTGCATGTTTGTTTCTTCACAAGTTGTTTCACATTTTCCAGCCACAGGAGTGGGAGTGAAGAATCATGTTGTAACTGCCCCAACTGGGGTGGGAAGAAGAACTGAAGAGCCATGAACTTTCAACACTGCCAATTTGGGTAAAGTAAGCTTGTTTCTTCTCTGATAGTGTGCATCAAATGAATATCACAAAGCCCCGTTGCCACCCATGATGCATATCTCTGTATGCAACGCTCAGATGCAGTATGAAAGGGGTTCTCCATTGTATCAATGTATAAAGGTCAACTTTGCTCTTCTATATAATGGGGCAGTGGTTTTCAGCATGGGTTCCACAGGAAATAATAATGGGAAAAGCAACACAAGGCACATACGGATTTTAAATTATTCTAATTTATTGTGAGCCAGTACACAACGTTTCGACCCGTAGGTCTTTTTCAAGTGAAATTTGGTGGCATTGTGGGGGGAGCGGTTTAGCTTGGTACTGTAGCAGGGCTGGCTTGATGGTGGTGCCACTGAGGCCCACGGTTTCAGAGGCCCCACGCTCTTACCCCACAACAATTCAACTGATTGCCGGGGGAGAGAGCACAGGGCTCCTACAATCTACAAGTGTCTCTTACCTTCTCCGGAGCAGCATCTCCTCCTGCAGCATCGCGTTGTCATGACAGAGGTACGTCACATGACGTGTTGTAGGAGAATGAGATGCCGCTCCGGAGAAGGTAAGAGGCCCCATCAAAACCCCACTGCGACCGCAGAACTCCTAGCCAGCCCTGCTGTAATGGATGTCTGTACGTTTTCATCTCCCTTTGCAAGAATGCACTGTGACTTCTGTGCCTAAGACTTCCATTTTCCTAGTTGTTCCTCTGACAGAGAGGTAGTGCATTGTCAATGTTCCAAATTGACAAACGGGGTTCAGTTGATAAGTAGTTTATTTCAATACATAGTATAGTATGATCATACTCACTCATTCAAAAGTCTACAAGACTCTCTGCCAGGGAGTGTCCAGGCAGCCTCTTTATACATTCTTGGTTCCTTTGTCTAAAACTGTTACTAGGCAGATTATACTAACCACTCCTTAATTCTTAAATTAATCATATTACAGCTCATTAAACCTGGTTAAAACTAGCCTCAAAACAACTATGAATAGGTTCCAGGTACCAAGTCTCACTAGGAATGTGGGCGTTACTTTAGGCACATTCGTAAATCAATTTAGGAGCGAAATCACACAAAATGGAAACTGAACATCACTTTCAATCCTTCTCCAAAGACCCCCCCCAGTCCATTTAAAAAATATATCAACAATATCTTCATTTCAGCAATATTATTTTGTCAGTTCCTCCTCTTATACTTTTCGAAATCTTCAGTGAGCAATGTATAACATCATTCTTGCAAAACATGGTATCCTTTCCTAGTAGAGAGTATTTCTTTAATATAACCCTCAGTCCGGATCTTAAATCCCTTGGAGTCTCACTCACTCCTTATCCATTCGCAGTTGTTTTTCCCTCTCCTGGCAAACATTTATTTGTTGTTGGATCACATTAGGAGGGTATTGTTGTACAAAAGAGATTTCTGTTTTTTCTTCATATATATATCTTCTTGGAGGGGCATGGAGAGAATAACATTAACGGTTAGATTGGTGATCAATCCTTTAACGCAAAAGATAACAATGATTATGACAACAAACACACACATTTAATCAGCACCGCACACAAATTTCGCTTCTAGTAATTTAAACCATGTGCCAAATCCCAAATTCCTGCTATAGAATACTTTTAAAAAAAATCTTCCAATTGAAGCTTTTTATACCTAGTATAATATTATCCATATTGTCAGATACATAAGTACACATTCTTCTCCACCACTACACAAAAATTTCTACTCTTATAATTACATTAGTTTTTAACTATACCAAACTAAAAATAAAATCTCCTGCACAATACATAGTATAACTACACTTGATATACCTACACATCTCATAATCAAATTTGAGTACCTTGACTTGGGTATTCTGAACAAACAAAATTATCCCACATTCTATATCACTGATCTTTCATATAATTTTGATATAAATATATATACGCATCTTCTGAATAGATATACCACACTATACTGAAAAATCTATCTAACTATAACATATAAAACCATTGCTAATTCAGCTCTTCTATATAAATTATAAATGGTTATAAACACATTGGATCTTAATATATCCCTTAATATAGATATGAGTATATAGCTCACTCCTCCTACGGCACTTAAAAATATATATACCAATATAACTAAATATAATATATATACTTAAACCATCCTATATACTAAATCTAATAACACATTGCTCTCCTCTACTATATTCCAATATCCTAACACTCAGATATAATAGAATATGGAACCATTTTCATCTTTGTACCCCTTACATTTAGTTACTAGATAAAAAATAAAATAAACTATTTAACCCCTAACCTACCTAGCATGCACTGATCTGTTTAGTAGTTTACAGTCAGAATCCTAAACTATATGTTAGTATCTAAAATATTAAACATAAAAATATAAGGTTAGTATACAATAATTCAGCTATAATGAATATATAAAAATGTAAAGTTCTTATTCTTTTGATTCTTCAACCATAAAAAACTGGTATAAATATCTTTTAGTTATTTTAAAAAACTTGTGCCAATGTCTTTTGGTTCTGTAAAAAACTTCTGTAAATATCCTTTGGTTCTTTAAAAACTTGTTTAAATTTCTTTGATAGAGGAAACCACTTTACAATGAGTCCCATGGAAAATAAGCTTTGCCTCTGTTGTAACAATACTCGTCACAGGCTCTTTCATTTGGGCCGTAATACGTGTTTTCTTTTAAAAATGTAACCATCATCCAATCTCCAAACTCGAGTAGATACACTTTCAGATTCTTGTATTGAAACTGTACAACTTTGACCTGTAACTTTAATCTGTGTATAGAAAAACTGCAAAAATATTTATTAAAAACAAAGAAAAAGAAGCGCGAGCTCCATAGCATAATACTGTATGAATAGAGGATTCTTTAATAAAACTTTGAGTAGTCACCAGTACCTATACTCACATTGTGGAAGAAAAAACAATCATTTGAGACAATCTGTGGCAGCAGCGGTTCAGCGCAGATGTAGTTACAAACAGGTGGCCAGGACCAGTGGATATTGCAATCAGTGGTAGGGAAGAGCAGAACACAGAAACCCTCTGATGTGAGAATGATGTATGCACCAAAAGTAAACTACTCCAACCTGTGGAATGTACAGTGCAGCGTTCTCCTCTGATGGTAAGGTAATACTCACTAAATCCTTAGCAGCAAGCTGGCAGATGCGATGTATCAATGTGTCTCACAGGAGGAGGAGGTAGCTAAAAGTCTGCAGAGCTTCCCTATAGTACCACACCGAAGTTCCAAGCCATCTATGAACTTCACGTGTTTGGTTTTTTATATTTTAATCTCTATATATCATATATTTACATTCTTGGGTGTTATTATTTAACTTGGAATATTTTCATTCACAAAATAATATATATCTATATTATATATATATATCTATATATATTATATATATAATATATATATATATATATATATATATATATACATACTGTATTTTGTTAACACCAGGTTTTCTTCACACTTTAGCGCTACTCTTTGTTTGTGTTAGTTTAAAAAATATTTATTAGTTGCATACAATACTTGCCAATTATTTCATTACAAATAACATAGTCTTTAATAATTAGTTCCTTTGAACTACTGATACTTCCCGTAAGTGTCTCATAGGGAGATCATTTATATCTGAGTAGATAATATCTTATCTATACCTAGGAATAAATTCCTGTAACATTTTCTTTATCTCTTGTCTTTGCATCCGCATATAGACAGCGATAGATCTTAACTCATCCTATAAATACCTATCATAACCAATACATATCAAAAAATACAAACTCCTGGGTAACACAATGCAATTAATCTATAAATTATCAAAAGGTCCTCATGGGCAAAAAATAATTTCTCTACAAAGGCTTGATAGCTTTACCTACTTTATATTGTCTCCAGATATCTACCTTCTCTTGTTCACATATAACCCAATTACTATGTGAACAGTATATAACATAAAAAACAATAGCCAGACCGGGAGACTATTGAGTCCTGTCCAAACACATATCATTATAAATAGCCCTCCTTGCTAATCGGCTTTACACTACAAAAATTCTGGTAAATAGTCTTTGAGATTTATACATACAGTGATTTTAATAATAGCTTCTGCCTATGGTAAAAATAAAACCTATAGTAAATCTTTATATAGCATAGACCAGGGGGGCGCAAACTTTTTTCCCTGCGCCCCCCTGCCGGCTGTCCCCTCACTCCCGCGCCCCCCTCCCAACCCCAACTTACCCGCGCTCCGGCGTAATGACGTCACATTGCCATAGCAACGTGACGTCACATGACCTCGCAGCGTCATTTTGATGCCGCGTTGCCATGGCGACACAGGGAGGAAGCCGCCGGAGCCACGGTAAGTTAGGTTTACAGAGGCCCTGCAGCTCCCCCGGCACTTAATTTAAGTGCCTTCGGGAAGTGCGCGGGGCCTCTGTAAACCCCGCGCCCCCCGTCGGCAGTGTCGCGCCCCCCCTGGGGGTCGCGCCCCACAGTTTGCGCACCGCTGGCATAGACAATAGAAAAACCTTTAGATTTAAAAATCCCAAAACTTTATATATAAAATTTGCGTTTAAAACCTCATGCTTCAAAACATATAATTTGCAAATTTAGCCTGCTGTATATCACTGTGCCAGGAAACATCAATATACCAAATGAACTCTGAATTTCTCAGAGATATATTCTTTAAAATGAGAAATTATACTTTTAAAAAGATCTCAAAATGGGACACCTTCGGAGAGAAAATAGTAAAACGTTATAAAATATATCACATATTCAGTTAAGCTTACAGTAGAAAAATTATTTTTTTTATAGGACGCCACACTAATTCTCTGTACTGCCTTCTTTGCGAAACACTGTACACTTCTGACAGTATACAAATAAAATACTCAGTATTACTCATTTTTTATAACCATAATTTTTTTTTATACCTGGTGACACACTCTTTGTATCACTGCAACACTCTTAAAACATTACTCTTATGTATATTACATTATACTACATATTAATCATTATACTACATATTAATCCTAAACATTATACACTAAAACCATTCTATACTATAAAATAACATATCAAACATTATACTCCATAACATATAATACCTCTATAAACAATCTCTGCTCAGAACAGGAAAAAAAACCCTTTAACCTACTGTCTTGAGCAACGTAGAATTTAAAAAAATGGAGCTTCTCTCTCAGCCCGTTGCAGGCTAAAATTTTCATGACAAATACACAACAAACTTTACAAAAATAACAAAAAACTCATATTTCTCACTTATCCTAATAATAAAAAACACAATAGTTTGATCCTATAAACTAAATTAATAAACATTTCAACACTTCTCTTATTCTTCTGGAATGCAGCTGCACATTCTTTAAACTGTAGAAGGTGTGGTTATCTAGATTTGAGCAGAAGGAAAAAGATAACAATCTCCTGGTTTTAAAACCTCACTCGTCTGCAGAACGAATAAACATTTAAAATTTTACTAGTAACTGGGCTGAATATAAAAATAGTAAAGATCAAATGATCCTTTCCGCTTATGGCCATTTTTTTTCTTCCTGCTCTCCTTTGTCCAGTATTGATCACTTTACATTGTAAATGAAAGGGTGTACACCTTTTAAAAATTTTTATTTCATCGCGAGCAATTAATAACATTCTTATTTTTGTGAGCACTTGCAAGTTCCTGGATAGTAATTTTATATGCATGTAATAAACCGGTATCCCCATTATTTAACTTTCACACAAAACTTACACACAGGATTCACCCAGATACAATTAATTAGCATATTTCAGGTTTGTTTTTTTACAGGTCTTACAGTATGAAGGGCAAACAATAAATTGTCAACTCCTAGACTGCTCCTGTATCAAAAACCTGAATCAGCCACTTATTGCAGTGGGGAAAAGAAAAAATATTACCACAGACACACGAGAATCACTCAAACAAACAATCAACCTTTTAATCATATTTATACTTGAGAATATAATAAAAACTTTTTTTAAGGAAAAACTGATTTTCCAAACCTGTACCTAGGTGTTTTCACTGATCAGCATATCTTAACTTTAAATTGGGAAAATTGTAGTTCTTACTTATTTACTCCTATACATTTTTCTAGCCAATGCCTACATCTCTTTTAGAGGCTTTGCAATTTCTGATAACATATACTGACTTTCTAATTTAAAACTTTGCATGACACCAAAAAACCACATTAACCAGTATTGCATTGTTTACCTACATTCTTGCTGAGAAAAAACTAAATACCATTTGATTCTTATTCCTACAAAAATTAATTTAATAAGAACATACTTTTTTATTATTATTTTTTTTTTATTATTCTTATTCTTCTAACTAATCGGAAAACTTTTATAATCTACATGAATTACTTTAAAACTAATTGTAAAGAATTTTAGAATTCCATAGTATCAATAGCAACATGTTAATTTGCATAGCTTTTGAGCTGGTCAAATTTCTGTGAAACCTTCAATGAAAAAAGGTGGGGGCTCGTGGGCTACAGACTGTTTCAAAGAGGCAGAAGAGAGAATTGATTTTTAGGTCCAGTTTTCTAATTTCCTTGCAATTAATATAATTTGGAGTTCATTTTTCTTCCTTTTTTTCTCCTTTTTTTTTTTTTTTTTTTTCCGGTTTTTTTTTCTTCTTTCCGGCACCCTCCTTTTCATCAACAGAATTATCTTGACTCATTTTAACTTTTCTCTTTGCCACAGAGGCTCACACAGATTTTTTTCCTTTTTTTTTTTTTTTTCTTTCTTTCTTTCTTATTCTCACAAAGAATCACAAAAGTATATCTCACTCAGAGAATTGTTATAACCAGTGGTCGACAAATCACCAAAAAATCTACTCGCCGAACAAAAAAATATACTCGCCACCTAGTACCACACGTGTGCTGCTTGAGCCATAGGAGCTCGCCACGATGTTAAATTCACTCGCCCGGGGCGTGCAAATGTGTAGGTGCAATAAATGTCTTGTATTGGAAAATAGTGTATCTATTTAACACACATTCAGACACACATACACACTCTACTGAAATGTTATTTGCACATAATAAACTGCATACAGTGCGTGCCTGCAAAGGGGAGCAAAAACGTAGCACTTGGTTTATCAAAGTAATCCCATTTGAAATAACAGATATCCACCGTTTTGCAGCAGGGAGACTCTGATAGAGAGACCCTGATATATTCAAAGGTCTACAGAGCACTTGCTTGGAAGCACTTGCATAGCAGAAGGACTGTACCCTTTTTCATGTGCTGAATGTTGGATGGTCTGGCTGACATTTTGGTTTCCACTGGGTGCTACCGCTACAAAGGCAGTGATGTTCCCGCTAAGCTACTCCTCCAGCCCTAACAAAAGGAAAACTTAAATTAAGAAATCTAGTAAAGGAAGGCAGTACACCTCTATATATATATATATATATATATATATATATATATATATATATATATTCCAAAATACACATGTATTCATTGAGAATATATACTTTGTAACAAAATGGATATTATGGTTCTAGAGTTCCTTACCTCAAAGGGTAGTGCCAGTACTTCCTGGTTTTTAAAATCACCTCCCTTCCCCCTGAGTGACGTGTGCCAATAGGAAGCTGCAAACTGATGACATTGCGACTTCCTATTGCCCAGTGTGACGTGGGAGATTTAAAACCGCCATTTTGTTTTCCCTGGAGGTGACTGGAATGTGCTACCTTTTACCAGTAAGTATCTAGCACGTTTTAGCTACGTGGACCCTCTCGTTCTTATCCTGGTAAAAGAAAAGTGGGGATGGGAGTTAAAATAAAACAGCAAAATAATGAACTGCTTTAACATATTTTTAAAGAAGGTGCTGCTTGTTTATAAATTGTAAAATCCCGCTGTCACTATGAATTAGGAATGTAAATAATCTACTGTTTTACTCCTACATAGCCCACAGATTACATTTTCAAGGACATTGTTAGATTGTACTGTGTTTCACGTACAAAACATTTCTTGCACCCAACAGGGTCGGCAAGTAGTTTCTTGAACCCCTTTAGCTGCTTCAGGAGCATTCAACACATTGCGTAGCAAACCCTCATACAGGTGTGTCTGGATTATAGAGGCCTCCTGTGTAGGATTCCACTGGCTCTTCACAAGAAACACCCACCACTTCTGTTTGTGGCCATTTTTGGCCATTAGGAGATGCACAAAGTTCACAAGTTAATATTTCCTGATCCAGGGCTTTCCTCTGATTTTTGAGATTTTGGTGCTGCACCAGAAGATTAACCGAATCAAATCATGTCATAACATTTGAACCCATTTGCTGCTAGACCGAGCAAGTGATCTTAGGTGAAGCTTGGTGCAATAGTAGACAGTAAAAACAATGTATTTAACGTTTATGTTTCCCCCTTGACAGTATGGATCCGTTTGCGTATGCAGAGATATTAAAAACAAATGGCAATGTGGACTTCAAGCACGGTCGCTATGTACCTGCCCTCCTGAAGTACGATGAAGCCATAGGCATTCTGACGCATTTTCAGCACATGGGGTAACTGGACACTGCTTGTTTACGCATAGGCAGCATTTTAACATGTGTAGGTTGTGAAATGAAAGCAACAAAGAACACTTAACACCTAGTGACTCAGAGGTTGCATTAACACATTTAGAGAGGCCCTAGGCCTGTATTTGTACGCATGGGGCTAATACAGAGTGCTTGCAGCCCCCACGGAGGCAGAGCTCCCTGTCACCGCTCTGCTCTCCACAATCGCGCTACCCAATACGTTGTTGTGTATGATCCCAGGAAGCCGAGCAGTGGCTGATGGCTCTGCCTCCATGGGTGATGCATGTGCCTGGTGTGTTCGGCGGGGGAATTTCTCCAGCGTCCAACATGTATGTATGCACTGTGTGTATTGTGTAATATGTGTGCACTTGAAGTGAGAGGGAAAAACGGACGTGGGGTGGATTTTGTGTTTCGTTTTAATTGTAGAAATCAAGAAGTGCAATATTGTTTAGCCACAGGCACAGATGTAACCCTCCCCAGCCGACCATGATCTATAATAGTTTATGTGCAATACTGTAGTGAAATCTGAATGGCTTTGGTTTGTATCGCTATGGAGTTTTATTACACATTGTTGTCACTCAAGTTTGAACTACTGGGTTGGCCAGAATAAATGATACCTAAATACAGTAATGTTATTGACGCAAACGCACAATTAAAAATATTAATGAATATAAATAAAATAGCCCAATATTAGACATGCTTGGAGCTTAACCACATGAATTTTTTTAATTCTGGTAGCCATCTCGGAAACTGAGGGGGCCATCAGTGAAATTACCAGCATCTGACGCTGCGGGGAAACAAAATATGTGTTCACACGAGCCAATAGGAAACCACTTATGTTTTAATCGAGCTGTCAGCTCTTTCAGAGCATTGTAAAGTTTTAAAGCAAAGTGATGACCAAAAGACGGTACCTTTGAAAAAGTGTGAGGTAAATTTACTTAATGCATATAATGAAAATGCTCTGTCCAAAAAATGGATTAATCCCTGTTCTGAATAATTGCAGAGACTTGCGGAAGGAATTGTCGGTGCTGCTGTGTAACCGGTCCAATGCCTTTTACAAACTCGAGAAATGGCCAGAGGCCTTCATCTCCGCAGAGAGCAGCATACAACTTGACGAATTCTATATCAAGGTGCGTGTGAGGCTTTTTCCACTGACCGACTACCTGTCTGCATTTTCAACACTTGTACTGTGATGCTGCCCTATGTTCATGAACTGGTGGAACAAAACATTTGTTTGTGCCCTATGCTTTTCTTAGTGGGTGGGCCAGGACCGTTCATTCCCACCCATTTTAACTGCCACTGCCTAGCTGGAGGCAAGTTACAGGGCATTTGGAGAGGAGTACTTATAAGCTCCCACAATCGTAGCCTTTAGCCGAACAATTACTCCACAACCCAAGAACAAAAGAGAATCAAGATGGTCAATTTACTTATAGATTGTAAAAGCAACAAATGATTTATCATTACAGAGATAAGCGTGTAACCCAGGCTGTGCTGTGCTGATAAGCTGTGTAATACGGCAAGCATGTGCTTATAGGCGTCCATATTAAGATGGACATAAAGCAAAAGGTGGGCACAGTGTGCACTTTTGCAATGTCATTACCCATAATCCTTGGCTGCAGTGGAACTTTTTTACTCCCCATAACTTGTATAATGTAGGGATGAGTAAAAAATAAATGTACCAATCTCCAGCTATGTTACTATAGCATAAACAAATCTTTCCAAAAAGACTCCTTTCATTCAAGTCATGGCGAATTCGCTTTACGATACCCAGTATAGCTTGGTGATTCCCGCCTTAAAGCAGCAAAATGTGAAAAATCCTTTTATTTAAAAAAAAAAAAAAAAAAAAAATTAAAAATCATCTCTGTCAATACTGTCCGCATTATTAAATAATTTTTTTTCCCATAAACTCCTAATGCCATTTTTTTTTGTACTGATCATCCTTTTGGTTGCCACAGCAACCATTTTGAAAGTAATATCCATTTCCTCTTTTAAAACAGGTACACCTTTGAGCTCTGCCCTTTGGCAACAAAGTATCACAAACAGATCTGTTACTGTGTTACAAACAGCAGACTGTCTGTTACTCTGAAATCTGTAACAATAATGTCTTGCACTTCGTAATATAATGTTACATATAATCTGCAGCATTTGAGACCGCAGCGCACATTTTGAAGGCTGCCATTTCGTTAGGCACACAATCAGTACTTATAACAGGAGCACCAAGCGATTGCCAGGTTAGGTAAAAATGTAGCTAACATTGTACATTGTCACATGCTTTACATATACAAACAAAAGGAACAATGCTATATTCCTCTGTTTTTTAAGTACTTGCATTTTGCCTACGAGATGAGACATGCCACCGCCATTGGTTCCCTATTGTCCTGCTTTGGAATTCCTCTTAAACGTATCCTGCTCTGCATGAGAATACACTTTTAATATCGGATGTTTGTTTGTTCAAAAAAGATGATTGCAGAGTGTACAAGCCTGAGCGCACAGGTCATAAATTTATCAAATCGGATGATGTTTTATCTTATTGCAGGGTTACTACCGAGCTGGCGTTTCCTTGCTGAAGCTGAAAGATGTCAATAACGCCTTAATGATATTCTTCAGGGGCCTTCTGATTCTCCGTGGCACCTCTGACAAAGAAGAAATCACAGAATTTCTGACTGGCATCTTCATGGCGCTTGAAGGTATGTGCCTGTTAAATATCATGTGTCATTTGTCATAAACGTAAGCATTCAAGTTGGCAGATAAAAGTTTATTCAAGTTACTCATGGATATATGGTATTTAATATTCCAGTTCTTACATGGGTTCTCCAAGGTAGTAACTTGTGACTCCATGCTGTTGTATCCCTTCTTCTCTCCTAGTATCCTGCTAAGTCTTTTATACATGTGGGGAAAAAATATATTTGTGGCGCCCTAAGAAGCTAAATGTAATATAAAGCAATTATATATTAATACTTTATTTTATTTAGATTTAGCGCTACCTATCTGTTTTAAGTCTTTTTATACATACTATCTGTAAGCATTCCATATTCAAAGTCTTATTCTCTGTATAAGGCCTTACCATGTCTTTGTCTATCTGGCATATTGTATGAATAGCATTTTTCATATAAGGAAGCCGATCTTGTCTGTCTTTCAGATGGTTAGAATCAAGAGTTCGAAATTGGCAGACCTTTTCGTACCAGCAGCTATCATTTATAACCTTTCCAGCCATACCCTATCTTGAGGGAGGGGACAGAGTGTAGAACTTCTTACAGTGCCTAACCTATATTTGTTTCATAAAATGTTATAATGCTTCAATATACACAGTGTATGTAAATTTTGTATAGATATACACATGCCTGTCATGGGGCGTAGCGTGCTCACTAGGTTGCCCCTTCCCTGGCCATGATCGTCTACTTCTCTACTCCCTTGAATGACTTGCACAAAGTCACAAGGAGAACTGTCAATGATTTTGAAACAGGTTCACTTGCTTGAAAAGGAGCTGTTTGTGTGTGTGTGTGTGTGTGTGTGTGTGTCAGTGTGAGAGAATGTTTTATTTATTTATTAAATGTTTTACCAGGAAGTAATACATTGAGTTACCTCTCGTTTGCAAGTAGGTCCTGGGCATAGTGTTAAGATGACAAATAATACATGGTTACAAATACAGTTACGTAAGTGAGCAGGGTATACATTATATACAAGACATTGCATGCACAGTTAAAGATAATATATATATATTATAGACGTATGTAGCAGTTACAGACCAGATTAAAATGTGAGAGAGCTTTAGTTTTGAAAGAACTTAAACTGGTGGAGGCTGTGAGACTTTCCGGTAGATTGTTCCAGTTTTGGGGTGCACGGTAAGAAGGAGGAGCGGCCGGATAATTTGCTGAACCTTGGGACCATGAACAGTGTTTTGGTGTCTGATCTCAGATGATAAGTGCTGCATGGGGTAGGGGCGAGGAGCTTGTTCAGATAGATGGGTAGCTTGCCCAGAAAGTATTTGAAGGCAAGACCGGAAAGGTGAACTTTGCGCCTAGACTCAAGTGATGACCAATCTAGTTCTTTGAGCATTTTTGCAGTGATGTGTGTTGTAGTTGCATTGGATGACAAAACGGAATATTGAATTGTAGTGTGTGTCAAATTTGCTTAGGTGGGTTTGGGGTGCCCAGCCGTATACTATGTCTCCATAGTCAATAATTGGCATTAGCATCTGCTGTGCGATACGCTTTCTGACCAGCAGACTTGGGAAGGATTTGTTCCTGTAAAGTACACCTAGTTTGGCATAAGTTTTAAATGTCAGGGTATCAATGTGCATCCAGAATGTTAAATGGAAGTCAAACCACATGCCCAGGTATTTAAAACTCGTAACAGGAGTTAGGGTGGTATTAGCGTTGGTTCTGAAGCTTTAAAAATGTTGTATTGGTCCCCAATACCATTGTTACAGTCTTGTCAGTGTTTAAAAACAGTTTGTTTTGGGAAATCCAGTTTTCGAACAAGTCAGACTGAAGTATGTGTTCAAGGTCGGAGAGAGAGACTTTCAATTAAGTGTTGTGTGTGTGTGTGTGTGTGTGTGTCCACTCAAACAGATTAGGAGCACATTTGAGGTACCCGGCTTGGAGATATGCTAATGGTTATGCAAAGTATATTTATATGAGTCACATCGCAGACTTCCTAAAAGGATTTCCATACCAACTATTTAGTGTTGATAAGCCTAAGGCTCCAACTTATCCAATTCAAATCCGTCCAGACAGACAATGTGTGTGTATTGTATATGTAATAAATGTGTAATTAATTTGTGTGTATGAATGAACAAACAGATTGTGAAAAGGATTATATTTTTCATGCTACTACAGTGGGAGGTGTCAACCATGCCTTCGTCATGACATTTGAAAGTGTCTTAAGAGAAAGATACAGTGAGCAGATCTGGAAGTTGGTAATTGAGCGACTGGTAAACAGGTGCAAGTGGCAGGTAAGACGCAGATCTATATCTATTTATTTTTTATTTTTAATGCGTCCGTTTAATCTACAACCTTTCCAGAGTATGATCAAAATTGGGCTGCAGTTCTTGGCCTATAATGATATCCCATGGATTACATTTCACGATCTGTTAACAGGGCAGTGTTTCTTAGGACCAGAGTGTGCTAATGGCTTTGACATTTTTACGTGTTTACAACCAGGTAATTTGATGCCTGTTTTTACAAACACACACCTATAAATATTTATAAATCTTTTTTTGGCATCTACATGTTTTCACCTCTCACCACTGGCAGCAAAGGAGGCGGCATGTACATTAGTGTTGTCTGACGTCCCTCCTTCAGTATGTGATAACAATGGTTCTATACAGTAGCTGACTTGACTTCTAAGGCCCCGTCCATGGATAGTGCTTGCGGGCGGAGGCGCGCTTCCGCTCGGCACTAAGCCCCTACAGCCTCAATGAGAGCGGCTTTAGTAGGGGCTCGCCTATGCTTCCGCAAGCGCGCGGAAGCGTAGGTCTAAGGAAAATTTAATCCCGCTTGCCGGAGCGCAGGGCCGGTCACGTGAGCGGTTCGCCCAATGAGGGCGAACCAGCTCCGTGACGTCACTGGCCCGCCGACACGCCCCCGGCACGCCCACGCCAGCAATAACCATGGCTGAGGCCTTAGATGTGAACACGAGCACAGAAATGAAATCGTGCCGCATACACTGTGATACTCTATTTAAATATAACTCGGTAGTTACAGTACATTACTTCTAAGAAGAGAAGTCATTAGCCATTCAGAAAAAATATAATAGAACAATAATTTAGCAATGTTTTGGTACAATGCTTGGTTAGACCCTTTCACATTTGTGGTTTTTGCGTAGCCCATAAATCTATAAAAACAGTCACGTATGACTCCTTCCTTATTTTTAAATTAATTAGGAAAAAGCCTGCAATTTTGTAACATAATTAACACTTTGACACGGTCTCATGAGCTACTACATTCATCTTGCTTCGTCTTACTCAGAGGTTCCAAACTCCATCCTCAAAGAACCCTATTACAGTGCAGGCTTTAAGGCGCTCCTCTCATTAGCACACATGGCCCAATCATTTTGACTGAACCACTTATGCTCAAGCTGGGGTATCCTTAAAACCTTGCACTGTTGGTAATGGCTATAATTGGAAGTAGAGAGTGGGATGCCCTCAGAGTTTTATTCTACACAAAACATTTAAGACTATATATATTGTATAGTGTAGTCTAGAATTATGTGTCTCGCCTTGGAACTTTTTTTATTGGGGCTTAATTGTTTAACATAAATAGGATTCTAAAGTGATTTATTTCGACAGGAGACAAAAAGGAAAATGTTACGTACGTTTGTTTTTCTATTATATATTTTTTACATTTCTCAGAGCACGTCAAATAAGTTACTTGAAGTAGATTTTTCTTTGATATAGCCTATAGCAAATGATGTAATATCTGCTTCCAAAAGGTAATTTAATATATTCTGTTTTCTAGTCATGTCTATTTTTAACAGCAAAACGTGATTGGCTTCCCAAGGGCATTCATGACGTGCACGTATCGTTAAAGGCAATTTTTGAGGTACAGTGTATTGCATCTTTTTTGTATATGTATATAAATAATTCTGTATTAAAAAAATAAATAAATCATTGCCTATTTAAAATCATACCCAAAGACACTGTCTGTCTGTCTGTCTCTCTGTCTGTCTGTCTGTCTGTCTCTCTGTCGGTCTACTATGTATTCTGGGGTTTTCTTTTATCATCGGGCTCTGTCTCGTTGTGTCTCTATTCTGTTGTCATTCTAGTGTCTCACTCTCTAGTGTCTCTCTCTGTGTCTTCTCTGTGTCTCTGCCTCTGTTCTCTCTTGTTGCTTTCTGTCTCTCTTCTGTTGTTCTCTGTCTCTGTGTCTCTAAATGCTTGTAGTCTCTACTCTGCGTGTGTCTCTCTCTGTGTCTCGGTGTGTGTGTCTGTTGTCTCTCTCTCTTGGTCTGCGCACTCCTCATCTGTGTCTCTCTCTCGTGTCTGGTCTCATCTCTCTGTGTCTGCGTGTCTTCCTCTCTCTCTGTGTCTCGTGTCTCTCTCTCTCTGTGTCTCGTGTCTCTCTCTTACTGATTGTCTCGTTCTGTGTCTTGTGTCTCTTTCTCCGTGTTCGTGTATCTCTTCTCCTCTGTCTGTAGCTCGTTGTACTCTTACCTCTCTCTCTCTCTGGTGTCTCGCGCTCTCATGGTTCTCGCGATATATATGAATGTGTATCGTTGTATAGGTATTGTCTCTATCTATCTGCTAGTGTCGCTCTTCTCTGTAGTTGTCTCTCGTGGTTTTGCTCATATCTCTCTGTAGAGAGGAGACAATGTCTCGTCTTTTGTCTAGTGGTCTATCATATCTCTGTGTACGTGTATCTCTCTCTCTATTTGTGTTAGATTGTGGTCTCTCTCTAGCTGTGTATCGATGTCATCTATCATCTCTCTCTATTATTCTGGTGTCTCCCGCGCTCTATGTGTCCGACTCTCTGTTCTCAGAGATCTCTGTGTCTGAGCGACTCTGGTCTCGGCGCTATATTCTCTGTGTCTAGCGGTCATCTTTTCTATTGTGTCTCGGGTCCAGAGCATACTATCGTGTATCGGGCTGTTGTATACTATATAATGTGTATCGTGGTGTAATCTCTATAATTTATTGTCGTCTCGTTTGTTCCTCTATCGATCTTCTGTGTATCGTATTTGTTCTATATAGCATATGTGTCTCGTGGTGCTCTCTATATGGTTATCGTTTTTGTCTCTATATCTCTGATGTATAGTTTTTTGTTATTAGATGATCAATCGGGCTATGGGTAGAACGATATATTGCGCCGGCACCCGTGTACAATAGTTGATTGTTTAGATTCGTTTTTTGGATTATTTGCTCTCTCTATCCTATAGGTGTTCTATGATTTGTCTCGGGTTCGATATCATCTATCTGGGTGTCTCAGGTCTTAGTCTCTACTATATATTCTGTGTTCGGGATATCTATCTTCTTCTCTATCTATCTCTCTTCTATTGTGTTAGTGTCTCTCTCTCTCTCTCTCTCACTCTATATATTGTTGGCTATCTTTATTGTATATAACTATCTATTCTGGTGCCTAGTTTTATGCTTTGTCATACTATATATCATTATCGGATCTATCTATCAACTCTGGTGTTCTAAGTTGTTTGTTTATCCTCTCTCTCTCTCTCTTAGATCTAAATATGTAATACTGTTGTCTCGTCGTTCTATATCTCTCTCTCTACGACTGATGATACTCTCTCTCTTATTCAGAGTCTATCCCTCGACTCTTCATCTATTATCGGGCTATAGTGGGTATCATCTATCACTCTATCTCTTCTATCTCTATTGGCTCTCTCCTCTCTCTCTCTCTCTCTGCTAGTCAGTTCTGGCTCTATCTCTCATATCTCTGTCTCCTTCTCGTCTCTGTACTCTAGTTCTATGTATGTTTTGGTCTCTCATCTCTCGCTCTCTCTCTCTATCTCTATGTGTCTAGTTCGTCTCTCTATATACTTTCTCTCTAGGTGTCATCTTTCCTTATTGTTCTCTCTCTCTCTTCTCGTGTCTCTTCTCTCTCTCTCTTTTGTCGGTGTCTCTGCTCTGTACTCCTCTCATCGTCTCTCCTCTCTCTATCTCCTGTTCTCTCTCTTGTATTGTTTCGTCTGTCTCTTATTCTCTTCGTGCTCTTCTCCATCTCTCTACTGTTCCTCGGTATGTGTACGCGGTCTCTCTCGTTGTGTTTTCTCTCCTCTCCTCTCTCGTATCTACTTCTCTTCTCTTCTCTCTCTCCTCTGATTGTCTGTGTCTCGATCTTTATCGTTCTGGCTTAGTCTCTCGGTCCTTGTCCTTCTCCTCGTGTCTATCTGTTCCTCTCTGTGTGTTCTGTCTCGTCGTCTGGCTCTCTTCTCTGTGTCTCGGTCTTCTCTCTGTCTGTTCGTTCTCTCTACTCTCTCTCGCTGTTCTCGTGCTCTCTCATCTCTGTGTTTGTCATCGTGTCTATGTGAGATTGGTGCCTCTCTGTTGTTTGTGTCTCTCTCTCTTTTCTGTGCCTTCTCGTGTGCTGTGTCAATCTCTCTTCTCTGTGTTCGTTCCTGGAGAACGCCAGCGCGGGTTCTAGGGAGGCAAGTGCTGGTGTTGAAGTTGTTTGAGGCTGTTATTGAAGTGGGAGGCAGACACAGGACTCAGAGAGATGTATAAATTGACTTGAAATTTAAGGAGATGTAAAAAAGGTATTAGTGCCATGTTGGCGGATTTACTACTGGCATGTGTATCTGAAGAATTGTAATAGATTTGTGGAACCATGAAAGGGGGGGCCCTACAAATGTGTCTCTCCTCTGGTATGTTTTCTCTCTCTCTGTGCCCCCCTGTCTGTCTCTGTCTTTCTGTTTCTCTCTCTCCTTCATTGTCTTTCTGTCTCTGCCTGTGGTCTCCTATCTCTGTTTCCCCTCAGTATTTCTTGTTGCCTGACTTAGGCCTTTTTGTTTTTTTTTCCTCTTCTCCTCTGTCCGGCCTGCTCCTCTTCCTCCTCTGTCCGTCCTGCTCCTCTACTCCTCTGTCCGGGCTGAATCCTCTTCCCCATCGTCCGGCCTAGCTCCTCTTCCTTCCTTGTCGGACTGATACCTAATTTCGCCCCCTCTGTAGGCCTTACTGCTCATCTCCCCCTCTGTCGGCCTGCTGTCCCTTCCCCTCTGTCCGACATGCTCCTCACTTCCCCCAATGTTCAGGCCGGATCCTATTACCCACCCGCGTCCGGACAACTGCTCTCTTCCCCCTCCTGTCGGGCCTGCTCCTCTGACCCTCCTCTGTCCGGCCTGCTCCTCTTCCCCCTCTGTCCGGCCTGCTCCTCTTCCCCCTCTGTCCGGCCTGCTCCTCTTCCCCCTCTGTCCGACCTGCTCCTCTTCCCCCTCTGTCCGGCCTGCTCCTCTTCCCCCTCTGTCCGGCCTGCTCCTCTTCCCCCTCTGCCCGGCCTGCTCCTCTTCCCCCTCTGCCCGGCCTGCTCCTCTGTCCCACGCACTAACTTTTCTGATTGGTCCTTTTCCCCTCTGATGGAGACCTGCGGTGTCCCTGCATATAATAATATAAGCGTGGAAACGGTGACCCTGCACCTTCCTGCTCTATGCTAGCCCTGTATCAAATTGAATAAGGGCCTGAAAGCCCAGGACTCCTCAGCACAGAATACCAATGCAGGGGGCAGCATGAGAAAGACCATTCAATAAATAAAAGTATGCCGTATTCTGCAGCTATTTTATTTGTTTCCTGTATTGGCCCAAATTAGACTCTAAACACATGCACAAAAAAGATACAGATGTGACCATTAGCCTAACGTGCTGGGATAACGTAAAGGAAAAGTCTTCAAGAACCATTACCTCTAACTTCTTCATTTTTTTTATTTTTTTTAAATATTTGAAGCAGGAGGTCTCCGGAGATGAACCATGTTTATTTCAGCTCCGGGGGAACCGCTGTGTCCTCAGATACTTAAAGGTGGGCGGGAGGGGGGGGGGGATGCCAGTATCGGCTGTAGGTGGGTGATTTTAAAGGTCCCGTGGGTTAATCCAAGGCCACAAAGAGCCTTCCTATGGGCCCGCATGACATGGGACATTTTAAACAGAGAAATACCAGAAGCCCCTCTAAATGTAAATATCTCAGGAAGCAGGGGGTCCCCATAGCGGAAATGAACATGGTTTAGCTCCGGAGACCCCCTGCTTCCCGCCGAGGGGGGAAATAACTTCATTTTTTTTTTCCAAAGGCAATGGAGCTTTAAGTAATTCTTTTAAATGCTATTCATGTGTGTTGGCGAGAAAGGGATGCATTAGGTTTTTGGTATAGGGGTTTGGGATCAAGATGAGAAGCGTAGAAAATGTAGAGCAAGTACTGTACAGTAGTGCTGACCCCCTCTATTAGGATCCGGGAGTAGGTAAAGGGACTGTGGACCAAGTTGCAAGCAAGTTTTACACCATTTTAGACATAGCAGATATTATTCCCAGATCCACAAAAGGGTGCTAAGCTTGAGCACGCCTTTACTCTCATTCATATGAATGGAAGTAAAGGTGTGCCAAAGCTTAGCACCCCTTTGTGGATCTAGGCCTAAAAGGGAGAAAATGACACACAGGCACATCATTTCATTCATATTGTAATATTTGCATTATGCCATTCCTTCTGTGGACACTTCCTATGTTATATAATGACAATGTGCCAGTTTTACTACACCATTGCTTTTATACGTACACACGTATTTGATTTAAAAACAATGTGCTTTTTTTGTACCCTTTCAGATGTACGTGAATTCTGGTCTATACAGCAATATGAAATCAATAGCAGACCTTGTGTCCTGGCTGATTAGCATTGGAGCCAACGTGGAAACCATCGGAGAATATCCTCTTCATTCCATTATGAACCTCTGCACAAAAGCAGGTAAGGAACAACACAGGGGTAGGGAGCAGTGATATAAAAGTAATAATGTCTGTGTCACAGGGATAAAAAAAACATAGTCCTTTGTATTTCTTATTGCTGTAAAGATATTGGACCTTGTTTACCAAGCAGTGCTATGCCATAAAACGCCTCCTTGCACCAAAAGACACCTTAAAGCCCATTCACTTGTGAGGGCTGGAAAGCGTCTCTCAGATAAGTAAAGTGTTGAATGGCACCACTAGGTGGATATGTTCCATAATTTAGGTGGCCAGATTAACTAGTTTATCGTTCCTGCTGGGTGGTGGTTTGACTTAATTTGCCTTTTGTTTTTCTCCTAAACTGTTTTGGATGGATTTCTAGCCCCCCTCTCAAACATAGTATGGGACCATATACTATAGCTGAGGGAACAAAGGGGCATGCAGCGTCCTCAATCTGATCCCTTCAAATATATGCCATTCTGCCTGTCACGGGAGACCAGTACTTTTAACACCTTTACCTTCCGGGATCAATTTCACGAGGCAGGACAAGGTAGTGGAATAAGATGAGGTTTATTCTGGTAAAACCAGCAGGCATACAAAGTAACACAAAAACAAGGGAAAAACACCACAACTGGGACTCTGGGGGGAGACACTAGCCTCAACTAGGTGCAGGGCGCTTGCTTCAGGAAGGCTTACCCTGTCCGCACCACGTCCAGGAACACCCACAGTACTATCAACGGGATAGATACCTGGCTTACCCCACTGGCCAGATCTGCGTTCAATATTAGACCCCTGCGTTCAATATTAGGCCGCGTCTCTAGAACTTGTCCTCAGCTTGGCTAGGCTTCTCCGGCACCTCAATGCATAGTGCTTTGCTATTGCAAGCAAAGAACCTTTGAAAAGCCTGCCTCTGCTTCACCGCACCAAGCCTAGGAATAGTCTCGCAAGTCTTGGTACTCTGATCGGGCAGTCCCCTTACATAGACCTCGATGTCCTATGTCTAACATGGAACCGGGACTGGCGGCCAATCAGAGTACGGATTGTAGTGCAACAGCCAGTCACAAGGTGGAGGCTTGGCTTGTTGCACCCGTCAGAGGAAGGGGCGTACCGAGGGGCCCAGGTAGCTGGTTAGCGGGAAATTCTAACTGGCCAATGGGAACCGTGCCTACGAGCAACGGCTTCCCCTTCCCTGCCCCATACATCCCGCTGGGTATACTCCACAGTGTCTGAGAGAACAAAGAGTCTCCGCCGCAGGCCGCCTTGTCTATAGACCTGGTTCTCCACACTTCCCCGCTCAACCAGATGACCTGACATCTCGTTAATCCCATCCTCCCCTATGATCCACCATCTCTATGCAGGCCTCCCGGCTAATCGAATTACCGGGGCTGCATCCATAGAGATGAATACACATATTAAAACACATTTCTTTTCTACAACTTGGGCTCGGAATTTGGGTGGTAAAACTTGTCCTAGGAGCCAAGTTTTAAAACCAAGTTCCAAGAACTTGCTGGCTGGGCAATATTACTAGGGAATCATAACGTTATGAAAATGCATACGTGTACCTGCAAATCAGGCGTGAATCGCGAGTAAAATTATGGGACAACAGGTAACTTTGTCCCAAAACATTTTACAGATATTTTAACCCTTTTTTGCCCCTCAGTATCCAGTATTAGGGTCCCGTTCCCGAAGTCCCAGTTTTCTACCTATATCACATAAGATGTCAAAATACACACATTGTCCCCAGCTTATAGGTGCTGATAATAAGCCACTGGAGAACCACAGTTTTAGGGGTAGCTACCCAGGCTTCACCTTTTATTATGAAGGCTGGCTACCCATTACTGTCACACTGCAGATGCATTAAGAAAGTTCCATGAGGAGCAATATTATATGAGCAAATGCATGGTCATATGTTAAAATATCATAATGTATGATTGATCATCCAAACTAAGGCAGTAAGACAAGGTTCTTATATGGTTTTCCAGATAGTTCAGATCAGAATTAAATGTTGTGAAGAGTAATTCAATGCCAACAAAAACAGGAAAGGCCAGCACAACATACAAACTGACACAACATATAGTACAATACTTCAGTGCTTACAGTTAGGTCCGGAAATAATTGAACACTGATACAAGTTTTGTTATTTCGGCTGTGTACCAAAATAAATTCAAGTTACAGTTAAATAATGAATATGGGCTTAGACTGCACTTTATCAGCTTTAATTTGATGGTATTCACATCCAAATTGGAGGAAGGGTTTAGGAATTACATCTCTTTGATATGTAGCCCCCTCTTTTTCAAGGGACCAAAAGTAATTGGACAATTTACTCAAAAGCTGTTTCATGGACAGGTGTGGGCTATTCCTTCGTTATTTCATCATCAATTAAGCAGGTAAAAGGTCTGGAGTTGATTCCAGGTGTGGCATTCGCATTTCGAAGCTGTTGCTGTGAACCCACAACATTCGGTCAAAGGAGCTCTCAATGCAAGTGAAACAGGGCATGCTTAGGCTGCAAAAAAAAAGAAAATCCATCAGAGAGATAGCAGGAACATTAGGAGTGGCCAAATCAACAGTTTGGTACATTCTGAGAAAAAAAGAACGCACTGGTGAGCTCTGCAACACAAAAAGGCCTGGACGTCCACGGAAGACAACAGTGGTGGATGATCGTAGGGTCCTTTCCTTGGTGAAGAAAAACCCCTTCACAACATCCAGACAAGTGAAGAACACTCTCCAGGAGGTAGGCATATCATTATCCAAGTCTACCATAAAGAGAAGACCTCACGAGAGTAAATATAGAGGGTTCACCACAAGGTGCAAATCATTCATAAGCCTCAAGAGTAGAAAGGCCAGATTAGACTTTGCCAAACAATATCTAAAAAAGCCAGCCCAGTTCTGGAACAGCATTCTTTGGACAGATGAAACTAAGATCAACCTGTACCAGAATAATGGGAAGAAAAAAGTATGGAGAAGGCTTGGAACGGCTCATGATTTGAAGCATGCCACATCATCTGTAAAACACGGTGGATGCAGTGTGATGGCATGGGCATGCATGGCTTACAATGGCACTGGGTCACAAGTGTTTATTGATGATGTGACAGAAGACAGAAGCAGTCGGATTAATTCTGACGTGTATAGGGATATATTGTCTACTCAGATTCAGCCAAAGTCAGCTAAGTTGATTGGACGGCGCTTCACTTTACAGATGGACAATGACCCAAAACATACTGCGAAAGCAACCAGTAGTTTTTTAAGGCAAAGAAGTGGAATATTCTGCAATGGCCGAGTCAATCACCTGATCTCAACCCGATCGAGCATGCATTTCACTTGCTGAAGACAAAACTTAAGGCAGAAAGACCCACGAACAAACAACTGAAGACAGCTGCAGTAAAGGCCTGGCAAAGCATCACAAAGGAGGAAACCCAGCGTTTGGTGATGTCCATGCATTTCAGACTTAAAGAAGTCATTGTCTGCAAAGGATTCTTGACAAAGTATTAAAAATGAACATTTTATTTATGATTATGTTAATTTTGTCCAGTTACATTTGAGCCCCGGAAATAAGGGGACTGTGTATGAAAATGGTTGCAATTCCTAAACGTTTCATATGATATTTTTGTTCAACCCCTTGAATTAAAGCTGAAAGTCTGCACTTCTATTGCATCTCGGTTGTTTCATTTCAAATCCATTGTGGTTGCGTACAGAGCCAAAATTATGAAAATTGTGTTGGTGTCCAATTATTTCCAGACCAAACTGTATCTGCTCATGAGTAAGGGTCATTTAGTTAAACCCATTGGCCAAAAGGTTGTAAGCCTGAAGTCACTTCACGGCATGTCCAATTTGCAGGACCTAACACTACCTGGCACAATTCTCATGCACCACTCTTTTCTGCTGGAGGGAGAAAGACCATACTGGGTCTGTGATTCACAGGATCATGAGTAATTCAATGCCATTTTATGTAGTCTGAGGGCTTCTCGCAAACAGTTTGGTGGCCGGATTTGGCCAATGGACCAAATCCCTGCTGTAAAAGATGTGCTTTTTAGTAAAAATTGTTGTGTGCGCTGAGCACGCGCATTGTAAGTGAAACTTCTTTGTGTTTTTTGTTATTCTTTTGTCACCAGAAATTGTATTTGTGATGGGGATATTTTTAATTCAATGAAAGAGATTTGAGAGTATAATTTATTTTATTTTGTGTTGAAATTTCCATACCATCACTTGGAATACATGATATAATTGACTTATGATAACTAAAGTAAGATACATATATTTTGAATAGTAAAGTATCTAAATTCCGTAACACTCAAAAGTCTTTAAATGTAAATTAAAAATCAAAACACAATTTCAGTGACAAAACCCAAAAGTTGGATTTAGAACACGCGTGCCAAAACCCAAAGAAGTTTGATTTAGAAAAATCCTGCGAGAGGTGAGCGGAGCACAGCAGAGCAAATGCAGGGGCTATACACCAAGGTAAATAAAAGTCCTTTATTGCATGATCGACATCATGGTAGTGGGTACCATGATGTCGATCATGCAATAAAGGACTTTATTTACCTTGGTGTATAGCCCTGCTTTCTCTGCTGTGCTCCGCTCACCTCTCGCAGGATTTTCTATTTGTCTACTACCAGCGTGATGCACGCCAAAGGAATAGCCGATATCTTCTAACCGTGAGTACCCCAGTCCGCTCACCTGCGCTCTGGGGCTTATGTTCCTTGTACCCATACACTTCCTAGGGGGACATTAAACTGTTCTTAGGTAATCAGATATTTTTCACTGATTTTACCGGTAGACACAGGTCCCGCCCGTTTCAGAGAGGAAGGGGTTAACTCTATGGAACACACGGCACTTATGTCTGAGAAGACGGCTTCTACAATTTGCTATTTCTTATGATATATAATATATACCTACCTCTAAAAGGAATACCACATAGCTGAGCACGATACTGGGGATTTCTTTCCCTATTTTTCACGAAGTTTGATTTAGAACGCGCGTGCTCACTGGGAATTCCTCTAATAATAGTGGTGTGTGTACGGCTGCCTCTACGCATGCACAGCGTCTGTTTCTGCGCATACCTGGCAGCCGCTTCTGCCTTCTGCACATGTGCAACCATTACCAGGGCGTGACATTACTTCCATTACGCTTTTTCGTTACCATCAACGAAATTTGCCCCATCAAAATTCCCTAGGGCCACAAAAGAAATTTCACTTAAAAAATGTTGGTAGCTAATGTGTACACCCCATTCATATGTCATCTTTACAATGTATTTTTCATTCACTGTTTTTTCCTAAAACCCGTTGAGCAACTACAATTCAAAGCCTGGTATCAAACCTTTCTTTGATGCATCTATCTCAGAGCAAGTTGTTCTTGGAGCAGTTACTGTGCTTGTTTCTGAGCTGCCCAGTATTTGCAGTGCCACCGCTATCTTTTATTTTCTGAGATCTTCTTCTTTAATTTTTTTTTAGTGGAAAGCAACCTCTTAAAGTACGTCATCAACAACAAACCGGGCATGAAGGAAAGGATCAATCAGCCAGATGGCAATGGCAGCACACTTCTGCATGTAGTAGCATTGACTCCAACTTCTTCCACCGGGTATACAGCAAAGTGTAAGTGTCTGGAACAGGAACCAAAGAGGAATCCTATGTGGAGGAGTTGTTGGTCTTGTATACACAAAGTTGAGGGTTGCTTCCAGCTGCAGCCACTTACTCTTATGTATTTTTGGCTTGCTCACAAGTAAGTGTTTTGGCTTGCTCACAAGTAAGTGTTGTTACATGCTCTTCTGGCAGTAGACTTGATTTGGTATCTAGTTCTTTAAATGAATACCAATGTGTTGTCCGTTGTATAGATTTCCAGCTCTCTGGATTGTGTATGCTTAATGAAAGTGACAAGAGAATTCTAGAAACAACTACAATAGCTCCTTTAATCCCTTTTTTATGAGGTGAAAATATAATATGTGATGTTGCTAAGTATCAAAGGGGACATTTTAATGGAATGAATGCTGTGTTTATTGTCAAACAGCCATTTGTTGGGTGTTTATTCCTATATAGCAATGTTTTCTGATTTCTTTAGGTCAAGCACAAGATATAAAGATGCTCCTGGATTTCGGAGGAAACCCATGTATTGGCGACCGGCAGGGGAGGTGCGCCCCAGACATACTAAAAAGAAATAAGAACTTCAAGGCAGAGGACATTATTAAAAAGCACTTGGCTAGCCAGGTTCCCCCTACATCTAATTCCACAGAACCAGCAGGTAATCTGTCAAGACAAAAGACAAACAATATTCTCTTATCCCTTTTAAAGCGTATGTAAAAATGAGTGCGTTTATTTCATAATACTCTGAAGCTGCTTCCTTGATCTGGAGAAGATTTTGGTCACATTCATTCTAATTAATCTGCTTGTTCTATGGTACAGGGAAGCGGCTTCACTGCTTATTTTTTTTATTTTTTTAACATTTAAAAAAAAAAAAAAATAATAATATTTTTTGCACACAAATCAAATCAAATCAGCTTTATTGGCATGACGAAAGAACATTGCACACACTCGCTGCACACACTCACTGCACACACTCACTGCACGCAAACCACACCTCCCACTCCCCCTCCCTACCTTTGGTGTCGGCTGCTGAGATCGGAGCGGAGCTGGCATCGGGAGGAGGGGGGGGGGGTGTTGTGGATGCCGGTAGGGGGTGTGAGTGAGGAGCAGGCTGGGACTCGGAGGGCCGCGTGGGCTAGGCCCAAAACTGAATATGCCATGGAGGGCGGGCGTGGAGGGTCTTTGGATGCGGCTGGCCGGTAGATGTGGGGGCCTCGGGGGGGGTGGGGAGGGGGGTGCCGGTGGGGGGGGGGGGTGGCGGTGGGGGGGGGGGGGGGGGTAAGGAGCAGGCTGCGGCTGGACTCGGAGGGCCGCTGTTGGCGGGCCTGGTGGCTGCTGGGGGCTTCCGGCCATCTCTTCCCTCCCGATCGGTCGCGCGGCGGCCATTTTTAAAAAAAATTAGCGCGACCCCGGTTCTAGCGCGGTTGGATCGGGTGGCCCCCGAGGACCACGCTATAACGGGGTTGAGCTGTATATGTCTCCTCAACCCTAAAAAAAGAGAGATGGGAAGCACATTAAACCACACAGCAAAAACAGTCGTCGTCCTCTGTCATAAGGGATTCACTCAGATCTTTTAAGTTTCGTTACCTAAAGCAGAATCAGACGTTGTGTTCTCTGAGTTAACACTTGACTAAGATTTATATTCCTGATTTTGATGATTTATATCTACTGTACATGCAAACACAAAAACGTCTGTGCTACATATCATTTGGCATACGCTTAACGTTATGTTCTAGCATAACGTTGCATTCTCTTCCAACAATGGCGGGAAATAATAACGCTTTGTTGGTTAAATCACGCCCACCGGTGGTGCTACAGCCGTACAGACACTGCAATAGTCCTATTTCAGGGTCTGTATAGGAATAACACCAAGTTTAGGTTAACCTTTTAGTGCAGAGAGGATAATGCATATAATTTGCATCTCGTAATGCCCAACGTCTATTATAGTTAACGCTATGCTCTTTATGAGAGAAAACATTGCTTAACCTTGCGCTCTTTGGGGAATACACCCCCCCTCCCCCCCTGGCCGTATTGTATTTAGTTGTAAGAAGGATTATTCCAACACGGAGATGTTCTTAAAGCAACTTAACTTTAATAAGCTCAGTACATAATACAGGTGTAGTATAGCCTCGTCCTTTGTGTGAACTGAAAAAGATCTTCAAAGCGCTTTTTCCCCGAGGAACTTAACTCACATAGATTGAACTAAACTATTTATACTGTCCTTAAACACCACACCCACACCATGAGAACAGTCCCAGCCAATCAGGTCGATGTTTATTGTGCAATATCTGCAATATTTCTTGCTCTGTCAGCAAGCAAAGTTCTGAAGATGTCGTTGTTGACCATGGAATTAACCTCTATTATTTATCCCTTCCATTAACAGGAATTCTGATGAGTAGGGGTTAATCACTGGACCATGAATTAACTCCAGGTGCTTATTTTTGAAAGGCACATTGACTCTGCTTGGGCCTCTCCCACTTGTCTTGCCGAATCCCGTAACATGGCTTCTCCGTTTCTTTCCAGAGAGTCAGCAGAAACGTCAGGACAACAAAGTTGGCAATAGATGTGATAGCAGAAATTTGTCACATAGATCCTATTCTGTATTACACATAGAATAAATATTCCACTAGTGATTTAAACATATCCCACCTGAGCGGGAAAATAAATCCGTCTACATTTCTATATGTTCATACATGTGTTTACATAGATATATTGTTTTTACGTTGCTCTTATAGCAGGGGCCCACTATTTCTCTATCGAATGCTTTGTCCATTTCACAATCTGTCTTTATGTAAACTCCACCCCAACTTGACCATATTTTCCATCTCTTATGTTGCTGGTGATGTTTGCAGGTAAGCGGGACACTGCATCTCCCGTGAATGAGGCTGCTTCTCTTCTCAGTGCTCTGGCGCAATTCACAGATTTCTGCAAGCTGGAAAGGTCACAACCTGACCAATTGACTAATTTCTCTAAGCACAAGAAAGTGAAAGGGTTTCTGCATCTTCTGTCCAAATTGAAAGGTAAACTGCAATGCTTTTGTAGAGACAATATTTTTATTGGATGATCAGCAATTCAAGAGTCATAACAATCCAATCCATTTTTAAAGTATGTTTTATGTGCATTAGCAAGGTGCCAGAGATACAGAGCTATATTCTAGTAGACTTCTGATGATTAGCAGTAGTATGGAACCAAAGGGCAGCACTTCAACACGCACAACATTTTCTTAAACTTCCATCGGTGTTGAAGAGGCAATGTTTTGGCCGTTCATAGGAGGACTTCCTTAAGGCACGAGTGTGCAAACAAGGGGGCTGGGGCATGAGATTTTCTGGGGGGCGTGGCGGTTACCGAGGCCCTGCGCTTCCCTGAAGGCATTTAAACTAAATGCTGGGGCACCGCGTGAGGCCTCTGTAAATTCCTTTACCTTGGCTTCCGGCGTCGCCATGGCAACCCGGCATTAAGCATTAAATGATGCTGCAGGGTCACGTGACGTCACACGATCCCACTGCGTCATTTGACAGCAGAAGGGGGGGAGAGCAGGCATTGGGCGCAGACTGAAAAGTTTGCGCACGCCTGCCCTAAGGCAACAAAGTATCAACAATATATCATTACATAATTGAATCTCTTAACTGTATATTTACAGATAGTGTGTGTGTGTGTGTGTGTGTGTGTGTGTGTGTATAAAAGCAATTCTGTGTGTGTTGGGGGCAGGGGGCTTGATCGCTGCACCACTTGATAAGGGGGACTGACGTCTGCACTGTGGAGGAGTGGGAAGTATAGCGGCCTGGCTGCAACATAAACAAACTGTCTGAAGAGGACCGCACTGGACAGGGAGCAATATGGTGGCAAAGGGTCTGCCTGTGCAGGACCCAGAGGGGGAAAATAGTTGTGTTCCTTCTTTCACTGGGCTTGGAACCACAGATATGGTGGCATCCTCCTCCCTCCCTTCTTTCTGTTGCTCTAGTCTCCAGAATTAGAATACTCAAAGTGTGGTGGCTGCACCTTTTTAATATGTAACAGAACTTGCTTTGGATTGCTGATGTGTAATTTATAGAAGATGCATGTACAGTATAGCAGATCTGTTAAGCAGTAACCATTTGTAGATGCTGGGAAAATAAAGCAGACTCTATTATGGGACATTGGCACATATGACACCTTCCTCATAGTGTTGTAAAGGGTGTGTATACAAAGCCAATTATAGGGATTGCATCTGTATTTTTGCGTAATTGTAATCGCTAGCAATTGGAGCTATGTGGGATTTTTTTTTTTGTTTCCCTCATTTTTATGTCATTTCATTTTCAGAAATCCCACCTGATATGTCTTGTGATATCCCAGAGTCCTTCGCTGAAGGCCTCATCACACAGCTATTAGAGCAGCACAGGTGGAACGAAGTACTGCTTCTGTTGACAGGGAATGCCAATGGGGAGACTCCAGAGAGTGGGAAAGGGCTGCTTGAAAGATGCCCCCTTCCAAACGTCAACATTGGCAATGTCGTCAGTCATCTAGGTCCCGGAATGGATTTTCGGTTGCCGTTAGTCAAATTCCTGTTAGAACAAGGAGGTAAAGACTGTCAAATGTGCTGCCACACATATGTGTCCTTTTATATATTTAGTATAGCATCCAGGGTAGCAAGGGAGCGATGGTATCAGGAACACCCAAAAAAGAAAAGCAAACAATGATGGTGCAGCAAGTTAACACTATAATGGTGCAGGTAAGTCTTGGCTCTAATAGAATACCTACTTACAACAAGTAAGTGATAAAACAGCAAAAACAGGAGTTGAAATTGATGATGATTCGTGAAGACTTCCACTCACGTTGAATTTCATAGAAGACAAGGAGAGACCATAGTGTAGATCAAAAAGTAACAGGTTTATACGTTAAAAACACATAAGAAATGTACTCACAATATGTACATAGAACGAATTCACATAAGGGTTTACTTGAGGCAGTAGATTAGTCTCGAATCGGATGGTAGAATCTGCTCCTGAGGAAGCTGCCGTAGTACAGCGAAACGCGTAGAGCCTCCCACAGCACAGCTGTACTACAGTTTTTGCTGCTCCACAACTGAAGGCACCGAGTCTGCCCTGAGCTTTTGCCGTCCGCTTCCTGGTTCGCTCAAACCGGAAGTCGTCAGTCCCTGACCGGACGTGACGTCAGACGCTCTCCATCGCGATCCGACGAGGGGGAACTCTGAAGTGGCTGTAAACCTACCATCCGATTCCAGACTAATTACTACCTCAAGTAAACCCTTATGTGAATTCGTTCTATGTACATATTGTGAGTACATTTCTTATGTGTTTTTAACGTATAAACCTGTTACTTTTTGATCTACACTATGGTCTCTCCTTGTCTTCTGTGAAATTCAACGTGAGTGGAAGTCTTCACGAATCATCATCAATTTCAACTCCTGTTTTTGCTGTTTTATCACTTACTTGTTGTAAGTAGGCATTCTATTAGAGCCAAGACTTACCTGCACCATTATAGTGTTAACTTGCTGCACCATCATTGTTTGCTTTTCTTTTTTGGGTGTTCCTGATACCATCGCTCCCTTCCTACCCTGGATGCTATACTACTTGTAAGGGAATCTGTACATATTCCCTGTGAAGGTTGAGAATCATTTCAGTTACACCTTATAATTCACTTTATTAATTATCTGCACTATCACTGTTGTCTAGCGCCGTTCTAAGTCACTGGGATTCACAACTCCTTTGATATATTTGCCTTTAAACCTATAGCAGTGTAACTAGAAAAAAAAATCCCCAGGACGTTGGATTGCAAAACGATATTGTGGATTTAATTTAGTGCTTTTTACACCTGTTGCCAAAAAGTCACGTGAATTTGATATCAAAAGACAAATGGTTAATTTAGTGCGTACCAATTTTTTTTTTTAGACTTTTTACAAATTTAAAATAAAGATTTCTAAGACCAAATGGATTTCTATACACTTGATATTTTTATTTTTTTATTAAGATTTTCAAATATAAATGAGAAGGGGGGGGGTACAGAAAAAAAAGTGATGGAGGGGGCGAAACAACCATTTTGTTACAGAATTCGTATAATCATCAACTTTCACATTGCATAGCATACAACATTTTATAAAAGCAACATATCCTACACTCCTCACTCCTGTAACATCTTTCCCAATGAGGGCACCCACCTATTCGACATCCCAGGGATCCCAGACCCTATCAAACATCCTTGTGGTATGATTCAAAAATGAGGTGAGTTCATTAATTGAACATCATTAACCCTTCCAATGACCTCTCTCCTGGAGGGCGGAAGTGTCTTCTTCCACGCTGCTGCTACAACACATCTATCTGCCGTTTAAAATATGCAGAATCATTTAACTGTATAATGGTTCACACCTTCCATAGGCTTAGCTAGAAAAATTAAAATTGGGTCCAGCGGAATCTCAATCCCTGTCACATCTTCTGAGAACTTTCTTCCAGAATGTCTGCATTAATGGACAAAACCACCAAATATGTGCTAGATCCTCTATCTGTCCGCATCCTCTCCAACATCTATCAGTAGCCTCTGGAAACATTTGCTTTAACCTTTTAGGAGTATAATGCCAGCGTAACATAATTTTATAGATATTCTCTTTTGTCACTGCGCATATAGAGGTTTTACCCACATTCTCCCATATATCCTTCCAGTCCTCTCTTGTTATTTCAATCGGGAAGTCCAGAGCCCACTGATCCATATATTTATGGGCCGGGGTATCCTTTTGGGGGATTAAACCTTGGTCAAGGGATGAAATCAGATCTTTTTGATACTTTTTTTGTTTTACATAAATCTTCAAAACTTGTATATCTGGGGAATTCCTCTTCCATATAAAAACCTTGACGAACAAAGTATCGGACCTGCATATATTTGAACATCTCAGAAGTAGGCCATATTTTCTCATTACTTCCTCAAATGACAACATCTTTTTCTATTAAATCTCCCGTCTCTAGAATCCCTCTGTCTCCAGATTTTAACGCCCTGGCCCTGGAAACCCGGAAGAATCCCCGGGTTGCAGAACAGGGGCGTGAGTCTAGACGGGTTTGACATGACCCTATACTTATTTGTTGTCAGCAGCCAGATTTTCGCTTTGCGGCGGGTCCTTGGAACGGAACCCACCGCATGACTGGGGCCCTGCTGTATTTTAATCCCTTGTATATTTGGAGATTTTCTGATTGTGGCTGCGAGAGGTTCCATTTTTAAGGGGAGAGTGGGCACCCCTGTCTAGTCCAATTCTTAACTGTTGTTAGGTTCCTCTCCCCCCTGGAATTTTCAAGGTGACTATTGGTGTCTGTTAGAGGGCATGAATCCCTTGCAAAAAAAACCCAGACAATCCAAATGCCTGTGATGTTTTATCCAAAAAATCCCATTTTATCCTATCAAACGTCTTCTCCGCGTCCAGACTCAACAATACTGCTTTCAGTTTAGATTTATGTATCTGTTCAATCGCATTAGGAAAATTATTTGTGTTATCCGACGCCTGGCGTTCACACACAAACCCCACTTGGTCATAATGTATTTATCTAGGAAGTAGTTGATTGAGCCTGTTTGCCAGAATTTTACTATATATTTTCATGTCTGTATTAAGCAATGAGATTGGCCTATAGCTACCACAACATAGTGGGTCATTACCTTCTTTAGGGATAACCACTATATTTGCTTTCGTCATCTGTGGGGGGGATTTGTTTTCCACTAAGAAAATCGTTAAATAAATCCAATAGACATGGTCCTAGAATTCCTATAAAAATTTATATTACAGAGACACCATCTGGGCCAGGTGCCTTTGACGGCTTCAATGAGCTAACCGCCCTCGCTAGTTCTATCCGGATTATGCATTTAACATTTTATGGTCTTCCTCTGTCAATTTTGGGAGGTTGCAATCTCTAAAATAATCCTCCATCTGAGTCGGGTCCGGGATTTTAGCATTTGGGGAGTTATCTAGGTCACAGTGGTCCGTATAAAATGTAGCAAATGCCTCACCTATTCCAGAGGTTTTGTAAGTCACTTCTCCTCCCTTCATTCTAATAGCGGGCACCGAAGTTCTCGACCTGATCCCTCTGAGTTTATTTGCCAGTAAACGGTTTGCCTTGTCTCCCTTATCATAAGTCGGTTTAGCCTTCTTTACGTCTAATAGTTGCAACCTCTTAAGTTCTTCTCTAGCCTGACTAAGAATTTTAGAAATTTTCCTCGACGGTGTGTTTTTAAAAAAAAAATTTTTTAAATTTTTTTTATATGTGAATATTACAATTTTATAATTGTTTGCGTTAAATATTTTTGTTTATTTTTATTCTCTTTCTGTGTGATGCTATTGAGATAAGCTGTCCTCTGATCGTGGCCTTATGGGCTTTCCATAGAGTCACTGTCGACACTACAGACCCATTGTTAATATAGAAATAATTTTTAAGCGAATTTCCAATTTGAGTACTAATCTCTGAGTGATTCAGTAGGGAGTCGTTCATCTTCCAATGGAACGACCGGGTCCTGATAAATGGGTGATCAAACAGGATTGCCACTGGGGCGTGGTCTGACCACGTAATATATCCGAATGGACCGACACATCCAATATACCCGGGGATACAAATATATTATTGATTCAGGGCGAGTAAAAAGAGTAATCTCTCTGTCCCTTATGTGAGCCACGCCAGGCATCCCACAATCCAAATTCTTTAAGTAGCAGTCTAAATTTCTTTGCTACACTGTATGTCATTGCAGAGTGTGATTGCTCTGTGTGGGTGGACTTATCCATATCTGGATCTGGTACCATATTAAAATCACCTCCTTGGATCAGCAGCTGGTCCCGGCCATCTCCCATAGATTCCAATGTTTCCCTTAAAAAATCAATTTGCCCCTCGTTGGGCGCGTTAACATTCACTAACATCTTTTGACAGTTGGTTTCCTTGGATAGGTGAGGACTGGGGCTCAAATAAATGGGATTCACTATGAAGAAAAGAACCCACTGGTATAAATCCGGAATCTTTTCTATAATCCAATATGGTAATTAGCAGGAAAACGGAAAAAACCCTTATGCAAGCCTTGACAATGTTAGTCCTTATGATGTACTTATAGAGGATTTAGCATTGAACTGCGGTCATCTGACCATATATTTATATTCAGACGCATAAACATCACACCACCTAGTACAGTATGAGTCCAGCAATAAATGGAATGATACTCACAGCCAGATGTACAATAGTTTGTCACTCCCTAGTGGAAACCACAACCGCAGGAGTTTCTTCACTTGCAGGGTAAAGGATCCTTTTAATTTGGTAGTCGGTGTGCAAAAAACGGTGAATGTAGATAGCCAGTAAAGTAGACAAGGCAAAAAAGCCCAGAAAAAAACGCTGAACCACGAATTTAGAAAGCGACAAGGGAGATGATAAAAAAAAACAAACGATTTTTGGCACATTAAATCGTTTTTTTATCATCTTTCGTCGCTTTCTAAATTCGTGGTGCAGCGTTTTTTTCTGGGCTTTTTGCCTTGTCTACTTTACTAACATCTCTTGGCCTGAGAGGAACCCATGAACCACCAGGGACCTCTCTCCTTGATCTCTCTTAACCTCCAATACATGGAACGGAATATCCAGTTTTATCAGCATCGCAACCCTCCTTTTTTTTTAACTTATAAATGATGAGTAAAATGCCATGGGTATGTCCTGCTGAAGGTATTTAGGGGCAAAATGTGGCTCCTGCAGAAAAGCAATATCTGCCTTCAGATTCCTAAATTCCTTTAGGGCCAACCTGCGCTTACCATTACTATTGAGGCCTTTAACGTTCAGGGTGCTTGGCTAGTCATTCCCAATATCATATTGCTCTCTCTCGTGAAAGTTGCGAACATAGAACTTTAATGGTTGTTGTGAACCGATGGGGGTAGAAAAAAAAAAAAAAGAGGGAACTTCCCCCTCCTGAAACTTGGGTAACAACAAAAAAAACAAAAATTAAACTATAAAGAAAGATGAGTGTAACCAGCCACTCATCCCAGTTTTGCGGTCAGACTCTACAAGGCCTGGCCTGGTGGGCATATGGCACTACTGGGGGGCGACCTGATGTCGGGAATACAGGGCTTCTACCCACCCCACACAATCCGCCTTCTATTTTCAATCCCCTGATCGCACCGATACTTAAAGTGTGTGTGTGTATGTATGTATGTATGTATTTATGTATGTATGTATAATGAGAAAGAGGGGAAGGGGAAAAGGAAGGATACCTCTCAATAAACATACCAATTCCTTACAACTGTGAGACCGGTAAACAAATCAGACCTTTCGTATCATTTACTCTTGTCCTTCGTAATGCTTAATGCCCTTTGTGTCCATAAACCTAAACAGTTTCTTTCTGGTCTTTGGGCCAAGGCCCCCTAACCCGAGCCTTCAATCCGCCTGTGCACCGGCTTCTTCCACCAGTCCGCAGACTGGCATTCGGGCAGTAGACAGATTCCCAGAAAAAAAACAGACCCATGAGTAGTTTATAAAGAATAAATGGGGAAACCAGGGGAAAAAAAACATAGGAGAAACTTATCAATAAGTCCGAGATAGACTTCTCAAGGTCGCCGGTTCGGGGAACGGTTGTGGACTCTTATTGAAACTTCCAAGGTTCTGGTGAACATTAGGGGGACTCGACTCGTAAGAGCTTAGTCGATCTTAATTCTTTCATCTCCGGGCTACTGCCCCCTCGGTTGACCGACCATCTTCTCTGTTCTCATCCGGGCTCAGCTGCTGACCCGTCCCTCCCTGGGGGTCAGATTTAATGCCGATAGGAAGGATGAAGATTTTTCAGGATAACGGAGCGAAATTTGTTTACCTTCATGATTGACTATAAGGTGGAAAGGGAAGGCCCACCTGTAGCGGATCCCCTTTTCCTGGAGAACCGGTCGTAACCCTCTTCGCCTATCTGTTGTCAACCTGGAGAGATCCTGGAAGATCTGGATAGTCCTTTTCGAAATCAATTAAGCCTCTGTTTCTGAAGCCTTCTTATAATCCTTTGGTTGCATATTGATGGAGTCTCAGAACCACGTCTCTGCTTCTTTTGGGGTCATCAAATCTCGGGCCCAGGGCTCTGTGAGCTCTATCCATCTGAAGATCGCCATCTTGTAGTTGGGAGTCAATGGACAAGAACAGTCTCTTAAGATATGGCTGGAGGGCTTCTGTGAACACAGACTCAGGGACATGGCAAATTCGGAGGTTCTGTCTTCGCTCCCTGTTCTCCAGGTCATCCATACCGTCCCTCATAGCTCTTATCTCATTGTTGAGACGCAGGACCTCGTCAGTATTTGTCTGGTTTTGTAAAGTTACGTCCATCTTGTTTTCCAGCGCCGTAGTTCTTTTGGCCAATAAAGAGACTTCTGATTTAAATTCCTTTATAGCTCTATCCAGGGCTGCCTGAAAACCTGCTTGCATTTCTTTAAGCATGTTCTGGAAGTCTTTCTTTGTGATCACTGTATCTCCCTCAGCCATATTGCTCTCGCCTTCAATAGCAGCACTCACCTCCTGCCTCTTTTATCCTGCTGTGCTTTTCTCTGCAGAGTTTCTTAAAGTTGCTCTTCTCTCAGGCTGAGAGACCTGAGGGGGAAAATCCTGTCTCTCCTTTGTGTGTGTGTGTGTGTGTGTGTGTGTGTGTGTGTGTGTGTGTGTGTCCGCCGATGTGCGCTCCGGAGCACTCAGTACGGCGCTATCTTAGTTTTTTTTACCTTCCCCAGCTGCTGATTGCCCGCGGCTGAAATGGGAGAGATCTGAGGTCCCCCGTCTTGCATCCCCGCCTCTTCCCTCGGCTGCTTGTACAGTATTTCCTGTGCAGGGGGGGGGTAATTTATGCGCCGATCAGGGGTTTATATTGCATTTATTGACGGGGTGCACGGAGCTTCCTCAGCTTGCATCCACGCTGATGTCATGCGCGCGCCCCCACACTTGATTTTCATAAATGAAAGAATGTGGGGGGGGGAAATATTTTGTCAACTTTGTGTGCAACTAGTAGTAGATATTTGTTTTTTCTTACAATAAATGTGGTTGTGCACAAGTCGCCCACTCCAAATTAATTTGTCATTTTTACCCAGAGAGAACAATATGATTTCCAGCTTCTTCCAATTTATTGCTAAGAAAAATCATACAGCGATGAACACTGATTTTGAAGATTTCTCCAACTCCCCCCCCCCCCCCCACCCTACACACACACACGGATTTCCTTGTTGGTGTAAATAACCCTCTAAAAATAACATTTAAAAGAAATCCAAAAAACGGAAAGTCAAGTAATTTCTCTTTCAGTTAAGTCTAATACTGCCATATTTTTTTTTTTATTTTTTTTCAACAGTCTCTCCAGATGGGATAGGAGCAGTCGGTGAAGCACCCATTCACACCTGTTTAAAGAAGAACGACTACGCGGTGGCTTACTTATTGCTTGAAAAAGGTGGAAATCCACAGTGTGTGTCCACTAAAGTGGGTGACACGCCATTGCATGCTGCAGTTTTTATTGCCGTAAATAAGAAAGGTGAGGCTTACAGTTTTGCACATCTCGCTTGCTTGTGTTCATGTTAATTGTTTAAGTTGATCTTGCGCTCCACCAAACTTAATTCGACTATAAGTTCTGAAGGCACAGGCAGTTCTAGAAGGCACAGATTGCTTCAATGAAGTCTTCAATGAAAGGGAGCGCAGGTCCATGTTTGAAAAGAGAAAAAATAACACAAATGGTGCAATATGTTTGTTGATGATGATGATGTTAATTTGTTGGTAGGAAAGGGGAAATTGTACTCCCATTTCCCCAATAAATTAAGGCATATCCGAGACGCATACTCTCTCTGAAAGGAGCTTTCGATTCATCTAAGGACTAGAGGCGAGTGCCCGTATGAGAATCGGATGTTTGAATATGTGGGTCAGATGGTCCTCGAGGGAATAAAGGAACAAACAATGGTGTAGATCGTCTGGTAACGATTTTATAAACCATAAAAAACAATAAAATGTGCACTCACTGATATGGGCATTTCAATGGTCCAGTGAGGGAGAAGAAAGACACTTGGTGTCGAGGTCTGTGTCTGGATTTCAGCCGCGGTCCCGATAATCGCCTGGACAACAGTGCAGCCGCACAACTGGGTAAGATGTTGCCTCGCGGTGTCAGGACTTCTGTTGTCCGGGCGATTTTATAGGGAACGCAGGTGAAATTATTATTTAATTTTTTTTTACCTTTTGTACTTTAGCACTCCACATTTTGATGTGGTGAATATTTATTTTGTGTGTTCACTTTATTAAGTGTGCTCATAATTTCAGCTAGAATTCATTGCACTTTTATCTATTGCACTTCATTATTCACACAGGAGCGCCTTTGTTACACTCCCCTTTGCACTGATTTGAATGAAGAACAGAATCCTGTGGCACTCAAAAACTTTGACAAAACAGGCCTGTGTGTGTCTTACACCTGAAGAAGGGCTTTAGCCCGAAACGTCTGCATCATTAAAAAGACTTGAAATGTCTGTTTGACTTTGGTCACAACGTTTTTTTAGTGCCACCGGATTATTTGCTTGAAGTCAGTGGAACGATTTCTGCTTGGATTTACACCTATCCTGTTAGAGCACCAACCACCGTTTGAAAATAGGGGACCCCGCCCGCCCGCCATCTTTGGATCCTTTAAAGTATCTACAGATTGCTGCTTCACTGTAGGTGATGTTTACAGGATAAATTCAAGTGGGAAAAATGATGTACAATAATTTATTATTAATCCTAAATAGTTTTTTTTTTTTTAAATTTTTTTTTACACTTTTAATGCTGAATGGCCATGGTGTAAAAAATTGTCCTGTGGTGTGGTCCCGAAAAGTGTTGCGACGGAAAAAGGACTGTTAAGTCTGATACTCAAAGACGAATAGTTCATGAATATTGCACAACATTATACCGCTTATTATTATTATTATTTTTTTTAAGCAACTAATACTCGTGAGTTTATTTTGAGATGTGTGCAGGTTATTTTCTTTTTACTTTTATATTACTAGTATGGTAAAATTCAGAGCGCGATACTTTGGTATTAATAACTTCTCCCAATGATATTCAAAGCGCTTAATAATCACAATACAGTGATATAGTGTGCTGTGAGCCCAGGTGAGCTTACAATCTGTTTTGAGCGAACACGGGAATTGAACCAGGTTCCCTGCTTCAAACTCTGAATGTTTTTTTTGTCTCTAGTATTATTCTTTTTTTGCTACTGTTACTTATACAATTGCTGAGTGCTGTCAAAAACTTGATTTGGTTAAATAAATTTTTTTTAAAATGCCTTTAATTTTCATTAAATACATTTTTCTTCTAATTCTTGCAGATGATAATGGCATTTGGATAATGAAACATCTTCTTGACCTATACTCTTCTGGACCATCTGAATATCCATACCTCGATCCCAACATCCAGGACAAGAACGGAGACACCGTGATGCACATGCTTTTTCGAAGTGAAAATGCCAAACAGTATCGGAAGATAATGGAATTGCTTGCAAAGTTTGACATTAAACTTACTCTAAAAAATAAATTGGGGAAAGACGCAAAGCATAGGATAAAGAACACAGACTTGCGTCTGATTGCCTGGAATGAGATTCGAAAGAAACCCAAGCGAGATCTATCTAGCGCTTTGGTTAAGCATGTTCCGATTGTGGAAAATGGAAATGCTATACTACATAAACTTCAAACAATGTCTCCCTCTACAGTTGCATTACCAGATAAACCAAAGTGTAATAAATCTATAAGCGCGGATGTTTTACGGTTGTCTGAAAAGCCTACCGATGAATGCCAATGTGAATATGTGGAAGGCCCAAAGAAACCAATGACGCTGAGGGAAAATCTTGTTCAAACAATCAGAGACTTAATAGAATGTATGGAATTGAGCAAAACTCCAACCAAGACTAACCTTTTGAGGCCATTACAATCTGTTACCATGGATTCCACTGAAGCAGAGAATGATGAGAATTCTCAGGTCTGCTCAAGCGACACCACTACACAAAGTAAAGATCTCTATGAAGGCAAAGCAGCAATGATAAATCATGCTACTGCAATTGCTGGTAATGAAGTTATTGTACTTGGCAATAATGGAGAAGAGGGCGAGGTAATGGATGAAGACATTGATCTCTCAAAGGTTGATTTCAATAATATGACCTGGGAAATTGAGTGTGCTCCTGAAGCCTTAAAGAAACTAGAGAGCAAGGCTGTACCCCAGTTTATGAAAAACAAAATCATCCTCTCTGTTCAGAAGCTGGGAAATGGGGAATGGACAAATAGTGTCTCAAAACGGCTAAAACACTTGAAATGTGATATCAAGCTCTATGAAGTGAAGTTGGACAAAGGAGCGAGGATGCTCTGGGAGCTTGCAATTGATTTCTCACCACGTTGCAGTGAGGAACCAGAACATATAATGTCAAACGAGCACTCGTCTCGGTCCTCGGAAAAATCCGGCAGGGTTTACACTGAAATCATTCGGATATGGGACATTGTTCTTGACCACTGCAAACTGAATAATGCTATAGAAGGCATATGCTGTGCCTATAACCGGGGCTTGACCTGTATACTGAGGAAAAAGCTGAAGGGCATCTCCAAAGCTCAGCTCTCCTCAAACATAGAAAAGCGCATTCCTAGATGTTTTGTGGAAGACATTGAGTTGGAAAGGAATATAAATTATGCAATACCAGATTATTTTCCTCCTGCGAGTGCAGCAGAAACTGAATACAATATTATGAAATTTCATAGCTTCAGCACAGACATGGCACTTAACATAGTGAGCAATATGAATTCAAGGGTTGAATATCCTTTCATCGTCGGTGAATTGGAGTATGCAGTGATTGATCTTCATCCGAAGCCCATGGAAACCATTATTTTGATTGGGCGAAGCGGAACAGGAAAAACAACGTGTTGCTTGTATCGGCTCTGGAAACAGTTCCATTCCTACTGGGAAAAGGCAGAGTCAGTCGGTGGCCCATGGTTTGTGAAGCAGACATGGCAGCGAAGAAAATTCGAAGACCCAGTTGAGAAAGATGACATCGAGGACGAGGAGACTGCTGAAACAGAAATATCTGATAGCACTGACGAAGAGCAGGTCTCTTTGGAACGAGAGTGCTCTACTGCAGAAGCCAAATTGCCTGAATCTGATGAGCGTGAGGAAGAATCTATCAAACTAGAACACTACCATCCAATATTTATCACCAAAAACCACGTTCTTTGTCAGGAGGTCCAAAGGAATTTCCTTGAGCTAAGTAAATCTACAAAAGCCACAAGTCATTTCAAGCCTGTTGAGCCTAACATTTACAGATTGCAAGAGCTACAAGATGAGAACTTCCCCATGTTTGTCACTTCCCAGCAGCTGCTGCTGTTACTGGACGCCTCAATGCCCGATCCATTTTTCCTTAGAAACGAGGATGGAAGTCTGAAAAGGAGTATTATTGGGTGGTCCACACTGGATGAACTGGATATACCAGATTTGTTGAGGGAGGATGACGAAGGGGATGCCGACCCAGAGAATGAGGAAGACAATGCTTGTGACCCGAAAGAAAATGATCCTCGGATTTTTGTGACTTTTGAGGTGTTTGCCAAAGAACTCTGGCCAAAGATGGTGAAGGGAAAACCCCTGTATAACGCAGCGTTGGTTTGGAAAGAGATCAAGTCATTCTTGAAAGGATCTTTTGAAGCTCTTAGCTGTCATCAAGGCCGACTTACGAAAGAGGAGTACATTAAACTTGGTAAAAAGAGAGCCCCGAACTTTCAAGAAGACCGAGGGGAAATATATCGTCTCTTTTGTCTGTATGAGCAAATAAAATCTAAAAAAGGGTACTTTGATGAAGAGGATGTCCTCTATAATTTGTCTTGCAGACTGTCTAAGCTTGAAGAACTGCCGTGGTCCATCCATGAATTGTACGGTGATGAGATTCAGGACTTTACCCAGGCAGAACTCTTCCTACTGATGAGATGCATTGATGACCCCAATGCTATGTTCCTTACTGGGGACACCGCACAGAGCATCATGAAAGGGGTTTCATTTCGTTTCAGTGACCTGAGGTCTTTATTCCACTATGCAAGCAAGAACTGCACAAGCGACAAGAAGAACTGTGTCGTTAGGAAACCAAAACGTATATATCAGCTTTATCAAAATTACAGATCCCATTCTGGTAATTATTACTTTGTAGCTTTCCTAGGAGAGAGTAATCTTGTGTCTATCATAAACTACCTATACAGTAACATGACTTTTCCATACTATGAGTTAACATAGTTTTTCTTAAATGGATTGAAAAAAAATCTCACTAACTTAGATTTGAAGAGACATTTCCTCAAAATATATCTGTATTTGAACCATTAACACTTTTTATACCATTTTAGATTACTGAGGTATGTTATTCTATTTACACACAGGCATTTGTGTTTGAGTAATATTCCATGCATATTTAGAACAGGTCTTTTATAACAAAATATCATTTTTAAATGCACCCGCCTAAGACCAAAGTGAACTAAAATGTTTTATTTAGTGGGTTGAAGTAGGTGTTTTTTAATTTTTATAATTTTGTTTTATTTGAAGGAACACATATTACAATCCTAATCTACTCACTCTTGTCAAAAGAGAACCTTGCATCCACAGTTCCAGCAGGGTTTCACTCTGCTGTGTGTTCTTTTAGGAACAGGATTATCGTGCCACATTAGCGGATCCCGCTCATGGTGGGAATCTGTCAAATGTAAAGCTTTCACTAAGGTTTTTATTTTTTCATTAACTGCAGTAATGCAGAGCACTGTCGCGCAGAAACCTTTAACTGTAGTTAATAGGAGTTTCTCTGCGATAGCTTCCCGATCAGCACAATTGCAATTTTTTTTTTAAATAAACAAGTTTGAAGGAATTTTTTTTAAAGTAAGGCAGTAGCATCAAAATATATCCAGGGAAAAAGTGTGTGTGTGTGTGTGTATATAAAAATCCTGGTTGCTAGAGCGCCTGTGCAGTGTCAGTGCATCGCAGATATACACTGACACACCCACAATGACACGTGGGGGGCAAGGGGATAACAGACACCTTGCCCTTTTTTTAAACTAAATGTGTAACTTCTCACAATGCCCCTGCATGACCGTAATACTGATTTGCTTTGTATTGGACAGGAATTCTGTATCTGGCATCCGGTGTTGTGGATTTACTGCAGCATTATTTCCCTGAATCATTTGATCGACTGCCACGAGACTGCGGCTTGTTTGGGGGACCAAAGCCAACGGTCCTAGAGTCCTGCTGTGTTAGTGACCTGGCGATATTATTGAGAGGCAACAAAAGGAAGACCCAGCCAATAGAGTTTGGAGCACATCAGGTCTGTTTCTCAGGTCTATACCAGGGACGTGCAATCTCGGTTGTAAAGGGATACCAATAGGCTAGGACAGCGGTGCGCAAACTGGGGGTCACGGCCTCCCGGGGGGGGGGGGGGGAGACTGAGTGAGTGCGGGGGGCGCGGGGTTTACAGAGGCCCCATTCGCTTTCTGAATGCACTTAAATTAAGTGCCGGGGGAGCTGCAGGGCCTCTGTAAACCTAACTTACCTTGGCTCTGGCGACTTCGCACATGCGTTGCCGTGGATTTGACGCCGCGAGGTCATGTGACGTCACGTTGCTATGGCAATGTGACGTCATGACGCCGGTGAGGGGGGGGGCAGAGGTGAGGGGGGGGACCGCCAACAGGGGGGCACAGGGAAAAAAGTTTTCGCCCCCCTGGGCTAGGATTTCAAGATTTCTTATTTATGATGTAATTAACCAATTAATCTACACTAGCTCTAATATGTCAACTTATTTATACACTGTATTGCCCGGAAATTATGACTTGTGGTGTCCCTTAAAAACGTTCCCTGTTTTAACCCACGATTGAGAGAGGACCTACAAATGCTGATTAACAGCTATTCCCAATCTTCATATTGGTTCTTTTTCTTAAAGGACCCATACATAACAGGCACACACTGCACTTTTAATAGTCCACATTAGACTGAAGGAGCGGCTCAGAGAGTAAAAGCACAGACTCTGAAAATATTGACACTGCGTTTTGAAGCAAGGAGCGCGTGGTTCATATCCTTGTCAGCTCCTTGTGAGTTTGGGCAAGTCCCCTCTCCATTACACTTTTGACAGTTGTCTGAGTTACCTTGACTAACCTTGTTAGCACATTTTTAATAATTGGCAAAATTGACACAGTTGTAGAAGAAAAAGCATAGATGAGACTGCTTGCCAATGAATTAAACTTGGTCCGAATTAATAAGACACAACGGGTGGTCACCTAATTACCATAGAGAAGAGCAGCAGTGTTGATCCAGTACAGATATAAATAGGTGATTGAGAGGAGAGTGTGCTGACAGCTTTCCCAGGGCCCAAGGCTAAAGTGTTGACCTTTGCCCGGCGCTGATGAGGGGAGGAGGGTGCTTGTTCTGTTCAGCAGGGGTGGGAGGTGGGGTGTACTTGCCAGACCGCCAGCAGAGTTTGAGCCCAATTTCTCGATGCTACCCCCCTCTCGGCGGCCGTGAGTGTGTTCCAGAAAGTGGAGTGAAACACAAACACTTGCATAAAAAGGAAAGGAAACGTATTTGTCGAACAAATGCAACAATTGTTAATGAAGTATTTTAGTATGAAATATTATTGATTACCCCTTTTAAAAGCTAAACGCTGTGCCAGGCGTTATTAACCATGTTAATGCTAGTTTAAATAATAAAATATTGTAGGTGTTAAAGAGAACTAATGTGTTGCCATTGTTTTCAATAGAGCCACAGTGATTGTTGCAATATTGCAGTAGCATTAACGCATCACATTGTGTTAACACACACAATAACGTCTGCTACAGCTGTACTGTATGTTATCAAATATTAACAAGTTACATTGCAATCAATTAAATAGGTTTTTGTTGCTTTATATTATTCATTGCCATATAATGGTTTTGTTGCATGTTTTTAGTACATAGAAAAAAAATCATATATTAGAGCACTCATTTAAAAGCTCAGTAGTAAGAGGGTAAGTACATAAACACCGCTGCTCCAGATCCAGTAATTGTCTACAGTAAGTTGAACCAAAGAAGAAAACAATGCAATGGGCACAGATTGATCTTCAGAAACTGTATTACATGTCAGACATGGTCCAACGTTTCAGCTGCCATTCCATCCTTTCTCAAGGACATGTTTTTATTTCACCAAACTCTCTGCGCATACCTGTACATTTAACCTCACAATATCATTTTCATTTCCCTTTGAGTTCCTAAAGAGACCAATTCAATGTATCCTCCTAATTGCCTAGCATTTTGTCAATGATAACTATTGACTTCTATAAATATGGCTCATGCAACGTTATTAATATCTTTATTTAGGTGATTCTAGTGACAAATGAAACTGCCAAGGAGAAGATTCCAGAGGAATTGAGTTTGGCCCTTGTTCTAACCATTTATGAAGCCAAAGGCTTGGAATTTGACGATGTTCTTCTCTACAACTTCTTCACAGATTCAGAGGTACACAGGGTAGTGCTTTAAAACCTATGCCTATTTATTTAAAGATCCAAGGTGTACTCATTTCTGTGATGCGTTTAAGGCAAAGATGCACAGCCATTGATTTAGCCACCTGTGCTGAAGCAGGGATATCCATAAAACCTGTCCTGTTGGTTGCCCTTGAGGACCGAGTTTGACACCCCTGGTTTAAGGGGGTACGTTTGGATAATGCCCTTTTTGTTAATCAAAATTAGCTTGCAGTGATCAGCAATCGAAAAAATTGCACAAGCAGTTGTTTTATTTACAAATATTTCTTTGAGTAAAACACTGAGGGATTACAAAATTATGTATGTAATAAGAATAACATAAGTACAGGTACTGTAAGATTTCCATGTTTTTTTAAATGTAGACTGCATTTTTAAAGCAGCAGACAATCCTGACTTTTTGGAAGTGGAGGGGATATCTATCCTATCTCCTTACCTGAATTAAGGGGTTCCTCAGAGACCATCCTTGGGCCCCTCACTTTCTCAGATATAACTTTGTAAAATCTCCATGCAAGGAGAATTTGCCCGGTGGACACACAATGGTAACCCGGGCCAGCCCACTCTGGTAGCCAATTTCGGGAGATGACATACTGTAGCAACATTCTGTTGGTGAACCCATGCCCATATTTATAAAGGGGGGGAAGGGAAGAGTTCTCCGGAGGTTGGGCTACCGTAAATCGCCTCTTTGTGGAGGGGGGGGGGGGGGGTTTATCCCCTGGTTCAGCTACATTAAAAAAAAATTAATGTAGCAAATATTTTGAGGTAGACTTATGCTTTTTAGGGTAGTTAAATTAACTTCCATGATTGGGTATTTCCCACGTGCTATTGAATTTTACTCCAAGTGATTTGTAATAAAATCATACTCTCTTGCAGTAGAAGCATTTTGCCGCATGCTTAAAAATGATATATATTTTTTTTTTAGGCTGGTAAGGAATGGAAAATAATTTCTTCTTTCAATCCAGTGTTTCATTCAAATCAGGAGAAGCAGCCACTTATTGAAGTTCCTTTGGATAACGCATATACTTCTGCTAGTAGGCCATTGACTTTGAACCCAGAAATGCATAAGGTACTATACCATGACAATCTCTCGTGCATGTGACTGTATCATATGGTTATACAATATGCGTAGCAAATATTTGTGATATCAATGTGTTTGCGTTCCATTTTGCTTGTAATGTAAAGCCACAGTCACCAGTGAACTGTGAAAGATTTGATGGATTAAAAGGTAGAAATGAGGCACAGTCAATGGAACATATGGAAAACATGTCTTATGGCACAAGCAAGGCTGGATTGATGGCGGTGCCATCACATCGAGCCCCGCGCTTACAGAGGCCCCGGACTCTTCCCCACAACGGTTAAACGGATTGCCGGGGGAGAGCGCGGGCCTCTGTAACTCTCTGTAAGTATCTCTTACCTTTTTATCCGGTTTCTCCTTCGGCATTGCCTCATCTCCGCAATGTAGCTGCGCCACGTTGCTATGACAACGTAACGTCGCTGAGATGTGCAGATGCCGGAGCAGGTAAGAGACCCCGCGCTCTCTCCTGCACCATGCATGCATAGCTGCAATTTGATGCTTCATGTATTCAGAATCTTGGCTAATCTCTCATAATTACCTGAAAGGTCTGGACTGATTACATTTGATCAAAATACCATAATATTCCATTGTGTCGAGTTTATTATAATTTAAAAATATATAATATTTTTATGCTTGAAGCTCAATTAATACAGCAGCACTGATCACAAAATGATGGTGCTTATTCAGTACAATGTGATAATGCCGATCCGGCGCTACCACGCGGTATCTCCCATTGAGGTCAAAGGGGCTTTGCGTGCAATGGCTCAGGATTGGTGGCACCAACACAGTTTGCTGGGTAAGCCCTTGTATAAGAAGGCAAAAGTGGTACTGTTCTTGTGCAAAATAAAGTGCACCAGATGATTTTTGTGGGGTGTTTTCCTTTGATAAATACAGTGCAGATTTGTTGCTAAAGAATTGCCTTGATACGTGTGCACCTTTAATGTTAATGTATACATACGGGAGCACAGATATTTTCATACTGTCATAAATGTGTACACGCTTGTTCTGCTGGTACCTGTTCATAAACCAACAAGAGACTTACTAATAGCTGAAGTTGTATTCGAGCTTTTAAGAACTCATAAGTCTAGTCTTCATGTGTACTGCACCTTTTAAGTGGCTTTTAACATTCTCCAGAGTCAACAGCTTCTCCAAATTTGCACCAATATCTACTGTATGCACATGTTTTGTTGGAATTGGGGGACTCCCAGCACCAGGGACCTAACAGTCCTGGAGATATCTACCTTTTTGTATGTGACCGTAAAATCAAAGATGGTTGCTGTGGTCTTCCAATAGGAAGCAGAGCTATCCTGCTTTGACATTGTGGCTTCCTATTGGCCCATCGTAGTAAGACTTGGATAAGAGCCATATCGATTTGCTTTAAATGGTTGGAGAATAATATGAAGTATAACAGAACCCACATGAATATGGTCTAATCCATAGATGCTGAACGGAGAACTCAAGCAGTTGTACACAGCTATCACTAGAGCCAGAGTGAACCTATGGATCTTTGATGAGAACCAGGAAAAGAGGGCTCCCGCCTTTGAATATTTCATCAAGGGGCACTTTGTTGAAGTAGTCAGGACAGATGAAAACAAAGGTATGCATGCAGTTATACTGTTCAGCAGGAAGTGCAATAATGTATAGGACTAGTGTAGTAGTGCACCATATTTGTATTTAAATGATTGTATAAACTCACCCATACTATCCATACATATTTTACAGTTGTATATCAAGCTCACTGTATTAACAGCGTTAGATAACGAGGTCCAGTATACTGAAGATGCTGTACATTTAATAGGTGTAATCCTGTTTGCTTATTATTAACTTTTGCTTGAAAGCTGTGCTCCTTCAAAAATGTGCTTATAATTAATAATAATAATAATTATAAAATTAAATATATATAATTAACTCCTTAATTACAAATATAAACTACTTAATCCAGAAATTCTAAAATTGCATATATTCATGGATTTTCATTCTGTTAATTCTAAGAGTGCTATTTCAGTTGGCATAACTCCGTATTTTTTCTAGCAATAGTTTGTAAAAAAAATATTTATATTTAAGGAATATTTATGAATCGTCTCATATTGATGATTAATTTGAGGTGATCATGTTTTGGTCATTAGTTTGAAATCTATCTTTTTAGATCTTGATGATAACATGTTTGTTAAGGCCTCCACTAAAGAGGAATGGATTTCACAAGGAGATTATTATGCCAAGCACCAATGTTGGAAGGTAAAGCTTGTAGTTGTGCAAGTCCCTACTCTGTATACCTTTTTATCCATCAGAATTCAATCCAAGATCCTAAGACACTGCACCTCTATAGAGCTCAGATCTAATCTTGAAGTATACCCTTTCTGTTGTACACGTGACCTCTTCTCTTTTTTTCATAATCTCCTTTTACTCCTGCTTCCTGGATCTTCCCAGATTGCTACTCCACTACTGAATTCCCTGCCCTGTTGCTTCAAACTTTTTCCTCTGTTATTCACACATTTTAAGGTTCCATAAAAAATCACTTCAATTACATCTATCTGATATGTTCCTGATATTCTTCCATCTCCCTCCTTTGGAGTATACCATTGTTTCTCAACCAGGGGGCCAGGGAATCCTCGTGTGCCGCAACCCTCTGCAAAGGGTGTCGTGGCTGTTCAGTGGGTACATCCTGTGCTGTCTGGAAATAGAGGCTGTGATCCGCCTCTCCTCTCTCAGCCCGTCACAATGGCAAGAGAGAGGAGCAAAATCATAAGAGAAAGGCGTGTGAGAGCTTTGTCCGGGGAGGAGATTGTGATGGTGCTTTGGATGTGGGACTGAATGCGATAACTTTGGGTGTGGGGGCGTGATGACTTTGGGAGTGGGATTGGGTACGATGGCTTTGGGTTTGATGGCTTTGTGTGGGGAGGATAAGTGAGGTTGGCGCTCTGGTGGTGGAAGGTGTGCGGTGTAAGAAGTTGCTTAATGTGGCGTTTATGATTAAGGAACAGAGGGTGAGAGGGCTGTTAGAGAAGGGAGATAAACGTGGCGATTGTGTTGAGTAAAAAGGTGAGTATGATGTGTGTGGACGAATGTGGTGTGTGTAAGAAGAGGGTGTGTGTGCTTGTTAAAAGGAGGGGAAGTGAGGAGGAGGTTGAGTGCAGTCTGATCTGCAGTGGTACCCTTGCTCAAAAATAGGTAGAGAACCACTGGTCCACACCGGTTGGTGGTCAGCATGATATACCTTGAGTCCTCTAATAGCACATAGTGTGTGTGTGTGTATAATATTGTTGAAAGAGTGATGTGTGAAGGAGTTGTACCTTTTGCTTTTCTCTCCCCCTGTGCACAGGCAGCAAGGACATTTCCCCGCACAGGAGCTTTTTCCGCTCAGGTCAGCTGCTTAATGCTGGTGCGTTGTCTCTATACTCCTCTTACCCTGATGTCTAGTGATTAGCACAGGAGAGGAGTTTGCATTATTTACCATTGCCCTGTCATTAAACAGCTGAAGGGACAGGGAGTAGCTATGATTCGCAGCAGCAACGTCCTTTCTTCCTCTGCACTGAGGAGAGAGGGAGAGAGAGCTTCTGAGGCACGCAGTGGTTAGGGGCCGCCTGTTGCCCACCAATGGTCTACTTCGTGGCACCTGGCAACTTCCACTCAAAATACCTTGTATCTCATCGCTCATCTTTCTTTGAGACTGTAAGCTCTTTACAGCATGTTTACCAATGTTCCTATGGCGCTATATATATTATTTTCTAATTTAACAATGAGGGATGACGTTATAATTTAACAATGAGTGATGAAGTTAGACATTTCTGCTGTATTTTAAGGTTGCTGCTAAGTGTTACCAAAAAGGAGGAGCGAGTGATAAAGAGAAACTTGCCTTTGCCCATGATGCCGTCTTGAATGTGCAGTCCAAAAAATGCAGCCCCAGGTGAGCGCAAAATCTTTCTGCTTAGAGACATAAATATAGACAGTGCTTCTTTCTACAAACTTATGTCTGGGTCTTCTCTTTTTTTTTTTGCCTGCAGGGAAAAGCAGATGGAATATATGAATTTGGCAAAGACTTATTTAGAATGCAGAGAACCCAAACTGGCTTTGAAGTGCCTAACTTTCTCCAAAGAATTTCATCTCTGTGCAGAACTCTGCAGGAAACTAGAAAAGGTACTTTACACTGTTGCTTGACCCAAAGAGAGTGTGGCCAAGCGCGTCAGTGGTGGCAAGACCTGTAGTGCACGGTCTGAGTATTGAGAGTTTACGCAGCTCCTAGTACATTGTTGTTCATACCCTACACTTTACATGTGCTATTTTGGCCAGTGGAACCTGCTTTTGTCATTACAGAATATCTTACCCACAGGATTTATGGAAATGACAAAATAAAGACAAAATGTATGAGTGTATACTGAATTCCCACATGGACTGTGTATGATTTCAAATATTCTGAACAGTATTTGGACAATTGTGTGAGGAGATTGCTTTAGAAAGTTGTAACTCTGAACCAATCATGGTGCTCCTAATATGAAGGTTCCATGAATTTGATGCGCCAAGTGGCAAGAAGGTCTGTGTGGTTTGCTGAATAAAGCATTCTGGTCGGTCATTGTCATATTACTGGTACGCAATCTTTCATTCAAATGTCGGTGAATTCCAATTTATATCATTGAGTGGCAATATTCAGAGCTTCATTACCATCACAGTCCGGTTACGCCACGAAAATGAAACAAAAGTAAAATGTATCAAAGCAAGCCGAGATTGGTAACAATATCTTCATATATCACGTCATGGACAGTGCTGAAAAAGCATTTGCTTGGTTCGATCTTCATATTTCCTAGCCTGACATCCAAAAGTTGGACAGGATTCTTCATCTGCATTTTCTGTCGCCTGTTTCATAGTAACATTATATTTTAAAGGTAAAGAACAATAATGACATATACTTTGAAGAATGAATGAAGACTAGTAAAAAAATGAGCACTGCCTATTCTCCCTGCATGTTTATTTTCTTTAAAGATTTCTTACCCATACTGTAAAATAGGGTAGCTCTTTTCATCTCTACTTCCCCCCCCCCCGCCCCCCTCTCTGCTCTGTGCCTTTTTTATTCCTAGTAATGAGCCCTACATCTAAATGTAATGGTTGCTAAACCCCATTTACTTTATGACATCGGTAAACTTGAAATAACATTATGTAAGAAGATTAAGACCGCTTTTCCTGATAACATTTGTAGTTTGCATGGAGTGCAGTTTTCTACTTTCTAGTGTAGTTTTTTTCCCATGTGAACACTATTTCAGGTTTTGGACCTTTCTAAATAAAATGAAAATCAAATAAAAATTCAAATTTGAAATGAAACTGCTTTAAATTACATCACATTGAACGTGCTTTCAAGAGAAGGCATTTTTGGAGGGAACTCTAAAATAGTTTTGTGATACCCATATTCAATGAGAAGAGGCTGCCGTAAAAACAAGTAAATTCTCTGTGAAAATAAGGTATTGGAGTGGGACAGAAGAATATCAGATCATAGTTTAATGTTGGGTGGATTGCTGCTTCTAGTGAGATAGTAGGCTGCATTCATAGGGCGAGTGACGGCGCGCGCAAACAAAATGCAGCAGGTCTATAGGGCCGGCCATAGTGAGCGCGAGCGATGAAGAATTTTGAGCCAACAAAAAAAATTGATTTTGTCGCACGACAGCCGGGTCACGTGAGCAGTTCAGCCAATGAGGGTGAACCAGCGTCTTCATGTCACGCCTCCCCGGTGAGCGATCTGAGTCCACAGATCGATTGGGCAACCAGCGTGCACAACGCCATGTGCTCCATCACGTGCGTGCCCCCACTCTATCCGAGGCCTTAGTCGAAGTTAAACCCTGCAACAAAATAAAAAAAGATCAATTTGTAAGCAGATACCTTTATTGGGGAGATTCACAGATTTCTAACTGAAATGTGTAATTTTTCTATTTTCTGCCTGAGAATATTTAACTTCATACCATTGAAAGCTTTCAAGTGTCCCACGTTTCCATGTGAAATCTTTATAAAAGGAGCTTTTACACTTTTGCTAGCTTGCCTCTCACCAGCCCTTGTATTATACAGATTAAAGAAGCTGCATACTTCTACAAAAGGATTCAGGACTACAGGATTGCTGCCAAATGTTTTGAACAGGTTGGGGAATTTGAGTTGGCGCTGAATTTATACTGCCAAGAGAAAATGTATGAAGAAGCAGCTGAAGTCATTGAGAGGTATGTAAAGAATAAATCCCCCAAGTACTCCCAACAAGATATTTCTTTTAAATCTGGTGCTGTTTACTTTTTTAGCCTGTATATTTTGAGAAAATACCCCCAGTGTCTGCTTCCAAATCTCAGATAGAAAGAAAAATGGATTTGCTCAACACTTTTTACAACTAGTGATTGGATTGAGTTGCTTTTAATGGCAATAAAAGACTACATAACACAATCTCTTGTTCGCTTTCTTCGTAGTGTTTAGCGTTTCTTCTTGCAACCACAGACCTTGGATCGACGGCTGGTCAGGACACTTTCTTAACAAATGCTCTATCCTACACGTTTGTGTCACATTGAAACACTCAATATCCTTAAACAAATTAATGGAGACAATTAACACATCTTTGCAGGCTTTCGACCCCTGAGCGCTTTGTAAAGGCATCTCGTTTCTTTGTAATCTTCGAATACTCTTGTCACTCATGGCATTTTCAATTTTTCTGTAGGCACAAAAAGAGGAATCCTGATGTGCAACTTCCATACACCGCAGAACAGTTTTATTTAGAAGCTGCGGCTGACTATTTCAGGGATAATAAACTCGAGAAAATGAATGAAATTCTGTCCAAACTTGACACTGAAGACCAACTGATCTTTCTAAAGACGCGCAAACGCTGGAGCGATGCCGCTGACTTACTTCAAAGTAAAGGGCGCTATGAAGAAGCTGCATTGCTGATGAGACAACAAGGGAGGTTGTTGGAGGCTGCTAAACTGACCAAGAAAAAGGAATTCCAGGCATCGTGTCTGCTTGCCGCCGCGCGGAGCAGTGTAGCTAAACATGAGGACAATGAAGACCTGCACGCTGTTGTTATGGAGGCCGTACAACTCTGCGAAGAAACAGAGAACAGAGTAGGTTCTGCGGAGGCCTCTCTCCTCCAAGGAATTGTGTCAGGAGATTTTAAGAAGCTGAAAAGCTCGTTTGAAGCATTTAGATCTTTGTCTCACAATGCCGGTGTTGTGGAAGCACTCTTTGAATCTGTAAGGTGTGACGAGTCACATGTGTCACTGATATATATGGCTTCATTGGGAATTGAGTATTTGGTCAATCTAGCCAAAGCACTCAAAGAAACGAAAAACAATGCAGAGAGAGAAATGGTTAAATCATGCTTTGACTTTCTTGGGGTTATGAAAACGGATGGAAATCAGTGCTCCATTCCTCAGTACGAAGGGCCAAGAATTTTCCTTGACATTACAGAAGAAAACTTTGAGTTTAAAGAGAAGAAAAACAAGGACAAAATTTATTGCTTGGAGCTTGCAGATGTGAAGTTATTGTTGGAAAAACATCTTCTGAAAAGACTGTGCTTTATTTCTGAAAAAGTACTTGGAAAGATTTACCCAGAAATCTGCCCTAAGTTTATTGTAGGCCTAAATTGTGCAGATGAAAATTGCCAAGACTTCCATCGGCCTGTATTAAGACAGGAGCTAATTAGCATATTGAAAATTAAAAATCTTTTAGTAACAATCAGTGGATTGCTATTTCAAGCAAGAAACGTATTCTCAAAAGAACTGTCCAAGGAGCTCAGAGAAATTGTGAGCTGTAATGCCTATCGGATCTGCAATTCCTTTTTGAATGTGGTTTTTCCAAAGCATTTTCATCTGAGAATCCTTTCAGAAAATACAACAGTGTGCAAAGAGTTTCGAGAAATGCGTAACAAGTTCTCCAAGTCCTGCAAGGATATGCTGAATGAATACGCGGAGTCGCTGTTTGTAGAAGAAACCACAAGGATGAGAAGGGAATCAACCGATCTTTGGCTAAAGGCAATGCATATTTTCACCTTGTCTTCACGTTATCCAGAAGGACTAGATGGCTTTCTCGGCAAGGAGGAACGTCTGTTTCAAAGGGAGTTTGTGAACAAAAGGAAGGTGAATGAAGGGCGAGCAGATGGAAAGAGAATAAAAGGAATAGAAGGCAGATTTGGCATGCTGCTACCTGATGTGTCTAGTGGCTCTGGGAAAGACACACACATCAGTTTCTTTCGACTTCTTCAAAGTGCAGTAGACCATTTGTATGTTCACAGAAACCCAGACAACTGTAAGAGATTTTTTTTTAGATTTCTGAATGTTCTAGTCAAGAAATGTGTCGTACCATTAATTCCGAATATTGGAAATGCAGTTATGCTCCTGGAGTTCCAGTTTGTTCTCTGCTGTGCTGTTGTGATGCGCCTTTGTCAGGGCACTAGGGTTTGCCTCCCAAAAAGTTACATTTCCATACTCCATCATTGGGAGTTCATGTTTGGAAGGAAAAGAACAAAATCTCTGGTGAAAGACACATACTCCATTTTGTTGGATTACAAACCAAAGGATGTGAACAGAGCTGCAGGATCCTTCAGATACCACCTCATGTACCTTACCAAAGTTCTCTGTGGTGAAGAGAATAAAGAATTCAATGTTCTTCTTGATGCATTCAATGACATAGACTGCATTGCTTCAGGGGAAGCTGAGAGAACTGTGGTACTTTGCTTAGTGATGATGGTGAATGTTGAAGGGGTTCTCGATGGAAAAGCTAAATCTATACTATGCAGGCATTTTCCATTGATCCAAGAAAGGCTGAAGAATTTTAAAGAACATTTCCCATCAAGAGTGCCCGAAAGACTAGTTAATGTAGTGGATAAGATTACTGAGGATATCAATATAGAGGAAGTAGTTGACTGTCTCCAGGACCTGCTGATTCAACGAGATGATGAACACTTGGTTCAATGTTCTTGGAGATGGGATATCAATTATGGCAAAGTATCAGTGCGTGGAATATTCTATGATGAAAAGTTTGTTAGAGTCCAACACCCTGTTCAAAATGTTAAAGTCCCTTATATGAACTACGACCAAGAGGACTTTTTGGAAGAGAGAGATGATCCAATGGTAGCCCTCGCATCCCAGGTACAACAGAAACATTCTGCTATGCGTCAGTTTGATGAGCTTCTCCTTCTTGTCTGCTTCTGTATAAAGTGGAAGAGGGCCTGGCGTCTTCAAATGAAAAAGAACCAAATGGAATTGGAAGAATGCATTCCAGATACCTTCAAAAGGGCAGATGTTGACAGAACACAATGTGACATATGCGGTGTGAAATTTTCACAGCATTTAACATCATTCTCTGCCCCACTTGAGGAATTTGGGCCAGGCACTCCAGAACCACTGACGCCAACCATGAATGGTGTGGCGGAATGCGATGGCATTGAAACCAATGAAGATCAGGAATGCAGTGAGACCTATGAGAGTCACCTTACCCTTGAGAAACATCGACATCAATTTAGATCATACCACAACTATCTTCAATTTTACAAACTGAATGTGGATTTGGTTCTTTGTGATGGAAAGTGTCTTATGCAAACCATGGAGCAAACTACTGGAGATCAGTTGGCATCCAAAGAACAGTTCTACCTGTTGCAGAAAAAGATTGAAAACAAAATTAAGGTGGTTGCTGACTTGATGGAAAACATATATGAGAAAAAGACCTGGACTGAAGGTAAGAGGATTTGTGTATGCTTCAATTAGTTGAAATTGTGACAAGAAATATTTAACATGTTATCACAAAGTTTCTGAATATAGTACTTGACAATTACTGGGGCAATTTAATTATAATCTTATAAGAGCTTGTTAACAGGCATTTTTATAATGGATTTTAATCAGTCCAGTGGCTAATGTTGTTTACGTGAATGAGCCCATATGATGGAACAAAAACAAATCTATCAGCTGCTGATTTTATATAGAGTTATACACGTGTGCGACTATGTTCAGGAACCACGCATGTAGGATTGGTATTTTAATTTGAAGAATATACCATTTCCCCCTGACGGCACAATTTTCGAAAAGATATAATCTGTAGAATGCCACATAAATTGCCAACAAAGTATAGAGCGTCCCTCTTATTTACATTCTACTGTTAACAGTTAACATGAAAGCAGATTTTGTAAACCATCTCGTCACGGAGATCCAGCAACACAAGCTTAGCGATAACCACTGATGAAATGCTTATGGTGATGAACCATTCAATTAGATTAACGATCAGTGTGTGGTATGGGGGCACATTGAGTAGAGCTAATGCATGCACTCAATTAGAGTAGAGTAGGGGGTACTTAGCTGCAGGTGCACTGTGTCCAGGGTGATCCTAAGGTCCCAGTAGTGGTCAATGAACAAGAATGAAGCAGGCACACAGGCTTAAGCAGGGTGCTTTAATGTCCCAAGGTATCCGACGTTTCGGCTGTGCAATACAGCCTTTTATAAGGCCTTTACCTTGTAAAAGGCTGTATTGCACAGCCGCAACGTCGGATACCTTGGGACATTAAAGCATCCTGCTTAAGCCTGTGTGCCTGCTTCATTCTTGTTCATTGGGCACATTATGTGAGCATAGTCCGTTTCTGAGTTTATGTGCACAGACTTGCAGAAGCGGCAACAGAGAAGGTATTACACCCTTTTTCAGTGACTGCACAGGACTAATCATAATTACAGTATTGTTGTCTTGCTTATAATACTGTGGACAGCGTCTGTTAACATTGTAATTCTTAATTTTGCAATGCGGTAAGTACCACATTATTGGGAGGTCCCGGTTGTAGGTCGGGGATGGGTGTTCTCCCTATGTTCCTACACGTGATCTAGTACTGAGTTTTCTTGGTAAGTAGCGTGTTGGAAAAAGTTTGAAATAAATTGAAATTATACAAAGAGAGGAAAACCAAAGCACAATTCAAAATCTTCCAAAAATAACATGGGCGAAAAATCTCCAAAATCAGACTCTTATCCATCCATGACAAAGTGGAAAACTTGCTCTAAACTTCTGTTACAGCTGAAGGTTTAATGGATACCCCAGTAAAAGATTTAACGACCAGTATTTGTGAAGCCCAGGAGTTGCTGAAGAAATCAGAAAGACACAAGGCAAAAACAGAAGGTATTTTCTATAGTTTAATCCTTTTGAATCCTATGTTGGCTTAAACAGAAACTGCAGATGGAAGGGTTTATCATCATTTAGTTTATAAGTAGCCAAACCGCAATATATACAACCACTGATGTGTTCATCAGATGTAAGTCACTGTAAGAATAAACTGAAGCATTTGATAGGCAGTGCCAGTGCAGTATAATTCAGACTGTTTACAACATGGAAGTGTGAACTTTATTTTTTGCTTTCCGTGGTGTTAATGTTTTACTCCTGTACAATATCGCTGTCATTGTTGTTTTTATCTCCTAGTAAAATAGGATGCACACGACGAGCTATGTAGGGTTAAAATCATACACCTTCCAGATTCACTAAGCATAGCTATGGTTAATGCGGAGAAATACAATTTGGTTATTTAGGTCACGTATGTATGTATGTCTTTATATAGCGCCATTAGTGTACATAGCGCAGTTCCAGTAGATGTATTGTACAGTAGGTGCTCCCCAAGGCAAATACCAAAATAAATAGGCATAACTTAAGGGAGGAAAATAATGAAGCTTTCTGAACCAGTTCTCGGAGTGAAAGTGTTTTATGCTATGTACAAATAACTTCCATGAACAATATTCTAATTATCTGGATTACAGGAATTGTGTCTGCATACAGTTAGCCAAGTGAATCTGTAGTTGGCCAAAATAAAATATCCCCTGTTCCTGTTTTAGTTAATCCAGTGTTGTATTAAGTGAAACTGTGTCATTGGGCCTTACCCATAATGTGCTAATGCCTCCACAGCATTTAAAACCTAAAAACGTAACCGTTTAATTTTGGAAACGTTCTATTGGTGCAAGAAAAACAGTGTGTCACACTTCTAAAAATATCATGCATCCACTAGTCCTTTTAGGCATCTTTCCCATCAAATGAACAACCGCTGAAGTTTCAAGGCATGCTCTGCAATATTTTGCCTTCCTTTTTTTGGATTCCAGGTTTAAGTAAGGAGGACGTGTTTGAAAACGAAATGGAAGATCGGTACGCAGGTTTTGAAGAGCTGAGAAACAAGAAGGCAAAGAGGAGAAAAAAAACCACTAAACGGCGCTAATAATGAAAGCAGGCAAGAAGATTTGCTGCCCTAATGGGATGTTTCTCACTGGGCGTGAGAGTCAAATTAAGTTGTTTAGTTTTCTTTTAGTCCTTTTAATTTCCAAATAACAAAAATATCAATCAACCATTATTTTCTTATGTGCACACACACACCTACTTTTGTAAGGCTTTTGTCTTTTTGAAAATAATGAACTCATTAGTTTGAATTTTGCAGCGGAGTCCTAGTAAATAATTTGTGTTAGTGTGTTCTAATGTTAAATAAACAAAAAATAGTTTTGCACTATAATATTCATTTCATTCCCCTTTTATATATTACATTGCACTTCAACTGTAACATTATGCTACATTTCACTAATATGTCACATTACTTCTCTTTACCTATTACCTGTTCTATGACATATATTGTTATAATTTGCTAGATAGAATCACCATACAGCTACCACATGGAATAATATGAACACGGTCTTGTGAAACATACTTCTACTCATAGACTCTCGAGGTTCTCTTCTACTTTGCTCAAATGAGCAGCAACGTGGATCTTGTCTCTGCTTTGACACTGGCTGTTTCATAATTGGTACTGGTTGACATCTCTATCTGCATTGAGTTCATCCCAGTCAAGCCATTAGAGCTACAACTTCATTCTGTTTCACAATCTTAATTGTTGACCAATATGAAACCTGTTATAGCAGCCATCTAAAGTGCTTCATCTCTAATCAATTGTTTATGCCACAAAATTGATTGTGAGTTTTGTTTGTGAAAAGAGACTGTTAAATCAGATTATCAAAGGAATTTGTCCCAAAAACAGTGTTCAGTTGACTGCGGGACTTTTGTTAAATATTGTTTTTTTTTTAAATAAAAAAAATGGCAGTGTAGGCAGTACATAAAGTTACTTTGTGTTTGAACAGATGTGCTAACGTGGAATTTACAATTATTTAAGCCGGGCCCATTTGCATTTTTAGTTCTGTATCTGGATGAAATAGTTCCAAAGATCTCGCTGGAAGGTTTGTTATAATTGTTTCATAGACAATTCTTGCAGTGATGACATCCATAGAATCCATATGTTTACAGATATGGGGTTATTCGTCTTAAAATAAAGATAAATGAGCAAAAATGTAAAAATCCACATCTTTTTTTTTACCCAATTCGTTGATAATTCTTTTTTTTTTTTAGCTTTTATTTGTTGGAATTTTGTGTTTACAGTGAATGACAATTAAAAGTTTTTTTTTCTTTTTAATATTTTGAAATATACAGCAATATATAGAAAACCGATTATTGCCAAATGGAATCTGTATTGTAAAGTAGTGCTAAAGTATGCTTTTTAAGTTATTTGTGAATTTGAAAGTTATATTTTGTAGCTTTTTTTTTTTTTTTTTTTTTAAATATCATGAACAACCCAGGCAGTGCATTAAATTCCATAATCATAAAATTTGCTGAAGTTCATATTTACAGTGTGCATACTTTCTCTCTTTCAGATGTGCAAACTGAGACCAAGTAATGCTTTTAGCCCGTTCCCAGTCCTGAGCGACTATATGTATGTGCATCTGATAATACCTGAAACTGTTGACACAAACGTGTGCTTATAAAAGTTAATTGCGTGCCTGTGTATGTAAAAACTGCAGTTCACGTCACCCACTGGTAGTGATTTATAATCCGGACTCATCAGGTATACCAAACTTTATGCGCATGTCAAATACTATACATACAGATGTAGCCAGACCTTGTTTCCACACAGCCGACGTTTGCTGAAGGGGAAATGACAGCAGCAATCCATGAATGTGGGGGAAAAGGATGTTTTGCAAACACAGAGCTGTTGCGACTGTCCCTTTCCCATAGAACCAAGGAAAAATGCTTTTTATTTTCTTACAGCTCTGGGGAAGGTGCGTTGAGTCTACATCTGTCACCTTGTTTGCCCATACATAAAGCATTGCTTGGTGCCTGCACTTTTGGAATAAAGATTATACACGGCACTCCCCTGTACCTTACAAATCATGGACTTTCAACAAGTATCAATACTTTCTTTAAACGCTGCAAGCCATGAAGGAAACCAAGTTCTCGATCGTTTTTTTGGGCAGCAATATATCCCATATGTATTAAAACTGTACTATATTTCTTATTGTATTGTTTCTGTTGCAAGGTTTAACAAGTTGGGGAAACATGGCTTAATCGATAAAAAAAAAAAACTTAATAAAATAATAGCACAATGTGCGTCAGACTCGTAAGAAAATTAAAAAACTTGAGCCCCACATTTTTAATTGGACACATTTTGTAGTGTATATAGACCTTCTTTTTTTAAGTTCCATTTAAAATGTCTGGAGTACTGGATTGATAATTTTTGTATGTTTTTATAGGGATGGAATCCCCTTTGCGCTTCTAGCGTGTGACCTTGTTTAATTAGCACTGTCATTAGAAGAACAAAGCGATATCATTAATAACCATCAACTTTTCACATGATTGTTATTCTCATTAACGAAGGACCAGCATTTCCATTGTCTTCTTGCTTTACCAGTTTCGTTTAACAAGAATGTAATTTTGTAGCCGAGAATTGGCAAACTGTTCTTAACATTGTTTTGTATGTTATGTTTGTATTAAACTCCAATGCCATTCACTTTGTTAAATGAAGCTAATAAATCGGCCTGTCTTTCTACACCTTGTGTTCATTTAATTCCTAATCCAATCTGCGTCACTTTTTTTTAGAAAACAATTGATTTTAAAGAGTTGGTGAGGAGGAGAACCGTTTCAATGTTTAAAAATAAAATATTAAAATACTATGCCACGTAAGATACTGTACATTGGGAATATAAATTTTTTTCAAGTATACTCAAGGACAATATATTTACCCAAATGATGCAAAATAGCATTTCCGCTGTCAGAACATTTCAAATTTGTCAAAGAACTGCTTTAAAACACAATTCTGATCATCTGTAACTTTAGAAGCACACTGTTTTTAGTTTAACGCTCACCATCACCTTGGGATAAACTTTTTAGGTGCCATATTTTACCAATGGGCAATTACAATTATTTAATATTTCTAGCCATTTTTCCTCTCCCGTTGGAGGGTAAAATTGGTGGCTGTGTTCTCTGAAGTATAATTGTAAAGTGCCTTGGGATTCAAAAACCCTATTTACTTATTGCTACTATCCATTGCACAGCATTTGACAGTCCAGGGTTTAATGGTAATTTTGTGATATTTGTAAAGCTCTAGCCATGTATGCAGCACTGTGCATTAATATCATACAGATACATTAAAATACAGACCAGTATAATGCAAGGGATAAGGGCAGCAGATCTAAGTAAACATGGGGAGAAGGGAACACATCCCCTCCGAGATTACAATCCACTGTCTTTCGCCATAGTACAAAAGATGAAAACATGACCTTTATGCTTCTTTTGTGCTAGTGACAAATTTGTGCCAGGATTTGGTTCAGACGTTTCCTAGACAATTCTTCTTATACTTGAAAACCATTGGTTGCCACCTTACTTTAAGTGAAGAAAGTGATTCAAACGTCCCAGTCCTTCTTTTTGTCTTGGTAAACAGTGTTTCGTAGCAACAGTGATATGTTCATCCTTCTAACTGCACGGGAAGAACAACATAATAGAAAATGGGAATTGCACAGTATGAGGTTTGTTAAAAATATACATACACTAGCACACAGAACTCATTACACTTTTGTATGATAAAATCATGGCAGATGAAGAACTATTTACGTTCCCATTTAGTGCTGCAATGCCTCCTAAAATGTTTTCACAAGCAGAAAATGAAGCCCAAATTCAAATGTACTGTATTATTTATTTTTATTCTCCTTTAAAAAGTTGTATACTAAGCATATAGGCTCACATTCAATAAGAAATGAAGCAGTATGCAAGAGGAAATCGTTCCGTTCAAACAAATGGGAGTAACATCTTCTCCAGCACAGCGAAGGTCTCTTAACAGCATATTGAATAGAGGGGCAATTGAATGAAACCGCTAATTGAATATGCCCCTTTGTCAAACATGCCTCATTCCTATTTCCTCTATGTAGCCTATTTAATAAAGTCAATAAAAATGCTTTGTCTTTAGGGAAAAAAAGAGCTAAGTTCTTTGCTTATATTTTTTTGAATAAAGTTTGCCTAAGTCAGTAAAAAAAAAAAGCTATTTATGTTTTCTGAGATTAATTTGCAGGTAGGTATTGGGCAAATTGAAAATATATTGCAATAACCCAGCAGAAACCCCAACACTACCTGTAAGGCCTCGTTCGTAGTTGCGGCGGCAGTGCGTGCGCGCGTGCGATCTCGCACGCGAAATCTGCCCTGGAGGTGATGGAAGGCATGGCGGAGGTGCGGCCATGACATCACGTGAGCGGTTCACCCTCATTGGCTGAACCGCACACGTGACGCGGCCGTCTCTTGGCAAGAACAATTTCCAAAGTCTGTTCAAAAATTGCACACTTGAACATGTTGGTCGCGTGCACTATGTGCACACGGAAAACATTCATTTGTTTTGGCAGTGCGCGACACCACTATAAACGTGGCCTAATGTGACAAATCATTAAGTTAAATCCGTACTATCTGTTGTTTTCATAAATAAGCGTTAGTTCATTCTTTGGCCAAAGCATTATAAGCCTGTAGTCACGTTGAGGTTAATTCCTTTTACTGCAGGTCCTATACTACATGCAAATGTTCTCTTTACCTTCTGGAGGAAGAAGTCTCTCCATAGACGGGGCATTCACAAGTATATATCAGGACCTGCTAATTAAAGTGGGATGGGTGAGCCAGCGACCATCAAAAAATGTTCCCCTAGTTGTGTGACTTGGCTTGCTTCCTTATCAGAGATGCAAGGAATGTCTTGTGTTGTAAATACAGTTGTGTGGAAAAAAGTCTTTGAAGTCTATGGTTTTACATATCAGGACATAATAACAATCATCTGTTCCTTAGCAGGTCATAAAATTAGGTAAATACAACCTCAGATGAACAACAACACATGACCTATTACACCGTGTCATGATTTATTTAACAAAAATAAAGCCAAAATGGAGAAGCTATGTTTGAAAAACTAAGTACACCCTTACTGCTTCCATAGGAATTAAGATGCTAAATAGCAGACAGGTGCTGCTAATCAAATGCCCCTGATTAATTGATCAACAGCAAGTGTGACCACCTCTATAAAAGCCGAAGTTTTAGCAGTTTGCTGGTCTGGAGCATTCAGGTGTGTGTTAACACAATGCCAAGGAGGAAAGACATCAGCAATGATCTTAGAGAAGCAATTGTTGCTGCCCATCAATCTGGGAAGGGTTATAAGGCCATTTCCAAACAATTTAAAGTCCATCACTCTACAGTGAGAAAGATTATTCAAAAGTGGAAAACATTCAAGACAGTTGCCAATCTTCCCAGGAGTGGACGTCCCAGCAAATTCACCACAAGGTCAGACCGTGCAATGCTCGGAGAAATTGCAAAAAACCCAAGAGTTACATCTCAGACTCTACAGGCCGCAGTTAGTATGTTAAATGTTAAGGTTCATGACAGTACAATTAGAAAAAGACTGAACAAGTATGGTTTGTTTGGTAGGGTTGCCAGGAGAAAGCCTCTTCTCTCTAAAAAGAACATGGCAGCACGGCTTAGGTTTGCAAAGTTGCACCTGAGCAAACCACAAGACTTCTGGAACAATGTCCTTTGGACAGACTAGACCAAACACAGCATATCAGCACAAACACCTCATACCAACTGTCAAGCACGGTGGTGGAGGGGTGATGATTTGGGCTTGTTTTGCAGCCACAGGACCTGGGAACCTTGCAGTCATTGAGTCGACCATGAACTCCACTGTATACCAAAGTATAGTCAAATGTGAGGCCATCTGTCCGACAGCTAAAGCTTGGCCGAAATTGGGTCATGCAACAGGACAATGATTCCAAGCACACCAGCAAATCTACAACAGAATGGCTGAAAAAGAAAAGAAACAAGGTGCTTCAATGTCCCAGTCAAAGTCCAGACCTCAACCCTATTGAAATGTTGTGGCTGGACCTTAAGAGATCTGTGCATAAACAAATGCCCCCAAACATCAATGAACTGAAGCAACGTTGTAAAGAAGAGTGGGCCAAAATTCCTCCACAACGATGTGAGAGACTGATAGTCATACAGAAAACGGTTACTTCAAGTTATTGCTGCTAAAGGTGGTTCTAGAAGCTATTGAATCATAAGGTATACTTAGTTTTTCACACATGGCTTCTCCATTTTGGCTTTATTTTTGTTAAATAAATCATGACGCAGTGTAATGTGTCGTGTTGTTGTTCATCTGAGCTTGTATTTACATAATTTTAAGACCTGCTAAGGAATAGATGATTGTTATGTCCTGATATGTAAAACCATAGAATTCAAAGAGGGTGTACTTTCTTTTTCACACCACTGTACCTGACACTTTGGATAGAGAGGATAATATAGATTTCTTAACTTTCTATAAACCACAGTGATACTGAAGTAACGCATACTGTAGTTCATTCCACCATACTTGCCGTGGCTAGTAAGGGGTTAAGAGTCCTAACACTAATTGTACCACCTTACCATCTCCCCCCCATCCATCTCATCTTAAAAAATGCATATTAAAGCAGCAATCTTTTCTTCCTCCCTTAACCCAGAAACCTATATGAGTTTAACATAATGTTAATACCTTGCCCATGAACATGTTTTTTTCCCCATGTTAAAAATAATGTTTTTCTTTGTTTAGAGCACCTGAGGTGACCAGAATTAACTTATAGACTGCTCTACAAAGAGCTATATTTGAACCTCCTTGGACACTTAATATTTCAAATGCTTATATCTCCTGAACAAAGCATCAGATTTAAAAAAAGAAAAAATGCAGGAGTTGTTTTATGGGATAACACAGTTTAGCGACTTTGGCCCTAAATGTTTTATTGTGCCCATGTTTTGTTCCCTTTATCAGGTCACAGAACTCTCAAGCTAATGATTCAATAAATGTTGCCTTTTTATGAGGTAATACAATATGTACAGTAGTTCCAGTGGCAAGGAATGTACATAAACGGATGATCCTATATGAGGTTTACAGGTACAATTGGTCAGTGAGAGGATTATCCTGATATTGCAGTGGTATATACTATGGAAGTCTATTAGGCCAACTGATTTGTGTAAGAGATTGATGCTTATGATCGCAAATATGTTGATAAAAATGACGATGACAACTTATGAAAGTGACTTTATTATATGGAAAAATGGGCACAATAAAACACTTATCAGTAGCCCTGGGACAGAAGAGTTTATTTGTTTCCTTTTAATCTCTTCTATGTTGCTGCCTGGTACACTTTTGTGTTGTTGTAGTCCTATCCTATGGGTATATCGAAGACGGTTGCCTAGTTGCTAGGCTTACTCCCAAGGCATCTAGTTTACTGACAAATGCATAAGGGAACCAGTAGCTGCGAGATTAAAACAATGTTTGCTAAGAATCTTTGCCACTTTTTAATTCCATTGATTGCACCATCCTTTCCAGCTCTGTTGTAGGTTCCTTTGTCAACTAATTCTATTTAGGAATGTGAGGTCATCACTAGACGTCCAACTGATCTGCTTCTTTCATAGCCGAGCGTCTGTCGTCAGCTGTTTCATCCTATTTGTTCTGATCTCCGTGATTGACGTGTGAGCTGGGAGCCCTACTTTATTAAAGATAACTTCTTTTAAGAAGATAAAAGGAATGTACTTCAAAGAAGACTAATGGAGCATAAACCATTTAAAAAAAATAGTGTCTAAAGAGCTTTCATATACAGGTTTTTTTTTTTTTTTTTTAATCCGGTACACAGTTTGGGGGGATATCAGATGACTTAATAGATATGTTTTTCAAAAATTATACTGAATAATTCTAAAAATGTACATTAACATCACAGAATTTAGCAAAAAGGTATTTGCTCAATCTTTTTTTGTCATTGAGGTTTTGCCAGGAATAAATTCATGCTCTGAACATTCAAATGGATGTTTGCATTTATTGTAACTCGAATATGGATATGCCCGAATATGGACAAGCCCAAATTCGGACATCTCCGACTTCTATCTATCCTGTGGATGAGAATAACTTGAGTATAAATATTTCTGGGGTAACTTTGGAGTTTGACATTTATTGTACAAAGGGTCGTGGGACCCTAATTATTGCCCACTGTCTATATTGCTAACTACTATTTAATAATACAAATTGTTACGTTCATTATCTAGCTCTTTTTTGTGAGTGCTGGGGACACCCACCATTTTCTAAATTGTTTTGAAAAACTGCGGGGTCCTTCTTTTTTTTATTTTTATTTTTATTTTAATTCCCGGGCAACTAATAGTCTAAGTAAACTAGGGGTGCTGTCTGACCTATTTGTTTTATACATAACTTTTAATAATAATCTTGGCAATGTAGTCCCCTGAAAACTAAAATAGAAATTGATCTATTTAGGGAAATATTTATTTTTCAGTTATATAGCCTATATAAACAAACAAGGAGTGAACTGCGCTCTAATAATTGTGAACAAGGTGGTGTGATCTTACAGTGATTAAGTGATTAAATATATATATATAAACCTGTTACTTTGTGAAGGTGTGCGGCTGTATTCGTGGAATGGCTCCACAGACCAACTAGAAGAACAAATACAAAAGAAACAGCGCAAAAAACCTCATAGTGTAGTATGAATAAAAAATTATATTAATATAACAGGTGAGTATTGCACGTACATCAGATAAAATAATTACTGGCAGTACATGTATATGGACATGTTCCCAAATCGCCACGAGTGGAATGGGCGATCATCAGGTGGATTATCTCTCCTTCTCTCCTTTAATGGATCTAGGCTGCCGTGGTGTGTTGTATTAACCCGACATCCAGCTGCAGCGGTCCGGTGGAGTTCGTCTACTTCACAGCTGTTGTTTCAGCGAGGCAGGCTCACGGCATCCAGTTTCAGCAGCCAGGTGGAATTCGTCTGCTGCACGGCTGTTAATCCAGCGAGACAAGCTCTCACTCGGTATCTCTCGGCGTGTGACGTCTAGCTCCGGCGCGCATCAATGACGTCATCCGGTAGCGTCTTCACGATCTCAGTCGGTCAGGGAGGCAGCGGGCGGGAACGGAGATTAGTAAAGGATGTATACAGGATACAAATGCACAGTGGGTAGTGCTAGAGAAGCGTCCTCTTATCCAACGTGTTTCGTACTATTAGAGTACTTCTTCAGGGATATCGGAGGTGTCTAGAGGTGCGCTTCTTATATCAGTCCCTGTCTTGTGATTGGCTGTTTATTTTGAGTCCAGCCTCTCAACAAGTAGAGGGAAAATTAAAGGGATATACCCTCTCAACATTGAAAAACATATTAAAAACTTTTTTAAACACGATATACTCCATATGCTAAAAGGTAAATGAAACAAATATTAATAAAACTTAAAATACACAATGTTAAATACATTCCTATGCTAACGGAAGTAAGATTAAGGGGAGAATTGTTTATATAGACTAGATTCCAACAGAGATACATATAAAAATGTTTTGGAGACCAGGTGAACATATAATTTTAATGCCTAAAATTATAAATATGAAGATTCGTTCGGCCAAACGGATATGTTGTAGGATATTAATATAAAGACCAGACATCTATTTCCTCATTTAGACCCAACGGGGACAATGTTTGTAATTTATAGATCCAGACACTCTCTTGTCTGGAGAGCATTTTGTCTCTATCGCCCCCCCGTCGTCCTGCAGGGACAGTTTGAATACCAATGTATCGAAGACTGCTATCATCACTATTATGTTTTAGCTTAAAGTGTCTGGAAACATTATGGTTTTCTAATCCTAGTCTTATATTTCTAGCATGCTCCAGAATTCTCACTCTAAGATAGCGTTTAGTTCGACCAACATATTGATATCCGCAGGGACATTGAAGAAGATAAACTACATATGTAGACTTGCATGATATGCAGTCTTTAATCACAAACTTATCTTTTGTAGTTTTCGAGGAAAATTGTTTTCGTTCTGAACTCAGCAGTTTACAGGCCTTACATTTACCACAGCTATAATTACCGCTTGGTTTATTTGGCAACCATGAACCCTCAGATGTGGAGGTATTAGACAATCCAATGTCGCTTGGTGCCAAATAGTGCTTTAGACTTTTTGCCTTGCGGTAAATAAAGCTGGGTTGTGAGGGAAGACAAGAACCAAGAATAGGGTCATTGCACAGAATATTCCAATTTTTTTTTTTTATTCTGTATTGTTGTACTTGTCGAATTATATTCCGTAATAAAGGGAATTGATATTATATTATCTTCTGTGTTATCGTCTTTCTTTTTTATAAAGTCTTTTTTCGTGACTTTTTGTGTCAGAAGTGATTCCCTATCCATATTACAGACCTTTTCCAATGATTTTATTAAAAGAGCTCTATCATAACCACGTTCTATGATTTTTTCAAATAGAACAATGGATTGATGTTCAAAGTCAATTTGTTGACTACAGTTGCATTTAATTCGCATGAATTGACTTACAGGTATATTGTCAATCCAGGACCTCTTGTGGTTACTGGAAGACAATAAGAAACTGTTCGTGTCCACTTTTTTGAAAAAAGTTTTGGTGTTTATGTATGAACCAGTTTTGGATTCTAAACTCAGATCCAAAAAGTTGATTTCATTTTTATGGGTCTCCGCAGTGAACTTTAAATTAAATTCATTGATGTTGAGGTAAATTTTGAATTGATCTAAAGTGGTCTCATCACCCTCCCATATACATAGCACGTCATCAATATATCTCTGCCAACTAATCACATGGTTTGCAAATGGATTATTATTCCAAATGTGGAGATTTTCCCATACTCCCATGTAAATGTTGGCGTAGCTAGGGGCAAAACGTGTCCCCATAGCTGTGCCACACAACTGGATGTAGTACTGGTTCATAAAAAGAAAGTAGTTGTGTGACAAGATATATTGAATGGCGTCTATGATGAATTCACAGTTAAGGGGATGCAATTCTTCATCTTTCAATAATATTTCTCTAATGGCATCAATACCTCTATTATGAGGAATACAAGTATACAGTGACTGTACGTCAAAAGTTGCCCATCTGTACTCCTCTTTCCATATTTTTGTTTTTAATGAATTCAGAACGGCAGTAGTGTCTTTCACATAGGAGGGCAATACCTTTACATATTTTTGTAAAAAATAATCTACATATTGGGATAAATTTGCCGTTAGGGAATTGATGCCAGAAATAATAGGTCTGCCAGGTGGAATTTTCAAATTTTTGTGTATTTTTGGCAGATGGTAGTAAACTGGAATTCGTGGAAACTCAACATAAAGAAAACAGTATTCTGATTTTGTTATTACTGTGGACTCGACAGCTTCAAGAAGAGCTTTTAGTTCCAATAAAAAGTCATTAGTAGGGTTACGTAAAAGTTTACCGTAATAAACGGAATCATTAAGTATACGGAATGCCTCCATTTCATAGTCATTTCTATTTTGGAGGACAACTCCCCCACCTTTGTCTGCTTGTTTTATAATCAGACTCTTATTGTCTTGAAGTTCTTTAACTGCTTGATGTTCTTTAAACGTCAAATTATGTTTGATGTCAGAGAATTTAAAGTCTTTAACCATTTGGGTAAATTCATTATTTACAACATTAAAAAACGAATCTATAAAACTGCCTTTGCTGTGTGCAGGATAAAATCTAGATTGTGGTTTAAAATCAGTGTGTTGGCATAATGTGTCAACTTGGTTCTCCTTAACACATATCTGATCAATCTCTATATTAGGCTGATCAATACCCAATTTATTCCTCATAAAGTGCCTTTTTAAAGTCAAATTTCTAGTGAATTTGTGCAAGTCAGTGAACAGTTGGAATCCATTAGGTCCACTTGACTGAGAAAATTTGAGGCCTTTATTAAGAACTTGCTCTTGATATGGAGTCAAGGTAACAGAGGATAGGTTGAATATGCCTTTTGATTTATTTTGACTAGAGTCTATCTTGATTCTCTTCTTTGTTTGGGATTTCCAGCCTCCCCTAGTCCCTCTTCGGGTGAATGATGCCTTTTCTGAGAGCGTATTGGCTTTTGGCTCTGTTTCTCCTTGTCCAGTTTCCCCCCTTCTGTTGGACCCAAATAACGAGACTTGAGTGCCTCCAGAAAAAGTTAACGTGGAGGGGATTGGCGGTCAGAGTCTATTCTTGGGGGTGTGGTAGCCCTTTTGTAGTGTTCTCGATGATTTTCTTTGTGATATGTATCTCTATATTGTGTCTCTTTAGGTTCATATCTAGTATTAGAACTATCTCTCTTCCTTTCCTGATAATTCTTAGAACTATCTCTTCTTTTATTATGATAGTTATTTCTAGAACTATATCTCCTTTTATTTTGATTTTGATTTCCATAATTATTCTTGGGATGATATTTATGAGTTTGTTGGTGATCTCTCTCATGTTTATTGCTGTTATTTCCTCCCTCAAACTGATAGCTATCAGTTCTTTGTTTTTGTTCATTTTTTTGTTGTTTTTTGGGGGGATTTTGACCATTAGTAGATACACCCTTTTCTCTATCAAATTTTGCCCAATCTTTTTGTCTTCCATTATCATAGTCGTGTTTATCACGATAAAATTTCTTTTGTTTGTTTAACATTATTTCCTCCGTAGTTGACTCTAAGGTCATTTTGAGTTCGTATTCTAATTTGGAACAATCCTGGTGTAATACAAGGGGTTCCAAAATTAAAAAATTTCTACCAATATCCTTTTCTAGTTTAGCAATGCTTTTGCTACGTTCATAGATAATCAATCTCATTAACTCTCTAGAACATTCTTCCTGTATTCTATCCCATTCTTTCATAAAGTGGACGTTATCTCTTCCAAATGTAGGATTTTTAGAGAAACGTAATCCACGTGGCACCCTGCCACAATCCAGATATCTTTGAAGCGTATTCCGATCCAACCATTGTCTGCCCTTAGTCAGCAATAAGTTCTCTAATTGTTTAAAATGAACTTCAATGGTAACTTCGTCAGAATCTGCCTCAAAGACACTGGATTCATCTTTAAACATGGAATCAAAAAGGGCAGTCCTTTTTTCCCTACAACTAGATAGTGTCCATGCCATGATTAATGCAATAAATAAATAAACAATGTACAACAATCACAGTGCAGCAGTGGTGAGCATAAAGTGATGGAAACAAACAAGGAGTGAACTGCGCTCTAATAATTGTGAACAAGGTGGTGTGATCTTACAGTGATTAAGTGATTAAATATATATATATATAAACCTGTTACTTTAAAGGAGAGGAGAAGGAGAGATAATCCACCTGATGATCGCCCATTCCACTCGTGGCTGATTGGTAACATGTCCATATACATGTACTGCCAGTAATTATTTTATCTGATGTACGTGCAATACTCACCTGTTATATTAATATAATTTTTTATTCATACTACACTATGAGGTCTTTTGCGCTGTTTCTTTTGTATTTGTTCTTATAGCCTATATAAGTAAGATAAGTGTTCTACCTTTATTTGTTATACTATTTTGGTTTTCAGGGGATTCATGTTTTAGGATTATTATTGTTAGTAGGGGGTGGCCAACTTCAGTCCTCAAGGGCTACCAATAGGACAGGTATTAGGGATATAATATAATCATTATATCCCTAATAAATACCCCTGCTTTAGCACAGGTGACTCAATCAGTGGCTCAGTCAGAATGCCACCTGTGCTGAAAGAGGGATATCCCTAATACTTGGCTTGTTGGTGGTACTTGAGGTCTGGAGTTGGCTACCACTGCTGTAGGCAATTGACTGTCTAGCAGAGTGCAGCACTGAAGGGATAGCTTTTCCATGTGTGTTTTGGCTTAGACTTTTGTATTTAGATGATACAGTACATAAACTTTTATTTTTATTTATAAAAATGTTTTACCAGGAAGTAATACATTGAAACTGATCTCTCGTTTTCAAGTATGTCATGGACACAGAGTTATGATGACAGATAAATGGTTACAAATACATGGGTACATTAGGTGAACAGGGTTATACATTATATATGAAGATTTTGCATGAACAGTTAAAGATAATATACGTTCTAGGGGTATGGATCAGTTACAGACCACATAAAATGTGAGACCGCTTTAGTTTTGAAAGAACTTGGACCAGTGGTGGTTTTGAGAGTCTCGGGTAGCTTGTTCCAGACATGAGGAGAGAAGGCGGAGCAGCCAGATACTTTGTTGAACGATGGGACCATAAAAAGTCCTTTTGTGTCGGATCTCGGGTGATGAGTGCTGCGTGCATTAAGGGTGAGGAGCATGTTCAGATATGGGGGTAGCTTGCCCAAGACATATTTGAAGGTAAGACAGGAGAGATGAACATTGCACCTAGACTCAAGTGATGGCCAATCTAGTTCTTTGAGCATTTCGCAGTGATGTGTGTTGTAGTTACATTGTAGGACAAATTGGCATATTGAATTGGAGAGGGTGTCTAGATTGCTAAGGTGAGTTTGGGGTGCTGTACCATATACTATGTCCCCATAGTCTATAATTGGTATTCGCATCTGCTGTGCGATGTGCTTTCTGACCAGCTAGCTTGGGAAGGATTTGTTTCTATAAAGTACACCTAGTTTGGCATAGGTTTTGGATGTCAGGGTATCAATGTGCAACCCAAATGTTAAGTGGGAGTTAAACCATATACATAGATATTTGAAACTAGTGACAGAGGCTAGGATGGTATTAGAGTTGGTTCTGATCTGAAACTCTGTCATTGGTAGCTTTAGAAATTTAACCTTGGTCCCAAATACCATTGTTACAGTCTTGTCAGTGTTTAAAAAGTTTGTTTTGGGAAATCCAACTTCCAAGTCTCATAAAATCAGATTGAAGTACGTGTTCAAGGTCAGAGAGGCTAGGGCTGTGTGTAAGATTGTGTTATCTGCATACATGTGTATTGAAGCACTCTTACAAGCTGTAAGTAGATAATTCATGAAGACTGAAAAGAGTAGGAGCCCCAGAACAGAGCCTTGAGGCACATTGCAGGTGATATCCAAGGGGTTGGAGCTAGAACCCAAAATAGACACATGTTGGGATCTACCCAATGGGTATGAGTGAAACCAGTTTAAAGCATGTTTCCCTATTCCAGAGCACTGAAGTTTGTTTAGCAAGATAGCATGATCAACAGTGTCAAAAGCCTTTGCAAAATCTAGGTATATTCACCAGTAAGTTGTCCCAGTTCTATTCCACACTGGATCTCATTGCAAACTTTTAGGAGGGTAGTTACTGTGAAGTGTTTGGGGCGAAAGCAAGATTGAAATTGGCTGGGAAAATTTGTCTTGGTATAGTAATCGCTTAATTGGGAGTGAACACATTTTCCCATTACTTTGGATAGTATTGGGAGAAGAGAGATTGGCCTGTTTGAGACAGTGTTTTTGTCTCCACTTTTGAAGATTGGTGCATCCCCGACTTGTTGTCTATGACCCACTCTCGCACCTCCGGTACACATTTGAGCAAGAACTGCCCACGGATGACAAGATCCATCATGCCCTCGAACGTGGTGACTCCACATCCGGCTACCAACAGACGGCTGTGATGGGCTAGCCGGAGTCAAACTCCACATAGGTGTCCAGTGTGCCTTTGTCCAGAGCCCTGAACTGAGCGCGATAGGACTCCGGCGTAACCGCATACCTGGCCAGCAACTTGGACTTCACATAATCATAATTGCCAGTGTCTGCAATGAGCATTTGTTCTCAAACCCGCAGGAACCCATCAATGTCATCGGTGCCATCCACGAACTTGGCAAAGCTGTTAAATGACAACTGGGATCGGGCACCGTGACTACTGGTCGGGGCGGAGCGGGCATCACAGAGCACGACATCTGGAGGGCGTTGTTCTACGGATGCCTCAGGTCCAGGAGCGGGCCACAGCCCCAGAAAATCAACCACCGCAGTAGGAGCGGCTACTGCGGCAGCTACCAGGGGGGTCCGCCTCGTCCTCCTGCTCACCCCTGGAGGCTTCATTCTCCAACTCCTGGGCAATGGTATTAGCAACCACCGCTACATTGGCGACCTCGGATAAGCCGGGCCTCGTGACGCTCAATGTCCTCCACGAGGTCCACTTTTCCTCTGCCCTCGGTCAGCAGATCATAGCCCTTACAATGAGCTACAAGTTTGTCCAGTTACGGTAATGGCCAACTCTTCCGGCCATCCTGGATCAGGTCGACTAAGGTGAACATGAACGAAGAGTTATACTGGACTATGCTCTGTGTGTCCGCAATCACTGGTCCTGCAGTCTTGAAATCAAGACTGACTCAGAACTGAATGTCCCACAAGAATGTCAGAGCTGACTGTCACCAGACAGGACACAATAATTGAATAAATGAAAGTTTTTCTGGCAAGCCAGAAAACACACAAAATACAATCCCAATGTACACTCACCAACTGGGGGTCTGGGGGGAAGACTCCAAATCGAGTCTGGTTCCCTGCTCCGGCCGAGCTCGTTACATAGCCCCCGCTGGCTATACTTTACATGGAGCACGAGCCGCCAGCCAATCACAGCGCAACTTGTGACTGTGCAGCCAATCAGAGGAAGAGGGCATGCAAGGCTGCACCAGTGGCACGTGGGGGCCATATTAGACGCTCAGAACCCCCCTGGATGATGAAACAGCTGGGAATCATGCCTACGGGGCTTAGACTTGATAAATGGTTCCCTTGGCAAGTGTACCTCCCGCTGGGTAGGCGCCTCAGTGTCTGTGGGGATCAAAGGCTCTACCCCGCTGAGAGCCCGTCCCCAGACCTGATATTCAACCCTGTGCCACTCACCATATGTCTCGGCACCTAGCTGCTCCCAGCCTTATGTCACAATCCGGCATTTCTCTGTAGCCAGCAAAGATAAGTGAATTACTGGGTTTGGATACAGAGAAATGCTTGTAACCTATATTTACAGTACGGGCTTGCTGACTAACTGTATGGGCAACATGCTATACTCTACCGTGGGGAATAAAATTGCTTTTCTTTATTGTACAATCCACGGTCCCCAATATATACAGTTTTCACCCTTCCAGACATCAGGCATTGATTAGCTCTTTTCTGTCACGGGTTACACAAAACATTTCATACACTGGCCAAAATGAGCCTCACAGAGATGACCATTACACATGGTATTGGGGCAGCTAGATGGGCTTCACCTTTATTATGGGAGGCTGGCTACCACTACCGTCACAGCTGCGGAAATACTCGCTTAATTTTAACACTACCTGAAAGGGTGGCGAGATAGGATTTGCGATTTGCATTAGACGGAGTATCATTTATTTTTATTAAATACAGTGGCGACCAACTTTATTCTAACTCGGCTAGTTCCGCGAATTTCAGAATATCCCGGTGATGTGCGGTTTTGTGTCATTTTCGCCCGGAGTTTATTGCGTTATTTTCCCCGCTGTGATTTAAGCATTTTATTCCCACTGGCTGCAATACTGCAATGCCGTGTAAAAACGCATGGGGGCATTTGCGAGCTGTTGTCTTTGAAGCCGTCCCCTATAACCCCTAACATACAGTAATGTACATATACAGTACTGTACCGCGTTGGTTTCAGGTCCGGGGACCCTCTGCTTCCCGAGATACAGACCCCTTTATGAGGTGCCGGTATCCCTCTTCATTTAAATGTCCCGATCACGTGACCGCGGCATGTAAACCAAGCAGAGGGATACCGGCACCCCCTAAAGGGGTCTGTATCTCGGGGAGCAGGGGGGCCCCGGACCTAAAACCACAGCGGTTCAGCTCCGGAGACCCTCTGCACATCTACGGTATGAATAAAACACATATATAAATAAACACTCATTCCTGACCTTTGTGGCTATCTGCTATGGTAGCATAGCAGCATGAATGTATTTTTAATAATATTGTACAGTGAGCAGGGGGTTCCCTGAGCCAGAATCATCAAACTCAGGGGAACCCCTTCTCATGCCAATATTTATAAAAATACAGAAAGATTCAGCTTCATTACCATAGCTGATAGCCGCTAAGGCAATGAAGGGGTTAACCCCCGTGCCCGCTTTATTGTGGGTAGCAGGGGTGGGTGAAGGGGGTATTTGGCCCTTTGTGGTTTAGGACTTGCGGGGGTTGCGGGTGCACTTAAACCCTTCACGACCGTAGCAGTTAATACCGCTACGGTCATGAAGGGGTTAACCCCTCCCGCCACCCCCCGCAAGCCCTAAACAACCACCGTTGGGGCTAATACCCCTTCACCCACCCGCCTACCAACAATAAAAAAATTCACACACAGCAGAGCCGCCAAAAAATAATAAATAATCTATAGATAAATAAATACAATGATATAATAAATAAATTTAAAATACACTTTTTATTCATGTGTGATGTGCAGGGGTCTCCGAAGCTGAACCGCATTGGTTCGGTCCGGGGACCCCCTGCTCCCCGAGATACAGGCCCCTTTATGAGGTGCCGGTATCCCTCTGCATTAAAGGTCCCATCACTTGACCGTGGCCTGTAAACCATCAAAGATACGCGGCCCCCATAAAGGGCCTGTATCTCGGGGGACAGGGGGCCCTGACCTAAAACCACACGGTTCAGCTCCAACCCTGCTGCACATCAACAGTATGAATAAAACACATATATAAATAAACACTCGTTCCTACCTTTGCGGCTATCTGCTATGGGTAGCGAAGCAGCATGAATGTATTTTTAATAATTTGTAATGAGAGGGGGTTCCCTGAGCCAGATCAAAGCTCAGGGGACCCCCTGCTCTCGCACAATATTATTAAAAAAGAAATGCTGCTTCATTACATAACTGATGGCCGCTAAGGCAATGAGGGTTAAGGCAGAATAGCATGTTATTGGACAATTTGCCCCCATAAACATTGCAATAACACACCATACGTACACCCCCTTTGTATTTAAAAAACACTAAACAATAAATACATATTTTTAATTGTGTGTAAACCTCCCTGCCTTGACAGTATCTATGTAAAATCCTCTCCCCCTATTTGTCTGTTAAGCTCCCGCCTTGACTAATCTGTGAAAGCCCCCTCCCCCCTATTGTGTCGGTTAAATCTCCCTGCCAGTGTTTCTGTGAGTGCAGTTTATGTAATGTGGGGAGGGGGATCCCGTGTAAATATAATGCAGCGTCTCACGGCCAATGGCCCACCCCCGGGAGGCCTAACCACCCACACCCACTACCCACACCAACCCACTCACCACCACGCCCTCTGCTGCTGCAAAACATATACCAAATTAAAACATCCAAAGTAATGTCCCCAACCCCTCAATTACCATAGCGGTTATTAACCGCTACATCATTAAGGGTTAACCCACCCTCACCCACCACTCGGGTGACGCCTCATACCCTCCCACACTAACCCCCCACCCACCCCCGTCAGGCCTAACACACCTCACCCACTACCCCACAGGTGCCTACCCCACATAACGTTGGGGAACCCCCCCCCCCCCTACCGCCAATAAAAACAATACCAGGGCCCACAATAAACATCATTATTTATTAAATACCTTACCCCCCTGTCCCACCCTATAAATACATAGATTTATCCTTTTACAAAAACGCGTTCATACGCAGCCCCACGCATCCCCGGTGGGATCTGGCGGGGCACCTGACAGACCTACAGGTACCAGCAGCCCTTTTCAATCAGTCTGGAGGCCTGCTGGTGTGTCCCGCAGCACTATGGCCCAGGTGTTCTCCTTGGGTCTCAATGGGTACCCCACGTAGCCCCAGATGTCTGGGAGCCCCAGGTCGACCCACGGTGTCTGCGTGGCCTTGGGTGGTTCCCACAGGGGTCTGGGGACTCACGAGTGCCACTATGGGTCCGCTTGCCCCCACAGAAGTGGGACCACACCTCATCATCCTGCACCTATGTGTCGTGCGGCCCCCACGGAGTAGTCGTGGCCCAACCGGCTCTTTCCATCCCCGCTTCATGGTTCGTCTCCCCCCACGTCCGTAGCCACCCCATCCTTGTCACCGCGTACCACCACTCTGATCCCTTGGGATACCCGATGAACCCACAGGTGGTCTCCAAGTCCCACAGCAGAACCACGGAACAAACCCTGAATGTAAAATAACCTGCCTATACATTCAACATACACTCCTCCCTCCCCCCCACCCACCTACAGTACATAATGTCAAAATAACTATTTCCAGATTGGATAATAGATTAATTGGCCATTATAAAACATTAACAGCATATTTCAAATAATAAAGTACTACTGACCTCACATAAGAAGTCTCCGCGCCAACGACTCCTTGTCTTGCCCACAAATACATACAAATACAAAGCCACATACATTGCAAGTCATTCGATATCTTAACCCCTTAAACACCTTATCATATATAACCGCAAAGGTAATTAAGGGGTTAAGCCACACTGGCCCGAATACCCACCCTTCACCATGATTTGTACTGGCTTCATCATGCACTATATTACAGGATATATATATAGAAAAACAAGAGGGGAATGAACGAGAAGGACGTTTTGCCTTCTTTTTTTTCGGAGAGCAATACATTTATCACCATATCACCTTACAACACTGTATAAGTTATCATACCTCGCTTTACTAACAAACTAAACACTTCTCCATACAACACTACATTATAATGAATTCCTTTAATATCTACTGATTTTAAAAATCTAATCATCAAGCCAATGAAAACCTCACATTCCAATAATACATTGCATTTACAAATTGTATAAATGATGGCATAAATCTATGCACCATATACATTCTACAAATGATGTTACCAATATCATTGCAAAGCAAAATACCAAATCTTCCAATCAAAAAGTAAACTATTTTAATAACCAATCAAGTAAACCAAAATCAATTAGCAATCATTATTTACATCCCTCACCTTGACGCCCACCGATTAATAAATGAAACAATACCAATTCATCACGCTGGAGCCGAACATTAGCATGTGAAAAAATTAAGTACCAACCAGAATACAAACTTTAAAACCAAGGACTCCCTGAACACCATACAATATCAACAATTACATCTATCTAATTGTAAATACTTTAAAACACACAATAAAGCATAGCAGCATAGACAAATTAATTTAAAACACACACATCAAATCAAGCTTTTAAAACACATCATTTCTTACCCTGTATGTAAATCTCCTAGACTATATATACACTACATACATACGTGGCAGGAATGAGATACCACAACAAAAATATACACATTTAAAAAAGCTTTAATAACAAATTAACAGTTAAATAAAATACCATTTTCTTTAGTTCAACTTACAGTTACTTGGCCCCACGACTCCCGTTGCGCAGTCTTACTCACGAACTCCAATCTTTCAACCAGTCACAGGAACCCATTAAAATTTAAAACCAACAAAAAATAAACACTGACCTAAAATCCAAAGCAACCAACGGTTCTTCTAAATTTCATATCCATTTCATCTGTATTACTATCTTTCTTCTATCTTCTTCCGGGCGGGATCTTCTCCCGTCTCGGCCACGCCTCGTGTCTTTTTTTCTCTCCGGAGGTCCTTCCACCGCGGGCGTCTGGCTTCACAAAATGAGAATGACATAGCTTTTAAAAGCTATGATGTCACTTTTTCGTCATGTTCCCACGGTCCTGATTGGGCCGTGAAAACCATGTGTTTGGGCCGATAAAAATAAAATGATGACGTCACTTAAAGGCAATGAAACACAGCCAATCAGAATGGCTTTGCTTCAATTGCCTTTAGATGACGTCATTAAAGAAACATGGCCGTCCCACAGGTACGGTAGCAACTCGAGCGTGGGAACTCCATCCCTACTCTGTTGTCTCTAGTATATCCCATGTGACAGAGGTTGGGGAGAAGGATCTGACGTCATGAAACCTGTCCTGGTACTAGAGCAATCAAGATGGGATGTGATTGCCCACACTCTCCGGAGCTGATTGCATCATATTTTCAGGTCGGGTGCCCCCTGATCCCAAAGTACTGGCCCAAGTATGACGTGCTGTATTCTCCGCACAGTTTAGATATCCCAGTCCCTAGCCGTGATGCAGACTTTAAACTTGCAGGACAATCCCCACCCAATACGGAGCATGTACCTCTGGAAGCAGGGGTTCTTCAATTCTATGTCATGTACTACATACAAATGAAAACAGCTTGCTTGATCCTGTAACAGGCTGTGCAGGGAGACAGAGAGAGGGTCGCTTATCTCGCTTTATCTGCACGCTCTTCCAGACGTTGGAGGGAATGCGATGCATGTCACTTTTTCTAACAACTGGTTATAAAATGTGATTTACCAATGATACCGTTTTTTACAAATTTCATACCGTGACTATGCCATGCCAAAACCTTCGATGTTGCAATTAAGTATTGAAGTCTATAGAATTGAAGCTACTTGGTATCTCCTCTATTAGTAGACACATGACAAGCTAGCCATGGCAACCCGTGGCTAGCTGGAAATAATTGAATTAAGGGGTTATATATTAATTACACAATTAGTACCTTTCTCTTCCCAACATTTAAAGAGGCCGACTACGCCCATTTTCTTTATGTACAGTTAGGTCCTAATAATTGCACACTGATACAAGTTTTTGTTATTTCGGCTGTGTACCACAATAAATTCAAGTTATTAAATAATGAAAAAAAAAAAAAAAAAATGTTTATTATATTATCTCTATCTATATCTATAGTATATATATCCTATATATATATATCTATTCAATATATGAATATAAGTGCAATCTATCAGCTTTAATTTGAGGGTACTCACATCCAAATTGGAGGAAGGGTTTAGGAATTACATCTCTTTAATATGTAGCCCCCTCTTTTTCAAGGGACCAAATGTAATTGGACAATTGACTCGAAAGCTGTTTCATGGACAGGTGTGGGCTATTTCTTCATTATTTCATCTTCAATTAAGCAGGTAAAAGGTCTGGAGTTGATTCCAGGTGTGGCATTCGCATTTGGAAGCTGTTGCTGTGAACCCACAACATGCGGTCAAAGGAGCTCTCAATGCAATTGAAACAGAGCATCCTTAGGCCACGTCCATAGAAGGACAAGCCGTGCTGAGCCGTGTGGACACTCCGCGCTGAGCCCCGGCATCCTCAATGAGGATGTCTTTAGAGGGGGCTCACGCGAGCGTCCGCAGGTGTGCTGACGAGTTGGATTTTTCAGCCGACAGCCAAGCTGTTTTTCAGCGCACTGTCGGCTGAAAACATCCAATCAGCTTGAAGCAGCGTCAACGTCACGGCGCCGTGACGTTGACGTCAGTGCGTCACGGGCAATTGGCCCAGCGACGTCACTGCCCCACCTCCCTCTGCCTCCCCCCGCCTCCCGATCGCTGACGCTGACTCGCCTGCATGGGCATGAAATTGCTCATGCTTGATCAGGTGAGCATCAGCGTCCGCGCGGCTCAGCGCTACTCCACGTTCTATGGACGCAGCCTCAGGCTGCATCAGAGAGATAGCAGGAACATTAGGAGTGGCCAAATCAACTGTTTGGTACATTCTGAGAAAAAAAAGAACGCACTGGTGAGCTCTGCAACACAAAAAGGCCTGGACATCCACGGAAGACAACAGTGGTGGATGATCGTAGGATCCTTACCATGGTAAAGAAAAACCCCTTCACAACATCCAGCCAAGTGAAGAACACTCTCCAGGAGGTAGGCATATCATTATCCAAGTTTACCATAAAGAGAAGACTTCACGAGAGCAAATACAGAGGGTTCACCACAAGGTGCAAACCATTAATAAGCCTCAAGAATAGAAAGGCCAGATTAGACTTTGCCAAACAATATCTAAAAAAGCCAGCCCAGTTCTGGAGCAGCATTCTTTGGACAGATGAAACCAAGATCAACCTGTACCAGAATGATGGGAAGAAAAAAGTATGGAGTAGGCTTGGAACGGCTCATGATCCGAAGCATACCACATCTGTAAAATACGGTGGAGGTTGTGTGATGGCACGGGCATGCATGGCTTACAATAGCACTGGGTCACTAGTGTTTATTGATGATGTGACAGAAGCAGTCAGATTAATTCTGATGTGTATAGGGATATATTGTCTGCTCAGATTCAGCCAAATTTAGTGAAGGTGATTGGATGGCGCTTCACTTTACAGATGGACAATGACCCAAAACATACTGCGAAAGCAACCCAGGAGTTCTTTAAGGCAAAGAAGTGGAATATTCTGCAATGGCCGAGTCAATCACCTGATCTCTCGAGCATGCATTTCACTTGCTGAAGACAAAACTTAAGGCAGAAAGACGCACGAACAACTGAAGACAGCTGCAGTAAAGACCTGGCAAAGCATCACAAAGGAGGAAACCCAGCGTTTGGTGATGTCCATGCGTTCCAGGTTTCGAGTAGTCATTGCCTGCAAAGGGTTCTTGACAAAGTATTAAAAATGAACATTTTATTTATGATTGTGTTAATTTGTCCAATTACATTTGAGCCCCTGAAATAAGGGGACTGTGTATGAAAATGGTTGCAAATCCTAAATGTTTCATACAATATTTTTGTTCAACCCCTTGAATTAAAGCTAAAAGTCTGCACTTCTATTGCATCTCGGTTGTTTCATTTCAAATCCATTGTGGTGGCGTACAGAGCCAAAATTATTTTAAAATGTCAGTGTCCAATTATTTCCGGATCTAACTGTATGTGTTACTTGAACCCGTGGTTATCTGGAGCAGAACTGGAGGTCTCTAATATCCAGGAAAGTTACAGTTCATGGAGAAACTGGGGGGTTAATTTCCTGATCCAAAGCTTAATCAAAATGGCTACCATCTGTATGACTGCTGGTGAGCCAGTCAGTGAGAGGAACATTGCTAGATGTGTAGCCCTTCCCTCACTTATTAGCTAATACAGAGAGCACCACTTTTTATTACTGAAATTTCCCTGGGGCACCATGGTGTGTCGCGATTCTCTGCCAAGGGTGCCACAGCCCCCATGAAAGAGCCTCTGCCAGCTGATCAGCAGATGCTTATCGCACCATCCATAGATAGAGGCCACAATCCCCCTATCCTCTCTAAACCCAGAACAGAGGAGAGGTGAATACCAACATGTTTTAGGTGGGAAGGAAAGTGTGGTACATGTGAACGAAAAGGGGTGACTGATGTCTGTAGAGCAGGGGTACCCCAAGATTTAAGAAATCTTCACCCCTGTTGAAAACAAAGATTGAGAACCACTGATTTTCAGATTGTTTTGACAGGGAGTCATTTAGCTTGCTGCAGCTGGGATAATAGAAACATGAACCAGAACAGCTTTCCTTCTTGCAACATATACAAGATTTAGCCTTACACTTACATCACAATGTATAATAGAAACTAGAGTGTGGTAGACTCTGAGGTAATGTGAGGAGGATCTCCTCTGAAAGGTGCAGTTCATGCATGTAACAGTCTCACACAACAGAAAGAAGGCGGCAAGTACATTAAAGGACAAATAGACAGAAACGACTGAGACCTAAACGATGAAAGAAGATAGAGTTCAAATAAGGTTTCAAACTTTACAGTGGGTAGAAAAAATGGGCAGACTACTGTAGCCTGACTACAGTATGTGGTACAAATGGTGTGTTTTTTTTTGGTGTCAAATTGTACATTGGTGTTAAGGCCCTGATACAGTATCTGTGACTGATACCTGCGAAGCTGAGTTAGCCTGAGTAACTGAGTACAGTATCTCACAACCCTATCTCATGCTTTTTTCTCCTACTGTAAATGTATTGACAGTTTTACTATATTTGTATGCCTAGCATCTGCCAACTTCTGTACAGCTGTAGTAAATAAATGATGATGATAATAATAGTATATTTTATCAACAATACCATAATTTTGCTGAACTTGTTTTCTTCATGTCTGGGGTATGTTTAAAGATGCAGAACAGGCTGCATTGTGTTTAAAATGATTATCTTTTTTTTAAATTACAGGTTTGAAACAGGGTTTCAGGAGCTGTGTTCCTTTTCTCTCCATTGCCTGCCTGCTTCCAGAGATATTTACCTCTGTAGTGGGTGCCGGTATTTCTGTGCAGTTTAAATGGCCCGGTCATGCTGGCCAATAAGAAGCCGCAACGGATGACTTCACAGCTTCCTATTTGTCCGCGTGACTGGGGATATTTGAAGCCGCCATTATGTTAGGCCCACAGTTCCCTGCCTGCAGAGATACCGGCACCGCTACGGAGGTAAGTATATCTGGAAGCCGGGGGTCCTCTGGGCTGAAATTAACACAGGTCAGCTCCGGACGTCTCCTTGACTGCATGTTACCCAAACAACAATTTGCAGGACTCATTTGGCAATCCTTTACAGCAGCAGGAAGACCCCAATATGAGTCACAAAGTCCAGGATGCTAAGTGGTTAATGTAATAACATGATATCAATAAAATGAACCCGAGGATCGTCTGGTGTGTGTATTATATGGTACTGGAGCTGACAGAGTTGCCAGGCTACCAAATAAATATCCAGGGTAATGTCCTGATCTCTTTCAGAAACCCCAACAGAGCTGCATAGTTTGGCACCCTCTGTGCTGTTGCCCAGTGAGGGTTGGGACAGGCTGAAACATCTAAAAGAAGATAACATTGTATTCCCTTGAAACCAAGAAAACTCAGCTAAAGAGAAAAGAAGTATAGGAAGAAAAGCACACACAGATACATTAACACACTCAAATCCTGCAGCTTTTGGCAGGCTTTCCTAACCCCTCCTCACACTTTCTGAAGTTACCCCCCCCCCCCCCCCCCCCCCCCCTCCGATGGGGTACTTCACGTAGCTCGTGACTCCCGCTGCTACAAAAACCAGGCGTAGCAGAAATCTACACTAGGCACCAATGAGGGCATGATTATATTCAGAAATCACATAACCTATTGGCTCTCCAAGCATGGCCCGCCCAACCAGCTGCCGTGCTAGACAAATTACAGTCAAGCAACGAATGCACGGGCAAGGCATGGGGCAGAGTGTGACTGCAGGATTTTCATTCGCACTGCGATTAGCTGCAAATCCCTGCTCCCGCTAGAGGGGAGACTTGTGGTACATTAAGGGAAAAACGGCCATTTATAGCATTATACGCTTCAGGGTGTATAAGGGCAACAGTTTGTGTGACACTGATTTACATGGTAGCCCTTATCTATAACGTGGCAGCAGCAACTCCTGAGGGACTTATACCCAAGTTTTTAAGCATACCATTCTAAGGGCAATTAGCATTTACATGTGGACACTCTGAAAAGGATCATTGTTACACTAGCATATCAGTGCAGCCCATGTTGTACACTAGGGGCTGTAGCAATTATTTCATTTAACTATACCCCATTGTCTCTTAGGTTCTAGCCCATTTCTGTATAGTGGGCTCTGGGTTAGTTTGGTAACAACATGATTTGCTAACCAGTGGCTTTATTAATTATCAGGATACTTACCATACTCTTAAGATAAGAATATGCCACGCACTAACATCATTGTTACATTAAACATTAAACGTTTCCACGATTGTCATCTCAGTTGTATAAGCTTGTATAAGTTGTAGAGTTTGTTAATAGTTTTCTAATAGGGATACAGCTGCCGTAATAGTTTTCAGGCTGTTCATCCACTATTGAGTTGCAAAATTTCTTTAGCTCAAGGCCACTGACACGTTTCATGCCTTCCAAGCACAAAGCTGGTAATCCCCACACGTGTGTTAATTCCCCACTAAACCATCATTGATTTTTCAAAAAGTGTATCTCTGGTTCACTGACACCAGCTGGTTCCGTCGACCCCCTGCTAGCACGCGAAAACTGCATACGGGGACAACGGTTGTAATACCGATGTCGCAAGCGCACCCACTCTTCACCCCACAAGGGCCGTTCAAATGGACAGTATCCCTCTTACCGGATCAAGATCAATACAACAACCCGCCCAGTTGACCCACTCTAACCCCTTCAACTCAAATGAGTTGTATCTCTCTCAAGCTGTCCCAATAGCCCCGCCACGAAACGCACACTTTTTCTTTATGAGCAGTGGACCTTAGATATGCAACCAGGGTTTAACACCAAGGCAACTCTAAGCAACCCCCCTCATCTCCTCAGCAAGGAACCGCGAGGTTAGTATTAACCCCTACTCAATTGCACATCATAACCATCACGGCCACCACCTGAGGTTATGCCAGATATGATATAACCAGATCTTAGACAAAATATCTGGCAGGGCCCCAGGGTCCTTGTTTAATTATTAGGAAACAACTAGCACTTTGTAAACAAAATCAGTGTAAGGCTAAAAACATGTGCCCAAATTTCGTAAGTTATTCTCTCCAGAGCGCGCATGAGGTTCATTCAGAGGACCAAAGAAGTACTTAATTAATGTTTTTGTTAATATATAATATAATAGATACAGTGCTTAGATTACAGAAAGGAGATACAAAAAAAAAAAACAAAACATACAGTTGCAATACTGAGCAGAACAGTTTTCTTAATAAAATAAAAAAAGGAGTAAAAAAGATGTTGGATGTTAAAACAGGAAAATCCTATACAGGTACAATTACCAAAAGACATGTTCTCCCAAAGAGGTCATTGATAAGAGGCCAATCCTTATTCTCAGTCTCGGTCTCCATAAAAACTCTCAAGGCTAACTGCCTACCAAAACTTGTAGCCAACTGCCAAACTGCCTTTCTCAAGGCACCGGCAAGAGGGCCCACACCTTCTACAGATACTTTTTCCTAAAACTGTGGCTCATGATTAACCCCTTAAGCCCAGAGGGATTAAAAATATCGATTACTTATTGATCATGACACCTGCGTTGGTTTTTACAAATACCTATGAACATAACATAACAAACTCATTTCTTGCCACTTCCCACTAAAACTTACTAAGGGATTCTGCAACATATATCCCTTAGTGTTAAATTGATCCAATTAATCTCAATTAACTGTATAAACTATTGATCCAGGGTGTCTACACTTAACACGACATAGCGGGGTCACATGCAGAGTAGGTAAGCGGCGCAAAGGGCACTTATCGCCAGTTTTTTACGCCAAAAAATGCATACCCTGATTTCAGCATAAGGGCGAAAAAATTGGCGAACAGTAGCCCCAAAAAAAAAACCAAGTTGTTTGGTGGGGTTTTTTTTCCGCCATACGGCGCGGCAAAAAGTGCCCCTTTGCGCCGCAACTAGCCATTTTTTCAACCACGCCAAATCTAGTAGTGGCGGGAGTGCTTTGAGCAACCCTCTCTTAGAATGGCGTTTTCAAACGGCAAAGCAGGCTCGCCAAAAAAAGTAGGCCAAGTTGCTGGATGAGCGGCTGGGATGAGCGGACGGATCGGCCTAACGTAGAAAAAATTCGGCATTTTTCTGCCTGTGATTGATGCAGGAGTATCGGAGATGATACCATTTAATTACCAGCCAACGGGAGTGCCCCCCGGCATGCATGCGAGGCAGGAAAAATGAATATTAAAAGCCCACCTTCATTACCTTAGCGGTACCCGAAATGGCAATGAAAACGGGGGTTAACCAGCCGTGGCAGTTTATGGGTGGGTAGGCGGGGGGTGGGTGATAGTGGGTTATTTTTCTTGTTCTTAATTTTTTTTTTTCGGCCGTGGTGGTTGTTTAGGGATTGCGGGGGGGTCTTGCGCCGGTTAACTAACGAACACAACTTAACCCCTCATGAACACCCGCAAGCCCTTACTAAACAACCACCGTTGCTAGGGCTAATAAACCCCTTTCACCCACCCCCGCCACCCACAATAAAAAAAAAAATACACACCACCAACAGCCCCACACTAACTAAATCAAATGAAATACATAATACATATATATATAAATAAACTTTTAACTATAAATATAAATATATTACGGATTATATATTATTGAGGCAAAACGGCAAAAAAAGTGAAACTGTGTGCTTCATTTGCATTTGTATTCGTCCCAGAATCCCCTTACTGCAGTGGAAGTGCTGTATGCTGGGTGAAATGGGGAAAGGCGGGGTTGCAGACCTGCCTAAGACCATGCAGATGAGCATCCAGCTATATTTGCAGATTGCTTCCTCGGGAGGGTTTTTTGTCACTTTTTTTTATCACAATAACTCCACTCGTATTATGGTTTAGCCTATTCCCATAAGCCGCTAGCATTCCCAGTTAAAAATTCAAAAACACCCACACTGATGAGAACATCCAGGTCGAAAACAGATGCTCTGTGGGGTTTTCGGGTATGCTCACCTTACCCTGGCTGTGCTCAAAAGCTGTGACCATGACAGGCAAGCTTAAGCCTATAGTGGGAAACCATGTTTTATAAAACTGGTTTTTATTGAGGCCCAAAATGGTGACACTGGTGTGCCATTGCAAGGTCCATTTTCCCAGAATCCCTTGCTGCAGTGGAAGTGCTGGATGCTGGGTGAGATGGGGGAAAAGGCGGGTTGCAGACCCCTGCCCTAAGGACATGCAGATGAGCATACCGCTACTATTGCAGCGAGTATATCGAAGTTATATAATATATAGGATGTATATATTATATAAGATAATAATATTATATAACTATATATGATATATAGATATATCTATATGTTTCGTGTGAGTGTAAAAAAAAAGTGACAAAAACCCTCTCCACAGGCAAGCAAAATATATGCAAATGAAATGTAAAGAAACTGCATCTCATCTGCATGGTTCTAGGCAGGTCTGCAACCACGCCTTTTTCACCATATCACCAAGCACACAGCACTTCCACTGCAAGCAAGGGGTTTGGGAAATGACATGCAAAATGAGAACACAGTGCCACTTTTTTGCTTCAAAAACCCTTTTTTTTACATGGTTCCCTTAGGATCAAGGCTTGCTCGTCATGGTTACCAGCTTGAGCACAGCCAAGGTTGCATAGCATAGCAAGAAGGAAAAAAACCACAAAGGGACAGTTTGTTTCGACCCTTAATGGGTCTATCACAGTGTGGGGCGTTGATTAACTGGCATCGTAGAGAAGCTAAAGGATGGGGGGTACCATACTGAGTTAAGTTATGGTGAGTTAAAAAAAAGTGACAAAAAACCTCCCCACAGCAAAGCAATATCGCAAATGTTAAAAAAATTCGGGAACCAAACCCCACACTGATGAGATCCAATTAGGTCGAAACAGCTGTCTGTGGGTGCCTTTTGGCTAAGATCACAGTGTCATAGTCAGCAGGGCCCGCACGGGAGAGTGACGGTCCGGACAAACTCGGCCGTAGCATCGCCTTCGGGCTAAGTGCCTGCCGCATTGGGTTGACGCAACCTGACCTCTGGGCGATTCAGGACCAAGCGACCAGGACCCCCGGGGATTATGGGAACTGGCGAAGCTATACCCCCCTGCGAGAGAAGGATTGGCAAACAGCGGCCCCCCAGACCCGGAACGGAAGAGGATCGGAGATCGCCCACGGAGCCGCCGGGACCAACCCTGCGCAAGGATGATAGAAGAAAGGAAGAAGACGAAGAAAGGGAGAAAGCAGCACATGGCACTCCCGGAGCATCGGTCCACAGCGCCAGGAGACGCGACGGAGGAGGCCCAGCTGGCTACCAGCTCCAGCGGCTCAGGTGACGTTCCCCCCCAGTGGCCTCACCCCACTGCCGCCACCAGCAGCGGCTGCCCAGCTGGGAGCAGCATTGCAACAGGAGGATCCCCCGCCCTGGAATCATGGCATGAGCAGACGGTGGTTGATGCAAGCTGAGGGGAGGTCGACGGACAGCGCCCTCTCTTGGATGCTGAGACCTTTGCAAGGAGGATGGTCAGCAAGGCAGGCTTTACCCCGGACGAGATCCTAGCATCCAGGACTCAGGGGGGGCCTGTTTGTCACCTTCACCATGGAGGGGAGCTCTGAAGGACGGGTATGGGAGGCTTTCCAGAACCTGGAAAACAGGAGTCCCCTTCTCCAGTTCGATTTGTGAACGCCCTATCCAGAGGGACGAAAAGAGGATCAAGTGACGGTGCAGGAACCCCCAATCCCTGGAAACTAAGGATATTGTGCTACCTTTCTGCGGTTGCTCCTTGCACCATGATGAAGCGGCCAACCCAGCCGCCGCAGGATATCAAGGACAAGTTGGGGGTAACTGGTACTGGGGTGGTCGAAAGTGGAGCAACGCATGGTTAGTTCTCTGTGGCCAGAACTAGATCAAGACAGCGACGGACCGGCCCTGCACCTACCTCCCTCCCCAGTTTTTCACTTGCGGGGGCAGCCAAGGGGGAGGAATCTTTACCCTGACCCGCCCCCAGAACAGGCGGTCTAATTGCGGAACAGGCGGCATCAGTTGAAACAGTCTTGTCACCCTGAAAGGTCTGACCATAACGGTTGCCTAAGAACCACCGGACAACGAACAAAGGATTGTCCCCACCGAAATGGGGAAAACTGCGATCTGTGCCTGACCGGGACCAACCCACAGGTGTTCCGTGACTGCCAGCAGCTGAGGTCAGTAGTAACGCAGAGTCCGCGGCGAAAGGCACGGCACACCGGGCGCACCCCTGAAAGCAACCCCGAAGGCATCCCAAGACAGCCCCCAGCAAACTAACCATAAAGGCACAAGGGGGTAAGTATTAGAAGGAGCCATAAAGGCAAATATGTGAGGCTACCCAAGCAGCGCCTGCATGCGGCTCCTGAGCCCGCCGGTCCCTTCAGTAGCAGCCCCCACCTTTCCCACACTCTACCACTGCACAGCAACACCCTCCCACACCCACTGCATGCTGCAACACCGCCCTCCTCTGTCACTTACACCAACCTACCCGCCCCCACCCACCACCCTTGCCCCCTTCTCCCAACCCTACCACTGCACCCCCCACCCTCCATGAGGCTGCAGCCCCTCCCTGTAACATACTCTCCCAGCCCCCGAAAGCTGTTGCAACCCACATCCCCTCTTTCCCCACCATTGCTACCAGAACCGCCCCCAGAGCCCGGACCGTAACGGAGAAGCAGGGAAAATTAAAGAGGAGAGCCCCTGTGACGACAAGCCCGACAAAGGGGCTGGAGCAGAAGAGGGCCCCAAAATGCAACTCAGCGAACTCACCACTTCCAGCGACGCTGACAGCGAACTTGAAAGCGACCTGGAGGAGCGGAGGAGGAGATGACGCGGAGATGCAGGAGCACGGCAGCAATTGTAGAGGAGCAGGCTGGCCATTTAGAAACAGCACACTAGCGAGATACAGGTGCAGTGGAAGAGACTCATAAGAGAGGGGCGAGAGGCAACAGAGACCTTCCTCCTCGACTGACCTACCTTGGGCCACAACCATGGATCTGCTAGCCCAGCTGTGCCGAGGAGATCAGCACGCCACTTCCACGCCGCCACGCACAGCCGAGGATGGCTAATTTCTAGTATTCATGCTGTCTGTCTAACCTTATTCCCAAACTCAAATGGCATCTTTTAACATTTTCTCATTAACGTAAGGGCATAGGAGAGCGGATTGGACGTGCCAGAGGACTAACATTCCTTTCTTTACAGAAAATGTCTGATGTGTATATGCTACGGGAATGTGCCTACCTTTTTCTCGGTCCTACAGGACACCTGAGGGGCAGTGGTCTCATGGCACCCCTCCTACTGGTTTATGGGGGAAAACGGGTGCAGGAACGCGGGTGTAGCCATTTGATCTTGGGGGCATGTTCACTGTTGATCTGTCCATGAACTCGTCTGCGCCAGCAACTACTGGTAGTAGACGGTTCAATGGGCAGGGGAGCCGGTTAGGTAATTCATGTGTACCACCGCCTCCCCCAGGAAAAATGAGCGCTTGGAACTGTTTCCAGCGCCCTTCGCCATGGCTCGCAACCTCCCAGGGCAGTGGTGTGGGTGGGGACTTCCAACTGCATGATGAGGTGGGGGGCGCGTGCTCCCAGCAAATCAGCAAGATAGATTGTGACGTCCAGGCTGATCACGGCAGATGATTGGGGAGGACCACTGTTCCGGACGGGGGGTGGGAGTGGGACAGTGGTGCGTGGGGATGTCCCTGGGTCGGTGGGATCTCACTGAGCAGATGCTGCAAACTACTCTTGGTGCCACCCATGGTTCTTGTGGGTTCTCGGATTGACTTCCTGTTCACCACCACAGCCGGTACAGCACAGACAGCACTCCATGGTCGGCAGTACCTATTCTTGACCACAGAGCCATTCATCTCAGGGCGACTGGGGGGAGTTTCCCCCCCAGGGCCAGGATCCTGGAAAGCTGAACTGCAATACTGCTGGAAAGGAGGAGATCATGGAGGAGCTGAGAACAGCATACACAGCTGGAAAGAAGAAAAAAGCCTGTTTCCCCAGCACTGCAGAGTGGTGGGATTCACGAAGATAGGATCGCGTGCTTCCTGCAGGCAAAGGGCAGATGCCTGGCATGTGAGGATGAAGGGGGAGTTCGTGGGCCTGCAGCGCAAGCTGCAGGTCCCCTGCACGACCTCAAACGCTGCGGATGGGACGTGGATGATGCGGAGGGAAACCATGGAGAGCCTGCATAAGCACTTGAGGAGGAATCAGAGAACTCATCTTCCTACCAAGGTGGAGAACCTTGAGAGGGGGGAGAATGATGAAGAGGAGAGAAATGGCAATGCATTCTTCTTAAGAAACTCCACTCCGCCCTCATGCCCCGAAGGAGCTGCGGACAAAGATGGCAACTTGCAGCAGGGGAAGGAAGAAGTCATGGGAGTCGTGTGAAAGTTTTATATGAAAGACCTCTAATCCCCAAAAGCATCAAACGCGACAAGGTGACAATTCCTGTCAGGGATTACAAAACACCAATCGACCCGGCAGGAAAAGCAGCCCTGAAAGCCCCCCCTGACGCTGAGGAAGTCCCACGCTGCAACCAAATCCTTTAAGGCAGGTAGGACACCGGGGCGGATATGGTATCCCAGCTGAGTTGTACACGAAGCTGTGGGACTGATCGGGCCCGGACCTACTCGAGCTTTACAAGGAAATGGAAAGCAGAAGGTAGGATGCCCCCCAACGTGAGGGAAGGAATGCTGACGCTCTTGTACAAACAGAAGGGGGGAGAGGTTGCAACCTCAAGAACTGGCACCCCATCTCGCTCCTGAACGTGGACTCAAGATTCGGCAAAAGTCCTAGCGAAACAGCGATCAGCCAGATCATCCACCCAGACCAGCGTGCGGCATCACCGGACGCAGGATTGCAGACAGCCTCCCTCGCCTAATCAGAGACACAGTCCACTACATCAAAAGACCGCAGTGTACATGTGGCCCCTGGTCACACCCTTGATCAGGAGAGGCCTTTGACAGTGTCTCCCATGATTAATGGGCAGGGTGCTGCGTGAGTATGGGATGGGGGAGAGGTTCTGTTCTTAGTTAACCTGATGTACCTTGACTTTGCTGTGTGGCAATCGTGAACGGATGGAAGACAACCCCTTCCCTTCCTCTCAGGGGTTAGGCAGGGCTGACACTTTCACCTCTCCTTTTTGTCTGTTGTATAGAGCTCTCGCCCAGTGCATCAGACGAGATGCAGGATAGAGGGATCGTCGTGCCGGGACCCCAGAGACGTGAAGTGAAGTGCTCTGGCTCGATAAATGGATGATGTCACCATCTTTGCGCAGATAGCCGGTCGGTGAAGACGCTGGTCCAGACGTGCAAGAGGATTTTGGAAAAGGCTTCAGGAGCAAAAGTTAAACTGGGGGAAGTAAGGAGACCAAGTATTTGGGCTTTGGAACCTGGCTGCCGACCCCTTTCCTTCCCATCAGAGCAGGCTCATCCAAACTTGGCGTCGGGTTGGTTGTGTAAGGAGCGAGGGCGCTGCCCTGAAGAGCTGGAACAAGAGGTGAACAAGGTGAAGCAGAAGATCGGATTGTGGCGCCTCAGACCCCTCACCATTGAGGCATTGAGCACCAGCTGGTGCTGCTGAACGAGATTCTTCCTGTCCTGCAGTACGTGGCCCAGGCATACCCGCCCTCGCGCAGAATCTGCCAGGAAATCTCCATGGCAGTGTTCCGCTTTGTCTGGGGGGCCAAGTTGAGAGGGGCAAGCGCAAGGTGATGTACAAGGAGCCGCCACAAGCGGGGCAGAGGAATCCCGGAAATCCCCACTATGCTGCGCGCTTCTTTGTAAGAAACTGCATGCAGATCACCATGAGAGACTGCGACAAAAGGCTCCTTGGCCTCACCATGTCCCGCCTCTACTCCTGCCGCCTCTGGAGAGCACTGGGGTGGGACAAGTGGGACAGCTCCCATCCCTTACAGCTGGCGCACGCCTGGTTCTACAAGGACGTGAAGAAGTTTGTGAGGCAGAACAATCTGGAGGGAGTAAAACCAGACCTGTGGAAGCCCAAGGTCATCTACAAAATGATCAGTCTAAAGACATCATGGAATCGGTCCCTAGGTCTCACCCCCAACACCTTTGGAAGGTGTGGGAGGAATGTGGCATCGAAAAAAGACTAATGAATAAACACAAGGACATTGCTTGGCGGGGCCATCACGGGGGACGCCTGTGAATGCGGAACAAGTACCAGGGTAAACTCAGCCTCGTGAGGCACTGCCCCAGGTGCAACCCAGTGGAGGGAAGGGTCATGCACCTCTTTGGAACTGCCCCTTGCGCAGGCCTTGCTACGCGCGCTGGACATGACTTAAAGGATTGTATACCGAGGAAGGCATGGAAGTCGTAACGTAACATCAGTGTTCCAGGACTTTTCACAGGAACACACACAGAGGACGCAATCGAAGCCGGTTGGCGTTAATGTGCTGTTTCAAAGACGTTTTCTATTCGCCAGGGAACGTTTGACCAAGGGGAAGAAGAGGATGTCAGTACAGGACTGTCGCAGGCTGCTCCACAGCCTACTCAAGGACTATTCCATTTGACGGTCCTGAGGGAGGGAACTAAAACACCCCCTCCCACCCCGCTCCCACTCCCCCGCCCCAAAAGTTTTCTATGCAAATAAAGTTAGAGATAATGTTTGTATGATGTCATGTCTGTGGTGGGTGTGCATATGTATAAATGCACTGCACCGCCGTGTTGTCACAGTTGTTTTTTACTTTGGGGAAACCATTAATAAAGATGTGTGGGATATGCACTGTGCCGTGTGTTTACGTCGCGGTTTTTTTTCGTTTGGAAAAATTATTTATGTACTGTTATAATCTTGTTATAAAGATTCGCTGCCTAATATAAAGAATTTCAAAAGAGCTGTCTGTGGGTGGGTTGTTCTGGCTATGCACCTTAACCTTGGCTGTGCTCAAAGCTTTGCTGACATGCAGTAAGCTTAAGCCTATAGGGAACCATGTTGAAAATTTAAAAATGGTTTTTGAACAACCAAAAAGTGGAACTGTTGTGCTCATTTGCATGTCATTTCCCCAGAATCCTCTTGCTGCAGTGGAAGTGCTGTGTGCGGGTGATAATGGTGAATGGCGGGGAGTGCAGACTGCCACCTAGACATGCAGATGAGGCATAACAGTTGTATTTATCATTGCATATTGCTTTGTGGGAGGGTTTTTGTCACTTTTTTTACTCACCATAATTAACTCAGTATGGTAACCCCCATCCTTTAGCTTTTTGAAAAGCTGTTTTTGCAGTATTGAAAATGATTTTGTCTTGCTGATATGCATAAATGTGTGTGTAATGTATTTTTGAATTAGATAATGTAATTTTTTGGTCTGTTTGGTGTACTTTAGGTCATGGTGAGGCTTGCTTTTGTATATTGTATTCTTTTTGGTACTTATATTTGTCTGATGGTAACTTGTTCTGTTTAACGATCGAAATAGTTAATTGTGTAATTGTTATGGATGGTATTTATTAATTGTTTTGGATGTGAATTAATGAATGCTAATTGATTTATGGTGACTTGCTCTGTTTAAATAGTATATGTTTGGATTTAATGGTATTTTGTTGGAATAATTTTATTGTTAACATTGATTTGAAGAGTGTACATGGTGCATGAGATCGTAGCATCATGTTAACATGGTGCATAGATGTATGCATCCATGTATGCAATGTTAAATTCAATGTTTTGATTGCATTTGATGCTTTAGATGGAAGATGAGATTTTGATTTGTTCGGAAAATAGGATTTTATTTGACTGTGGCTGATTATGGAGAAGTGATATTTTTATTAGAGCATGTTTGTTAACCCTTACACATTTATTTGTATTTGGGTTCATCGTCGGTGATATATTATATATATCATATATATATATATACATATCTATATATATATATATATATATATATAGTATAGAGTGTAATATATATATATAGTAATATATTTACTGTAGTGATATAACGTTGTAGTGTATATATATATAGATGCATGATGAAGCCACTGTACAAATGAATGGGTGAAGGGTGGGTATCGGGCCAGGGTGGCTTAACCCCTTAATTACCTTTGCGGTTATTATCCGATAAGGTGATTAAGGGGTTAATTGATCTCAGAATGTAATTGCAATGTATTGGCTATGTATTTTGTTGGCAACGGAGGACACGGATTTTGCTGACGAGGGGGCTTCTTATTGATGAGGTCAGTAGAACTTTATTTATTTTATTATGCTAGTTAATGTGTTTAATAATGGGCAGATAATCTATTATCCATATCTGGATAATAGTTATTTTGCACATTATTGTACTGTATGTGTTGTGGGGGGGTGGGGGGGGTGATGTATTTAATGTATAGGACATGTTTATTTTTTTAACTTACAGGGTTGGTTCCTTTTGGTCTGCGGGAGACCTCTGGAGACCACCTGAGGTATCCTCGGGCTTCTCACGGGTACCAGGCTGCTGGGTCCATGGGGGACACCTGCGGGGATGAACCAGTGGCCCCACATCTGTGGGGGCACCGCGGACCCATAGGGACCACCCGTGGGTCCCCAGACCCCCGTGGGAACCACCCGAGGCCCCTCAGACACCTGTGGGTTTGACCTGGGTCCCCCCAGACCTCCGCGGGCCTACCGTGGGGACCCCATTGTGGCCCACGGTGACCCGCGGAGACCACCTGGTGGACCATGGCGCCTGGCGGGAAACACCAACAGGTCTACAGACCCTGTTTGAAAAATGCTGCGCTACTGTAGGTCTGTGAGGTGACCTGTCAGGCCCACCGGGGACTCCCGTGGGCCTGGGGTAATAACCCAGTATGTAAAATAATAAATCATGTATTTATGGGGGGGCACAGGGGGTGGGTTATGTATTTAATAAATATAATGATGTTCATTGTGGGGCAGTGTATTGTTTTTATTGTGGGTACTGTGGGTGGGGGAAGGGGGTATTGGCCCCAAGGGTATGTGGGTAGGCCTCCCGGCTGGGTATTGGGTGAGAGAGGGTCGTTAGGCCTCACGGGGTGGGGGGTGAGTGGTGGAGGGTATGTAGGCCTCCCGAGTGGTGGGTGAGGGTGGGTTAACCCCTTAATGACTGTAGCGGTTAATAACCGCTATGGTGATTAAGGGGTTAGGGGACATTACATTGGCTGTTTTTATTCTTGTTTATGTTTTGCAGCATCGGAGGAGGGCATGATGGCCTTCATCGTGGCAGCCGGACATGGGTGAGTGCTATATTTATTTATTGTTTTTATTGTTCTTTATGTATTTTAAATGGGCAAATTCACTATTATCCATATGTGGATAATAGTAATTTTGCACATTACTATACTGTATCTGTTAAGGGTGGTGTATTTATGTGTTGTAATTTTTTTGGGGTGCACTGAATTGGTACTGCAGGCCTGCGTGGAACACCCGAGGGCCACCGCCCGCCTCTAGTATCATTGCTGTGCATCCCAAAAATGTGATATATGTAATGGGAGTATAGGGCTTGTTGGGGGCACAGGGGGTGTATGTTGTTTATTGCAATGTTTATTGGGGGCAATTGTCCCCAATAAACATGCTATTATGCCTTAACCCCTTCATTGCCTTAGCGGCTATCCGCTATGATAATAAAGCAGCATTAATGTATTTTAATAATATTGTGCGGGAGCAGGGGGTCCCCTGAGCTTAACCGCATTGATTTGTGGCTCAGGGACCCCCTACTTCCCGAGTTACAGGCCTCAGTTTGGGGTACCGGTTCCAGTGTCGCCGCCATATTTATAGCGGGCACGTCGCGTATGGGACGCTATAAAGATGGCGGCGACACTGCCACCCGATGACACATACCGGGGCCTGCAACTCGGAAACAAGGGGGTCCCTGGTCCACAAATCAATGCGCTTCAGCTCAGGGGACCCCCTGCTCACAGTACACTATTATTAAAAATACATTCATGCTGCTTCGTTACCATAGCACATAGCCGCAAAGGTAAGGAATGAGTGTTTATTGATATGTGTGTTTTATTCATAGTGTAGATGTGCAGAGGTCTCCGGAGCTGAACCGCTTTGGTTTTAGGTCCGGGGACACCCTGCTTCCCGAGATGCAGGCCTCTTTATGGGGTGCCGGTATCCCTCTGCTTTGTTTACATTCCTAGGTCACGTGATTGGGACATTTAAATGCAGAGGGATACCGGCACCTCATAAAGGGGCCTGTATCTCGGGAAGCAGGGGGTCCCCGGACCTGAAACCAATGCGGTTCAGCTCCGGAGACCCCCTGCACATGTACACTATGAATAAAATTGTATTTAAAAGAATTTTTAATGTGCCGATGGTTGCGCCGAGAGAGCGGCGGATCTCTCTCTACTGCAGACACATCTCGGCGGGGGACGGCTTCTCGGCAGCTTCTCGCCAGGCAGCCTGTCTCGCCACCGGTTACTCGCCATTTTTTCAAATGGTGGTGGCGCATTCATTCGCCAGGGATTCAGGCCTTCCTGCATACAGCGAGGGCAACAAGCCAAAACATGGCGAATTCGAACCCTTGGCGAATGCAATTTTCCGCTGCTTAGTGCATAGACCCCATAGTGTCAATAGTGTCAATAGTGTGCATCCATTTTTTGTCTATTTTAATCACCTTTATTTTAACATTTCTGACCATTAAAGTATAACTTTTAAATTTGACATTAACCATACAGTCTGGGAATGTGAGTGCTATCTGTTGGGTTTCTTTTCTCTTATAGTATCACATTTACCTTAACCATCAGAACCACTCCTCCGCATTAATTACATCACAGTTAAGCCGAAGCGGGGAACTCTTATTGTGTTCTACAGTGTCCTATACACAGTGCACCAGAACAGAATACAGTATAACAATGCATTACAAAAATCTTTAGTTTTAATGCATATTGTACAGTAATTAATACAAGCATTTACTCCTTCCTTCAACAGGTTTAGCAAGCTAAACAGGGACAGCCAGCCAGCTCAGTCCATGGAAAACCGTCCCGCCCAGATAGTCCTTATGGTGTGTGTGTATCTCTCGCTATCTGTGTAGGTGTGGTGATGGAAGGGTTAATCTGGCCATTAATAAAGGCATTATACCCGGCTGATTAAGCCTAACTTGCATTGGGAGTGAAGGGGTTAAATGCATGTGCATCACACTGATATGATTCCCCCTTCACCATCTTTATTGTCCCCATTTTGCAGCCCATTCCCTGACTGTGGTAATAGGAATATATACAAACTGTGCCATTAGCTTTTCAGAAACAAGATGGCGTTGTGAGTGCTTAACCAAGCGCTGATTGAAGAGGCGTGGCTGTGTACGGGTGGCCGTGTTTAAAGTATGGGTATCCATGCAGAGCTCTTGACCTCGCAACCGCAAGGTTAATTGAAGAAGTGATTTGCGGTTAAACTGAAGTGTATTCTGTCAAAATGTATCTCTTGCCTTGTTAGCGTCTTAAGTTGAAACGGGGAAAATATATTGACGTGGGAACTAGGTTAACTACAGACCTCACATCATAGCCCTTTCAATTAAGTACGCTAACTTGCGAACGGAGTGGGCTAACACTCTAATTTTTGGAGTGCAGCTCAGAATAAAGAAACCATGTGCCCACATAAAAAGTTTATTCCAGTGGCAAAAGCAGAACATACTTTATTAATAAAATGTATTTAACTGTGGGTTTTAAATGTACAGGCAGGAAATGTTTTTTCTGTAAGCCTGGGAAAAATCCTTTAGTATGTAAATATGCTAAGGGTAAATGAGCTGATGGTATTTTCTTCTCCGTACTTCAAAGAGCCCCTGCTAAGGGGAGTCTCTGAGTCTAGTGAAGTCTGGAGTTGAAAAGCCTCAGAGATACAAAGTTTGAAAATGGCCGGGATGTTGCTGAGTACCAGATACCGGTACCCAGCATGTGCCATTCAAACTTTGTGACCAAACCCCAGACTGAGAGTCGCCAGGTATGGGGTGGACCCCCGGTATGGTAAACCGCCTAGGTGTCAGGCTGACACATGCGCTTTGCAAACCGGAAAGCCCTTTTTGCCCGTTCTGCAAACTCCGGGCAAATCGGGGATTGGTGGGTTAAAGGTTCCCACGGAGAGGATTGGGCACGCATGTTAGGGATAGGACTGTAAACCCTATAAACCTGCCCGCCGAGCTATCTCCTGTGTGATTCATGACTTATCCAAGCTTTGCTCAAGATTCCGTTCAAGTACAGCGGCAGCGGTTCCAGAACACAAGGGGTCAACAACATCGTAACAAAGAATTTACCCCTATTTCAGGAATTCTTTAGCCCTGGGGACTCCCGAACAAATCCCAATGAACTAGAACGAACTTCTTTCATTTGGCGGAAATATTAGGTTGGCAAGTTGCGACCTAGCCAAAAGGACTTTAAGCCAGAGACTTCATTTCTTCAGCTTTCGTTCAATGGACAATTTATTTCGTTTCCACATCCCAGTAAATGATTATTAAGTGTATTCTGAGGTTGTCGTGTGTTTGTCTATAAAGGAAATAAATGACAATTTATTTTGCCCGCCTTGTTATGCTCAATCGAGAATCCCAAAAATATAAAAAAAAGTGCTGGTCCACTGTCGTTTTTTTTTTAATATCACAAATATTTTTTATATTTATATTTTATTCTATTTCTGTAATAAACAGTTTTGGGTTGTTCATCCACATGTGCTTCAGAGCACAAGCCGCGGATGTAACTTAATTTAACTAAAAATAAAAAAACAGAGGTTTGTGTATAAAGCAAACACCTGACAGTTCTGATACAAGGAAGGGGCCCCTGCCCAAGTCCTGTAGTTGAGAGAGGGGGAGAGTTAGCTAAGGGAGTTACATAGTTAAGGGAGGTAGTGAGTTGGGGGGTGGGTGTGATATTTTTTTTAAATATATTTTGTTTAATGAAGAAAAGAAGTATTAAAAAATTATTTATTGCAAATTACAAAATGAAAAAAAAATTAACAACATACATTTAAAATAAACTTTTAGAACTTATCAACAATATAACTGTAGCCTCAACATAACTAACCTCAGCCTTATACTTTATGCAATCCAGTCTTTCAATTCAAATGCTACCCCAGCTTATCATGTTTGCACTTTTTTTTTGATCAGTACAGGCAGTCCTCGGTTATCAGACACAATGCGTTACTCAAAATGGCGTTGGATAGTGAAACGTTGTAAAGCGAAACACGTTTTCCCATAGGAACACTGTTTAAATGAAAGGTTCCGTTCCTGAAGGCATTTTTAATGCTAAAATACACAAAATATTTTACGCAGACAATAAGATATGCAGCATACACATAAATTATATAGTGTATATACTGTATTTTATATATATAATATAACATAATATATAATATAATATATTATATAGTTTAATATATATATTATATACACATAAACAACTTTGCAAAGCATCGTAAGAGCGTTGGATAAGCCGTTTTGGCGTTGTAAAAATGAACATAGGTATGCATTGCATAGCGTTGGATAAGCCATTCGTTGTAAAGCGAAGCGTTGTAAAACGAGGACTGCCTGTACCTGGTTGTATTGTCGTTCTGATACTTTAAAAGAGCTAAGTGGCATCTTTGTCACCTACTGTATACCAATCCTTTTGGCCACCATGCAGTTATTCAAGTGATCTTTCACTGTTAGAAACATGCTATTACAGTATTATTTGTCCAACCCTCCCCTCCCTAACCCATTGTATTGTGTTTAAAAACACTGAGCCGGTGTAGCTTAATGCAAACAAAGAAACATGTGGTTTGAGGATTAAGTAAATGAAACCTGGCCTTTCTAAAGACTAGCTTGCTTGGTCAAGTTGCACACATCTTGCATTACACAACTTACAGAACAGTAGTTTTAAATACTGTACAGTAACTGCATTTGCACTGATCAAAAATGGATGATCTCTTATTTAGCCACACGACTTTATAGTTTTCAGTAAGAATACCGAGCTCAGTCTTTTCCTGCTCACTCACCAGGCACTGTAGCCGCATTAAAAAACAAGCATGGGAAAGCCTCCCTTTCCAGTATATTGGAGGTTAAACTCCTCTAGCTAAGCAATCTACAGGTGCACCTACTGTAATTAACTCAGACTGACCAGGTTAAAAAGGGAAGAAGGAAAGCTTTTACAGAGAGGAGGAGAGAGCAGAAGAGAGCTGACAGGCAGACGGCTTGCAGCTTACCTGAATCGAGAAGAAATAGAGCTCCAAGGTAAGGAGCTCACTTCTACTTCCACCTGTTTTGGATTGGAAACTGGCCTAGCTAGTTAGTCAGGCCTGTATGTTTGTTTAGTTAGTCTCCCTAACTTGGTGTAGGCTGTTAGTTTTATGGTTTGTTTGCCTTAAGGGATATGTTTCTACATTTCTGTTTGTTTATGTGGGAAATAGACCACCAAAAGATTATTACACTGAAAGGATTTTGTCGCCTACTCACTGACCATGGCCATCCTGCCACAACTGTATATTACTGGTACTAAAGTATTAGTAGTAGTCACTAAATAAACAAATACATAAACCTTTTCAGCCAACACTACACTCCCCATCCACACCCATGCATTCTGCTTCAGAGCACCAACCTGCGACTACAGCTTAATGCAAACAAAGAAACATGTGGTTTGGGGAACAAGAAAGCAGAAGACTGACCTGAGACTTTACTCACCAGGCACTGCAGCTGCATTAAAAATGAATCATGGGAACGCTCCCGGCCCTCCCCTTAAGTGTACTTGGGGGGGGTGAGTTGTCCACTGTAAAAGGTTTCAATACGTTCTTGTAATACACAAATTGTACAGAGCCCTTATCACTCTGTCATTACTCTGTGTATGGATTAGGAGATTACTTCTGGACCAAAACATCATTGTCTATCAAGATAACATTCTAATCTTCTCCAAAACCGCACGTGAACACCCGGGCCATGTCAAACAGGTACTCCAACGACTATGGGAGAATCACTTATTCGCGAAATTAGAGAAGTGTCACATTCATCAGCCTACGACGTCCTTTCTGGACTACATCCTCCCCGATACTGGCCTTGTCATGGATCCAGCCAAAGTGAAAGCAGTTCTGGATTGCCTCGTCCTACGACCCTGAAGGTCTTAGGCTTCGCAAACTACTACCGAAGGTTCATACAAAACTTTTCATCTGTAGTAGCATCCATTACGGCGTTGACACAGAAAGGAGCTGACCCAGCACTTTGGTCTCCTGCAGCCCTTCAAGCATTCGAGAAGCTAAAAACAGCCTTTGTGTTGGCCCCCGTGCTAGTGCATCCTGATCCAGGACTACCCATCACGCTCGAGGTGGACGCTTCAGATGTTAGGGCCAGGGCAATCTTGTCCCAAAGGAAAACTCCACAAGCCAAGCTACACCCCTGTGCGTTCTTTTAAAAAAAAAATCTCGCCTGCCAAACAGAATTACGACGTGGGCAATCGTGAACTGTTTGTCATCAAGATGGTCTAGGAGGAATGGAGGCATTTGCTCGAGGGCACTGAAAACCCTGTAACTATACTGACGGATCATAAAAACCTCTTACATCGAAGGCGCTCGTCGCAACAAGCTCGATGGTCCCTTTTCTTCTCTCACTTCAATTTCATTATTTCCTATCTACCAGGTTCTAAAAACCTGAAGGCAGACGCACTCTTCCACCAATTTCTTGTAGTAGACAGGGCTGAGGATCGACAGGAAACCATACTTCCCCAATCATGTATCATCTCTGCCAACACATTTGATGCTATGGAGGACATCACGAGAGGTCAGTCTGATATTCCGGAGGGTCTCGAAGTTCCAGAGGGATGTCTCTTCACCGCACCAGCCAATTGTTGAAAGGTTTTGGAATGGGGTCATTCATCTAAAAGCTCCGGTCATCCAGGTACTTGAAGAACTATTGATCTACTGGAAAGGACCTGTTGGCGGCCAGGGATGTGCAAGGACATAAAATAATTCATCACTGCATGTACCACTTGTGCCCAGAACAAAGCTCCCCGTAATAGACCTCCAGGGTTGCTGCAACCCCTCCCGATTCCGGATCGTCCATGGACTCATATTTACATGGATTTCATCGTGGAACTACCTATATCCAAAGGTTGGAACACCATCCTAGTGGTGATCGACTGATTCTCTAAGCAGGCCCATTTAATTCCCCTCAAGGGTCTACCCAATGCCATCAAACTATCAGAAATCTTTATCAAGGAGGTGTTCCACCTTCATGGGATCCCCCAAGTCATTGTGTCAGATCGAGGCTCACAATTTAGCTCAAAGTTTTGGCAGGCCTTCTGCAAACAACTAGGGATCTCCCTTCACTTTTATTCTGGCTATCATCCTCAGACTAATGGTCAGACAGAGCGGATGAATCAATCACTGGAACAGTTCATCCGCTGCTTCATTTCTGATACCCAGGACAACTGGGTAGACCTCTTGCCGTGGGCCGAATTCTCTCATAACTATCTGCATAATGAGTCAACTCAGAACTCACCATTCTTTTCTAACTTCGGCTTCCATCCCTCAGCTCTTCCTACTGCAGGACCTGGATCTGGGGTACCAGCAGCGGACAATAGGATTCTGCATCTTCAAGAGTCATGGAGAAAGATTCAGGAGAATCTCAGAAAGGCAGTCTCCATGCAGAAGAAGCAGGATGACCCGCATAGCCGTGAAGCACCTACCTACAATCCAGGGCAAATGGTATGGCTGTCCATCAAGAACATCCAGCTGAAGGTTCCTACAGCAAAAATGACACCTCGGTATATTGGCTCGTTCCCTGTCATCGAGAAGGTCAACCCAATGGCCTGCCGGCTAAGGTTGCCAGCTTCCATGAAAATTCCTTCAGTTTTCCATACATCCCTACTCAAGCCCTTCATCCAGGATTCCCAGTCCCCTGCCTCGACGTCTTCTCCTGAGCCTCTCCTGGTTGAAGGCCAGTAGGAATTTGAGGTCCAGACCATTCTAGATTTCTGGAGGAAAATTACAGTATCTGGTCTATTGGAGGGGCTTCAGCCCGAGGAGCATTCATGGATCTACATGCCCCTAGGCTCGTTCAGGCCTTCCATCAAATGTTCCCTCCAAACCATCCCTGGGATGCCCGGACCTAAGCTCCGCCCCCGCACCACGTCTCGTGATGCAACGGAAGACGGTCCTCTCACTGTTAACAGGCGCCACGTTGCCATGGGCACGTGAGGGGTTAATTCCATCTACAATTATCCTTCTCCTGCACTTGTCCCCGCCCCTGCCTATCAGTGGACTAGATATGTCTAAGGGCCGGGTTTCATTCATTACCCTGTAACTGTCTGCTATTTTACAATTGGCTGCCTGTTCCATAAATGCTCAGCCAGCCCTGATGCAAACTGGCTTGCCTCAAGCATCCTGCTGTTGCTTTACATTCTGCTTGCCTATGTTTACCTCTGACCTCAGCTTGTACCCAGACCTCAACCTTCTCTGTCCCCTGGTAGCTACACGACAACGACTCTACAATCCGGACGCAGTTGCGCGGTTGTTGGTCGGTGTTTTCTAACATCCCCACCTCAGCCCTACGGTCCCGTCCTGTTTGTGGTGAGCACTTGCTACACCAAAGGACTAGCAGATTCAAAGCAAATAAAGCTTTAACAAATGTGTATGGACATGGAATAGAGGGTTTCTGGGAGCTCTGACGTCACACACTACTACGTCAGGCATACAGTACATGCCACCTCTAAGTGGGTCCATGAGCCTGATTGGCTAAAACAAAAAAACAACAACAATCTTTAGTAATTAAAATGCTAAAACAAGAACACACTAACTTAGAACGAACCAAAACAGCCAAAAAACTCAGACAGAACAATAAAAAAAGCATAAAGAATACTAAAAACAAAAAAGTGTATTAAACTTTATTGCTGTTCTACTCTACGGATGCTGGACCTCCAGAAGGACTCATTGGATATCCATCAATAGTGAGTCTTTATTTTATGCTTACAATTATGCTATAGCAGGTGGGAGATTTTTTCTTCTGTCAGTATTTGCTGGATGTGATGCCGACCGGATACACTAGACAATAGTCTCCCCATTCCTGCTACTCACAGGATATATACTTCTTATATGGAGTGTCTGGAAACTATATATAACTGATATCATTTGCTGGATGGTTGTCTGTTTGGTAGCACCAGAGTCCTGCTCACTTTTGTCTACTCTGAAACACCACTGCACCCCCTTTGTCAGCATTGTTAATTACCAAGGAGGTGTTGTTTTAATCGCTACTCTCTCTTGTTTATTTAAATTATCATGAACTAAATGGAAAGAGAAACCTTGTGATAATAATCGTGGGTCTCTAAGTACTACATTTTCAAATGTTGTCAGATAATTACTTTTTGCATATAGAGGGTAGAAGATAGATTTCCCCCTCAGTTCAGACTTCCAATTACTGAAATCAGGCATAAGGGAGGCCTTGGAATCCAATGCTCAGTCCTCCCTGAGCTCATCCACATCATGAAAAAAAACATACTTCTCTAAAGGAGTGAGTCCTATCTTCATCGACAATGGGGGTAGCGGGAAGAATATCATCAGATGGTATGTTAACCACATTATTTCCTCCTCTATTCCCCTCTGCCTGAGTGTCAGATTGCTGAAAGAAAGACTTAAGAGTTAATTTGCGCACACATTTTTATACGTCAATAGCAGTGTTAAATACATCAAAGTCCATTGTTGGAGCATATTTTAACTCTTTACTCAACATATGAACACACATATGTTAATCAATTTCTGACTGGCAACAGTTGTATGGAGGTGGGTGGTACCTCTCCCCAGAGTTTACACCTCCTCACCTTTTTAACTTGGAAGGTGTAGACGGACGTTCACAGAGGGACACAATTGGAGGCTTTTATAAGGTGAAATTATAATAAGGCTTTATTGTGCCTTTTCCTTTCATCAGGAAATCATCCAAACACAGGGGGGGGGGGGGGGCACAGAAAATCAGCATCCAGGTTTAGAAGTCTTATTTGGTGTCTTGCAATCAGCTTTGCTGTTTCTTCTTGGCAGAGCTCAAGACAGGTCAGCTCCAGAGATCTGTGTTCTCCAAAGTTCAGCCCACAAGTGAGCTAAGGAGTCACTTCCTGTCTCAAAGGCAGGCTTTTTATACCACCTCTAATCAGGCAGGTGGTGTTAGTTAATTTGCTACCAGCAAAACAACCACCAAGGGCCAAATACCCCCTTCACCCACCCCCGCTACCCACAATAAACCTGGCACGGCTGGTTAACCCCTTCATTGCCTTAGCGGTTAGCCGCTAAGGTAATGAAGTGGGCTTTAAATGCATTTTTCCTGCCTCGGATGCATGCCGGGGGGCTCCGGTGCTGGTATTAATGGTATCAGCTCCGGAGACCTCCGGCATCAATCACAGGCAGGAAAAATGCCTGAATTTTTTCTACGTGCCGATCCGCCGCTCATCCCCAGCCTCTCACCAGCAACTTGCCTACTTTTTGTGGCGAGCCGGATTGCCGTGAAAAACGCCATTCTAGAGTTGCGCAAAGCTACTCGCCACTACTAGAATTGAGCGTGGTTGAAAAAATGGCTAGTTGCGGCGCAAAGGGCCTTTTTGCCGCGCCGATGGCGGAAAAAAAACCCACCAAACAACTTGGCTTTTTTTTGCTTTTCGCCAAGTTTTCGCCCCTTACTGAATCAGGGTATGCATTTTTGGCGTAAAACGGGCGAGAAGTGCCTTTGCGCCGCTTACTGCATGACCCCCTATGTCGGGTGTAGTGTAACACCCTGGATCAATAGTTATACAAGTTAATTGAGATTAATTGGATCAATTAACACTAAGAGGATATATGTTGCAATAATCCCTTAGTAGTTAGTGGGAAGTGGCAAGGAATAGAGTTTGTTATGTTATGTTCAGAGGTATTGTAAACCAACGCAGGTGTCATGATAATAAGTAATCGATATTTTTAATCCCTCTGGGGCTTAAGGGGTTAATGAGCCACAGTTTTAGGAAAAAGTATTCTGTAGAAGGGGTGGGCTCTTGCCGGTGCCTTGAGAAAGGCAGTTGGCAGTTGGCTACAAGTTTTTGTTAGGCAGTTAGCTTGAGAGTTTTATGGAGACCAGACTGAGGATAAGGCATTGCCTCTTATCAATGACCTCTTTGGGAAGAACATATGTCTTTTGGTAATGTACTGTATAGGATTTTCTGTTTTACTCCTTTTATTTTAAGAAAACTGTTCTGCCTCATATTGCAACTGTATGTTTTTTTTTTGTATCTCCTTTCTGTAATCTAAGCACTGTATATATATATATATATATATTAAAACATTTAATAAGTAATTCTTTGGGCTCTGAATGAACTAATGCGCGCTCTGGAGAGAATAACTTACGAAATTGGGCACATGTTACTACAACTGATTTTGTGTTAAAGTGCATAGTTGTTTCCTATAATAAACAGGGACCTGGGGCCCTGCCAGATATTTTAGTCTAAGATCTGTTATCATATCTGCATAACCTCAGGTGGTGGCAGTGGATGGTTATGATGTGCAATTGAGTAGGGGTTAATACTAACTCGCTGGTTCCTTGCTGAGGAGAGAGGGGGTTGCTAGAGTTGCCTTGTGTATTAACCCTGGTTGCATATCTAAGTCACGTGCTCATGTGTGCTGTTCGTGGCGGTGGCATATTGGGACAGCTTGAGGAGAGATACAACTCATTTGAGGGGTTAAGAGTGGGTCAACTTGCGGGTTGTGTATTGATCCTTGATCCTGTAAGAGGGGATACTGTCCATTTGACGGACCCTTGTGGGGGTGAAGAGTGGGTGCGCTTGCGAGCATCGGTATTAACCCTTGTCCCGTATGCAGTTCGCGTGCTAGCAGGGGGTCGTACGTGACAGCTGGTGTCAGTGAACCAGATATACACTTTTGAAAAGTGGATGGTTAGTGGGATATAACACACGTGTGTGATTACCAGCTTTGTGCTTGGAAGGCATGAAACGTGTCAGTGCCTGAAGCTAAAGAAATTTGCAACTCAATAGTGGATGATACAGCCTGAAACTAGTTACGGAAGCTGTAATCCCTATATAGAACTATTAACAACTCTAACAACTTATACAACTTATACAACTGAGATGACAATCTGAAACGTGTAATAGTTTATGGTAACAATGATGTTATGCTGTGGCATATCTTAAGTAGGTAAGTATCCTGATATGTAAATAAAGCCACTGGTTAGCAAAATAATGTTACCAAACTAACCCAGAGCCCATATACATAAATGGGCTAGAACATAAAGAGAAACTGGGTATAGTATGAAATAATGCTACAGCCCCTATGTACATACATGGGCTGCACTGATAGTGGCTAGTGTAACAATGATCCTGTTCAGTGGCAAATTAATGCTAATTGCCCTTAGAATGGTATGCTTAAAACTGGGTATAGTCTCAGGAGTTGCTGCTGCCCGTATATAGATAAGGGCTACACATGTAAATAAGTTGTAACACTGTTGCCCTTATACACACTGAAGCGGAGAATGCTATATGGCCGTTTTCGTAATGGACACAGTCTCCCTCGAGCGGGAGCAGGGATTTGCAGCTAATCGCAGTGCGAATGAAATCCTGCAGTCACACTCTGCCCAGTGCCTGCCCGTGCATGATCTTGCTGACTGTATTTGTCATAGCAGTAGGCAGCTGGTGGGCATGCCAGGCTTGGAGAGCCCAAGAGGTTAAGGATTTCTGATATAATCATGCCCTCATTGGGCCTAGTTAGATTAATTCTGCTACGCCTGGTATGGGTAGCAGCGGGAGTCACGAGCTACGGTGAAGGCCATCGGAGGCTCTGTACTACAGTTGAGCTTCCTGACAGGTGGTAAGAAAGAGTTTGTAAAACTCAGGTTGCAAATTATAAATAAAGCTGTGGCCTTATTTTCCCCACTACTTACTTGTTCACCGAAGAAAGGCCCGTGTAGGACCTGAAACGTTTTCTGTTTATCACAATAAATCTACTATGAATTTAAAACAAGAAACCTGCAAGCAGGTGTAGCCAGGTCCCCTCTGGCTCCCCGGTCGTTCCGGTCCCTCTCCCTTACCTCTGCCAGTGAAAAGGCAACTGCGGGGGCGAGCGTGTCGCCGGGAGCTCCCGGCGGCGTCAGAGGCAGGGCGTCGCCATTTTTGCTGTGTCCGCGCGTGTGCGGAGGCTTGCGCATGCGCAGAAGCGATGCGACGGGCATTACCAAAAGGGAGGTAGGACCCAGATGGCGCTCCGTAGTGCTGGGACCCGTTGAAGTCACGCATGCGCACTTAGGGCAATGCGGCGGCCATTACAGAGTTGCGCAGGCTCAGTGGAGAGTAGCGGCGGCCATTACACACTCGTGCATGCGCAGTACACATCGATAAAGAGCTCTGCAAAGGACCTGTGATCCCTGTCACATGCAACCAGACAGCAAACAGGGCTTGCAGCTTCTCCTGCTGGAGAAAGATACATTGTTGCGCACACACCATGCGAGTCAGTTGGATCCAGGAAGAGATTGGGGAAGGTAGTGTACAGAGAGCAGTGCTCTGCTGTACTAGACCAGAGAATACCCCAGGCCCCAGGAAGGCCCCACTCCCCACTAGGTTTAGTGGGTCAGCTCATAGGGACAGGCCCTAGGCTAGGGACTCTGCACCATTATTTGTGTAGTAGTCAGGGACACAGAGTCTGCTGCAGTTTCTGAAGATCTGGTCTGAGGGTCAGATCACTGTTTGCTGTCTGCTGATTGAGAGACTGGTCTTCACAGTGGGATCGTCTGTCGAGACCCCATCCCACACGGAGCACAGTCATCGCGGCGTCGATAGATCCTTTGAGAAGATTGTCATACCCAGGTGCTGGGAGCATCTGGGCAGGTATCTACACCTTCTACACGTGCACCAACCTTGCTGTTCATATGTGACAGGCCTGATCACACACACTTGGGCGGATTGGGACTAATGGGACACAGAGTTGGGGGGAAGGAATGTGTGGGGTTACAGCCCAGTGAAGGGCTGGTGTTACAGCTGTCAGTATTGGCAGAGTGTTATGCATATAGCTGTTGCTGTGTGTTATGTATAGAGCTGTTAGTATTCTGTGATGTATGTTACAGTATGATGTTATGTTACTGATCCCTATAGTAAACCCTTTAGCCATAACCTTTGGTGTGGGCTGGTTACTTTATGGATGTTCCTATGTGAGGGCCATTCTACATTTGCAGAATCCCACATAGGTGGAGGCGCTGACCGAAGAGACGTTCCAGTAGCACCCCAGGTTCCCATCAGCAGAGACTCAGGCCTCCTGTGAGCCTGACAGATATATTGCACAATACCTGGTAACATACATATAGGTTCTCCCTCACATGCACTCTATCTGCGGTTGGGGGGGGAATATGTGTTACACAGGGATCAACTTTGCTTGGGAATTTCTGTCACTTGTTTTTGCATATGTGATTAGTGTTGGCTACACAGATGTTTTTTGGTCCCCTATTTTTTCTATTCCCAGTTTTTGCCACACAATGTATCTGCGCTTTTTTGAGGGGGGTGGGGAGGATGTAGTGGGCTCCTAACGTGTCATAACACCTGAAGAATTCTGGAAGGTTATGCGAGGAGTTTTCAAACAGTTGTGAATTTGTTTATCATCGGCATTGAAGAGGCAAACTCTCAGATATACAGCTCTAGGAGGACCAACTGGGACAGGTTTCCGTAAGCCTGCATCATATTGGAGATAGAGTTCGGGTCTTCTCTAACAATGTAACCTTTGAAATGTTATTTAAAAGAAAATATAGTTTCAGCGATTATAAGAAATGTTTTATCTCGTCTTTAGGTATTTTTGATCTATCTGTGGGTTTGTGCATATCTGTGCTAACTGGGAGTGTCGTGGGAAAACCAGGATATTTAGTAGGTTTATTCAGAAAGCGACAGAGAAGCCCAATGCTACATCCAATATGACAAAAATACACAGTAAAATACTTATATATTCTCTTGAAAAAGGGTCATTTAGTCTAAACCTTTGGCCAAAGCATTGTAAGCCTGTGAGCCACGACAAGGCAGACCCAGTTCACAGGTCCTAACACTACCAGATAAAATACTAATAGGATTAAAATTCTCATTTACCTCTATTAGGAGGGAGAAAGAGCAACATTGGATCTATATCCAGTACACTGAAAAAGATCTGCTGACTTGGGAAGTGGGGAGGGGCGGGCTTAAAACCCTGGGAAGGAGGAGCCACTAACCTCCAACAGCTGAGACAGCTGAAAATAAGTTAACAAACACACAGAACCCCAGCAAGCTCATCTTAGGAGCCCCCACAAAATATATATGTATATGTGTCAAAAAGGAGAGCTATTGGGCGTGGCAAATGTATACAACAAGCGACAGAGAAGCCCAATGCTACATCCAATATGACAAAATGTCGCTTGTTGTATACATTTGCCACGCTCAATAGCTCTCCTTTTTGGCACTTAGATACATACATATATATATTTTGTGGGGGCTCAGGGCTTCCTAAAATGAACTTGCTGGGGTTCTGTGTGTTATTTATTAGGTTTATTCAGAAAGCCATACTGCAAAGGAAAATATTGAAACTTTGAAGAATGATTTCAAATATTAATTGTCTGTTTTTTTTTTTTAAGTGCTTTCATAACCGAGATTTAAACATATTACCGTCATTGGTTGTTTCCGGTTCTATGTGTGTCTGCATAGAATACGTTGAGGGACATTTTTGCTATACAGTGCAAAGCCATTAGACCACTTACGAAGCTGTACGATATCTTACAGTCCATTTACTTGAATGGGCTGTCAGGTATTTTATGGCTTAACACCCCTTAGTACATATTGCCTTTATTGCTTCATTGTGGTCTATACCTTCCCACCATTACCTATTAAACTTGATTCAACTGATTTTTTTTCATGATATCCTTCCCCGGCTGCCTATTTCGTATATTCAGCCTGGGCGAGTTTCTTCATTTCCCTTAGCCTTTGGTAACAAATATACTGTAGATGAAAATCCCCCTGGGACATAAATTCTCTATGCTTGCATTTTCTTTCATCTTAAAATAGGTAAATAAATCATCACAGTCAAAAATAACTTGCATGGATCCTGCCAACGGTAAAACATCTACAAGTGTCTACTTGAGAAAATGTTCAGTGTTTGTGTAGAAATTAAATATTCCCTCATTACCACAAGTTTAAATAAATTTAGATGGAACCTTTTAAAAAATGTTTTAAATATATGGTTGACAGGGTAATGTACTAATACTATATTTATAGATGTTTGTCTATTTTGTTCTTAATTGTTTTCAAGTTTGTTCTGGTTTTTAGAAGGGTGGATTTGTCATCCTTCTAGTCAATGAAGTAACTTGAACGTTTGTTTCTGATTTAAGGGGCAGACTTTTATAAGACCAAAGTGTATATATAACAGTGACATCTTTAGGGGTCATGGGCCATATTAACTAAGCGATGCTATTTCACAAGACACCTTTCAGCACTGAAAGACACCAGTCAGGTGAATGAGCTATAAAGGTAAAGAAAATACTTGATTCAAAGACACTCCATTCAGAGGTCACTTAAAAAAGGATTTGCAATTAGGGCGACCATGAAAATAAGGTGACCCTCCAATTTTAGAAGCAGCTGTAAAGAAAACAGCACACACACACACACACACACACACACACACACACACACACACACCCAACACACACACACACACACACACACACACACACACACACACTGACTGATGCACACACACACAGTGACGCACACAGTAACACACACACACTGACTGATGCACACACACACAGTGACGCACACAGTAACACACACACGAGGAATTCAGACTTACTTTAAATATAGAAGTGCAAATAGCTAAAACACGCGTTCTAAGTCAAACTTCTTTGCGTTTTGGTTCTGAAATTGTGTTTTGAGTTTTAATTAAAAACATCAACATCACAAATACAGTTTCTGTGACAAAAGAGTGACAAAAGACAAATAAGTTTCACATAAAATGCACGTGCTCGGAACACACAAACTTTTTTTTTTATAGGGAACCAATGACAAAATCAGCACACAATAAAATGCAGAAATCACTGTCACATTTATCGCCATTGAATTTAATAATAAGAACAACTGTAACAATATGTATGGGGTTTAAGAGACATAATGGAATTATGTATTTATCACTTTTTTGCCCCAGATTTGACAGGGCACTTTGATTGAGACTTTGATTAATGACCCCCATGATTTTTTTATTTCATATAAACTACTTACATAATCTACTTCCAACAAGATTAGTTAGAATCCATACAGCACATTGCCCAAAACGTATATTTTATGTATCAAACTCTTCACTGTGGTTCCTGCTTTAGTTTACAATAGAAATATATTAACGTCAATACTATAGATTAATGTGTCTTCCTGTTTAGTTAATAAAAATACCACTTGAGAGCACGTTCACATGTGTCAGATAGGTCTGCAACCCTGTTTTTAATCATTATCTCTTAGCATACAATGATTCTACTGCAGCCAGGGATTCTGGGTAATGACATACAAATAAGCACTCACAGTGTCACCTTTTGCTTCGAATACATTGTAACATGGACCACTATAAGCGTATGCCTGCCACATTATACAGCTTTTCAGCATAGCCTGGGTTAAAGAAATGCATAGCCGGTAATCAGAACCTTTTGGGTCGCACCAGTGTGAGGCACGTTCTATAGTGCTGGGCGCATGCTGCGCTGTGCGCGTGGATTTTTAGTTGGCTGACGTTAGTCAGCCTTTCTATAGAAGGGCCGCGCGCGCACGGCAGGGAGAGGGGAGCCGACAGACAGCGGCGAAGATGAGGAAATTAATCTTTTCGCGCAGCTGCCTGCGCTCAAATGTATGTGTGTATGTGTATGTATGTATGTATGTATGTATGTATGTATGTATGTATGTATGCGTGGATGTGTGTTTATATGGATGTGTGTGTGTGTGTGTGTTTGTGTGTGAATGATTGCAGAAGTTAAAAAAAAATATTTATTAAAGTTTTTTTTCATTAAAAAAATCTTATCTAGCACTTCCTTTCACTCACACAACCCATACACACACATACACACACATATACATGCACATACATACACATACACACACATATACATTACCTGCAGCTCCCGGCACTATATACAGGAAAAGCATGCGGCACATGCACGCGCGTTCGCATAGGAGCGCACGGCGCATCCTGTATATAACAGCCCTGAGCCTGGTTATACTGGCTTTGCAATGTAAAGCTGGGATAGGTTTCATCCACACACTCAATAAGTTATGGTGTGTAAAAATTTGACAAAAATTCTCCAACATACAGCATACTCCAAATAAAAATATCACTTTTGAGCACATGCAGATGTCTCAGACATTACACTGCAGCCAGGGATTCTGGGAAATGAAATGCAAATGAGCACACAGTTTAATTAATCAATACATGACAGCAGAACTTTGAAAAAAGGTTGGTGTGTAAGTTAGGTGACTTAAGTTACTTTTTGTGTTCAGGTGAAGGGACTCAAATGTGTGTAATTTGTGTAACCATACAAAGTCCCTGTTCAGAATTATACTATACGGAATGTGGAATGTGTATAGCATAATTTATTTATTTACTGTATGTCATGAATAATATTATTCTGAATTGGGACTCAGTAGGACTGAATATGTATTGAGTCCTATCCCCAAATAGTGGGAAGCAGGGGGACTCTGGAACTTAACCGCATTGATTTCAGTTCCGGGAACCCTCTGCTCCCCCGAGATACCTACAGGAAAATGTGCCTGGAGTCTCTCCTGCAGGTTTATGGTCCTGAGTCACACGGGTCAATAGGAAGCTGCACGGGATGACATTGTGGCTTCCTATTGGTCCGCGGGACATTGAAACCACCATATTTAGTGTTCAGCTGGAGCTGCTACTGGGGAGACCTTCCGAGGTAAGTATCTCAGAAAGCAGGGGAGTCCGCAGACTGATATTAACGCAGTTGAACTCTGGAGACCCCCTGCTTCATAGACATTTTAAAATACAAATATAAAAGAAGTGGTACTGATTCTTTAACGATAAAGTTGTATAAATTGCATAACTTTCCCAACAAGTTTAAAACAAAGAAAAACATTTTGTGTTACAAAGTGGTGACAAGCCCAGGGAAGCAGTTACAGCACGCAAAAAGTGTGATCGTCTGTAGCACATTTATTAAAGAAAAAGAATACTATTGAAATAAACAAGAGTTTTTCATTTGATAAATCTGGTGTATTATTTTTGCACCAATTTTGCCCAAGTTTTGTAGTTGGGAGACTGATAAAAAGACACCCAAATTACAAACCTAAAAAGAAAGAACTGCAGCTGCAAAAAATTCTATAATAAAAAAAATAAGATTAATTTAATTTGCACATCTACTGTAGTACAATATTTTGAAACCTGAGCTGACCAGGGTTGTTTATTATATAGAATAGTTATGCTCTTGAGGCGGAAAGGGAATAAGTAGTAGTGGTAGTTCATAGCTATCTATCATCTATTATCTTCTGTCAATCTATCAGCCTCTCTAGCTAAATATGTCTGTCCGCTGTTCGTTCGTTCTCTCTCTCTCTCTCTCTCTCTCTCTCTCTCTCTCTCTCTCTCCTCTTCCTCTCTCTTCTCTCTCACTTCCTCCCTCTCTCCCTCATCCGCGTCCTCTCCGTCTCTCTTCTCCCTCTCTCTCTCTCTATCCTCTCTCTCTCTCTCTCTCTCTCCTCTCTCCTCCCCTCTCGTCCCTCTCCTCTCTCTCTCTCCCTCTCTCCCTCGTCTCCCTCTCTCCCTCGTATCCGTCTCCCCTCTGCTCCCTCTCGTCGGCTCCGTTGCCCTCTCGTCCCTCTCTCCCTCTCTCCCTCTCTCCCTCTCTCCCTCTCTCCCTCTCTCTCTCTCTCTCCCTCTCTCCCTCTCCCCCCCTACTGGGGGTGACCTGACATCAGGCATACAGGGCTTCTACCCACCCCACACGCATCACCTTCCTCTATTCTCAGTCCACTGATCGCACCTTCATCTGAGCCACAAATTGCTGATGAAACAGTCCCTACAAAAGGTTATAAGGAATAAAAAAAGGAAAACAAGGGATAAAAAAGCAGAGGGGAAGCAAACATAATTACAGATCCGGCGTAGACTTCTCGCGGCCCTGGTAGGCAGATGGATCGCCGATTAGAGAAAATAGCCGTGGACTTCAATTAAGTCTTCCAAAGTTCTAGAGAACTCTGCCGATCGATCGTCATCTGTGTTGTCGTCCCGAAGTCTTCGGTGCTGACGATCCATCCCTGGGGGTCAGATTTAACACAGACAGAAAAGAAGCTGATTCCTCGGGGTAACAGAGCGAGATCTGTCTGCCTTCATGGTTGACTACCAGGTGGAATGGGAAGGCCCACAGATAGTGAATACCCTTCTCCTGGAGTACCACCATCACTGGTCGCAGCCCTCTTCTCTCAATTGTCATCCTGGATAGATCATGGAAAATCTGGATATAGCTGTTTTCAAATTCAATTGGGCCTCTGTATCTGCAGCCTTTTATAATCCTTTCCTTGGTTGCATATAGGTGGAGTTTTAGAACTACATCTCTGCTTCATTTGGGGTCATCAAATCTCAGTCCCAAGGCTCTATGAGCTCTATCCATCAGAAGATCTCCATCTTGTAGCTGGGGGTTAATTGACGTAAACAGTCTAAGATATGGCTGAAGGACTTCCGCGGACACCGACTCAAGGACATGATGTAAAATTAAATTCTGCCTTCGCTCCCTGTTCTCCAGAATGTCTATACCAGGGGAGCTTCTCCTTACCTTGGTTCCCGGTGTCTGGATGTCATGATGTCACGTTGCCATAGCAACGCGACATCACATGACCCCGCGGCGTCATTTGACGTCGCGTTGCCATGGCGACGCGTCTCCAGATGCCGGCTGAACCACGGTAAGTATGGTTTACAGAGGCCTTCGCAGCTTTATTTAAGTGCCTTCGGGAAGCGCGCTGGGCCTTTGTAAACCCAGCGCCCCCGCTGTTATGTTTTAATGCACTATTGGAGGCTAGTTTCCGCTCTTTTACAGAACCACCTGACCTAATAGAAGCGACTTCCTGAGATGAAATCTACTTTATTGGACTAACTACTGTACATCATTTGGACACTCACTAACCACAATAAGAGATTACGTACCTGTTCTATGGACTGTACGTACCAACCTTACTGCTTCACGATTTTTATTAATCCACATAACTGTTTACTTTGTTCATTTGCTTATTTTTATTTTCTTCATATGTTTTTAATTTTTCCTATTTCTGTATTCTTTCTGTTTATTACCTACTCTACTAAAAAGCTTTATCTATTTTCATTTTTATTAATAGTCGCTATACATATTCAATATTTAGTTCTGTTTATCCGATTTGTTTATTTACACTGTTTGCAATATTGTGGATTCCACATTGTGCTTTATACAGGTAGTTCTCGCTATCCAACGTTTCACTTTACAACGAATGGCATATCCAACACTTTACAATGCAACCCTCTGGGCCGTTTTTCGACGCCGGAATGCGTTATCCAACGCTCACAGCCACTGATTAACATGCGATCCCTCACTTTTAAGCTATTTAGGCATACAAATTGTATCCTCAGGGAGACGTGGTGGAGACAGAGATAAAAAATTATCCAAACAGGAGAGCCTGTGGATTTATAAGTTACAAACTCTGTCCCCACTGGGCCTAAACGAGGAACTTGACGTCTGGTCCCTATTCTGATTTTTAAAGATAGTTTTATATCACCAGTGAACATTAGAGATTTTTTAACATTATATCAGATCTTTTAGATCTTTTATTTCATTTTTAATGATTTCTCTTAATTTGTCTGTGTAATACAAATTCGACCATATCATTTTATCATGTAGCATTAGGTATGAGTGTTTATTTACGTCTTTTTAAATTAGGATGTTACTAATTATTTTTATTTTTTTATTTTTAGATTTTACATTCTAATACCCTGTCAATCAAATAAAATTGTGTTTTAATGCTATATGTTATGTTGTCACCCCCTATCTCTAGCTGAGAGGCCGCCTGTCTTGACTAAGACCCAGCGCTGAATGGGTTAATTTCCCAGAGGTGTTTTGAGTCGGGTCAATCTAGCACGGCCAATCAGGAGAGATCTGAGGGTATATGAAGCGCCCCGGAACATCCTCTATCATTCCCTGAAGAAGTTATTTATAACGAAACGCGTAGGAGTGGGCGCATTCCCTACTTATGCCTTATATACCCATTGTGGTACTTTTTTATCACACTGCCTGCCTGGGACCTGCTGTCCTTCTGTGACTTTCTCGCCGGTTAGCGCCATTCAGCGCAACGAACTAAAGACACTAAGACACTACCGGACGCCATCTGATGACGTCAGACGCCTTTGTGCACGTGTCAGGAAGTGAAGGAGCTCAACGGAGACCACGGTGATAACTACAGACGCTGGGAGTGATCTCCATCAGCGAGTTGATCCAGGAGAGTCCCTGCTACTGCTGAGTGATCTCCAACGGCGAGCTGATCCATGCGAACTTCTGCCACTGACGAACAGCTGTCTACAGATGGGTAACATGTCCCAAACATGTCATGCTTTGTGATTTTTTACTAGATGTACGTGCAATACTCACCCTTTTAAATATAAATTGAATTTCTTAATATACTACACCATGAGGTTTTTCTTTGCGCTGTTCTCTTTTCCTTGTTTTCTGTATTAGCCTGGAGTGCTGAGCTCTCCGTTTGAACAGCTGCATCAAACCTCATCCTACAAGGTTGTATTCACAGTTATTTTGAATCACATCACTATTATTTTATCCATTTATGAGCGCAGTTTTCATTTTATTTCACTGATTAACATGTGCCTCACTTTACAACGGTTTCACTGTCCAACGCTACTTCCAGAACGGATTCCGTTGGATAACCGAGGACTGCACAATAAATGAGTACTTAACTATTAGGTGAAACCCTTTTGAAGTGAAACTTCTTGCTTGCACCTATCAAATGAAAATTGCCTTGATGATGACAAAAGTGTAGTCCCGGAAGTGACGTCACGGAAGGCAGAAGAGGCCATTATGACAACTGGCGGCGCGCATACAGAGGCTTCCTGTGCGGAGGAGTCATTGCCTACGCAGTAGGCGCTGTCTCGGAGCAGTCGCCAGCACCGCGCGCACATTCCCTGACGCAGCACAGGCACACACAGAAACACACACACAGAGACAAACAAACAGACACACACTCACACACAGAGACAGAGACCCACACACAGAGACACACACAGACACACACACACAAGGAATTCACAGTTACTATACATATAGAAGTGCAAATAGGTTAAACGCACGTTATAAGTCAAACTTCTTTGCGTTTTGGCACTGAAATTGTGTTTTGATTTTTAATTAAAAGCATGACCATCACAAATACAATTTCTGTGACAAAACACGAAGAAGTTTCACTTCAAATGCGCGTGCTCAGCGCACACACCCACTTTTAATTTTTTTTAAAATTTGGACTAATAATTGATATTATATGATAGTATTAATTTATTCTGCACTATCGCAACTGAACTACAGTAACACAGCTATTTCTATTTAATTCATAAAATAGGAATGCAACTAAGCAGAAAATTGGTCGGAATACTGTGAGGTCCTGAGCAACATCAGAATGGGAGGGTGTGGCTAAGTTGCCGCTGCTGTCATTTGCCTGGAGTAGTCATCCCTCATTGGTCAAAATATTACCTGCCTTTAGATAGCTAGGCAGATAACCAACAGCATTGTGAGATCACGTGAGCTCATCGGGACATCATAATACACTGAATGTTAGTAAGCTATAAATGCTGAAGCCATGAGGATTTATTCATTTGTCAGCATGGAGCAAAGGAGGAGGCGAGTTTCCTTGTAACAGCATCAATAACATCCTGGTGACCAATGGAGGCAAAGAGAGATGACGTGAGTGCAATTTATTCTAACAAGGGCCAGTAGATACAAGGGATGGGATGCCACTCCACATGTGCATGTTGAATTTGAGATAGTTGTTGAATTGGCTAAATATTCTTATTAAAAGTAGCTCTTTCCCCCACAAACAAATGGTTTTGTTTTTGGAGTCCAGCCATCTTCCTCCATACACAGTTCAGCCACCCTTGCTCCTTCACACACAGTCACCATTCAAATACTCATGCACACTTCATTCCTCCTACACACATGGTCACTTTGAAACTGGAATAATCTGCCAACGGATTTGACACCGCGGAACGGAGTTTGAATGGAAAGCTCTGGAAATTCTGAAAAACTGATTTTGACAGTGATCCCTGCACAGAACTACACACACAGAATTCAATCCTCTTCCTCGACAGTTCAGCCCCCCCTCCACATACACAAACATACACACAAACATACACACACACAGATGGAACATGATTCATCTCCACCCTGCCCTTGGAGTGGGTAGACCACAGCCTGATCACAGTCAAGTGTAGCACAGGGGAAATTTCTCATACGGATTAACACAGCGGGAGTCCCTGCATCTGAATGGGACTCCCGCTGAGTTAATCCTACCAGGCCGCAAAGTCTGGAAGAGCTGCGCAGAAGGAAGCGGCACCTCTCTCTGTCTCCCTGCACAGCTCTTACAGGTGATCGTGCTGTTTTTATTACATAGGATTGAAGCAGGGGGTCTCCGGAGCTGAACCACATTAATTTCAGCCCCGTGGACCCCTTGTTTCCCGAGTTACAAGCCCCGGTATGGGGTGCCAGTATTACCCTGTATGTTTAATTCTCCCATGTCACGTGACCGGGACATTTAAACTTGCAGGAGCCAACTGCTCCCCATACTGGGGCCTGAACCTCAGGAAGAAGGGGGTCCTCGTACCAGGAAGTAATGCGGTTCAGCTCTGGAGACCCCCTGCTTCAATCCTTCGTAATAAAAAATAAAATAAAAGCAATTTTATAGCTTCATTACCTTAGTGGCTAACCTATAAGGGTACTCGGTTTGTTAGGGTAGAGGGGCTGGGTGAAGGTTGTCGTTTCCCCAGGGTGGATGTTAAGGCCTCCCAGGAGGATTGTGGGAGGGGTTCATCTCTTAATTAAGAGATACACTTTCAATCTCTCTTACATAGCTACTCTGTTGCTATTCTACTATGACATGACTGTATACTAGTTTGTCATTAAGATTTTTTGCCCGTCTGTTTACCATGACAGAGAATTACCTACATTAACATGCCGATGACATAGTTACTGAATGTCATATATGTGCTGGAACCTTGGACAGGCATTATGACTGAAAAGATGAATAACGGAGATCGGCAAACGTAATTATTACTCCACATCTCAATGTTGTTATTGCGCATGCCCAATAATATAGTCAATAATTCTCAATAAAATTGAAAGTAATTTAATATATAACAATACCATGGTTGTGATATCCAAACTCTGTGGTAGAACTGCTCTCAGATAAGTCAGAAGAGATGAACATCAGACAAAGATGAATATCATGTATGTGTAATAAAGGGTACTGGTGACAGCATGAATGGGTGATCCGGAATGGAGTGGGCAAGACAACTAGCAACCATGGAGATCAGATGAATCATTGAGTCCATATGGACTCCTGGTCTTCAGTTTGTAAATCCACTCAGCCTCAATACGTATTTACATCTGGTCTACGTTTCCACCTCTTGCTGGGCACCTACGTTGATAGATACTGTAACAGGGGACTTATCCCTGTTCACAAAGGTGCCTCTAATCCAGCAGTGTGGTGGTTAACTGCTGGTAGCAAATTAACTAGCACCACCTGCCTGATTACAGGTAGTACAAAAAGCCTGCCATTGAGACAGGAAGTAACTCCTCCCTAGCTCTGACTGAGAGCTGACCTTTGGGGAGACAGAGCAGAGGTTCTTGAGTCCCAGGAGAGACTGACCAAAACAAACCCAGATCTCTGGAGCTGAGCGGTCTTGAGCTCTGCACAGCAGAGCTGAATTCAAGACACAGGGAAAACTACTGCACCTGAAGCTGAACCAGGAAGTGAGATTTTCCCTCCAAGAAACAGATAAGAATTTTATTCTTAAGAGACTGCTTATATCTGCTTATTTTCATGCTATATGGTTTGGGGCTGCGAGAACTGCTTGACTAAGGGAGATGTGAACTAATTGCATAGGCTTTCACTAGAAATACTCCCAAGTGAATGGAAGCTTTGTTCCCCCCCCCCCCCCCTGTGTTTGGATAATTTCCTGATGAAAAGGAACAGGCACAATAAAGCCTATTATAATTTCACATTATAAAGCCTCCTAATTGTGTACCTCTGTGAACGTCCGTCCACATATGGTGTCCGAGGTGGGACAAGAGGTGTCTTTGTAGTTAAAAAGGACCGGAGAGTTTTATGTGAAATTTTTTGTTATGCTTTTTTGCCTACAAACAAGTCTGAGAAACTTAGAGAGAAAAAAAAAACCTCATGCAGCAGAGATCACAATTAAAGGGACACACCACTGCACTGAAACTTACATTGCATTGAAACTTACAAAAAAACAGATGGACTCTTTACCCCAATCCCAAGAGGAGAGAGACTGCTGAAGCAGCTAAAACTTTATTTGCCTATCACAAAGCGTAATATGGTCATTGAAATAGGGGTCTTTGCCTTTCAGTCATAGTCAGGGTTCAAGAAGTGAGTCAGCCCTTGGAAAGGGATAGGTGTTTGTTGTTTTCAAAAGTTTCGCTGAAGCAGTGAATACAGATGGTGACCCACAAGTGGTACTGATTTTGCAAATAAAGGTTGCCACACCGCATAGGGCTACCAGCTGTGAATGGAGTATATGCAGAAAAGTGTGAAAATTGATACAAGACTGTGCTGAAGCAAGGGAATTTTTAGCAAACAAAAGCTGAGTGTAAAATTGCCCTATAAAGAAAAAGTTTTTTCAAAGCCAATTGCTGAGTGTTGAGTCCACTGCAAAGAATGTTTTTTTTTCTGCAAGTAAAAAAGTATGCCTATTATCTTGGGAGCAAAACAGACACCCTAAGTGTGAAGTGTGAATGCCATAATACCCAAAGATGAGACTGAAAATTACTGAACTCAGGCAGAAAACCAAATTCTGTTGCTGAAGCGGAGGGATTGCACCTAGCAAATAAATGGTGTATAGCAAATAGACTTTTTTACCTAGCAACTGCACAACCTTGTATACCTGATAAAAGAAAATGCATGCACAGTACTGCTGATATTGAAAAAAAAAAGAAAAGAAAAAATTACCCAAGAAAGAAAAATCTACAGAGATGCCTCTAAGAGCCACGACCTCTACAAGCAAAATATGCCCATCTGTAGGACTATCACAATTGGGGTTTCTAGCAAATACAGTGGCAACAGCTGCAATAGTGCCTCCTGAGGCAAGAAGAAAATGACACCTGATAGCCTAAAAATGGAGGACAAGATGCAGCGTTCCTGTAATGAACCCTACCCCACTGAAGAGTGGCCCTTCCAGTCCAATAAAGAGGAAGACATCTCTTATGGGGAACCCGAACCGAGTCACACCCACAAAACACCCCAAGAATGGTGGGGTGCCTGAACTCGGCACGAACAGAAAAGACCGCTCCCTTTGATGACGAATATGATCAGCAGGAGACAGAGCGGGAGCAGTGGATCACCGAATATTTCCATCAGCTATTACAGTTGCAAGAAAAGCCGGGTGGATCCAGTGACGCTGCTAAAACTTCAAATGAAGATGGAGACCCCAGTATCCCTGAAGGGACGTGTCATCCAAATCAAAAAGGAAGAAAAAGAAAAAGAAAAGCGGTTCTTCACTTACTGTGGAAGTAACAGACACGTCCGCAGATCCTGTGGAAAAAAGGGGGGCCGAGATGCCCTGCAGGCTAGAGAAAATGGAGAATTCGTCCCGCGTATAACCGAATATCCAGAGGGCCCAAGGCAGAAGTCGTGTACCCCAAAGAAGTGTCTGTCCGGTGCCAACAGTGAGGAACCCTCAACCAGTCATCCCAGGGAAGCGGAGCCGGAACCAGTGAGTGACGATCCCTTGACCAGCCCTGAAGACGCCCTGAAAATTGCCAGGCGTGACTGTGATTTACTCCGTGAACAATTGAATCAAAAGAAAGATGGTTACGCGGAGCTACTGAAAAATAACGTGAAGCTACAGGAATATGTGCTCGCAATGTACTCTACAGCCAGGACAGAATTGGACGATCTCAAGACTGAGCTAGATACAGCAAATGCTGCTATTTCCGCCATGGATGAAAAGCAGAGCCAATCTGATAAAATGGTGGCTACGCTAAAGCGGAAGTATGAGGAGGCACTGAAGCAGATGACAGTCTTCCAGCAAGAGGTTCACACTCTTCGCACAGAGCTGAATGCCTCACAACAGAAGGTCAACAGTGTCCAGATAGAGGTGGATGTAGCTCAGAAAGAGGTTCAGACACTCCACAGAGCACTGGATGCCTCACATCAGGAGACCTACAGCTGCCGCACAGACCTGGAAGTTTCCAGAAAGGAACTACACAGTCTCACTGAGGAGCTGGACATTTCAAGGAAAACTATCCTACATCTTAACTTAGATCTCAAAGTCTCTCAGAAGGAGCTTCAGAACTTAAACCTGGAGATGGAAGTCTCACGCCAGGAGACAGCCCGCCTCCAAGCAGATGTGCAAAAATGGAAGGTGGACTGCAAGGAAGCCCTGAATAGTACAGAGACTGAAAAAAGAGAAAATTTAAGATTAAAAAAAGAAAATTCTGAGTTGACAGAATACGTCAAGGGAAAGAATGAAGAGCTGCAGGCTCTTAAAGAAATAAATAAACTTTTGAAAGAGGAAATGTTTGAAGCAGAGCACCGACTGCAGAACCAACTGCAAGGTCTGCGTACACACCTCCAGTATGCTGAGGAGAAGCAGCAAACACTGCAGGAAGAAAAGCTGCAGGCTGCTAAAGAGGTACAAGCGCTGCAGGAACGTCTGAATACCCAGTACGTCCCCACAGAGCAGTATGAGGAGCTAAAGGCCACGCTGCATGTCTTCAGAGCATCATTGGAGGCGGAGCTTCGATACCAGGTGACTCTGTATGAGAGAGAGCGTGAGAAGGCTCAGAAACTGGAGCAAGAGCTGGAGAGACAGAGAGACTGTTGGAGTCAGTACACCAAGGAGGAAACAGACACAGCGGCAACCTTGACGACAAAAATTACGGAGCTCCAGAATATGAAGGAGACTCTAATACAGCCACCTAAGAAAGCACTAGCCAAACCTACAGCTGCCCAACAGGCAACAAACAGAGGTAGGAGTGCGGAATCAAAGCCAGAAGAATCCTTAGCTGAGGAAGCTGAAAAAATAGGACGTTCTCTGGAAAAGGAGGTGGAGGTGCAACTCAGTCCCAAAGAAGGTGAACTGGCGACTCCGTGGTATGGAGAAGAGCAGAAAACTCTAAGGGCTAGTCCTAACTGCTCTACAACTGTTGCCATACCCTTTGTCTATAAAAAGAGGAGTGCCCGACGCAACAGAAATCTCATGACCACGCACGCGATAAAAAGACTTTACGTGGAAAAAGTACTCCTCGAGCGACTGAGGAGTGCTGATCTCAATCACCTTCAGGAGGAGACAAAAATAAACTGGAGAAAGGGCTCCAATCCCAGCGGGACAGAAGGTTCTCTTCCTCCATCCACTCTCATTCAAGTCACAGAAAGATCTCGAATGAGAGTGGAAGGATGGGCTTTGGCCATGGTAAGCCCGAGCTTCCCACAAACAGGGGAGGTATGTAACAGGGGACTTATCCCTGTTCACAAAGGTGCCTCTAATCCAGCAGTGTGGTGGTTAACTGCTGGTAGCAAATTAACAAGCACCACCTGCCTGATTATAGGTAGTAGAAAAAGCCTGCCTTTGAGACAGGAAGTAACTCCTCCCTAGCTCTGACTGAGAGCTGACCTTTGGAGAGACAGAGCAGAGGTTCTTGAGTCCCAGGAGAGACTGACCAAAAGAAACCCAGATCTCTGGAGCTGAGCGGTCTTGAGCTCTGCACAGCAGAGCTGAATTCAAGACACAGGGAAAACTACTGCACCTGAAGCTGAACCAGGAAGTGAGATTTTCCCTCCAAGAAACAGATAAGACTTTTAGTCTTAAGAGACTGCTTATATCTGCTTATTTTCATGCTATATGTTTTGGGGCTGCGAGAACTGCTTGACTAAGGGAGATGAGAACTAATTGCATAGGATTTCACTAGAAATACTACCAAGTGAATGGAAGCTTTGTTCCCGCCTCCCCCCTGTGTTTGGATAATTTCCTGATGAAAAGGAACAGGCACAATAAAGCCTATTATAATTTCACATTATAAAGCCTCCTAATTGTGTACCTCTGTGAACGTCCGTCCACAGATGCCCATAAACTTGAGGCTGTTAACATCTCCATTATGATAGTGCGTGACGTGTCTGGCTACTGGTGTTTCTACAGCATTTTTGATTGAATTAGTATGTTCGAGTATGAGTCTACGCAATTGCCTTGTAGTCTTGCCCACATACCTTTACCCACATTTGCAAATGAGAAGGTAAACGACGTTAGTTGTTCTACAGTTGATAAAACTGTCGACACTGAAACATTGTGTGTTATCATAGTTTTGGAACGTCTTAGTTGTAATTGCGAATTTACATGCCTTGCACCCCTGACACAGATGCATTCCCTTAATCGGGCTCAGACAAGTCTCTTCTCGGGCACGCTGATAATGGCTATGTACAAGTTTGTCACGTAGGTTTTTTGATCTCCTACTAGTGATATTAGGTCTGGGTCCAATAGCTTTAGCCAAATCACCGTCGGAAAGAAGAAGGTGCCAATGGCGGGCAAAGATTCTTTTAATCGCCCACCATCTTTTATTGTAGGTACCGATGCATCTTATGATATTATCCTTACTTTTGGGTGTATTGGAGGACGGTGATGGCATGTAAATTCGCAATTACAACCAAGACGTTCCAAAACTATGATAACACACAATGTTTCAGTGTCGACAGTTTTATCAACTGTAGAACAACTAACGTCGTTTACCTTCTCATTTGCAAATGTGGGAAAAGGTATGTGGGCAAGACTACAAGGCAATTGCGTAGACTCATACTTGAACATATTAATTCAATCAAACATGCTGTAGAAACACCAGTAGCCAGACACGTCACGCACTATCATAATGGAGATGTTAACAGCCTCAAGTTTATGGGCATCTATCAACTTAGGTGCCCAGCAAGAGGTGGAAACGTAGACCAGATGTTACTACGTATTGAGGCTGAGTGGATTTACAAACTGAAAACCAGGAGTCCATATGGACTCAATGAAGGATTCACATTCACTCCTTTCATCTGATCTCCATGGTTGCTAGTTGTCTTGCCCACTCCATTCCGGATCACCCATTCATGCTGTCACCAGTACCCTTTATTATACATACATGATATTCATCTTTGTCTGATGTTCATCTCTGCTGACTTATCTGAGAGCAGTTCTACCACAGAGTTTGGATATCACAACCATGGTATTGTTATATATTAAATTACTTTCAATTTTATTGAGAATTATTGACTATATTACCTCCCTGATAAGCCCATTTTTCATTATGTTATGGGCTTATTGATCTGTGTAATAACCATCACACAACATACATTATGACAATTAGTGATATTATATCTGTTGTGTGTTTAACATTGAGCGTTTATTTTGTTTTATTTTCCTGTCACTGTGTTTGTGACATGTTTCCATTGGAGGGGTTATGCTGCTTCCATCACCACCTTTATTTATGTTCATTCACTGTCTTGCTGTTTGTGGCATAAATATACATTTACGGGCAATGGGACCTTGTTCAAGGCACCTAATCTTTATATCACTCTAGGCATGCGCAATAACATTCAGATGTGGAGTAATAATTATGTTTACTCACACATGCGCAATGCAGCCCTAGTTAGCAAGATATATTATGTTAGTGTAAGCATGCGCTGTGTCATGGACTTACTGGCTGTAAGAGCCAATAGTCCTGTCATGCGCACAGACAACTGGGGCGAGTTCGGGCATGCGCAATAACAACATTGAGATGTGGAGTAATAATTACGTTTACTCACACATGCGCAATACAGCCCTAGTCAGCAAGATACATTATGTCAGTGCAAGCATGCGCTGTGTCATGGACTCAGTGGCTGTAAGAGCCAACAGTCCTGCCATGCGCATAGACAACTGGGGCGAATTCGAGCATGCGCAGTAATGGCATTGTTCACAAAGGAGTCTATTATCCTGCGCATGCGCAGTAACCTCCCGTGATTGGCGCCGATCTCCGTTATTCATCTTTTCAGTCATAATGCCTGTCCAAGGTCCCAGCACATATATGACATTCAGTAACTATGTCATCGGCATGATAATGTTGGTAATTCTCTGTGATTTAAGCAGCTAAGCGGGCGCTTTTCGCGCATGCGCTATTGCGATGAGTCTGTCCGTCGCCATGACGACCTAAGCATTTAAATAGCCTCCGCTTCCCCTCCCATGCAAAATTGTCCCTGACGAAGCTCCATAGTAGGAGGGAAACGCGCGTTGGATGCGTTACTATGTCACCAACCCCTGCTATGGGGTTGTTTTAATACAGTGCGCTATTACCAGTATTATAGTAATATATTAATATAGTAATATATTACCACTAGCATAGCCGTATATTTAAAAACAGTGTAGCTAGCAGGGTTGGCTCTATGGATATTATCACTGTCTATGGACACATGGTAGCCCTATCCCTGCTGCAACATCTGATTAATCACTTACTGTGCTAGTGAGTGCAAGTGTTGGGCATTTATTTTCACAAGCATAGCCATATAACAACAGTGTAGCTGGCAGAGCTGGCTCTATTGATACTACCACTACAATCCATGGATTTATTGTAGCCGCATCCCTGCTGCAGCTTGTGGCTGATTATGTATTTTGCTAGTGATTACAATTGTTGATCACTCTGACTCACCTTGCCTGGTTGCACTTTGTTTAGCCTCCCAGGTTTCAGCTATTTTTTTCTACTGGAACTTTCATATATATGTGAGGCTAACTCTGTTGCATGTGTGTATATCATTTAATCTATTTTTAAGGTTCATTACATTTAGCGTCACGGTAATATATGTTTTAAGTATACCTATTAAAAGTTACATTTTACACTCACATAGTGTGCACATAAGTGAATTTTCTTTTGGAGCACAAACATCTTTGTACTCCTTTTGTTTCCTTGATGTTAGTATAAAGCGATTCTACACTAAGTCTTACTAGATAGGTATTATCGTTAGTTATAACTCCATCTAGTTTGTTGAGGATGTCTTTTGTATCTTTCAAATATGGGTAATGATGTTACAAAAGGTCTTAGTATTGTGTCGATGTACAGTAGATGCTAGCTTTTTCCGTTATGCTACCTATACCGGACACTATAGGTCGTCCCGGAGGTGGTCTTTTCTTTTTATGTAGCTTAGGTAAGCTATAGAAGGTAGCAATTTTTGGGCAGTCAACAAGCATGAAGTCACATTCTGATTTAGAGATAACTTTATCCTTTAGACCCTCATTTAATATTTCAGTTCTTTTATAACGATGTCCGTAGGGTCTTTATCTAGAATTTTATAACTGTTTATGTCAGATACTGTAGGAGTCTCAGATTTTCTGTAATGTAGTCTTTGGTATTCATAACCACAAATTTCCTCCCTTATCTGACCTTTCTATTGTTATCTAGTTTTTTGAGAGATTTGCGCTCATTACACGTAAGATTATCGCTGCTTCTCAGATATTTCAGGGTTTTAAGATTTTTAGTTACCAGGTCTGTAAAGATGTTTATGTTGGGACTGATATCCCAACTTGGGGTAAATCTTTTTTGTTTTCTAAAACATGTAAAGCGGCCTTCAACCGTTGTTCTTTCAGTTTCTTCTAAGAGTGATTTGAGTGACTGTAGGTGTTCAATGTCTATTTAATCTAGGTCTTGTAAACCCTGATAATACAAAGAAGTTCTTTCTTTAAAATGTATAGAACTTGTGCAGGAGCAATTTTCTCATTAATAGATTTGTATCCTTTATCCATTCAAATCTGTCGAGATCTGAAGTAGGGGGAAGGGATAACCTTTAGATCAGGGGTGAGCAACCAATTTTTCAATGTAGGCACAGGTGTGGCGAATTAGATGTGAAAATAGCCACACCATGTAAGAATTTAGGTATTATGTTGCGCATGCGAAAATTTAAAACACACATTGTTTGAACAAGTTTATTGAAAACATGAACATTTTGACTACTCAGTAACAACTGCGTCAGACGCAAATGATGAAAACACACACACACACACAGTCGGTGGGGTGGTATGTTATTTATATATTCTCGGTACCACCCACCCCCCATCATCTCATTTCACCCCCCTCATCTCATTCCCTCCCAAATCCATGATCAGGGGCACAGCCAGGATGTGACTGGGTACATAACAAAGATACAAACAGCCATTGCCAGCTGCCCGCACGCAGCCACACACACACGCCCAGCCAGCCAGCCTGCCAGCCACACACACGCCCAGCCAGCCACATACACGTCCAGCCAGCCACATACACGTCCAGCCAGCCACACACACGCCCAGCCACGCACACGCACACACACACCCAGCCACACATACACACACACCCAGCCACACATACACACACACACCCAGCCACACATACACACACACACAACCAGCCACACATAAACACACACACCCAGCCACACATACACCCAGCCACACATACACACACACACCCAGCCACACATACACACACCCAGCCCTTCATATCCCCCCTGCACCCTTCATCTCCCATCAGCACCCTTCATCTCTCCTCAGCACCCTTCATCTCCCCTCAGCACCCTTCATCTCCCCTCAGCACCCTTCATCTCCCATCAGCACCCTTCATCTCCCTTCAGCACCCTTCATCTCCCCTCAGCACCCTTCATCTCCCCTCAACTCCCCCCAAAATCTCCCCCCAGCACCCTTCACCTCCCCCATGCACCCTTCATCTCCCATCAGCACCCTTCATCTCCCCTCATCTCCCCCCAGCACCCTTAAAAGCACCCCCCCCCTGTCCCGCACCAATGCCTACCAGATCGCGGTGGCAGCAGCGCTGGCGAGTGGGCAGTGGTGGCAGGCGGATGGGGGGAAGTGGTGGCGGGCGGCCGTCAGCGCGTCATGCTGGAGCGTGCTCAGGGGGGGGAAGCGCGTCCTGGAGCGGCCTCGCAGGGGAGGGAGCGCGCGTGTTACGCGCCTGCTGGAGCGGGCTGGGGTGTTGGAGGGAGAGGAGCGCGTCACACCGCTGGAGCGCGCTCCTTACCACGGAAGGGGAAAGGGGGGGGTTGAGTGTCCCGGCGGCCCTGTTCGCCACAGTTTTACAGCCAATTCGCCACAAGTGGCGAATGGCGACAGGGTTGCCCACCCTGGCTTTAGATGGTACATTTCTAGATCCAGAGTATTAACAGACCTCCCCTTGCCTCTTCTGTTTTTTCTCTCCCCTTTCTCTTTTTGTCTCTGTTTGTTGTATCTTGGCATTTTTGTGTAATGAGTGCTCACCACAAACAAGATGGGACCGTGAGGCTGAGGTGGGGATGTTAGAATACACGACCTACAACCGCGTAACCGCATCCGGATTGCAGAGTCGTGTTCATGCAGCTGGGTCAGGGTTGGAGAGGTTAGAATGGTCGTGTAGGGGGTGTATCCCTGGAGGGGACATGCAGGTGGTGCACTGCTTTGAGGTGCATATAGAAGAAAGATGCGACGGTGGCTGGATCAGGTGCAATAAAAATAAGCTTCTTTATTGAGGAACAGGACAAACAGGGTTCACATGACGCTGTAGAGGTACTGTTTGTCTTGTTCCTCAATAAAGAAGCCTGCTGGACTAAGTGATACATGCATTTTCTCTGAGCACAGATACAGAGCTTGTCTCTAATATTGCCAGAATGGTCGTATATACTCGCCTTGGTCTGGGGTTGGAGAAGTCGGATGGTCGTTGTGCGTAGCCGGGTCTAGGAGTAGAGAAGTAGAGAAAGTGGGAGTCCAAATACAAGTCGAGGTCAGGAGTAAGGTAAGGCAGTGGTCTGGGTACAAGCTGGGGTCAAGGTAACAGAGAATCAAGGCAGAATGCAAGAGCAACAGCAGGATGCTTGAGGCAAGCACTTGAAACATAAACAAAGTTTATGCTCAACCAATTTGCTAGAGGGCTGGCTGAGCATATAAAGGGCAGGTAGCCAATGAGGAAGTAGTACAAGGCTGCAGGGAAATGAACGATCACAGGTAGATTCTGTACTGATAGACAGGGGAGGAGTGTGGAGTAATTAATGCCATCATTAACCCCTCGAGTGCTCCTGGTATTGCGACTCTGGCATGAAGTGTGAGGGACGTCCTCACCGGAGGCGGCGCTTTGGGGCGGAGCCTGGTTCCGGTCCTGGTTGGGGCAATGTGGCGCTTGCACGCGTGAGTGGCATCACTCGAGACATCACGGAGGTGGGGCCTAAGCCCAATCCTTGAGGTGTTCCCCAGCCTGGCAGCACGTCTCCTGTGCACGCCCTCAGTGAAGTGTGTCACCCAGAACGTCACGGGACGCGTCAAGGGGCGGGCCGAGATTCAATCCTCACATTGATTCTAAAAAAACCCCTATGTTCTTCTCTAGAGGTGCTTGGTGTATTAGAACGAGGGCAGCTATACCCCAGAGAGTAGGCGCAGGAGCTTGGGCAACGGAGACCACGTGAATCCCAGATTTTTAAGGATCAGACGTGGAAGGACTGAATCTGGCTGTGCTGGAAAGCTATTCACAATGCGTATGTGAATTTAGCCGTTTATCTTGCTACTATTGCAACTGTAGCCAAATATGGCTGCTGTTAGTTTTCTGCCATAGAGCTTATTAGTGTACAGCTCAGTGGTGATCCCATATTTTCCATTTTTTAACCATAGGGCAGAAAGACAAAAATAGAAAGGGGGGAGAAAAGAGGCAAGGGTAGGTCTGGGCTTTCAAGAAAAAGCATGGGGGAGCTGCGATCAGGCTCCATTCCTTGTGGCCAAAATCTACATAAATAATGTTCCATATGTACACACACAGTGCCCATTCAAACACCATGTCATTTTCCTAACCTAACCTTCAGTGATTTTTCCTTCTCTCCCTCCGCAGTTATCTCACACAGGCAGGAAACCATCAGGATGCATCAGGATGCAGTCCGGCTGCACTTCACTCTGGGGCAGGGTACCTGTGCCCTCTTGGTCAATCCTGAATATGTCCCTTACCGGGGCCAACAAGAGTGCCCATCCAAAACTTCATCTGTTTGCCAGAAATTCGCCTGGACGATGTCACAGATCCAAAAAAGAATATGTGTGAATGAAACCGGATGTCTGGTAACCCTACTCTTGTGCAGCAAGCCCGGGAAAAAAAACCTCCATATGAGCCAGGTATGGAAGGGGTTGAAGCCAGAACATGCAGAATCTATAGAGCAGAAACTTGCTCAAGAAGATGTTGGAAGAGCTGCTGCAGAGATTATATATTGTTACAAATAAAATTGTAATCCTTGCAAATGTGTGGACAGCTTCCTATTAAATACAACAAAGGACCTTTCAAATCCAGTGCACTTTACAATGATATCAAGCAGCAGCTGCCACGTCTGGGGTAAAATCCCAAGAGCACATATCTCAAACATATAATTAATTACTAGGATTTAAGCCAAAGATAAAAACAATGGGGTTTATATATCACACTTATTTTATAGGGATTTTAATTTACTTAATTGCTCAGAAATTAAGAATGTGCCTTAGTAATTGAATGATATGAATAGGAGTGGAAAAAATCCCAAAAATTACTATTTATCCAAACGGGCCAAGGCATATAAAAATAAAAGTAATCCAGTTGAAAGGATTTTTTTCCCCACCAAAGTTGCCCTAGTTTTGCATGCAGAATCTGTGCCTCAAGTTTCCTGGGTGGGTGTGGGCAGCTGGGTTGGGGGTAGGTGTGAAGAATGGGCGCAAGCTCCGCTCCAGAGTTTGATTCTGACTCGCTGCAGGCTTCCTCATCAGCTCCTGCTGTGTGCACTCTGCACAGCAACGAATCATCACACTCTTCACTTTCAGCCTCTGCTGACCAGCAGTTCCCAGATTGGCTGAATCACCCTTTATATGCTCAGCCTTTGCATCTGCAATTTGTCTGAGCATAACAGTTATTTCATGTGATGTGTGCTGGTCGCAAGCACGCTGTTATTACTTGCCTTGCCTTGTCCTCTTTCTTTCCTTGCAGTTACATCAACACCCTTGCTATGGATACCACTACGCTGCCTTCTCCTACCCTCGAACTTGGTGTATCTATATCTCCACCTCGCAGTTTTGTCTGCAGTGAGCACCCGTTACAGTGTGCTCAGCCCCGCAAATATGAACCCCGCTGAGGTGGGTCAAGCTTTGGCCCTGCACGACATCTGGTTCAATCAAATGCAACAGCACTATGAAACATATGTGATGCAATCCACCCTAGACCAGCTACAGCGTGCAGCGCTCAATCCTGCTGCCCGAGCAGTGCGACACTGAGTCCTGCCCACATCACCGCTGAACCACGACTCCCGACCCCGAATCGCTATGGTGGGGATCCCCTCGTGGGGATCCCCTCGTCTGTCATGGGTTTCTAAATCAATATTTCATTCAATTTGAATTTACCCATCTCGTTTTGTGTCTCAGCATTCAAAAGTCGTGTAACAGTGTTTCCCAGGGCCCCTCTCATACTGACCCCTATGTGAGAAAACTGCCCCCAGTTACTTATCGTGTCGTGTGGTGCACCTGCTGGCTTACAGGACTCCTGAGTCTCCCGCTTGATGGTATTGGGGAATTCACCAGGACTGGCTCGTGAGGTAGTGCTGAGATCGTACTCAAAGTTGGTACAGCGCCTCCATCTCTTCCAGGTCCCCACGACAGCAGGGAGGAGTCTCTGGAAGAGAACCCCTGGGTGCAGCTTCTCCCTGAATAACTCCAGGCTCAGGCGAGAAGGTTCTTTTAATCAAGGCAATCTTTATTAACATCCTCCATGGCAGACTGCCCATCATAGCGGCCGGTACTTAGCCACACATGTTCAAGGTTGCCCACCTCAAGGAAGTTCCTGACTCTCTAATAGAGAAAGGGAATAGTCTGTATCCTCTCCCCTAAGGGAGGGCCAAAATCTGTGCCAGAGCCCTGGCACAGTGTGGGGTCAGCTTGTCACACCCTGCAACACTTGACAGATTCAACCTGACTGCAGAGAACACTGCAGACAGAGACACTAACTTTAGGAAGTGATGCGTATTATATAGCTCCAGGAGGCACCACCCCTATGTCACTGTAAGTGGATTTGGAGCATGCTGTCGCTTCCTTTGCTACATGTTACACCTCACAGGGGGTTGAGGGCAAACCTCATGATTACTCCTGGCAAACCTCCCCTCTTAACAGGGTTTACTGCACAGGAGGAGAGAGGCATGTAACCCCAAAATTACACAGGGCTACAGTCGCATACAGACGAAGCTTTGGCATTGGCATCTCCCCTCTGGGAGCTATGATTGGACCTTACAAGCGACATTTCTCTCTTCACACGGGAGTTCCGAAGAGTCTTTAACACCCCAGGACGTAAGGTAACTGCTTCTTCCTCGCTCCTACATATTTCTCAAGGCAGTCGAACTGTCAAGGATTATACTTCGGCTGAAGTGGATCCCAGTGGCAGGAACAGCAGGGAGTGTGGTAGGGGTCACAAGCAGAGGTCAGAGGCAGGCGGCAGATAGCATAGTCAGGTAACAAGCAGAGGTCAGAGGCAGGCGGCAGATAGTGTAGTCAGGAAACAAGCAGAGGTCGGCAACGAGGAGACTGGAACTGGATGATAGCAATAGCTAGCACAGCAGTAACACAGGAACCTTGCAAGAGCTAGGAACCAGTATAAACAGGCAAGGGAGGAACAGGAAAGGGAGGTTTATATAGGCAGGCTGAGAGGTAGAGCACAGGTGCAGAGGTGTCAGGTTTCAGGGTCTGTAATGTTCCTCAGTTTAGCAGCAGCAATCCTGGTGGACAAGTATAGGCACTGCAGGCTAGTACAAGACATTCAGACAGCGGCAGCAATCCCGGTGGCCAAGCATGGGTACTGCAAGCTAGAATATAACACGAATATGCCCAATACGCAGTTGAATTCTGGACCCTAGCCGCAGAGACCGGATGGAACGACGAAGCACTGGTAGCAGTCTTTTGGCAAGGTGTTACGGAGAACCTCAACAATGAACTCGCCGCGCTAAAATGCCCTGCAGGGTTAGAGGATCTTATCACCCTATGTATCCGCATGGACCTGCGCCTACGGAGAGAAGAGCTGAGAGGGTTCTGCGCAAAGGAGATACACAATCACTTTATATTTTTCCACCGGGTTCAAGTACCGACTATTCTCCGTATCCAGAGGAGGCAATGCAACTCGGAGGTAATAGCTTATCGACCAACGAGTAGCAGCGGAGATTCAGCTCCAGCCTGTGTATCTATTGCGGTGTCGCCGGACATCAGGCTCTTCTTTGTCCCAAGAAGTCGGGAAATGCCAAATACCAGTGAGGAGAGGGAGAATCACACTGGGAACTCCACATACTTCTCCCTCTAGTTTACCTTCTATGTTGATGTTGTCAATGTGAGGATTCGCCATCCTGGCGTGCAAAGACCGTCTCCTCACCTCTCGGGTCCTTTTGCAGCAGACACTCAAGTCGCGCAATCTCCTGGTACTGTTCCGCGTGCGTGTGTGAATCCTGCGCTACCTGTTCATGCTGCCACGGACTCTAATCCCGCCCCTCGCCCTGTCACACGTCGTGGACACTCCTCCAGCCTCCCTGCTTACGTGCGAGTCAGGCCGCGCCCCTCGACCTCTGTGACGCGCGCGGGTCGGCGTGCAACAGGTCCCGCCTCCTCTGCTCCCAGGAATTGGCGTGGGAGTGATGCGCTACCCAGACTCCGCCCCGTGGCATCCGTGACGCGCGTGGGATGGCAAGCATGCACTTCTACACTCAAACCTGATTAGGCTGTTTTCTAGGGCACACCTGTGTGCACCAGCAGCCAATACTCTTCCACTTCCTGGTTCCGCCCTGGCTGGCTATTGGAGGCTTCTCCTATTTATACCTTCAGTCTGCAGTCAGTCATCGCTGAGCATAGTCATTGTGACGCCATACCTTGCCACATCTAGTTCCTGAACCTTGCCTTACATTGCTTACTGTTTAACCTATTGTTGCCTGGACCTGGTAGTACCTTGGACTCCGCTTTCCTCTACTCCTGATCCGGCTTGTCTGACTACTCCCCTGGCTCCAGTCCTGACCTTGGCTTAATACGGCTTGTCACGAGAGGAGGTGGCTGGCCCGGTAATAAAGGGGTTACACCCCAGCTGGCCACCCCTACCCTCGTGTGGGAGGTGAGGGGTTAACCATAATAATGGTCAACGTGTATTTTTATGCCCCTGCCTCAATACCAAAATGTATGTCACTGATTACATGTATTTTGTACCCTTACAGTGTATGCACCCAACACATACACTGGGATCAAGTCGGGAGGGGAATGGTTCATTGTGTTTACATATTTATGGCCCTTTGTTCCCCTTCCCGCCTTTTCAGTCTCCATTTGCAGCCTGCCCATAGGTCTCCATTGGAGCTCCATACACCCCTATGGAGATTTCAGAGGTTTTGGCCAGATATCAGAGAAGACCAGCAGGTGGCGCTCGAGAGAAGGAGCGGAGCTTCTCCATTGAAATGAATGGAGTAATAGATTTCAATGGGGATTCCTCAACTCCGCTCTCCAAGGACTAGTTGGCTGCTGGCCAAACCGCAAACCTCGAAAGCGGATACAATGTCTATGAAAGGGCCTTTGATCACTCAAGTGCCGTGGGAACTTGGTCACGGCCAAGTTCAAACTCATTAAAATTGTAGCTCCGGTTCTACAGCAGGTAGCGGGATAATTCTTTTTGACCCTAGCTTAAGGGGAACCCCTCACTCGACCCCAACTGGGTCCGACAGTCAATGGCCGGCGAGAAAAGGGTCGCGCCCGCCACGAATGTCCTGCCATTGACCACAATGGCAGAGGAAAAAAGCTGCTAGGTAAAAACGGCTAAGTATAAACCTGTGTAAACTGAAAACCCATATCTCCAGTTCTGTAGGGGCTAGAGGGCTGGGATTTGGCCACCATGTAGTCACTGCTCCGGCATGATTGCATGGCAATTTCCAGCCCTCTCCCCTCAACCGAATTGACAAGGGTTAACTGTGAAAAGTGTGGTTTGCCCATTGACTTCAATAGTAGCGGAGGTTCCATTGAATCCTATGGCGACGCCGGCCATGCATTTCCTATGGCGGCACCGGCCCTATTGATTCCAATGCAGGAGTGAGCCGCTGAGATTTCTCATAGCCTTTAGCGGCAGAGTCTCCATTGATTCTAATGGCGGAGTTGCTCCATTAAAAGCCTATGGTGGCGGAGCCCATTGAATCCAATGAAAAGAGTGAAAGGCAGTGATTTATTTTAGCCTGTGGCGGAGAATCCTGCATTAAAGTTAATGAAAGGTTTTAACTTGTTTTTATTATCTCTGGTTCTGGGGGTCGTGAAAGGCTGAAATTTGGCCACTATGGCGAGTGTCCTGCGGCATGAGGACCTAGCAAATTTCAGCCCGCTCAGACCCGCAGAACGGATTATTTTAATATATGTATGATATTAAAATGTTACTCTGTATCCCTGATATCCCAAAGCCTGCGAAAGCCACTGGCCCAGAAGGAATGTTAATGGCCACAGGGCGTCAGGATGTCTGAGGGAAATCCATGAATGAAAGGCTCACCGCCCTTGATTAAGTATTCTAGGGCGGAGAAGAGCAGGACATGGATACTTGAGTGAGGTGCTATAAGTCACACTAAAAGTCAGAATTTCCCTGTCCAGATCCCTATTTGGCAGATTTAGAGGCGCCAGCTTTTTAGAGTGGGGCTAGGGAAATGGATCTCTGACCAGAGGAATGCCAACCCCCTGTGGGCAGGTACTAGCTTGCTTCCCACATGAGTTGGCACAAGGTAATTGGACCCAGGTAATTGTTCTCCAATGCCTGAGTCCCAATGGTAGGGAATAGGAGCAGAACTCCATAGAAGAGAGTGTAAGTTCTATTCCAAGTTGTTGGTTGTTGGTTGTGGTTGTTCCTGTTATATCCTGAACTGTATCCTGTTAGATGAATTGCCAGTCTGCGGATTGCTTCATCTTGGCCCCTTCCCATGTAAGTGATTAATATCTTTTCTGTTATTTGTATATATTGGGTGTCCACCTGTTTTAAAGGAATAAAAGCTCTTTATTATACAGCACGTCTTAATCGATTCAACCCAGAGATAAGAGAAGATATTATTGTAACCTGGTGTGTATATTATAACCCTGTAAGCTACCGTGACACTCCTATGATCCGACTATCTCCAATCCTGAACCTGGCTACTGTGACATAGTCCAAAGATATTAGGCAGCTTTCTGCCCCATTTTAGGTCAGAAAGTGCAGGAATAGTGCAAAATGATCCATTCCACAGCTTCACATTTACTCAGGCTGGTGGATGGAAAATCCAGACCACAGTTTACACAGTTTACAATGTGTCTAGTTCTCCCTCACCTGCTCTCCTAATCACTAGCACAGGTATTTAGAGCAGAGAGGGTTGCTTTTCAGTCTCTCTTCTTAGAGCCTGGGGGCTGGGGGTTTCGCTGCTCCCCTGCATCCAGTTCGTGGAGGATGCCCCCTTCAAGTATCACAGTACCAGAGGATTTGCCTGGACACTTGGGACCGAGTTCCCACCACGAACAGATAAGACAAACAAATGTTTATTGCTTTATCTAAAAGACTGTACGCTGTATCTAGTGACCCTAAATGAGAGGGCATTGTTTTAAGCTGGGGAACCAGGTTAGTTGGCCCAGCAGCAGTTAGAGAGGCTGATTCTGCTGTGTAGTTAGATCCCTGAATGGGATAGGATTTTGTTTATATGATTTGATTTTGGTTCTTAAAAATGACAGTGTGTGAAATGTTATAACGGTGATATGAGTAAACCGCTGAAGGTTCATGTCTGAGTGCCTCCTGCCTACACCTGTTAAAGCTGCAGTCCCTTACTGGGATGAAAATAAAGCAGGCAGAAGCCTGAGTTAAACAACATAATGCTTTGTATGATCCGGTTATTCATATAATTAACCCTAGAAGACTGTGTCGGGAAGATCCCAGACAGACGTCAGCACTACAAAAGAGGGGCGTCTGTCACACTACGCACACCCACGATCCGCAACTCTCCACTCCTGAACCTGGCAAGTACCATTACTATTCTACTATCCATAATCCTGACCTGGCCTGAACGACTACTCTACTCTCTAGGCGCGCCGCGTGGCTGTGGGTCAGCGTTACTCAATTCCCTGCCTCAGCACAGCGGTCGCGCTTCGTTTGTGGTGAGCTATGCGTTACAGTATGCTCAGCCACACCAAATTCGACCCCACTGAGGTAGGAAGAGTTCTGTGCACACACGCGAGCTACCTTTCTAACATTGAGGAAAGGATTGTGGCTAGTGACCAAAACGTGCGCTCCCTGCAGGAGAACTTTAGAACTTTCACTCAAGCTCTCCAGGATCCTTTATAGATAGATACTAGATACTCTTTTCTTGCTCCTGCAAATCCTACCTGCCTCCATTTCCTCTCCTAAAGAACCCTGGTTACCCACCCCTAATCATTATGGAGGTGACCCCCAGGAGTGCCGAGGTTTTCTCAATCTTTGCTTCATACAATTTGAGATGAATCCTTCACGCTTCACTTCTCCACGCACCAAAGTGGCGTATATTATGTCTCTCCTTACAGAGGATGCCCTTGCCTGGGCTTCTCCCATCTGGGAGCGAAGAACCGCTGCCAGGATATTGCTGCCTTCACCAGGGTTCCGGAGGTGTTCGATACACCAGGCCGTAAGGTATCTGCTGCTTCGGCGCTATTTCATGTGTCTCAACGTAACCACACTGTCGCCAGATACGCACTTGAATTTAGGACGATAGATGCTGAAACAGACTGGAACGATGTAGCCCTGGCTGCAGCCTTCTGGCAGGGATTATCAGAGACCTTGAAGGATGAACTAGCAACCTACGACCGTCCTTCTAACTTGGAGGAACTCATCGCCGTCTGCATTAAAGTGGATCATCGTATCCAGGAAAGGAGATCGGAAAAGCTGCATCATCGCATTTCTTCCTCCCGGATTAATCCAGGTCAGGTGAGCCAAACCGAAACCCCGATACCAGATACTTCTGAACCTATGCAGTTAGGGGGTACCTCTCTTTCCAAATCAGAGAAACTACGGCACAAGAATGCTGGATTATGCCTGTACTGTGGTACCGTTGGACATTTTGCATAATTTTGTCCCCAGAAGTCGGGAAATGCAAGGTTCCCCTGAGACCTGGGGGAGTCTCAGTAGGAACGCTTTCTCTTTCCCCTATCTCTACTAATCTTCCATCTAGTTATCTTGTACCTATCACCATCTCAGGGAAAGGCTTACAAGTGTCTACTCACGCTTTTCTTGATTCTGGTTCTGCAGGAAACTATATTGATCAAGAATTCGCAGAACGCCATTCAGTGCCTTTGAAGCGTAAAAAGAAGCCTATTGCCCTTGAAGCCATAGATGGGAGACCCCTCCAGCCAGCGTTTATCTCCCTGGAGACGGAGCTTCTTCAGCTCAGAGTGGAGGATAAACATCTGGAGGAAATCCAGTTCAATGTGATTCATACCCCATCTATAGGAGTGATCCTCGGTTTACCTTGGTTACAGATCCATAATCCTCAGGTAGATTGGCTTGGCAAGGAGTCCATTCGATGAAGTCCATGGAGAGAAAAGATCTCTTATCCACGAACCTCACCAAAAAAGGACATTGGGGTAAGCAAGGTACCACGCCATTACCACTTTTTATTACCCAACAGAGCGGACAATCTAATGCTATATCGGCTATTATCTCTAAACACTGGGACACTTTGAGATTAGACACAGACTTAAAATCTATAACGAATAGAGGACCAAAATTGGTCTTCCGTAAAGCCAAATCAGTGGTATCATACGTGTCACCCAGTTTGTTTACTTCCCAAAAAATTATGGGTGTATCAAATATACCAAAAGGCTTCTTCCCCTGTGGCCACTGTAGTGTTTGTCGCTTTGCCAAAACAATAAAAAACATTGAATGCTCTACACCAAAAACACGTAAGAATTTACAAATGTTCATTAACAGTAACACTAGCTATGTGATCTACATGCTCAAATGTGGATGTAGTAAGGTTTACATAGGGCGCACAATTAGGCCCCTCAAACATAGGATACAAGAACACGTTCACCTCATTAAAAAGATGGATACATTACATCCGGTATCTAGGCATTTTTCAACTTGCCCTATGGGAGGAATTGAGAATCTCTCCTTCTCAGGACTAGAACATGTCCCAATAGCAACTAGGGGGGGAGATAGATTAAATGTCCTTAACAGACGGGAAATGTCATGGATATTCTGCATGAACAGTCTCCACCCACATGGAATTAATGTGGATTGGGAATTGTCACATTTTTTGTAATTTCTTTATCCATAGACTTATATTGCTTACTAATATTGGTATATTTACTCCAATATTTCCCTAGCGGGGACACTTATATCCCATTTCAATATCAAATATATTGTACTAATTAATCCTCGATGGACATTTGGAGTAGTCTCTCTAAGTAGTGTTACCATTTACATTACAATTATAAAATATTAGGATTTGAAGAATGATAACAATTAAAGCCAAATATTGCTTAAATGTTTATATTATGATAAAATATCAAGACCTAAGATATATTAATGGGTCTGATTAGACATGGAATCATCTTTAGATCTATATGAATATACTCTTAGATTGTCTTAAATGGGATTCTATTGCATACGATATAAAATATATATTTCTTATATATATTTTCTTTTTTATTCCCATTCAGAGTTTCGTTTAACTTAGGGACCATTTGATTAACTGTAGTTTATGTATGTGTCTATATTGTATATATTATTATTGTTTTTTGTAAAACGAATTTTTGCCTTTTTTCATTAAATAATTGCGCAGATTGTTAACTATACCAAAGGGCTATATATGCACATATAGCATTCCCTATTGAATAATTGAAAGTCCTAATTTCATCATATGGACTTATATTCTGTATACTATGTGTGCTTGGTTATGAGCCCATCCCCTTTTTTTATTATTTATTTTTTTCTTTCCTTTCTGTATTTTTAATATATTCCAATGTCAGTTTGTGTAGGTGAACCGGATCCGTTTTAGCCAAACATTTATTTCCTCCTGCGTAGCTGACACTGTGTGCCCATAAAATAATTGACATATTGCAGACCATATGTGTAGCTCTATGTACAATTGCATAGTATATGGCATTTGATATAGTGCATATGTGGTGGGTATACATCAGTGTGTGCTTTGTGGCTGCCTGCTCCTTTAACACAGTTGAGTGGCGATTTTACCTCCATCTATTACCGTGTTTCACGGCTGCTTTAATATATTACCTGGAGGGGAGGAGCCACGCACCGGCGCTGGTGAGGAGGGGCTATAAATACCTGGATCCAGTCACCATAAGATCACTCTTTGACAAAGTCCTGATAGGACGAAACGCGTCAGAGGATCCTCCTCGTGTGTTTTACCTGGGCTTGTATGCCTGAATAAAGTATTTTTGCTGCACCCTGCCTCCAGCCTTACTTCACAGCAGTGCTCGTCCGATTCCCTTTCTACTCTGCCTATTGAAACAACAACTGCATCCTGGAAGCTAGTAGTATTGGGGGTACCACCGCAACCGAGGATAAAGAAAAGGTACAATTGCCAGAGGAGTATGCCGAATTTCAGGACGTCTTTGATAAGGTGAAACCTGAGGTCCTACCTCCCCATCGCTCATTAGGCTGTCCTATCAACTTGCTTCCTGGTACTTCTCCACCCAGTGGGACCTCCTATCCATTGTCCTTGCCGGAGACCAAGGCTATGAAAGAATATATCGCAGAGAATTTACAAAAGGGATTCATACGTAAGTCTACCGCTCCTGCAGGTGCTGGATTTGTCTTTGTGAAGAAAAAAGACAGAGCCTTACGCCCCTGCATAGACTACCGAGCCCTAAACAAAATCACTGTGAAAAATCGATACCCTCTGCCTCTCATTTCTGAATTATTCGATCGATTACAAGGAGCTAACATCTTCTCTAAATTAGATTTACGTGGTGCCTATAATCTTGTCAGGATCCGCCAGGGTGATGAATGGAAGACTGCTTTCAACACCAGGGACGGACATTATGAGTACTTAGTCATGCCTTTTGGTCTATGCAATGCCCCAGCCGTGTTTCAGGACTTTGTAAATGAAGTTTTTAGAGACCTCAACTCCTTTGTAATCATCTATCTCGACGACATTCTAATTTTTTCTAAATCCATTCAAGAACATGTCTCTCACGTAAAACAGGTACTTCTTCGGTTACGCGAAAATAGACTTTTTGCCAAACTTGAAAAATGTAAATTCCATCAGACATCTACCAGTTTTTTGAGATATATCATATCAGACACCGGTCCCACCGTGGACCCTGCCAAGGTCAGAGCAGTCCTGGATTGGCCTCAACCTACCACCCTCAAGGCGGTCCAGTTCTTTCTTGGATTTTCTCATTATTATTATCGTCGGTTCATCCAAAATGTTTCCTCTCTAGTAGCTCCTTTCACTGAATTAACCAAGAAAGGAGCGGACCCGACCTCCTGGTCCCCAGCGGCTCTTCAATCCTTTTCTCTTCTTAAGAAGGCTTTTGTATCCGCTTCAGTTCTCGTTCACCCTGACCCCCAACTTCCGTTTACTCTTGAAGTTGATGCTTCTGATGTTGGGGTAGGTGCTGTTCTCTCCCAAAGAAATAATCATTTGTCCAGGTTGCACCCTTGTTCTTTCTTTTCGAAAAAAAAATCTCCGGCTGAATGCAACTACGATATTGGGAACCGTGAACGTTTGGCCATTAAACTGGCACTTGAAGAATGGAGACACTTTCTGGAGGGCACTGACGACCCCATAACGATCCTCACGGATCATAAGAACTTACTTTACTGCTGCGACACACTTTATTCGAGCAAATACCCAGTATGTACCTGGCAGATACCTGGAATGCGCCGCTCCTCACCTCAGACAAGCCCCGTTGCATTTGCCTTCCCAGCCATGGTTCATGCCTGGCTGACGGGCGGCTGATCTGTTAAATGATAATGATTAGGATTTAATAGGCTGCAATGCTTTGCGTGTCTACCAGATGGCATAAATTCATGAATTGTAATGCAGTATATATATATATACTGTGCAGTATTGCAGCCAGCGGGAATAAAATGCTTCAATCCCTGCCTGGAAAATAACGCAATGCACTCGGGCAGAAAACAGTCACAAACCTCAATACACCCGAGTATACCCAAATTCGTGGGACTAGCCGAGCTCGAATAAAGTGTGTCGCCAGTGTATATCGAAGGAGCTCGTCGCCTTGGAGCCCACCAAGCCAGATGTCACTATTTTTCTCCAGATTCAATTTCAGAATTTCCTATCTTTCTGGAACAAAGAATATCAGGGCTGACGCATTATCCCGTCAATTGTGTGTGGACGATAACTCTGATAATCATCAGAAACCAATTCTTTCTCCCAAATATATTCTGTCGGCCTCCTCATTTGGAGCTCTTAAGGACATTGTTCGTCAACAGAGTCATATTACTTCTGGCATCTCGCCGCCTCAAGACCATTTCTTCACTTCTGCCCAACATAGAAAGAAGGTTCTTGAGTGGAGCCATTCCTCCAGATCTGCAGGTCATCCTGGCATCAAGAGGACACTGGATCTTATTTCTCTGACTTTTTGGTGGCCAGAGATGCAAAAGGATGTTAAAAATGTCGTAGCTGCGTGCCCCACGTGTGCTAGGACTAAAACGCCCAGGATCTCTCCCTCTGGTCTTCTTCAGCCTCTCCCTGTTCCTGACCGGCCATGGACACACTTATCCATGGATTTCATTGTTCAGTTACCTATCTCCAAGGGTATGGACACAATTCTTGTGGTAGTGGACCGATTTTTGAAGCAGGCTCACTTCATACCCCTCAAGGGTCTCCCTAGTTCTCCCAGGCTTGCTGATGTCTTTATTAAGGAGATTTTTCATTTACATGGGGTACCCATGGTAATCGTCTCAGACAGAGGCTCTCAGATCATTTCCGGTTCTGATGATCTTTTTGTCTTCAGCTTGGTATAGCTCTTCATTTTTCTTCTGGATGCCATCCACAGACCAATGGTCAAACGGAGAGGACAAATCAGTCGCTTGAACAATACCTACGATGTTTTGTGTCTGACTCACAAGATGATTGGGCTGAACTCCTACCCTGGGCTGAGTTCGCTCACAATAACGCATGCAGTGATTCCACGTTAGAACCCCCTTCTATGTCAATTATGGATTCAACCCTTCTACTCTTCCTATGGTGTTACCTTCCTCAGGGGTCTCAGCGGCAGATGAGAGAATTAAGGAACTACAGGGCCTTTGGAAAACCTTGCCTTGCCTTGCCTTACCTTGCCGGAGTCTCGGCTCATCCATTGGAGTTCACGATGCCTAAAAAACTGTTCCTTTCCTTACAAAACACTGGCTGCTGCTTCAGTGCCGTCTGAGGAGAAACCCGAACTACCCAGTATCTACTCTTCCTTTCAGGATGTATTCAACAAGGTTCAGTCCGAGGAGCTGCCTCCACATCGGTCCTTCGACTGTCCCATTGACCTTTTGCAAGGTTCAATACCTCCCAGAAGAGGTTCATATCCACTGTCACCTCCGGAGAACCGCTCCATGAAGGAGTACATTCAAGAAAACTTTCAGAGAGGATTAATCCGGAAGTCTTCTTCGCCCGCTGGCGCAGGGTTTTCCTTCGTTAAAAAGAAAGATGGAACACTGCGTCCGTGCATTGACTACCGAGGACTCAACAAAATCACGGTAAAGACTCGATATCCTGTACCACTCATTTCTGAACTGTTTGACAGGTTGCAAGGAGCCTCTATTTTCACCAAATTGGATTTGCGAGGGGCCTATACTTGGTGGCAATTCATCAGGGTGCCTGGAAGGGTGCCTGGAAGACAGTTCAATACGCGTGATGGACACTACAAGTATCTTGTTATGCCATTCGGACTTTGCAGTGCTCCAGCGGTATTTCAGAACTTTGTGAATGAGATATTTAAGGATCTCCTCGACAAATGCGTCCGTATACCTGGATGATATACAGATCTTATCTAAATCAGCACAAGAACATCCAGACTATGTGATGCAAGTTCTAAGACGGTTGTGGGAGAATCCTCTGTTCGCTAAATTAGAGAAATGCCAATTCCATCAATCCAGTACCTTTTTCCTGGGATATATTATCTCGGATACTGGATTAGCCATGGATCAGCCATGGATCAAGCCAAAGTCAAAGCTGCTCTGGAGTGGCCACGCCCCCTCAGCCTGAAAGCTGTCCAGCGGTTTCTAGGCTTTGCAAATTATTACCGTCTATTTATACAGAATTTCTCATCCATCCTGGCGCCTACCACCGCATTAACCAAGAAAGAAGCTGATCCTACACAATGGTCTGCAGAAGCAGCAGATGCATTTGACAGACTTAAGACAGCTTTCGCTTCGGCTCCAGTGCTGGTACACCCAGATCCCGCGTTACCCTTTACCCTTGAGGTAGACGCATCTGATGTGGGGGCAGGAGTGGTACCATCTCAGCAGAAAACCCAAAGACCTGATTGCATCCTTGCGCATTCATCTCCTTAAGATTCTCCCCAGCCGAGCGGCATTATGACGTGGGCAACCGAGAACTTTTAGCCATAAAGATGGCTTTGCAGGAATGGAGACACTTGCTGGAGGGTACTGAAAATCTGGTGACTATCCTCACCGACCACAAAAATCTTTTGTATATAGAGGGCGCTCGTCGACTGGGGTCACGACAGGCGCGGTGGTCATTATTTTTCTCTCGTTTCAACTTTATTATCTCTTACCTACCGGGATCCAAGAATATAAAAGCGAGTGCCCTGTCTCGCCAACTCCTGGTCGACGACACAATGGAGGACTATGAAGAACCCATTCTTCCCCTGGCTTGCATCATCTCGGCCGTCAACTTTGACTCTCTAGAAGACATTATTCTGGATCAATGCTTAATCCCAGATGGTCTCAAGGTCCCTGAGGGACGTCTTTTTTAGTTTCGCCAGCCTTTCAACAAAAAGTCTTGGAGTGGGGTCATAGTTCCAAAAGCTCGGGTCATCTTGGAGAAAGGAGGACCACCAATTTACTGGAATGGAAATTCTGGTGGCCTGGGATTCAGAAGGATGCTAAGAGCTTTGTGTCTTCTTGCGATGTCTGTGTAACACTCGCGCTACCCACAAACAAGGCAAGACCCCGGCACTGAGGTGGGAAGGTACAAAGCCACGAACCCACAGCAGTGGAAGCGTGCCTGGAAGGCGAGTTGTCTAGCGTTGCCGGGTCTGGGTTGGAGAGAGAGGGTTAATCGGTATACTTGCAGGTCCTGGGATTGGAGAGAGTAGAATCGTAGAAGTCCGTTAGCCGTGGTCTGGGATTATAGCTGGTAGGATAGTCCAGGTCTGTTAGCCGTGATCAGGGGTTGGAGAAATCGCCGTAGTCGAGGGTAAGCCAAGGTCAATATCCAGAGGGGTTCACTTACAAGCCGGGTCGGTACACGAGGTTAATCTGAAAGACAAGACTGGAACAATGCTAGGTACAACTGTAGGAAGCAGCGAGGCTACACTGGATTATGCTGAGCACTGACTGAGAGCAGGAACAGGGTATATATAGGCAGACAGACAGGGGGTGGAACGGGGGCATGGCACCAGCGGAAGCTGGGATAGGCTGCAGGAGACAAGAGTCACAAATGATGCTTGGCACGCAGCTGGGGATTGTTGCACATCGTCATGTGTGTGCACCGCGCGTAAGAGCAGCGCCGGCGCGTCCGGGGGGGCGAAGCCAAGCTCAGTGGCAGGGCCTGAAAAGTTGCGGATGCGCGTGCGCTCTGTAATCAGAGCGGGGTTGCGCGCATGAGCGGATAATGGCGCAGCGGCAGCAGCAGCACTAGGTAAGGAGGGAACACATTGCGAAGGACGTGTTCCCCGATTCCTGACAGTACCCCCTTCTTGACGATCGGCCTCAGGACGATCTCCATAAGGTTTGTGCGGAAACCTGGTATGGAACCGCCGTAAAAAAAACGGGAGCATGAATCTGACAAGTGGTACCCAGGAGCGTTCTTCGGGTCTAAAACCCTTCCAATGCAAGAGGAACTGGACACCTCCCCTGGAGTATCTGGAGTCGATTATAGATTGGATCTCGACTTCTTCTTGACCGTGAACAATGACCAGAGGTGGTCTAGAATAAGTATCAGGAAACTGAGAGTTCCGGACGACCGGCTTCAACAAGGACACATGAAAAACCGACGGAATTCGAATAGACCAAGGCAGCTGAAGGCGATACGCCACAGGGTTGACCCTTTCGAGGATGGTGAAGGGACCCAGGAATCTTGGAGCCAGCTTCAGAGTGGGTGTCTTCAGTCTGATGCTTTTAGAAGACAGCCATACCTTGTCTCCTGACCTAAATTTGGGCACCTCTTGGTGATGACGGTCCACCTGTCTCAGGACTGCCTCTTGAAGAGTCTTTTGATTTTTTTCCAAGAGTTCTGGAGAGAATTTACCCTGGAATCCGCTGCAGGTACTCCGGAAGGATTAGAGGACGTAGGGAGGTGGGCAGGGTGATAGCCATAGTTTACATAGAAGGGCGACTCTTGGGTGGACTCGATCCTGAGGGAGTTGTGAGCGAATTCAGCCCATGGGAGTAGATCCACCCAATTGTCTTGTGCATCGGAGATAAAACATCGGAGATATTGCTCAAGAGATTGATTCGTTCTTTCCGTCTGCCCGTTTGTTTGAGGGTGATACCCGGATAAAAAAAGAAGTGAGATTTCTAACCTTTGAGCGAAAGCCCGCCAAAATTTTGAAATAAATTGTGATCCACGGTCAGAAACAATAGAGATTGGAACTCCATGGATACCGAAGATTTCTTTGACATATCTGCCAGAGTAGCAGAATTAGGGAGACCCTTGAGAGGGTATAAAATGGGCTTGCTTGGAGAACCTGTCTACAATGACAAGGATGGTGTTCATCCCATTGGAGACTGGGAGTTCGACAATGAAGTCCATTGACAGGTGTGTCCAGGGACGATCCGGAATGGGTAAATGCGAAGCAGACCAGACGGCTTGTTGCGAGCAGACTTTTTTTCTGGCACTTGTGGAGTAAGAAGCAATGAAGTCAAAAGATGCGTCGGATTAAATCTGAGGTTCTCTTGGTACCAGGGTGACCGGCAGATTTGGAGGAGTGACCCCATTCAAGTATTTTCCGGTGGAATCGTGGAGCAACATACAAGCAAATGTCCAGCGCCTTCAAACCCTCAGGAATAAGTGTTTGAGACTCCAAAATCTGGTCCAGCACATCAAAGGAGTTTGCCGAGAGGATATACTTAGGGGGAAGAATGCTCTCTGGGACATCTTCGGACTTGTCTTCACTGATGAATTGGCAGGATTAGGCATCGGCCTTCAGATTCTTAGTACAGGGAATGTAAGAAATAATATAATTGAACCTTGAGAAAAAGAGCGCCCAGCGGGCCTGACGTGAGCAAAGGCGGCGAGCGCCTTCGATATACAATAAGTTTTTATGGTCCGTGAGGATCAAAATTGGGTCCTCGGTACCCTCCAGGAGATGTCTCCATACTTGTAGAGCAAGTTTGATGGCTAACAGTTCTCTGTTCCCAACATCGTAATTTTGCTCTGCGAAGGAGAATTTCTTTGAGACGAACCCACAGGGGTGTAATTTATCCTGAGGAGATAGCCTTTGTGAGAGTATGGCACCTGCTCCAATATCAGAGGCGTCTACCTCTAAAGTGAAAGGGAGAGTAGGATCTGGATCACGCAAGATGGGGGCGGAAACGAACACCTTCTTGAGAGACTTGAAGGCCTGGCATGCTTCAGGGGGCCATGAGGAAGGATCCGCACCCTTCTTAGTAAGAGCAGTGATAGGAGCCACAGTGGCAGAAAAATTGCGGATAAATTTACGGTAATAATTGGAGAAGCCAAGGAACCGCTGAATCGACTTGAGAGAAGTGGGTTGGGGCCAATCAAGAACGACTTTAAGTTTATCGGGATCCATAGCGAACCCTTCATTCAAAATAATTTAGCCTGGAAAGGATGTAGAGGTTTGATGAAATATACAATTCTCCATTTTGGCATAGAGATGATTTTCACGAAGGTGTGAAAGTATTAACTTTATATGCTGGATGTGTTCTGATAAGGACTTAGAAAAAATGAGAATGTCATTGAGGTACACGATGATAAATGAGTTAAGGACATCACAGAAAATCTCATTTACAAACTCCTGGAAAACCGCTGGTGAATTACAAAGTCCAACCAAATATTTGTAATGACCGTCGCATGTATTAAAGGCCGTCTTCCATTCATTCCCTTGTCATATGCGTATGAGGTTGTTAGCCCCACGAAGATCAAGCTTAGAGAAAATGGTAGTGCCTTGCAAACGGTCAAAAAGTTTTGAGATAAGGGGCAAAGGATAGCGATTTTCAGGGTGATCTTGTTAAGACCTCTGTAATCTATGCACTGCATCTCCTCCGGAACCTGTCCTGGTGGAAGGACAACAGGTGTTCGAGGTTCAGACGATCCTGGACTACAGGCTATCCAGAGGCACTATCCAGTACCTGGTCCATTGGAAGGGCTTTGGTTCCTGGATCCCCAGGGATCGACTTCATGCCTCTCGTCTGGTTTGGGCATTCCACCGAAGACACCCCCCGAAACTATCCCCGGAGCATCTGGAGGTCGCTCCTGAAGGGGGGAAAGGTACGGTGTGGATCGGGTGCAAGGTCCATTCCAGAGTTTGATTCTGAATTTCTGTAGGCTTCCTTATCAGCTCCTGCTGTGTGCACTCTGTACAGCAACGAATCAGCACTCTGGTTTCACTTTCAGCCTCTGCTGTCCAGCAGTTCCCAGATTGGCTGAATCACCCTTTATATGCTCAGCCTTTGTACCTGCAAGTTGGCTGAGCAAAAAAGTTGTTTCATGTGACGTGTGCTGGTCGCAAGCACGCTGTTATGCCTTGCCTTGTCCTCTTTCTTCCCTTGCAGTTACACTAAGAACCTTGCTACCCGCCTGTCTCCTGCCCTATTGTAATTCCTGTATGCCCGCAGACCTGGCCTGTCCCCAGTACTGAGGTAGGTAAGGTTTTAACACGCACCCACAGCAGTGAGGGCATGCCTGGAGTGGGGTAATGCGTTGCCAGGCCTGTAGAGAAAAGGTTAGCAGATACTTGCAATGTCCTGGGTATGAGAGTTTGGATAGTAATGTCCGTGTGCCAGAGTTCAGGGGTAATAGAGGTCAGCGTAAACAAGTCCACAAGCCAGTGTTCGAGGATAGGAGAAGGCAGCGTAAACATATCCGAATGCAAGGTCCAAGGGCAGGAGAGAGCAGGGTAATCCAATTCAAAGCAGAGTTCAAGCCAGGGAGATCCGGAGGTAAACAGGGACAGGAACCAGCACTGAAAGAGACAGGAGAGCCAAGCATAGAGACTGCACACACAGGGATCACAAGAAGCTATGCAGAGCAATGAGCTAGAGGACAGACAGGGATTATAAAGGAGGGAGCACCAATGGGAGAGAGAGGAGGAGCAGAGGGTAGAGTAAGGGGTTGAGCACCAATGGGAGAGAGAGGAGGAGCAGAGTGTAGAGTGAGTGTTGCAGAGATAGGTCAGAGGGAGTGAGGGAGGAGACAGGTAAATCAGACAGGGAAATAGCTTGCACACTATGAGGGGCGGAACCAGGGCTCAGGGAAGACCTACAAGTGGAGCGTGTGCGCGCACCTTCTGTAAGGGCTGGATGCACGCGCACAGTGTGTGCCAGGGAACATGAGGAGCGTCGCGCCGCAGGGGCGCTCGCCACAGATGGAAAGGGGGCAGGAGGCGCAGCTGAAGGAGGTAACGTGACGGGAGAGGGAATAGAGAGACGCCGCGAGCGCTGAGTGCTGAGTGCCGCGGGAGGGATCAGGAGTTTGGGGGTAAGCACGCACCTTGCAGGGAACGCGTGTGATAGCTGGACGTGCATCCAGACGGGGCGCAGTGGAACGGGTGCGCGAGGAGGAAGGGAGAGATGAACGAGGAGGCGGAGGAAAGGGGTCAGAGGCAGGGAAATCAGGGTTGACGGGGACACATTGGGAAGCAGGAATCCCCTGAACCGTCACAGTATCCCCCCATTGAGGATCGAGTTCCGGACGATCCTGCCATGGCTTCTGGGGGAATTTTCGATGAAATTGCCAGAGGAGTTTGTGGGCGTGTATGTGACGAGAAGAAATCCATGAACGCTCCTCTGGACCATACACCTTCCAATGAACGAGGAACTGTAAGTTGTTTCTGGACCAACGGGAGTCGATTATGGAATGAACCTCATATTCCTGCTGTCCGTGAATGGTCACAGGGTTTGGTTTACGAGAACGGTCCGGAAAGTGGGAGCTTTGGATGAAAGGTTTGAGCAGGGACACATGGAAAACAGAAGGAATCCTCATGGTGGGAGGAAGAGCCAAGCGATAAGCGACTGGGTTAATCCTCTCCAGTATCTTGAAGGGACCCAAGAATCTTGGGGACAATTTCATAGACGGGGTCTTGAGCCTTATATTTTTTGAAGACAACCACACTCTATCTCCGGGTTTGAATGAAGGACCCGGTTGGCGTCATCGATCTGCCTTGGTTTTTTGTCTAGAGATAGCAGTTTGTAAAGTCTTCTGAATCTTCCTCCAAGAGTTTTGAAGAGTAGAGACATGAGAATCCACTGCAGGAATACCAGAAGGGGAAGAGGAGAGGGGAAGACTACTAGGATGGAATCCAAAATTAATGAAGAAAGGGGACTCTTGCTTAGATTCATTTTTAAGAGAGTTAATTGCAAACTCGGCCCATGGTAAAAGATCCACCCAGTTGTCTTGAGACTCAGAGACGAAACATCTGAGATACTGCTCTAAGGTCTGATTCATTCTTTCCATTTGACTGTTGGTCTGAGGGTGATATTTAGAAGAAAATAGAAATCCCAAGTCTCTGAGAAAACGCACGCCAAAATTTAGAGATGAATTGCGAGCCTCTGTCAGAAGCAATTGAAATAGGCACACCGTGTAATCTGAAAATTTCTTTAGAAAAAATATCAGCCAAAGTAGCAGAATTAGGGAGGCCCTTGAGGGGAATAAAGTGTGACTGCTTGAAAATCTAGCTACAACAACAAGAATGGTATTCATCCCTTTAGAATTGGGAAGCTCAACAATAAAGAGCGGATTTACTCTGGGCACAGACCGGACAAGCTTTGGTGAAATCAAAAATGTCTTTCTTCATCCCAGGCCACCAAAAGGTCCGTTTAATAAGATCCGCTGTTCTCTTGAAGCCTGGATGGTCGGCAGATCTAGAAGAATGTCCCCAAAGAAGAATTTTGTGGCGAAAACGTGGAGCTGCGTATAAGCGTCCCTCCGGCACCTTAAGTCTCCTGGGAATGTGAATCTGGGCTTTGTTGATTTCATCCAAAATATAAAAATTGTTGGCAGAAATTATGCACTTGGCAGGGAGAATAGATTCAGCGGAATCATTGGAGTCATTCTCCATGGCGAACTGGCGAGAGAGAGCATCTGCTTTCTTGATCTGCTTGATTTTTTTGGTACCGGGAATATAAGAAATTGTATACTGTAGTTGAAATGGGAGAAAAACAGAGACCAGCGAGCCTGACGAGATCCTAATCTTCGAGCCCCTTCAATATACAATACATTTTTGTGATCGGTGAGGATGGCCACAGGCTCCTTGGTACCTTCGAGGAGATGTCTCCATTCCTGAAGAGACAATTTTATGGCCTGTAGCTCACGATTCCCAACATCATAATTTCTCTCGGCTGACGAGAATTTCCAAGAAAAAAAACCGCAGGGCTGGAGCTTCTCTTGGGGTGAGGATCTCTGAGAGAGTACTGCACCAGCTTCTACATCAGAGGCATCAACTTCTAACGTGAAGGGAAGCGAAGTATCAGGATGCCGTAGGATGGGTGCAGAGACTAAGGCCTTTTTGAGAAACTCAAAGGTGTCAATGGCTTCGGGAGACCATGTTGTAGGGTCAGCACCCTTTTTAGTCAGGGCGGTGATGGGTAGAGCAATGGAAGAAAAATTACGGATGAACTTCCTGTAATAATTGGCAAAGCCAAGAAAGCGCTGCACGGCCTTGAGAGAGTTTGGCAGCGGCCAGTCGAGAACAGATTTCAATTTTTCTGGGTCCATAGAAAAACCCTGGTTAGAGATAATATAGCCTAGGAAGGCGGTGGACGTTTGGTGGAACAAACATTTCTCCATCTTGGCGTATAAGCGATTAGCACGAAGCCTAGAGAGTACCAGTTTGGTATGGCGAATGTGCTCTTCTAAATCCTTAGAGAAAATGAGAATGTCATCCAAATATACGATAACAAATGTTCCTAATACGTCCCGGAAGATATCGTTCATGAACTGTTGGAAAACGGCAGGAGCATTGCATAGCCCAAAGGGCATCACTAGATACTCATAATGTCCAGATCGTCTATTAAACGCGGTTTTCCATTCATCCCCTTCTCTTATACGGATGAGATTATAGGCCTGTAACAGGGGACTTATCCCTGTTCAGTAATGTGCCTTTAATCTAGCAGTGTGGTGGTTAACTTCTGGTAGTTAATTACTAAACACCACCTGCCTGATTGAGATGGCTTACAAAAGCCTGTCTGTTCAAACAGGAAGGGAGAACTCTTTAGCTGACACCTGAGCTGAACTTGGAGACACACTTGTTTTGAGCTCTGCCAAAGTTAGCAGAGCTGCTTTCAAGACACAAGGCCCAAATAAGACTTCTAAACCTGGATGCTGATTTTCTGTGCACGCTCAGTGCGGTTCCAGGAGAGCAGAGAAGCTTACTCTACAGCCGATAAACAGATAAGACTTTCATTATTAAGAGACTGCTTATACTGTATCTGCTTATTTTCATGCTATGTTTGGGGCTGGGGAGAAATGCTTGACTAGGGAGATGTGAATTGGTTGCATAGTGTTTTCACTAGAATTACTCCCAAGTGAATGGAAGCTTTGTTCCCCCCCCTGTGTTTGGATAATTTTCCTGATGAAAAGGAACAGGCACAATAAAGACTATTATAATTTCACGTTATAAAGCCTCCTAATTGCGTACCTCTGTGAACGTCCGTCCACAAGGCCCCTCTTAAATCGAGTTTGGAGAACATAGAGGCTCCTTGTAGACGGTCGAAAAGTTCAGAAATTAGGGGAAGAGGATAACGTTTTTTTACCGTAATTTTGTTGAGTCCGCGAAAGTCGATACAGGCTCTTAGGGATCCATCCTTCTTCTTCACGAAGAAGAAGCCTGCCCCAGCGGGGGAGGTAGAGTTGCGGATGAATCCTTTCTCCAAATTTTCTTGGATGTAAGACGTCATAGCCTCAGAACGGATAAAGGGTATGACTTCGACTTCAGGAGGATGGTTCCTGGAATTAAATCAATCGGAAAATCGTAGGGACGATGGGGAGGCAATACCTCAGCTTGAACTTTATTGAAAACATCCAGGAACACGTGATACACCTTAGGCAGAATAGAAAGGTTGGCAGGAATGGAATCCAAACCAGCAAGCACAGCAGCAGGAGGAGTGGTAGACGGAGGTTAAGGAGAAGAGGACCACTGGATAGGTACCGTGTCGGTCCAATCTATGCGCGGATTGTGGAGCTGCAGCCAAGGCAATCCTAGAATGACCTGAACAGTGGGAGAATGGAAGATATCAAAAACTATTACCTCCTTATGGCCATCTTCTGTGGTCAACATAAGAGGAATGGACTCCCAGATGATGAAAGCTGGCTGAAGCGGGCGTCCGTCGATAGCTTTAAGTCCAATGGGTGCTTTCCTCTTGACCAGAGGGATCTGTTTCTCAGAGACGAAGGTGTGATCCAAGAAGTTGCCACCAGATCCGGAGTCAATGAAAGCTTTTACTTCTAATAGAAGATTTGGGCCAGCGTTACAGGAAGCAAGAGTTTCTTTGGGAGGTTCTTAGGGGGAGAGGGGCAAGAAGAGATTGTACCCAGCAAAAGCCCCTCTACCATTACTGGGTGTTCTCGTTTCCCGGCTTCAGGGGACAGTACTGGAGCCGATGTTCTGGGGAACCACAATAGAAACAGAGACCCTTCTGATGACGTCTCATTCTCTCCGCAGCCTGTAGTTGTTGGCTACCGATTTGCATTGGTTCAGGAGCGTCCAAAGTCAGGAATGTCGAAGCAGGAGACCTGTGAGAAACAGAGGAGGGAGGAAGAGAACGGGAACAGTGTCGCTCGTGACGTCTTTCTTGGGTACGTTGATCCATAAGTATGCTGAGAGTAATCAGCTGTTCCAGGGAGGACGGCCGGGCGTGAATTGCGAGATCATCGCAAGATCATCTTTTAACGTATCAGACAGACCGTGCCAGTATGCTGCGGCAAGTGCCTCGTCGTTCCATTGAGTCTCCGCGGCGAGAGTGCGGATCTTTGTGCCTGTGAGATGTGAAACAAAGAAAAGGCGGCCGTCTCCCGGCGTCAAACACTTGTTGGAATGCATAAAAAATTAGGGTAAGATCCCTCTGGTGATGCTCTCACTATGCAAGGAAGTCCATAAGTAATGCAAGACATATGTCCATAATCATAGAAAAAACGGTATGTTATACAAAGGAATGATGCGTTGTTGTTGGAGTCCAGTGGGTATGCCGATGGTGTGTGTGTGCCTGAATACCCCCACCTCACCTGTATGAAGCCGTTGGAAGAGTCTCACCACGCCGATGGAACACACCCCCCCACACCGGATGATGTTTAATGGGGTAAAAACCTCCTCAGCCGTGCGTGCGGTAACCCGGTAAGTAGGGACTGGCCGATGGAAGTGGAGACCTGCAAGCGGAGTCTCCCGCCGTCCTACCGGGTGCCAGATGGATGTCCTCCGGAATGCCGGGCCGTGGCTGTCGGTGGGGTAGGTGATGGCTGCTGGCAAAGAAGACAGGACAGGACGATCCACTCCTCCGTGAGATGTCCGTCAGCAGTATTGCTTCCCGGTGCAGGTGAGGGGAACGGTTATCGGCTACACACTGGCTGATCCCCAGGGTCTCCGCAGCTAGGAGAGGAAATCCTTGTGGTGTTCACAGCTGCTCCGCAATGGAATACCGTGGCGTGCTGCAATACTAGGGTAGGAAATCAAAAACGTAGAAGGGGATTAGAGCACTGAAAAAAAATTGATAATCAAAAAAAAGGGCCAGTTGCAAAATATTAATTTATTGGGCATATAAGCCAAAAAAAGGGACAAACACACTAATATTTAAAAACTCTGATGCGTTTCCCGCCGTGGAGGCGCTTTATCAATTTTTTGGCAGTGCACTACTCCCCTTCTACGTTTTTGTTGGAATGCATGCCTACATTTTGGTAATCTTGGGTCATCTCAGGTTTGTGCTCCCAGAGGGGAGAAGCCCAAGCGAGGGCGTCGCCGGTTAGTAAGGCGTAAATGTAGGCCACCTTGGTACGGCCGGTAGGAAAAAGAGAAGGGGACATTTCAAATTGCACCTCGCATTGGTTTAGGAATCCACGGCAAGTGAGAGGGTCCCCATCATACCAGCTGGAAGGTGGTATACGTGGTCCTGAGTTACCGTAGGTCGCTGAGACAGGAGGTGACGGAGCCACTGGGGTTTCCTGGAGAGACAGGTTTGCAAGCTGTTGCGAAACAGTGGTTAACTGGCTACTGACAAATTGTAAATGTTCCAAGGAAACACCTTGGCCCACCTCAGGGGGGTCTGCATTTATTGGGCTCTGCATAATGTAACGCCTGTATGCCCGCAGACCTGGCCAGTCCCCAGTACTGAGGTGGGTAAGGTTATAACACGCACCCACAGCAGTGAGGGCGTGCCCGGAGTGTTGTAGTGCGTTGCCGTGCCTGTAGAGAAAAGGTTAGCAGATACTTGCAATGTCCTGGGTATGAGAGTTTGGATAGTAATGTCCATGTGCCAGAGTTCAGGGGTAATAGAGGTCAGTGTAAACAAGTCCACAAGCCAGTGTTCGAGGATAGGAGAAGGCAGCGTAAACGTATCCGAATGCAGGGTCCAAGGGCAGGAGAGAGCAGGGTAATCCAATTCAAAGCAGAGTTCAAGCCAGGGAGATCCAGAGGTAAACAGGGACAGGAACCAGCACTGAAAGAGACAGGAGAGCCAAGCATACAGACTGCACACACAGGGATCACAAGAAGCTATGCAGAGCAATGAGCTAGAGGACAGACAGGGATTATAAAGGAGGGAGCACCAATGGGAGAGAGAGGAGAAGCAGAGGGTAGAGTAAGGGGTTGAGCACCAATGGGAGAGAGAGGAGGAGCAGAGTGTAGAGTGAGTGTTGCAGAGATAGGTCAGAGGGAGTGAGGGAGGAGACAGGTAAATCAGACAGGGAAATAGCTTGCACACTATGATGGGCGGAACCAGGGCTCAGGGAAGAGCTACAAGTGGAGCGTGTGCGTGCGCCTTCTGTAAGGGCTGGATGCGCACGCACAGTGTGTGCCAGGGAACGTGAGGAGCATCGCGCCGCAGGGGCGCTCGCCACGGACGGCGAGGGGGCAGGAGGCGCAGCTGAAGGAGGTAACATGACGGGAGAGGGAATAGAGAGAAGCCGCGAGCGCTGAGTGCCGCGGGAGGGATCAGGAGTTTGGTGGTAAGCGCGCACCTTGCGGGGAACGCGCGTGACAGCTGGACGTGCGTCCAGACGGGGCACAGAGGAACGGGTGCGGGAGGAGGAAGGGAGAGATGAATGAGGAGGCGGAGGAAAAGGGTCAGAGGCAGGGAGATCAGGGGTGACGGGGACACATTGGGAAGCAGGAATCCCCTGAACCGTCACACCTATCTACGGATACCACAATGCTGCCTTCTCCTTCCCTCAACCTCGGCTATGTGACCCCTACTACTCTCACCTCTCCAACCCCGACCTGGCTAACCATGACCACGCATCTGCATACCGGACACTACTTCGTGGCCCCAGGTTGGTGTATCTATATCCCCACCTCGGCCTCACAGCTCAGTCCAGTCTGCAGTGAGCACCCGTTACAGTAGGTAGCTGGGCTCCTCTCTACTCCATTGCGATGTCATCTAGCTACATGGCTAAGGCTGGGATGATCAAACTGCTGCAGCAGTGAAAGACCTTTCCTTGGAGGGGGTAGCTGGGTTCCCTATGGAGAGAAGAGGAGGAGGGGCTAGAGAGAGAGGGGGGCTAAACTGGAATTTTGTAAAACCACGATAACCAGTGGCGGATTTTAAATGTGACCTTTTTGCCAACCGGGCTGTTTCCTCCTGCAGCGCTGCGCTCCTTCTGCAGTGTTGCGTCCTTTCCATGACAACACAATGCTATGTGACATCATGTTGTCATGGCAACACGTTGCTATATGACGTTGCAGCATCATTTGACGCTGGTATGCTGCAGAAGGAGGGCGGAGCGAAGGAGAAGGTAAGAAACATTTACAGAGGCCCCACACTCTGCCCCGGCAATCAGTGGGGCACAGAGTGGGTCCTCCACATATGGGGAAAAAAAACAGAAACTTTTGCTGCCCAAAAACCTACCTGTGGAACTCTTAAGTGAAACCTAAAAACACACCTTATAAATAAAGCATTTCAATAGCCTGGACTCATGTCTAATGCCTCCATCCAGTCACACGTACAAACCACTGGCAGGGCCGACGACCGGGGAAGAGCCGGGCCTGGTGGCTGTGGAGGGCCCAGTTGGTCAACGCTGGAAGTTGGGCTCAGTCAGAGGCCGGGCTCAACTTCTTTGCCCGGCTGTCAATCCTCTCATTGCTGCCAGGCCCCAGTTCTCCCCTGTTGCGTGCCTGCCTCTCCCTCACTTTCCCTGTCTCTGGTGCACTGGGCCTCTCTGATGTAGATGCATGCCGGAATCTGCGCCTAGCTTCCGGCGCACACGGGCATGAGTGAGAGGCTTGGCGCCGGATAGTGAGGCCCGCAACTGGTGAAAGGCAGCCTGGCAAAGAAGTTACAACTGCTTTGTCTTGCCACTGGGCCCCAGCTCTCCCCAGCTGCGGGCTTCCCTCACTGTCCCACGCAGGGCTTCTCTCTGACTTCGGCACGTGCACCAGCATGAGAGAGAGGTCTGGCACGTGAAAGTGAGGGGAAAAGGCTCGGCACGGGACAGTGAAAGAGGCCCGACATGGGACAGTTTGTGAGGGAGGCAGGCCTGCACACCGTAGGAAAGGGGGAAGCCCAACAGGAGGCCCACAGCAGTGTGTTTTGTATGTATTTGCGAGGATTGTATGTATTTGTGAGTTTCTTCAGAATGCTGCGAGGGCACGCACGAGTTTGTCACCCTAGCCGCTTGTTATTCAGAAGCCACCCGCTGGATTAGGTGCCTCCAAGTCTGGGAAGGCAAATGCTGGCCGCGATGGCTGGCATTGTTTCCCGGACGTGGGTACTCCACCTAACCATCCTGCCCGAATGGCTTTAACACCTCTGGCAGCATCTGTGACTTTGAAGTACAGACCTAGGGCAGACTTAGTGGCACCACAAGTTGGTAGCCCACTAGCCCCCCTCAGGGAATCATCGTTTAAAGTCCCAGCTTAAAAGTATAATGCATTATAAACATCTCAGTTTAATAAAAATATACTTTTACACTTTTTACTTTTTCTAAGTCTTTTTGGGCTATGAGGGGGTCGAATGGGACTATATACTTTTACTCCCACTAGCCATATCCATCATACAATGTAAACCTAAGTTAGACTGTAAACCTTATAGCCACATTGGCTATTAAACATTTTATGAAACATAAAAAAAAATATTTCTCATTTTGCTTCTAAGTCCCAAAGTGAAATGAGAAGATGCTTAGCTGTAATCCCAGAGCTGTAGCTCCTTCCCTTAAGGAACCTAATTTTCTTTAAAACCAAAAAATGCTTAGGCACACTCCCAGGGCTGTATCTCTTTTCTTTACTGAAACTAGGACTTAGGTTCCATAAAACATCTCGCAACTTAGTACACAGGTGGAGAAAACCCCAGTATCTCTATACTGATTCTGGGGTACCTGGGCATATACTGGGGAACCCTTACCAACCTAGGGACCCTTGACTGTACCCGGGATACATATCCCTATGTAGGGATGTAGGGGAACCTGGCGTTGAGTCGCGTAACTGTTTTCAAAGGAGGATTTTGACCAGAGTGATGTGTTGATATGTCCCATGGAATATGATCAGATTCCGGGATACATTTTTGGGGTAGCCAGCAACTCTGGACCCCTGCTACCTAGACACAATCTGACAACACTTTGACCGCAACCCCCCCCCCCTTCCTTGAAACTCATAGCCTGAGAAACTCCACTGGTTAGCACTCCTGTAAAGGTAAAACACACATAGGGGCCTATGCAGTAAAGTCCGATAGAAATTATCGGCAGGGTTTTGAACTCGCCATGTTTTTGCCGAGTTGCTATCACGGTATGCAGAAAGACCTGAATATCAGTGAGAGACACAATTTTAAACTTAGCGAGTTTCCGGCGGCGAGATTCTCAGCCATCTGAAAATTGGAGTGGCGTGCTCATGTGATTGTTGAATTTGGCGAGAATCTCGCGAGACTCAAAAATTTCTCAAGCGGCCTATTTAAATCTATTTATTGTAATCTTTCTCTGTGTTGTTGGGAGTGAGTGAGAGACAGACAGAGCTAGGCGTTTGGAGGTATTGTGATTTATACGGTTGGTGTGTATTTTGAGAGATTTATTTTGTGTTGTTTCTTTATTTGTTATTTGTGAGTGGTTGAGGTATGGACAGGAGCCATGGGAGTGAGGGAACTGATGGTGGGGTGACTGGTGGTTTTACACCCAGCACATACCCAGAATGTAACTGGGCTAGTTTAAGGCAAGCTTTAGAATAGTTGTGGTCTCGTCTGTAGTAGCGTTATCCAATTTGTTTTGACAACAAATTGGAATCTAAGAGATTTACATGAACAACTTAATTTTATTGTTTCTAAAGGCAGGGCCACTTCACATGTGAGAAAGGAGTTATGAGAAAAGATTATAGTGTCTGTATCCACCTGTGGAAATCAGGCCAGAACGTATGATAACTGCAGGAAACGATTTGATGATATTAAAAGAAAATTAAAAGCAAAGTTGCAAAGTGCACGTTTGCATGCCTCAGGCACTGGAGGAGGACCTCCAGCACCCAATCTAAGGCTGACTCCGTTGGAAGAGCAGCTAAAGGAGAAAATATTACCTATCATAGTTGAAGGGTTGCCTTGTGATAGGGATATCGGGGTGTACGATCACCTGTTTCCCCCAGGTCGGCACTTTTACAGCCATAAATATTTTTGTATCTTAATTTTGTTTTAAAAAAATTCAAAATATATCATTAGTGTTTTGAATTTTGTGTGTGTCATAACATTATTTTATAGTGTATGTGAACAAAATAATAAATAATAAATACTGTTTATGTATACTCCCAGAATAAACTGTTTAACATTGTATTTGAAATGATAATTTTAATTTAATGCTAACCGTTCTACTAATTAGCATATACAGCTGCTGCTGATCAGTTAAACTCTCACATACAAAGTTTAACAAACAAATTAGTGTTAATTTGACACTAATCATAATTTAATGTTAATATACTTTACAATATTAACACCTGTCGTATCTCCAATGTACATAGTGCAAACTGCATCTCCCGTAAGAGAGCAGCTGACAGCACCAGCTTCAGAAGTTGCAGCACCAGTAATTGAAGGTGAGGTCCTAAATTTTTAACTGTTATGTGTCAATGTAGATGCTACAACTACACTTTCATATGAGCATAGGACAGTAGCAGATGTGAGTTACATCTGCACAGTTAGATAATAAAAGTTAAGATATATCATATTCCAGTCAAATAAATGTAGTTATTTTGTTAGTTAATGTAAAGCATTTATTATGATAATTCAAAAATATTCCGTATTGTTAAGATTCACAATCAATAGTTATTGTTGACATTTTTTCAAATTATTGATGCACAATTTTATTAAAAAAATTACATTCATTATGCCTATGATGACACAATTGAATGTGTTACTGTCAATGAAATCAACATGCATTGGTTAAATAACAAATCTGCATAATATTTTATATGTGACTGTTGATGGACGTTCACAGAGGTACACAATTGGAGACTTTTATAAGGTGAAATTATAATAAGGCTTTATTGTGCCTTTTCCTTTTTATCAGGAAATCCATCCAAACACAGGGGGGGGGAAACAAAGCTTCTATTCACTTGGGAGTATTTCTAGTGAAACACTATGCAATTAATTCACATCTCCCTTAGTCAAGCATTTCTCCCAGCCCCAAACACATAGCATGAAATAAGCAGATATAAGAAGTCTCTTAAGAATGAAAGTCTTATCTGTTTCTTGGAGGGAAAATCTTCTCAGTTCCTGGTTCAGCTCCCTTCCCTCAGGGTGTGTCAGCTTCAGGTTTAGTAGTTTTCCCTGTGTCTTGAAATCAGCTCTGCTGTGTCTTCGGGCAGAGCTCAAGACATGGTCAGCTCCAGAGATCTGTGTTCTCTTGGTCAGTCTCTCCTGGGAGACTCAAGAACCCCTGCTCTGTCTCCAAAGGTCAGCTCACAAGTGAGCTAAGGAGTCACTTCCTGTCTCAACAGACAGGCTTTTGTAAGCAATCTAAATCAGGCAGGTGGTGTTTATTAATTGACTACCAGCAGTTAACCACCACACTGCTAGATTAAAGGCACATTACTTGAACAGGGATTACTCCCCTGTTACAGTGACAAGCTATTAATGCTCCACTCATTTTGTCAAAATAGATATTCCATCTCCTGGACATATCTCCGTACTTGAGGCTTCACCGTGTCTGTCTTTTGATACTGATGTTCACAGTCCGGAATTACCCCCAAATCAATCTGCAACCGCACCTCCTGATCATGGCAACAAAGAGAATTTGTCCGCAATCGAGCAAGCTGAATATCGGTTACTGCAAAACCAAATCACACGGCATCAAGAACTGATGGGGGTTCAGGAAAGGATGGTAGCTGAAATAAGCAGTATAAAACTAATATTATTGCAAAATACAGTTGAGTTTAAAATTCTGAACAGATCAATTCAATCAATAGCTGAAAGTTTCATACATCATAATCAGTTTCGTGCGTCTGCAAGACCTTGTGAAATATGCATTCCTGCATCACCAGAAGTGGAAGTCTTTGATTGTCCTGTATTTTCCCCAGACATCTGTTGCACAATCTCCAAGAACACACACTGTAGCATCTCCACAATCACCGGTTCAATTGTCATCTCCAAAGATCACTGCACCATTGTCTGCCATTATTGAAGGCTCGACATACTGTAAGTCATTGCAGACACACCTGCAAAAGTACCACAAAGCAAAAATTACATCCAAAATGTGCGGTAACTACATCTAATCAAACTAAGAAACCTTGTGGAACACAAAGTGATGAAGACACAGAACAGCAGCCACAGCCACAGCCACAAAATGTTGAAGCCTATCAACAGCAGAGAAAAGAAAGAATTGCCGGCGCCAAATCAGTCCTTTAAATAATAATAACTCCGAATAAAAACCAAACCGTCTCTTGAAAAGTCCCAAAAGTGTCCTTGAACAGATAGGCAGTGAAGGGGTCAACGAACGGCTCACACCAAATGGTAGTGCAATATGTAAAAAAGAGAAGAAAACAGACAGATAATGGTGCAGTACGCCAAAAAAGTTGACATTAAAACATTAAAAACTCACACATGACAAACATAACACACAATAACAGACAGACACTAGCAAGGCTATAATCCTAACAAAAAGCTATTTATTAACATAGAAATACTGGGTTCTGGAGGATACAGCACTTAAAGCTGCAGTTCAGTCAATATCCTGCATGTGTGTTTTTTTTTAAATAAATCAGTTCTGTAGTAAGAAAAAATACTTTTAGCATTTTCTGTTTTAAAAAACAACAACTTTGAAAGACCAATTTTCTTGTATTCTATTTTAACAGCCATTTGCTAAGGCACTGCCCCTTCATGTCCTGTCACAAGCCCTGGCACACCCCTTTGTCAGCCCTGCCCTCCCTCTAGCACATGTCAGTTCAGGAATGCTCATGAATATTCATGAGCTTCCACTGACAGACAAGCAGAATATAAACAGATCCCTTCACTAATTATGTCACCAAATTTCGACCTATCAATACATGGAGAACGAATTGAGCTGCAGCTATACAGTTCTTTAGGTAATTAGAGATTGCACACATGAAACTATTGAAGTAAAAAAATAAATTACAAAAAAAAAAAAAAGACTGAACTGCAGTTTTAAGTCCAGAGGGGTAAAATTGAAACCCTTCTTACAGGACAGTGGATGGTAAAAGCAGTAAAGCTGAAGATCGCTCAGGTGCTCTTCTCTGATGATAACTGGAGCTCCTATCAACAGCAGCCACAGCCACAGCCACAGCCACAAAATGTTAAGCCTATCAACAGCAGCCACAGCCACAAAATGTTGAAGCATCCCAACAGCAGCCACAGCCACAAAATGTTCAACAAACACCGCAATCTCAAAGATTGTCACAGAGATCAGGGAGACATTTACGTGCCAGAGGAGCAGTTTCTCAAGACACAACTACATCTAGGCCAGTAACCAGATCCCAAATTTCCAAAAAAATAAATAAAATGTTCTATTGAAACATGAAATTCTTTGTTGGTGTTGTTCTTTGTAACAATGATACACAAGGTTATATTTTGTATGTAATTTTTTTACATTGAATGATACACTTTTAATTTTGATAAATTTTTAAAAAAATTTAATACATATATTAACAGGGATGTAATATCTATCTATATATATATATATATATATACAGTGTTCGACAAATATACATTTGCTCGCCCTGGGCGAGTGGATTTAACCCCCGGGCGAGTAATATTTGTCCAAGCAGCACACTTTGGTACTAGATGGCGAGGAGAGTAGATTTTTTGTGTGGCGGTAGTAGATTTTTTGGTGATTTGTCAACCACTGTATATATATATATAAAACTGAAAATCTTGGTTGTGAGTGTCTGTAGACCATTTGATTGGTCCGTCGGTCCATCCGTCGGTCCGCCCGCCCTCCACAGGCTTCTGGCCGGTGTGTCTCGCCCCTCGTGTGTCCTGCCCACCCACAGCTCTCATTTGCCGATGCACTCTAACCCGGGGTGGCCCCCCCCAGCTCGTTTTTGCCCCCCCATAGCTCCCGTTTTTCCCCCCCATAGCTCCGTTTTTCCCCCCTCCCAGAGCTCATTTTTGCCCCCCCTCAGCTCGTTTCCCCCCCAGCTCCGTTTTTGCCCCACCAGCTCCGTTTTTGCCCCCCCCAGCTCCGTTTTTGCCCCCCAGCTCTGTTTTTGCCCCCCTCCAGCTCCGTTTTTGCCCCCCCCAGCTCTGTTTTGCCCCCCAGCTCCGTTTTTGCCCCCCCCCAGCTCTGTTTTTGCCCCCCCAGCTCCGTTTTTGCCCCCCCAGCTCCGTTTTTGCCCCCCACTCCTTTTGCCACCCCAGCTCCGTTTTTGCCCCCCCCCCCAGCTCCGTTTTTGCCCCCCCCCAGCTCCGTTTTTGCCCTCCCCAGCTCTGTTTTTGCCCCCCCGCTCCGTTTTTTGCCCTCCGCTCGTTTTTGCCCCCGCTCCGTTTTTGCCCCCCGCTTCATTGTGCCCCCGTTACGTTTGTGCCCCCCCGCTCCGTTTTTGCCCCCCCCACTCTGTTTTTACCCCCCCACTCTGTTTTTGCCCCCCCCCCAGCTCCGTTTTTGCCCCCCCCCAGCCGTTTTTGCCCCCCTATCTCGGCTACGTTTGCCCCCCAGATCCGTTTTTGCCCCCCCCGACACAACAGTGACACACACAGTGACACACACACTGACACACATACTGACAGACAGTGACACCCCCCTTCCCCCCCACCCCTGCCTTCCCCACCCCTGCCTTCCCCTCCCCGCCTTCTCCCCCCGCCTCCTGCCTTCTCCCCCCCGCCTCTGCCTTCTCCCCCCGCCCCTGCCTTCTCCCCTGCCCCCTGCCTCTCCCCCCTGCCCCCTGCCTTTCCCCCGCCACCGCCTTCTCCCCTTGACCCAGCCTATCCTCCCCCTTGCCTTCTCCCCCCCTGTGTGTGTGTGTGTATAAATTTAAACCAAAATCAAATTATATATATATATATATATTTTTTTTTATCTATGCAATTTTTGACTTTTGTTATACAATGTGTGTGTATCTACATGCTTTTTAATTCACACAAAAATTTTTTTTAAATGAACTTTGATGTTCCTTAATTACATCTAAAATGTTTTTGATCCTTAATGTGTCGCAATGAAAACATTTGAAAATGGTCAATGTTCACATCCACTTATTTCTAACACCTGCTTGTGGGAGAATAAAATCCGTACAGAATTCCCCCATAGAGGGCTGTGCTCTGGTGTGTGGCGTGAACGCCTTAGCGCACAGCAGCAGCCACCGGGGACTCAGCCTAACACTATATACAGCGAGATCCCCATCTCTGTTTCTTCCTGGAATTTAAACTAGAATATTCCATCCCCATTTTATATTCACCATAGTGACATCACTAATCACTATGACTACTAGGGGAGGGGTTTTGTATTCTACAAAGTATCTTTACTTAATGACATCACTAGGCACCTACTAGAAGGTGGGTGTTGCTAGGTTTCTGCCCAACAACTCCACACCATGTGATGGATAGACAATAAAATTGTAGCTACCCATACAATGAACCCTCTAGGTACCTTGCTTAAAGTAGTTTTCCCACAGGCGTGCTACATATACATATGTAACCCTCCTTTCCCGGCTCCAAAGTAGATTGACTATATAGTGTACATGGCAGTGCTCAGTCTCGCATACTTGTTGAGGGGGCCTGGGTAAGTGCAGGCTAGGCGTGCATGCTTGAATGTAGCAAGAATGGACGCTGGGAACTTTTATAATACATATAGTTCTTTATTGGACATTCTTTAATAATGCTTCACAGACTTTGACATACTTCACACATGACTGATAACTCGCAGCAAATGCAGAACTTTGTAATATTACTGAAATTAATCCTATAGCTAGAGAGAACCAATTTATATTCTGTTTTATTGAACTGCTCACACACAGAAAAAACAAGTCGCACACGTTAAAATAAAATATAGTTGACGCAGCACTGAAATATGCAAATGAGTAGTAAGTAAATATTAACATCAACATATCTTTACAAAAGAAATATAAAGATCTAAAGAACAAGGAAAAGTAGGGAGGGTCATACATACTATGTAGCCCCTCTTACGGATTATTATTTCAGTTAAGGGATTAATGACACACAAGAGCACAGCCCTCTATGGGGAGAGGGAGAGAAAAAGGATGGGAGAGAGAAGGATGGAGGGGGGGGGGGGGGAGAGATGGACTGAAATTAAACAAGAGAAAGAGGGAAATGGAGAAATAAATGAGACAGCATAAGGGGTAAAGGTTGAGAAACAAAGTTAGAGAGGAGGTAATTCAACACAGAGACAGGTCAAAAGGGATAAAAACAAAGAAAGAGCAATTAAGTAAAAAGAGAAAATGTGAAATGCAAGAAAGTCAGAATGAGAAGGAAAGGACATCACACAAGAGCAGTGCACAGCACAGAAGCAGCAGGGAGCAGCAGGGCGCGGCACAGGAGCAGTAGGGCGCCGCACAAGGTATACAAGTGCAGTATGTGTAGTGCCCTTCCTGCTACTCAGTATACGTCTTCACAGGGGGCGTGGCCAGGCTGCTGTCCCTCCCCGTGTCGGACGTCGCTAGGTTTGACCCTCGCTGGCTCCCGTACCTCCACGTTGGCTGCGCTTGCGCAATGCGAACAAGTCTAGCAGCAGCAGAGAGTGACTGTGATCACCTGCTGGAGCCTGAGAGCAGGAAGAGGAAGATCAGGGGGTATATATACACCACATTATAGTAATATATATCAATATAATTATACACCGCGGGGAGGGAGGAGCCGCAGGGAATACACAAACACATTATAACATATCTGTCAGCAAAGGTCATCAAGCAGCAGTCAATATACTGATGATATAATATATACATACACATAGATATCTGTATCTATACACCCGTGTTAGTGTGTACTGTATAATGTGGCTAGTAGGGAACATTTAACACTATACAGATATCTTAGGACAATCTATATATTTATATTATCAGGGGAGAGATTATCACACCTGCGTGAGTGTATATATATATATATATAAAAAAAAAAAAAAAAAAACATACATCATACATACATACACACACTGACTGTAACACTTTATTATATCTCCATGTGCATTTCATACTAGCAGGCCAGTCTCTTACTCAACCCACTCCTTGTGGTCATTCAGCGCTTGTCATTGGGGTCTGGCCCCTGTATGAGGTTGCAGCTGCCCCCCTTCTATCAGCTGAAAGATGTTCAAGAAGTTGAAGCTGAAGATCAGTGAGGAGCAATCCCCTGGCCAACAGCAGCAGGTGAGACAGGGACACAGGTGACAGCTGAAGGGCATCAACACTGTCACTCAGGGGTTGTGGTGTGGTTTTTAAGGACAGTTGGTTGTCAATCTGTTGCTCATGGTGAGATTTTGGTTCAGTCCTTGTTTTCAAGCTTTAAAATCCAATTTACATGGGAGACTTGGGAATGGACTCTAGTCCAAGGAGATGTTTCAGAGCAAAAAACGAATTTGCTAATTACCCAATTTATCAGACTACTTTGTGGATAGTTATCGACTAAATAGCTTTGCTTGACAGGCAGGCCTGTCTGAAAGCCAAAGGGTTTGGTAGATTGTGTTTAACTTGTCTTTGCAAGTCAAGAGGTTATGGTTGGGTCACATGTGATGCTAAGCATCAGTCTTCCATATCTCAGAAATATGTTGTTCACTAATGAACTTCTACAACTGGCATTCCAATGTTGGGATACAGCAGTGCAGGTCTTGACGCTTCTTCCAGGCTAATATTGCAATTTAATATGGACACAGGTGTGTGGGGTTTTATTGGAGAGCCATTGATTGCCAATATTCTGATCTTGCAACAAAACAGCTATAAGTTACAATTTGTTTAAAGAGCTTCCTGTTCATAAGTACTGTAGAGTCTAGACTTGCCTTGTTCTGAGGTTTAGCATCTACTTGCAAGTAGGGTATAGGAAGCTGGAAACAGTGGCAAAAAGATACAAGCCGAGGGTAAGACAGACAGCAAGCAGGAATAATCGGGTGTGTGGTACCAAAAGACGCAAGATGTGAAGAAGTAAAGCACAGTCAATTATGTAGGCATTTTGATTTGTCAACAGGAAGGTGATGTCTTATAAATGGGAACCAGGGGTGTGTGTCAGAACTCATGCCTGTGAGAGGTGGAGCATTTGAAAGCCTGATGATGTGGTTTAGTATTATACTAGTGTCACACCTATCTATCTGCTGTGGTGACTCACTGCTCTAGCTTCTGCATCTAATAGCTGCTGGTTCTGGTCCCAATCAGAGAAGCAGTAAGTGCCCTACAGCTATGTGTGCTTGCCTTAACAATAACACTGTTTGCAATTATTGCTTCCTCTAAGAAAATCCCCTGTAAGAGGCAGGTTTAATCGCAGCTGTAAAAGTGATGGTGAACTTGCTGCTAAATTTCTATAAAAATAAATATTTGCAAATGCACTTGCTATTATGACAGTAGCTGTGCTGTAATTGGTGTGCATAATGTTTTTAGTTCATGGTCTACTTTTAGCCCTTTCGACCTGATTGCTCTCTTAATGAGTAGTGTACACTCCTCCATCAAATTTTAGGACACATGCAGATGTAGCCAAGATAATTGCACCTGCTGGCGGGCTCCTGTAGGTGTAATAGTACTGGAACTGCAATGTCTTCTCGCAAGTGGCTGATTCAAAACAATGGCTTCTAATCCCAGCGGTGTGTTGTGTACAGTATGTCCCATACCAGCAGTTGCAACAACGTTGGCTACATCTGGGATTGCTAAATGAAGGTTAAAACATGTTCCTTTGATATGGATGAGAAATCCCACAATATATTACTTCACTCTGGATGATCTTGTTTAGCAGCGCAGTCTGATAACTTTATGTACAGTAAGCCTATAATGAGTTCTTTTGACTGTGACTCAAACAGCATCTCAGAGCAACATCTTTGGGTCTCATGGGACACTTAAGAAGTCAGAATAAGGCCGAGGCCATTAACATCAATGGGAGTAAAGGTGTGAAAGAACTTGGCATCCCTTTGTGGATCTGAGCCTTAAAGTTTTGTACCTGCTGGCAAAATGGAACATTTCAACTCCTTGCCGGCGGTTTGCTGCTGTGGGACCCTCCGTTGCTTGAGCTTCCGCCACTGGTCACTTCTGCGGCATTGTAGGGGGTTAACTTAAGGAGTTTTAGCAGTTGGTGTAGGGGGTTAACTTTAGGAGTTTTTAGGTTATGGTTAGTATTAGGGTAAGTGTTAAGGTTAGCCACTTACTGAAACGAGTGGTCCCTTCAGCGAGGTGAGCAGCAGCTAAGCGCCGGCGGTCATTTGGTTGTGGCAAAATGGCCGCAGCCAAACGTCTTAGGCTGACCCACAGGGAGAGACCAGATATATAACTGGTCTAGAGGATGCAGAGAGAGGGTGAAAACCACACTGATTTTAAGAATATTTTTAATTTGATATAACTGGGATACGTGAAAACAATATGGCTAGGTGACAAAAATAACTAGACCAAATATTAGAGACGAGTGGAAATGTTCCCGAATGTCTGTGCCCATCTAATGGATGGTTTAGGCGAATCCTATAAATGTAGTCCATATTCCATATTTAATTTATAGCAGCCATTTTGCTTGGGTTATCACCTGGCCAGGGCTTTATACTTTATTGCACTAATAAGGGTTGTGTGTTCCTTCGTTTAGATGTGGAATTCTTTAATGTAGCCTCACATATCTGCACAATCCTGTGTTGTGCCTGGGTGAGGAAGCATTAGGGTGTAGGTAGATAGGCTGTGAACACACTGTACCACTCCCACGTAGCACGTCTGTTCTTTAGCACGTCACTGTCGGGTCATCTTAATGGTCCCACTGGGTGTGACTGTGTGCCCGATGTCGGATAATGAGATGGCCCCTAATTGTGTGTACTGTACTGTCTATATTGTGCCTGTAAATGTGTTTTATTCCTATTTCATTTGTTTACACTTTGATTTCTTTCTCCCACACTTAGGCTGCGCTTATAGTGCCGTTGTCGCGACGGTGACGTCAGGCTGCGGTCACTAAAGTCTAATTGACTTCCAGCGATCGCTTCTATACGCGCACACGACAATACATTTGTTTTGCCGCAACATCACCGCACTATAAGCGCAGCCTAACTCTTTCTTTCTGTACTTAACTGTACACTATCTCCGAATCATACTTTCTAATTTATAAGTGATCTAGTTTCTCGCTGGTAATTTAAAATGAAACTGTTCATTAACCTCACTATAAATGTATCCCTTGCTTACTTAAAATGCATCGATCTGCTCATCTCTATATACCTGTATTATAATGTTTACTATCTATCATTCTCTTATCTAATGGTACTATTTCGCTATATTTCTTAATATTTTTATGTCCTTTATATTTACTCTTTATTTCTTTGCTCCTCTCCCTCTTCCTTTCATATTAACTTTCTCTCACCTTATTTTGCTCTCTCACTCTTTCACTTAATCTCTCACCCCTCTTAGGGCTGGGACCCGCTGCGCCCGTTGGTGCGGGCGGCGGCGTGAGCTCAACTTACCATTGCGGTTTGAACTCACGATCCGGTCCCAGTCCCTCCTCACTTGCAACTTGCGACATACTGTGACGCGGCAGCCAGCAGGAGACACGAGAGAATGGTGTTCTCTTGCGGCAACGCGTCACATGGTACGCGAAGGGGCCAATCATAGACTGGCTCCCTTCAACCAATGGCAAGCCAGCCTCCTGAGTCCCACAGCCCCGGCCGCCTGTCCCTTCGGCTCAGTCCCTGACTGTGCAGCTCACAGGCCTGTAACACAATCAGTAGCTGCAGTTCTGACACGCCAAAGTGTCTATTCATCCTTTAATCTAATTCCATAGCAACCCCCGATCCATCCAACGGCAGCGGGAGCCGTTCCCCCCGCCGCACACACCCAGGAGCTGCTTTTGTTTGGGGTTTTTTTCAAGGGCGGCTGTTTCCAGCAACATTGTGGGGTGGGGGGGGGATGAGAGAGGGGAGGGAGGGAATTAAACAAAAGACAATGAACAAAAAAAGCCCCAAGTGCAGCCCATGAGCGGAGGGGCAGCGGATGTTTGACCGGAGCTGATCCGGTGTTTAGGACCGTCCTGGCAGGGTAATGCTACAAGTGGAGCCCCGACCCATTTGGCCACGCCCCCCCCCGCTCCGACAAAAGTTTCCTGTAGACCGCAGATCGCGGTACAGCGAGTTGCACGCGCCGCCGGCAAGCAAGCCAGCCGTGCGGACGCGTGCAACGGGACCTTAGCCTTATTCTATGTTTCCTGCTCTGCCATACAGTATCCTATCACGTTTAATTCCGCTAACCGTTTGCCCTGGATCTGGTAGTACGTCCTGCCTCTCGGGGTGCTCCCTCCAACTGCGCCCTAAGTGCTCTAATGCCGGGGTGCTCTACTCCAGTCCTCAGCCCCGCCCCCCCCCAACAGGTTCAGTTTTCAGGATATCCCCCCCAGGTGGCTCAATCGGTCCCTGCTTCAGCATAGGTGGTTCAATCGGTCTCTGCTTCAGCACAGGTGGCTCAATCAGAGGCTCAGTCTTCAACCTGACCTATTGGGGGGGGGGGGAGTTGAGGACTGAAGTTGAGCACCCTGCTTTAATGGCTCCTTTTTTTGGCCGCTTTACAACTTCTACTGTTACGGCTTTCTCTGATTCCTCCTGCTGTGAGTCTCTCGCCACGCACCCCTGACACTCGCTTCACACGCTCCCCGCTCGTGTTCGTATCGCCGAGAGGAGGGGGTGGCTGTTTCTTGCGGAGCAACGTGACAATGCAGTCTTTGGGACCACATGATGCTGAGCCAGAGGTCGCATTAAACCATGTATTCAGTAGTTGTCTAAGAGCCTTATTTCATATCCACTGATGCAGCAGTCTAGCCGGTTTCTGTCCGAAAATCCCTATTGAATTTAATCGGGATTTTCGTCTAAAAACTACCGCCAAGGCTGTTATAAAATAAGGCTCTTAATCGCCTATAAAATGGATGGGAACATTCTAAATTAGGCTCATGAGTGTTTACTTATTTCCCACTTGAATTGTCTGTGTTAATTTTGTCTAATTCGTCCAATACATCAGTCAACCTCCGTTTAAAAAAAAAAAAAAAAAAAAAAAAAAAATGCATTTAAATGTAATATTGCACTATCTGTTATGACTACACACACCCTGCTAAGCTCAATCATAACTGATTTTATTTGGGCAAGTCACTTTATCTCCCTGTGACTCAGACACCAAAAACATAGATTGTAAGCTCTACGGGACAGGGACCTGTGCCTGCAAAATGCCTCTGTAAAGCGCTACGTAAAACAAGCAGCGCTATATAAGAACAAACAATTATTATTATTAAAATAAAGGTAATTTGCAGAATAAATGTGAATGTTGTGACATTAAAACCACAATCTTCAAAACATACTCTTTCTTTCATTAGCTGATCTGGGGGGTTCCCTTTGCATAGCTGTCCAGGTTTAACACGTGTAAGACTTCCACTGTAGCAGATATTTGGCCCTGTTGGGAGGTTAGTAACTGTACGTCTGTCAGCTGTGACAGGCAATAAATAAGGAGAACAGTGCAGAACATTTTCCTTATTCATTGAATTAGGCCATAATGTCATTATGCAAGTGCATGGAGCTGAACCAAGGCTATTGGGCTTGTTAGCATGGAAGATTGTCTGATTCAAGCAGTGTTAACAGCAAACATCTTTTGGTGGGAGGGGATTGCTGATGTAACCCCTGTTGAGCTATTTAGGCCCTTATTTCAGAGATTCTACTTGATGAGGAGTGGCCAACTCCAATCCTCAGAGGCCACAAACAGGCCAGGCTTTTAGGATATCCCTGCTTCAGAACAGGTGGCTCAGTCAGCAACTGAGCCATCTATTGAGCCACCTGTGCTAAAGCAGGGATATCATTAAACACAGACCTGTTGGTGGCCTTTGAGGACTGGAGTCGGCCACTCCTGAGTTATACCATTGGTGAGCAACAGGCGGCTCAACCTCCGGGGCTTCACCTGCAGCCCTCCACCTGCTGGACGCTCTAGCAGCCCACTGTTTGTCTCTCCCCAGTGCACAGGAAGAGAAGATGCAGCAGCAGATTGTAGTTTCTCACCACTCCATCAGCGGCTTAGTGACTGATGCATACTGCTCCTCTCCTGTGCTTATTACAGTACTAGTTCCCAATGTAAGAAGAGGAGCGAGACAGTATTCTACAGCGTGCAATAAGCCTGACCTGTTGGTCAGCTTTAGAAATCCTCACACAAAGCATACATATTGCTTCAAAAAGGTCAGTAGAGCTTGGCTCCAATGCTTAATGAATATAGGCTGTAAGTGATCAAATGTCCTCAGCGCTGTTATAGTAGCAGCCCCACCCGGCCCAATGTTTTTAACGCTCTTAAACTGTGAGTCTTCCTTAGCAATTCTACCTTCATATTAGTGCATGGAGACCCCCAGTTCAATGCTCTATTCTTCCTGGGGAAAGCGACTATGGCTTATACTGGTAAATCGCTGGAGCTGCTGCCCATGACTGGTAGGTGGCGGGGGGGGGGGGGGGGGAGAGGGAGAGCACACTTAATGTGAGCCTAAAATCTAGTTCATAATAAAAAAAAATTCTGGTATAGCACTGACAGTGTATGTAGCACCGCACATATAATTTTTGCTGGCACAGGTCCCTGCCCTGTAGAGCTTACAATCTATATTTTTGGTGAGGCACAAGGAGATAAAGGGACTTTCCCAAATGAAAAGGAGCTGACCCCTGGATTTGTACCAGGCTCCCCTGTTTCAATCTGTGCCATTGTTTTGGGAGTCAGAGTGGTTACTCACTGAGCCTCTCCTTCAGCCCAAAAAAGCTTTGTTGTTAGGAAAGATTGCTGCTTTAAATAGTTTGACCATTCACTTCTTGGAAGTAGGACAACCGGATGTCTAGAGTGTTTCCTCAGTGAAGTTATCTACATTATTTCCCCTGTGTCTGGTTCATTCGTGTATTCAATACAGCTAGACAATGCTTAGTTGCATCTATTGTTTGTATAAGTACAAGAGACTGGCCAAGTTTGCTTTAATCACTATCACAGTCTGTTTAACTTAAAGGTACAGGCTTACCTACTTTATCCAACCAATTGTCCTCTGGTAGTTTTTTACAACATTGTGTTGTTTTTTTTTTTTTAAGCTGTGTGGCCTGCATGAGTCGGCTAATGCAATTCTGCTGGCTCATATGATTGTTACATTTGTACAGGCATACCCCGCATTAACATACGCAATGGGACCGGAGCATGTATGTAAAGCGAAAATGTACTTAAAGTGAAGCACTACCTTTATTCCACTTATCGATGCATGTACTGTACTGCAATCGTCATATACGTGTATAACTGATGTAAATAACGCATTTGTAACAGGCTCTATAGTCTCCCCGCTTGCGCACAGCTTCGGTACAGGTAGGGAGCCGGTATTGCTATTCAGGACGTGCTGATAGGCGCATGCGTGAGCTGCCATTTGCCTATTGGGAGATATGTCCCTACTCGCGAGTGTACTTAAAGTGAGTGTCCTTAAACCGGGGTATGTCTGTAATCAAAGCCAGGAGCGGCCTGAAGCACAATCATTTTACACATTTGGAACAAATTCAATGAACGGTTGGCGCCCTTTTCAATTTCTCCTGACTCCCTGAAATCTATCTTCTGTATTTACAAACACTGTATTTTTATTTTTTATGTATATATCATGTAATTGAATCATTTAAAAATAAAAATAAAAACAAAGTCGATAAAAAAATAATAATAATTTAAAAAAAAACAGGGGGGCTCAACTCCAGTCCTCAAGCCCCTCCAACAGGTCAGGTAATGCTCCCACATCCCTTACACACCATTTTTACTATTTCAATAAAGTCGATGTTTTAATTTTAGGTTTCTACTGTGCCACATCCAAAGGGGATACTTCTCCCATCTCTTTCATTCATACTTTACCTTCCCAGTGAGCACCACCTTTCCATTGATGTTGGGATTTTTTATTCTATTTTATACTTAATACCCTCCTTATCTCATTGAGCCAAGGTCCCCCTCCTTACACAAACTTCCTGCCCCTCGTGGACAAACAAAACAAACAAGTGAACATATAATAAAATGATGCGGAAGATTATTACCCTTCCAAGTGTTTAATTACTCCCCAGTTACCCTTGCAAATCACTCTCCGCATCATTTTATTATATGTTCACTTGTTTGTTTTGTTTGTCCACAATCCCTTACACACCATTTTAACTTATTTCAATAAAGTCGAGTTTTAAATTTAGGTGTCTACTGTGCCACATCCAAAGGGGATACTTCTCCATCTCTTTCATTCATACTTTACCTTCCCCAGTGAGCACCACCTTTCCATTGATGTTGGGGATTTTTTATTCTATTTTGACTTTAATACCCTCCTTATCTCATTGGAGCAAGGTCACACTCCTGCCCTCACGGACCTCCCTGTTCCTCTGTAAACCTTACCTTGATTCAGACGCTCCTGGTGACGCATCGCCATGGCAACGCAGCATCAAATGACGCTGCAGGGTCATGTGACGTCACGTTGCCATGACAATGTGATGTCATGACGCCAGGATGTCTGAATTAAGGTAAGAGGGGGAGGGGGAAAGCCAGCAGGGGGGCACAGGGGAAAAAGATTGCGCCCCCCTGCTGTAATTTTATACATCATGATTGAATATGTATTTTATATATATTATTCTACATTTATATTAGTACGAACAGATAGTAATACACTGATGTGTTAGATTAAGATTTACTTTTTGATTATAAACCATATCAACTATATCTATGAATTTATTATCTATGGCTTACATATTAGCCACAGTAGTCAAAATGTATTGTCTTCCTTTTCATGTTTTTAGTCTTTTTTTTTCTAATTGATTAATGTTTCAATACTGTTATACCACAATCAGGTGCATGTGGTTTTCTTAACAATTCAGCACATATAAAGGTGCTTACTTCCAGCCTTGAGAGAGCGCAACATTTGCGTGGGCGGACACTTTCTGTTCTAATAAAGCCTTTTACTAGTTTTTCATTAACTGGGATCCTTGTTTTTTTCCTTCGGGGATTTTTGGGATATCTTGTGAGTGCCCTGGAACATTGTCACAGTTTTGTGATTATTTAGGTGTTTGTGTCCATTTTCATTAGCAAATTAACTACAGTAAATCATCAATTAGTTCTTGTTTCAGACAGTGTCTCATCTTTGTGTCAGACAATTTTGTAAATATTGGTGGGAGTTGTGTTTGAAATAAGGAGTTCAAATGTGGATGCATCAGTTAACATAAATGAAGTTCTGACCAGGTTTAATCTGGATTGTGGATAACTGTGTCCGCATTTGTTCTTATTGCTGTGAAAAGTTCCCAGCAAAACGGACACCTGTCTGTGGTAGAGGTCTATTTCTGTATTCAAGTGGGCGCTGTGTCCTCTTTGCATTTGTTTGCAGTGTTGCAAAGCAGATCCTTTTTCATGTTGCAAATGATTCTGGGAAGCCTTTTTAATGCTGTGGCAATGGGGAAGCAACTTGATGTAATGGGTAGATAGAAGAGGAAAAAAACGCTTGTGCACAACTGTTATAACTTGGTCCAAATGCTTCACCTACTTCAGATCGTTGTGCTCTTTCTGTGACAGGGTCTGCCTAGAGCTACTCCACCGGTTGGCAACAGGAGCCGGACCTCTTCGCTGACAGAACCGCAGGATGACACCACGGCCACTCCTGATAAAGAGGTCAGTTTATTTTTTATTCCTAGCCCGCCATTCGCTGGTGGTGTGGGCTCATTCATGCAGTGAGCCGGATTGTTGGCAAACATATGGCAAGGAGATTGAATGCCTCCTTATTTTCCTATACTGTCTCTCATGGTCTGATGAGAGCACCCTGGTGAGCGGTGGGATAAGAAATGTTGGAGAACATTGTTTTAGCTTGAGAATGTTCCATTTTCAAAGAAAACTACTGTGTGTGTGTCTGTGTGGCTCTGTGTTTTGTATTGTAAGTTCCTTTGGCTGTAAAGTGATTTACTCAACGGCTCATCTTGAACACCAGGTAACAGTGCCTTTTATATTAAGAGTAGATGGTTTGAACATCAGCTCATCAGCTTTATTATTTCTAAACGTGCACTAGCAAATGTTTGACCGCAATGTTTAATAGTTGGCTTATGCTTTGCTGAATGCCTTTATGCACTAAAAAATGGCACTTCTGTATTTAAAGCGCTGACCCACTGAGGATGTCCACAGAAGACAAAATTGCTTTAACTTTGCCCTTTCTTCCCTGATCACATACTTGATTACGCAATTATCACACAGGTTTCCATTTTGGATTAATATTGCTGTAAAAATATGTTTTGTTCCTTTTTAAATTGTAATTGTTTACAAATTGCTCTGTATATCAGTGTTGATTACTGCAACTTTGGGATACTTGCTGCGTTTTCCCGGCGGTTATTGTAGGTGAAGGCCCTGGACTAGCCTATCATGAAAGCTGTTGGTACTGTGTATTCAGGATGTTTGTTATACTCCTCACAATTAGGCTTCTGGACATAGATATGCAAAACTATTACACACAGATTAAATTATGAAACAGTTTTCAAAGGAGAAGTGCATTCATATGACCACAATCTACATGTATTGTGCCGTGTGGGTTTTTGTGGTATTGTTATAGTCATTTTCATAAGTGAAGCATTTGTTACTAATTTTTCTGCTTTTACCCAATTTAGATGTTCTAGAAAGCATGATCACATCTGAAATTAGCTTTGTGTAGAAGTTTAGCTCTAACGATGGCTATTTAATGGTTCTCATTGCCATATATTGACACTTCTACTTTTAGCCATTGCAATCTTATGGCTGCTCGCTTCCAGTTTTTTTAATGCAGTCAGAAGCCAGTCTGGGCTGAAGAGTGGAAGAGACGAGATTTGTTGTCCCTGAATTGACTGCTCGTCTTTCACTTCCTTAACCCAGGCTCAGTTGTTGTTAAATTCCCTGTACAGTAGATTAAATCTTTATTTTAAAGCACTTCCTACAGAAATGTACATTTTTGCATGACTTGTGGTAGTATAAACAATGTGGTGTTTGAGAGACCAGAAAATGGTGGTAGAGTGTCAATGGACTTGGTTGTATTTTTTGTTTCTCTTTTCAGGATATGGTAGTAGTGAGAGCTCCGTGATCAGCTGATAGTCTCTTTGGCTTCAGCTGATTCAGTCCCTTTGGCTTTATAAACCTCAGTAGTGCAGCTGAAGAACGGTTGAATGTTCTCTCTCCTTATGATGACCAAGGAGCAATAGTCACATTGGGAATCCTTAGGGGTTACAGAACAGTTTTGTTGGATAACAGCGCATATAAAAGATCGGAAGGTGGCAAGTCGGTGATTCACAAAATTTGAACCATTCAATGGAAAAGGAAAGCACTATTCTTATTGCTGTAAGATTTGGGTCAACTTGTCTTGGTCGGTGGCAGAGAGAAGACAGGCACTTATTCTGCGTGTGTTAGACATACCTCGTGCTATTCCTCAAAACATTTTATGCCACTAGAAGAGACCTTACAGCCCATTCATATGAAAACACTGGCAATTTACTTATGTAAGTCATATGCAACAATAAAACGCTGAAATGGTGGTGCACACACCGAGAGCAAACCTCTAACATGTAGGCCGACATTGATTAAGCAATCTTCTGTTATAAATCACTTTTTGGCTCTGGAAGACCCGTTATAGCCCATTCAAGTCAATAGGCTGTAAATCTGGGATGGGCAGCTCCAGTCCTCAAGGGCCTCCAACAGGTCAGGTTTTCAGGATATCCCTGCGTCGGCACAGGTGATGCAGTCTTCGACTGAGCCACTGTTTGAGCCACCTGTGCTGGAGCAGGGATAGCCTGAACACCTGACCTGTTGGTGGCCTTGAGGATGGCGTCGCCCATCCCTGCTGCAAAGGGTCTTTCAGCGCCAGGGGGTGTCTTGTAGCAGAAGACGACTTAGTAAATATTGTCCTACTGTATGTAGTTAATTGTTGTTCTTGAATGCAATTACAGTAATTATTCTCGTAGTAATCACAAATTCAATGAATGAATTCACGTGTACCATATTTTGGTGAAAAAAAAGATTATAGCAACAACCACCAAAAATTGAAGCGTAACAATCAACACATACTGATGCATCCTTCTGCTAAAGATCCACGAGCCATATTTTAACGTACATTATTGGTGTGTTATGGTCTATGTTCCGAATAGCTGAGCGATTTCATCCACGCAGGGTGTATGTGTTTGCAATATTTATAAATTGATGTTTCTGTGTATGACATGCACAATGTAAGTCACTTGAAACTCGACAACACTATGTTATTTAACATTAATATTTCACGTTGGTGTTTGGTCCACAACAATGTGCACTACTAGAGCTACGGGCCTGGGAGCCATGCATGCGGAAGCACTCCATGAGCTAAGCGGTCTGCGCAGTTCCTAGTGGATGATTCTAATTCATTAATATCGCAACCCTGATTTCTAACTGATTTCTGCAGTAAATTAATTTGAATGATAAAATCTTTATTAAGGAGTCCGGGTGATGTTAGAAAATGTTTTCATTATTTACATGATCCATGAGGACCTGTTTATCGCCTCAATAAATGAAGGGGTTAAGGGCTGTCCCACTTAAGTCCTGAAAATATCATTTTTCTAAACCGCTTAATATAATTGATTTGCATAAATATAATCCATGCGTCAAGCAAACATATGGATATTTTAGTTTTTGTTAAAAAGAAAAACACGTAACATCCAGACATTCTGAATGGGGGGTGCACGCCAGTCAAGCGTTGCTTCTACCTCTTAGGTCAGTGGTTTTTCAACCATGGTTCCTAGGGACCCTTGGCTTCCGGTGGCATTCCCAGAGGGTTCCTTGTCATTTTCAGGTAATTTGAAAATGTAACCAAATACAGAAGAATTTACAATGCATCTGATCTCAGACATGCTATTAATGATTTCAACAGGGGTCCAGGCATCTCTAAAGAGTTCCCAGCAATTTTCAGGTCATTTGAAAACTGTACCAAATAGAGAAGATTTTACAATGCATCTGATCTTAGACGTGTTATTAGAGAGGGTTGGGGTTCCTTACAATGCATCTGATCTTAGACGTGTTATTAGAGAGGGTTGGGGTTCCTTACAATGCATCTGATCTCAGACGTGCTATTAATGAGGTTTGGGGTTCCTTACAATGCTGCCGATCTCAGTTGCGCTATTAGAGAGGGTTGGGATTCTGCATAATTTTATACCGTATAATGATATGGTTTCTTAACCAAAAAAGATATAAACCACTGTCTTAGGCCATCCCATCCCTGCCACATAGCCGGTAAGGAAATGTTTTCTTTCGGTCCAAGGATTTCAGAAATGTATTATATAGGCAGAAGGCCACACTGCCAGGTTACAGAATGCAGAATAAAACCTATGATCAGGCAGATTCCAAGTTCACAATTAAGATTATTTGGGCAAATCTGGTATACAATGAGATATTTACTAAGAATAGAACAGCACTGTGCTCTGTAAGACGACAGCAGTGCTGAAAAACGCCTTACAGCCAATTTACTTGAATGGGCTGTGAAGGGTCATATTTATTAAGCTGTGCTGGAAGGTGTGTTGTGGAATGGCATAGCTTGGGAACTATGGCATATATATTATTGATAGGAGACAACACCACACAGCACACACAAAACACACCAAAAAACAACACACCACACACACACACCACACACCACACACACACACACACACACACACACACACACACACACAACACACACACACACACACACACACACACATAGATACACACATAGTACACACATAGATAAACACATAGATACACACATAGATACACAACATACACAATAGATACAACATACACACACATAGATACACACATAACACACACATAGATACACACATACACACACACACACACACCTAGATACACATCCACACACACAATAGGATACACCATTAAACAACCACCACATAGATACACAATACACACACACATATACACACATACAAACCAACACAGTAGAACCACAACACCAACACAATAGATACACACACACACACACACCCCACATAGAACAACAACACAACACAACACACACACACACACACCACACACCACACACAAACACACACACACACACACACAACACACACAGATATAGCGATACACACATAAGTACACAAACACACACACTCATAGATAACACACAACACATAACACCACACACCACACAGAATATCGAAAACTCACAGATAACACAACACGGTGTTATATATATATGGTATATATATATATGGTGTATATTAGAGTATATATATGTATATGTTATATATATATATATTATATGTATGCTGATATATATATGTATATGGTCATATATGTATATATGTGTGATGTAAGGTAGATATATATCTCTTATACTATATAATTGAAAGCAACTGTAGCCTGCCTGGATGTCCGTGTCCCTTGGGGAAATCTCATTGGTCCCTTGGCCGCCCCCGCACACCTTCATTGGTCCTGAGGCGGAGTGACGGCCACAACACAATCCCCTCCGGTGTCCCTCACTCTCCCCCGTCAGCGGACGTCACCTCAACTTTCCACACCACCCCCCACCACACTCCCGTGCCCGACATTACAGGAGTCCATGTAAACACACACATTCCCACCCCCCCCAAGCTCACACACACCTCACCCCCCACAGCTCATCCCCCCCCAAGCACCACCACACCACACCAAGCACACCACGGCGCCGCTACAGAGCGGGGGAGCGGGAGCGAGTGTCGGGACACACCGCGGGGGGGAGCGGCCACAAACACGCGGCCTCCCGCTCACATACGTGGGACGGCGGATTGAGTGATAGGAGCCGGAGGATGAGTGAGGCAGCGGACGGAGGAGTGAAGAGGCAGAGGCCGGATGAGTGAGGCAGCGGCAGGATGAGGTGAAGGAAGCCGGGGTGAGTGAGAGCGAGCGGCAGGAGGCAGGTGAGCCAGGGACAGGATGAGTGAAGTCCAAGCGCGGATGAGTGAGGCAGCGGCCAGGATGAGTGAGGAAGCGGCAGGAATGAGGAAACAGGCCCAGCGGTGCAGGAAGAGGTGACGAAGCGGCCGGAAGGGAGGAGGGCAGAGGACAGGAAGGAGGGGAGGAACGCCGCGCGGGAAAAGGAGGAGGCCGCGAAGGACGGGTGAGGCAGCGGCCGGACGGGTGAGGCAGCGGCCGGATCAGTGAGGCAGCGGCAGGATGAGTGAGGCAGCGGCAGGACGGGTGAGCTCCCCCCCCTCCACATGCTACATGCTGCTCTTGCCCCTCCGGTCCCGGCTCCCCCCTGTCGCCGCGGGACGTGAGATGGGAGGGGGGATGCCCCTCCGGTCCCGGCTCCCCCCTAGGCCGCGGGACGTGAGATGGGAGGGGGGATGCCCCTCCGGTCCCGGCTCCCCCCTAGGCCGCGGGACGTGAGATGGGAGGGGGGATGCCCCTCCGGTCCCGGCTCCCCCCTAGGCCGCGGGACGTGAGATGGGAGGGGGGATGCCCCTCCGGTCCCGGCTCCCCCCTGTCACCGCGTGACAGGCCGCGGGACGTGAGATGGGAGGGGGGATGCCCCTCCGGTCCCCGCTTCACCTTCTCCCCACCGTTGTCCCCGCTGCCTGCGCAGGAGGAGGGGGGGGGGGAGCGGGTGTTGGTGCTGGTGTGTGTAATTGTGTGAGACTGTGTGTGAGTGTCTGTGACTGTGTGTAAGTGTGTGTAAGTGTCTGTGACTGTGTGAAACTGTGTGTAAGTGTCTGACTGTGTGTGACTGTGTGTGACTGTGTGTAACTGTGTGTAACTGTGTGTGACAGTGTGTGACAGTGTGAGTAAGTGTTTCACAGTGTGAGAGTGTGTGAGTGTGTGAGTGTGTGTAAGTCTGTGTAAGTCTGTGTAAGTGTCTATGACTGTGTGAAACTGTTTGAAACTGTGTAAGTGTGTGTGTAACTGTCTGTGATTGTCTGTAACTGTGTGTGTGTGTGTGTGTGTGGTGCACTGTGCAGTGTGAGCAATGAGCAGTGTGTCAGTGTGTGCAGTGTGAGCAATGACCAGTGTGTGTCAGTGTGAGCAGTGTGTGTGCAGTGTGAGCAATGAGCAGTGTGTGTGCACTGTGTGCAGTGTGAGCAATGAGCAGTGTGTCAGTGTGTGCAGTGTGTAGTGTGTGTCAGTCTGAGCAGTGTGTGTGCAGTGTGCAGTGTGACCATTGAGCAGTGTGTGTGCAGTATGCAGTGTGTGTCAGTGTGTGCAGTGTGAGCAATGTGTGTGCAGTGTGTCAGTGTGAGCAATGAGCTGTGTATGTGTGCAGTGTGAGCAGTGAGCAGTGTGTGTGCAGTGTGTGTCAGTGTGACCAGTGTGTGTGCAGTGTCTGTCACTGTGAGCTGTGTGTGCGTAGTGTGCGTCAGTGCGACCAATGAGCAGTGTGTGTGTGCAGTGTGCAGTGTGAACAATGAGCAGTGTGTGTCAGTGTGAGCACGGTTCACATCCCGGGCAACGCCGGGTGTCTCAGCTAGTATATACACACACACACACACACACACACACACACACACACACACACACACACACACACACACACATATCAATACACACTCACAGACACACACACACACATATATATCAATACACACTCACAGATACACACACACGTTTAGATATATACACACACAGATAACACACACACAGTAGAACCACCATTCCAGACACTATTTAATACTTTTCAGTTGTGGGTCGGGTGATTTAAATGGCCACTGGTAGGGTTTAATTGCACTTGAGCTGTGGATAAATATTAAATTGTCTACAGAATAATGATGTACTTGAGGACCCCAATGGTTTGGGTTAAATTAAAAGGAAAAGAAAATGTAAAAAGGAATGCATTGGTTCATGAGGTGTGGTATAAAGGCACGTGGCTCCTTTACACCCTCAGCCTTTTATATTTCTGTATTCAGTTAGTCATATTTGTCCTGTGACTTAAGATCTTCTGCGCTGCTCAGTTTTTCAAATCATCTACTTACAAAATGTCTGTATTTCTGATGCTATTCTTTCTGATGATGTTTTATCTCCTCGCTCCATTGCATTGAATGGCACAGTTGCTGGCCGGGATGATAGCAGAGCCCGCTTTACTGTCTGAGTACACTATCTTTGCTCTTGACCGTACCAATCGGTCCAAGCCACAGAGTGACAGTGTGGTGAGTCCACTCCCCACCCCTTCCCATCAGCAGCACCCGAAGTGGAGTAATTGTAGGCTTGCTTCTTGCATATAATCTCCTGTAGTAATTGCAGTATTTCTAGTAACCCAGCACTAAAATCGTTGTGTGTGCTTTTTGGATGTTTTTGTTGTTTCATTTAACTCGAGAAATTAACATATTTTGTGTGTTTTTAATATTTCTTCTGATGCTTCCCTGACATTTGCACGCGCTTAGTGAGCTAATGCGTCAGACTCCTAAATGCACAATTAACAGCCACCTGGGATCGCTACGTACATGAGCAGCGCCTCGGCCATGGACGGAAGTAAAAGAAAATGAAGAGCTATTTGGGCCACTGGGATGCCCAACAACCAGGACTTCATTGTGTCTATACAACCCAATGTATTGGTTGGGTGTATCATGATGCATGAGAGATGAGTCATTGGTCATTCAGATGTGATATACTGCAATATAGTATAGTATAGCATTAGATCTAACATGACAACCTGTTTAGTCCATTACTACAGTTATAGTCACACTTTTTTGTAATTTTTGATCTCCTGTATTTGTATTTATCTTTATTTGAGGATGGGTTCTTTTTTGAACAATTGGGGTGGGGGGAAGGGGGAGGGAAACCCAACCCAAAACCCAACCCAACCCAACCCAACCCAACCCTACCCTACCCTCTCATGAAAACAGTTGATTTGAACTCAGTAATTACACACATGAAAACGAATTATGCATTGGGTGCATCCAATTCCAAAAGTAAATGACTGGAGTGGGGAGGGGGGGGGGGGAGAGGTATAGGAACACTCAAATTTCCTCTATGCAACACATTCAGGACAATATTTATTAAAGACACAATTTATACCAAACCAGAGGGAAAAAGGGAAAGCGTTTATTTTTTGTCGGCACCTGAATACTTGTTTTGGTTTGTTCTCCATGAAAGGGACTGCATACTCTGAAGGAATGTTTCAACATTATGGCTATATCCTGTGACGGTCTGGTAGTCTGAGTTATACTGTCATTGTTTGTTAACACTGTAGCCAGTGGTATGAGATAGATATATACAGTACACAATTCTGAACACCTTATAATACAATGTGTATACATTAAATACTGTACACTTGGCTTTTGAACACTGCTGCCTGAACAACAAGGATATTTATACGATTCACTTTGTAGTTTCTTTGCTGCTTCCTTTTTTTAATTGTGCCTTCCTAAAAATCTTCTTGACATCTGGATTTGACTATATTTCTCATTGTATTTTGTGCCTCGTTATGGCCCTGATTCAATGTGCTGTTCTCGGTGCTGGAGAAGAGTTCAGCCCCATTCAAGTGAACGGGGCTTGTGTCTGTCCAGCACGGAGAACCCTCTTCACTGCACAATCATACCTATGTATTATGTTACAAATATGACTATTAAGATTATTGCATGGCCCTTTTTCACCCTACGTGTTCATAATATCTCCCAGCCGTAAATATGCGTCTTAAGTTTTTGTTTGTGCACAATCTATTTTTTTTAGCCATAAAATGTGTCTTTAGAAATAGTCAGGGTGTACAGTTCTGGTGAAATGGGCACGGAGAAAATACAAAACATTGATGGCTAAAAATAAAAATAAAATTTTGTCCCACCCTGCAAGTATTTGAAATAATTTTTATTTTTTTAAATATGCATTTGTCCCGGCTTTCTTCTGTTAAACGCAAGTCAACATGACACTGTGTATGACAATAGTATGTGTTCAAATATAATCCAGCCCATGTTCTAAAACTCTGTAGTGTTTACTGTACTGTTATTGTTTCAGTACAGTACTCTCATTTTACAGTATACTGTGTGTCACTTTTTTCATACTGCCGATTGTGGGGTGGACTCCCAAGTACATTTTTGAGAACCCAACAGTTACTATTAGTACAAACTACATTTCGGACCCATACAGGGGCCAGCAGTTCACCATGCGCTGCACTTGGAGCATGGCCCAAGTGCGGCCGTGATCGCGGCCAAGCGTAGCGCAAGGGGAATTTCTTGTTGTTAACACCGCGGGGGTCCCTGCTTCGGAATGGGACTCTCGCTGTGTTAATCCTACCTGACCACACCAGTCTGGAAGAGCTGCGCAGAGAGAGTAGAGATAAGCGGTCCCATTTTTTGTGCATCTCTAACAGGCGATGGCGCTGTTTTTATTTTTAGTACATAGGATTGAAGCTGGTGCGGTCAGGCAAGATTAACACAGCGGGAGTCCCATTCCGAAGCAGGGACCCCCACTGTGTTAATCCTTATGGGAAATTAGTCTAATGAGTTTTTGGCTGTAGGGAAGCCACAATATGTCTGCGATCAGGCTCAGTTCAGCTGCAGTTTCCTTAGGGCCAAATTTGGAGTAAATTCTACTCCATCTGTATGTGTATTTGATGCCAGTGGCAGCAGAAAATACATGTTCTATTTGGGAATAAAGTCAGGAGTAGTAGGTGAGCCAGGAAAATTTCAGTAAATGTATTACAGGTAGCGAACAAAAATACAAAGTTAATTACGGTATTTTTTAATGCCTACTAAAAGGATGCAAACAAATGGGTGTATGTTATGTTGCATACGTGGGGAGAGCAGAAGGCAGTAATACAGGAAGATTTCCAAAATCCAAAGGATTATTTAAAAGAACATATTTTCAAAAGCAAACTTCAAGGACATTATGCTAGTATTGAAACTGGTCTCCTTTATCAAGGTACATAGAAAAAGGGAAGTAAGGTGAAACGGTACCCTTAAAATCACTTTCTTGTATTTTTATATCAATGTTGTCATTTACAAATGTGTTCTTAAAGCCGCTGTCTGTGTTCATCGCCATGATTTTACTTTACTTGAAGACATCTCTTGTCCATGCCAACACTTTCTTTTTTTTTTCTTTTTTTTTTTCAAATCTCATTCTCTGTTTAGGAGAATAAGGGCATGAATATTACGTGTCTGAGAGGTCAAAATTGAACTCTTCCCCAGAGTCTCCGACGCCAAAGATGAAGAAAATGAGGATTTTTAACACTAAAAATAGTTTTATTTAAAAAAAAAAAGATGTAATAATAAAGCAGAACATGCTCCGAGGGCCTGATACGAAGCTTCATATAAGTTAAACTTAAATAAGCGTCAGGGGGAAGATTGCTGCTTTAATGCAAGAACTCGATCTTAACCATAAAGAAGGTTACTGCTCCATTAGACCCATTCATAGCTATATTTATAGCAATTACTGTGACATCTCAGGGGTTGTGCATTGAGTAAGGGCATTTACTGTTCATCACCTCTGCAGGTACTCCCTTTTTTTGCTTTAATGTAAGCCTATGCAGAATTTTCTAGTCATCTTCCTGGTTAAAAAAAAGACAAACCTGCATAATAATAATAATAAAGTATAAAAACATCACTGTGAATACATGACTAAGAAAACATACAGAAATTATTTAGGTAATTGTGAGCCCAATTTAATGTTGATTCGTTAACAGCCAAAATAGAATGAAATCTCATGTCTGCTGTGCAAGGCGATTTCATCTTTTTAACGTTTGCAGTCATGGTTACAATATGACATTTGTATTTTATTTATTCCACATTTCTGATTTCTCAAATTGGTGAAACCAGCGATTCTGATGGTTGGCAGACAGGTCAAATCATTATATAGTTTAGAGGGGGAAAGAGTAAAGTGTTTGGGTCATTACAATCATCCCTATACAGGTTACTGTAAAACGCCTCCACTGTGTAAGTCCGATAAAGGCCCACCATCCTACCTTTACTGAAATGTCATTAGGGTGTTTGTTGACTGCATAGTTCAGACAATATAAAGATTGGTAAATTCTAAAAAATAAAAAAAATGGAAAAAAAAAATCTGCAAACGTAACAAAAAATCGCCACAGCAAAAATGGATCAATAAACATGTTATTTTGCTGTTCACTAGGAGTCATTTTCTCACCATACATACTCCGGTTCAGATGTTTAGACATAAATGTAGCTACATCATTTGCTGCCAAAGAGCTTGTAATCATTGATCATTGTACAATATCTAGCACCACCTCTGTGGTTATACAACACTTTTACCATTGTATGTAATGCTTTGCTCTTCCATGTGCTGTAAGGCCGTTTAGCACAGTTAATAAAGAAACCATACAGAACAGGGCTTCTCTAACGTTTAGTTATTGCGGTTATTAAATAAATATGAACTAAAGCCAAGAATTAAATAAGTCTGAGGTTTTGGGACAGACAAGGTAGGCCAAGTGGTTCTGATCTGCTGTCAAATTCTGTTTCAGATGTAGCTCTGTGCATCAATGGACATATGTACACATACTATTCTTAAGTACTTGAGCTGAATCTGCAAATCGGCTTCCAGTAGTGATGGAAAAGCCTCAGACTGTTGGCACAATTATAAAACTGGAGAGAGTCGCCCCAACTGACAATATTAATGTTTTTTGGAGGCCACAGTGCCAGAATCTATGTTACAGAACTAGAAACAAACCATACACAGGTTTTCTGCATCTAGTGTAATTCCATGATTATATGGCTCAAATTTTGAAACCCAACTCCTCTGATTTCTTACATCAGTACTTTTTTTGCCCTTTTTTAATTAAGGCCCAGGCTCTAAGACTAGAAACAACACCACTTCAGTCCAGCATTAGAAATGCTGTATTAAGTCCCCATACATGCAATGTAGACCAAACCTTGGATATTAAAAAGGGCCATTAGTTAAAGGACTCACTTTAGCACTCATCAATGAATAATCACTATCATGGCTTTTAAAGGGACAATCCCTCCTAGGAGTAAAATATATTAATGGCAGTCAATTATTTATGGTGTTATATAAGGATCATGAAAGCATTTTTTGTTTTGCCCAAATCTGACACCCGAGTATTTTTTAATCGTTTTTAAAAGTTATGCAGGAAACATGGTGAGCTGAGAATTGAAAGGGCTTTGATTTCCTCTGACCCCTTTTATCTGATGCCACCATGTGTGTTTAGCAAGTCCTTACTTTTTATATTTTGGTATCAGGCCAAAGGGTTAATGACACGAGCTCTGCATACAGTTTTAATGCTATATACTTTAATATGTGTACCGTGTTCGTGGGGAATTTCTCTTATGGCTAAAGGCCAAGTCAGAATCTTCAAATCTCACTGGTGTAATCTATATCCCTGGCACCATAAATGAAGCGGTCATTCAAGGAGAAGAGGCGTCTGAATCCTGTGAGATTCCACTGTCAACACTGCACTGTTAACCCTTCTACTGGTGGAGGGGAAAGCCAATGTTGGAAACTTGCAGTCCTTCCATATGCATCTTGAGAAAATATCTAATGTGCAAATGAAATTATCTTTAAGAAAATATACAATTGAAGCCATTGAGTTACCTTAGGTCGCACGTATAGTGCCGGCGACGGATGACGTTACCTGTCGGTGTCGCTACCCGCGAAAGTTGAATTTCGCTTTGCGGCGACGTTGCTAGCGGCCTGGCCATTGATTGGTTCAGAGGCTGTCACATGTGGCGACAGCCTCTGAAAAATCAAATTTGACCGGCTACCAAATTTTTGGTCGCTGCGTCGTGTCGCGCTTACTATAAGCGCTTGTGATGGCGACAATGCATTTGTTTTGGAGCGGCGTCGCCGTCGCAAGGCACTAGAAGCGCAGCCTTAGCCTGTGTGAGTCTGGGGACCTCCTACATTTTCCGGGTTGTCATCGCCTGACCACGCCAGAACCCTTGTGCTGGAAAAGGAAGGGAGTTCCACTTACATTTCGATTGAAGTGGCTGCTCTGACTGAGGCGGTCAATCCCATCAATGATTAGCTGTTTATATTTTTATGTTCGTATCTTTCCCCCTGAGCATGTTCTGCTCTTTAAAAAATAAATATATATATACCATACCTGCAGTGTGCTGTCTCTTTTTGGCTATCAGGATCTCCTGGTCTCCATTTGTCTACATATTCCTTATGGGACAAGCATCTGCCTCCTGCTACAAAACCGTGAGTACTAATCTCCATACCTAATTATATATATATATATATATATATGCACAGATATACAGATATACAGATATATATATATACAGATACAGTGTTCGACAAACCTATACATTTGCACGCCCCGGGCGAGTGGATTTAACATCGTGGCGAGCTCCTATTGGCCCAAGCAGCACACGTGTGGTACTAGGTGGCGAGTAGATTTTTTTTGTTTGGCGAGTAGATTTTTTTGGTGATTTGTCGACCACTGTATGTATGTGTGTGTGTATATATATATATATATATATATGTATGTATGTATGTATGTATGTATGTATGTATGTATGTATGTATGTATATATATATGTATGTATATATATGTATGTATGTATATATATATGTATGTATGTATATATATGTATGTATGTATATATATGTATGTATATATATGTATGTATATATATGTATATATATGTGTATATATGTATATATATGTATATATATGTATATATATGTATATACATATATATGTGTATATATGTATATATATATGTGTATATATGTGTATATATGTATATGTATATATGTGTTTAGGTCAACACTACTGGCGGTGCTAGGGATGAAAAATATATGGCAACAGAAACAAAGAACAAAAAGAATCCCAAAATAGCACTCTAGCATACAAAAATATACCAAAATTTATTCAAACACATTACACAAATAATAAAAAGGTCCGCAGTGTCCACAAAGCTGATATTGTAATGACTGAACCATGAAAAATTGAGGTCAAAGGGGCTACACTGGTACTACAAAATAACTATACAAAACCTGATCTAACCAGCATAATAGCAAGTATCACATGTACAGAAACAGGAAGATGGAAAAAATTGTAAAAGGGGTAGCCATATGAACATCAGTGATAAATCCCAAATGGAGAGATAAACATCCTAACCTAGGAGTGTGGAAGCAAATAATATGCTTCCTAACACTTGGACCGGCCGGTCAGCAGTACTGTTAGTGTATGCCCTAAAAATAAAGTGCATGTAACAATAAGTGAAATAACATAGCACAGTAGCAGTGCGAATTGGATTTGCACACACAGAAGGGCAACAAGACTAACGACAGATGTCAACAGAGCCAGTGCTACAGCACAAATACCTGGCAAAAGTCCAAGGGGGTATTAAGTAACTGAACATCTGTAACTGCAATGGTGATAGTAGATTCAAATTATTTCAGCCGCTACAGTGCGCACGCTCCATAAGTGGTGATGGCGCCAAACTTGAAACTGCAGCAAGGAGGGAGTAGAACAGCTGGGGACACCGCCAGAACCTGGACAGACAAGAAAGCCCCGATGCGCACGTTTCGCCACCTGCTTCGTCCGTGGTCTTGATCTCAATTTTTTCATTGTTCAGTCATTACGATATCAGCTTTGTGGACACTGCGGACCTTTTTATTATGTGTGTAATGTGTTTGAATAAATTTTGATACATTTTTGTATGCTAGAGTGCTATTTTGGGATTCTTTTTGTTCTTTGTTTCTGTTGCTATATATATATATATATATATATATATATTTACATTTTTAGGTTTTAAAATTAGGATTTTCTTAATTTGAATTAAATGAATCAAGCCAACATTGATATTAAAATGTAGGGATTTTAAAGGTACAGTCTCCCGTATTTACTTATTTTATTTACAGTACCTTGATTAAAGAGACCACCTTGAGTACTAGTAGACAGCATGGGAGCTGCCAGGGCTCAAGCGGTACCAGGTACATCATAAGGGCAATATAAAGGTTAGATCATTTATATTTGTCGATGGGGTCTGTAATAAAGAAACTACCAAAGGATTTCACTGCGAAATAGGAAGGACAATGTGAAAAATTAATAAAATTAAATCAATGAAATGTGAGTGCAGGATGATCTACTAGGCATTGATATTTTGAAGTTAAGCTCTTAATGTTTGATCGGCATATAAATAAAAACCAGGCTAACAGAGCATTTGTAAACACTTACATTTTGGTTCAACTGAAGTCTAAGGCCGTGCTCTTGGTGGCGGCTCGGGTGGGCACACTCCTGTAGCCCCTGCGATGTGTGCACTAGGCTGCAGGAGATTGGGGAGGCGATCGGGGGAGTGCAGACGCGTCACGAAGCTGGTTCGCCCGCCATTGGCTGAACCAGCTCATGGGACGCTGACGTCACGCGACTGCTGCACGAAATCACAAATTTACTTGTCTGGCCAAAATGTAGCAGCGTTGACGCGCTACAGCACCGCTAGGGGCAGCGGGCACTTAAGGAATTGCAATAAGAAATCAGGTATGAGCCCCGAAAGTGCGCGCGCACGCTGCAATGCCCCCACCATGAGCGCGGCCTAATGTGATTATTGTTCTCTCCTTAATTTAGTAAATTTTCCTAGACCCATATTTACTCCATTTAGAGTCCCTACTGCAAAGGAGAACATGTAATTTAAACGTATACCATATATAGCTTTAAAAAAATAAAATGTTTTTAACAAGGCATCAATGAAGAAGATATAAGCAATTAAAATATTCTTTCATTTGCTCCAATTTGGTCCTTCATGGCACTACTCCTTAACACTTGATTGGCAGGCATGTTTCTGTTGCTTAAAAGAAGTAGTTAAAGTCCCGATGGAACATTTGAAAAATGTGCACTGTATAATGATGCAGAGTTCTATTGTGAAGGACACACCCTTTTCTTACACACAAGTAAGGAGATTCATTGGTATTTGTGTACATTGGTTTTTGTGAGTAGCAGATATAATAGGACCATGTGGGGCTGCCGACAGGGGGGGAGAGCTGGGACATGTGCTCTGGGTCCGGAGGCTGTGGGTGGGCCTCTGGTTGCTGCCGCCGGTCCCCGGCTCATGGCTCTCTCCAGCTGTTGCCTGCCTCTTCCCACACTGGTCTCTCACTCCCTCCGGTGCGTGCCAGCAGCAGCTGGGGAGAGTCGGGGCCCTGCAGCAGCAACCAGGGGAAAGTGGTAATGGTATTTGGGGGAGGGTGTCATGGTAATTGTATTTGGGGGGGGTGGTAGGTAATTGTATTTGAGGGGGGGGTCGTGATAATTGTGTTTGGGGGTGATGGTGGTGAGAATTGTATTTGAGGGGTTGTAGTGGTGTTTGTGTCTGGATGTGTGTAGTGGCGTCTGTGATTGGTGGGTAGTGCTGTTTAGTATTGGGAGGGGGTATTGTCGGTGTATTGGGGGGTAATTATTGTGTGTGGTGGGGGGGGTTGTATGGGTATTGGGGGAATTGTGTTTGTGTGTGTGTGTGTGTGTGTGTATGTGGCCAGGGGAGGACAGAGAAATGAGTGTGAGGAGGGTGTGGATTGAGGGTGCGGGACCGAATGGGGGGAGTTGACTGGGAGGAGGGAGGGGGAAGAGTGAAGAGGTGGGGGGGGGGAAGTGTGAGAGACAGAGGGGAGAGAGAAATACAGGTGTGAAAAGGGAGAGCTCACAAGGCCGCCGACACGGGAGGAGCGGAGCGTGATCATCATCGGTGGCGGCTTCCAATTGGCCAGCCATTTACACCCCTTTTAAAAATCAAGTAGTAATACCGGGAACTTCACCGGTACGTATCTCGGGAACCGGTCGGTCCATGGTGCTGAAGAGATGCTGTATAAAAAACAGAGGGGTTTGATAGGGGTAATTACTGCTGGCCACATTTGTATACACGTTTATTTTCACCAAGCCCTGACCATGTATGATCTTCCATTTTAAACCAGTTTGTTGTTATAGGGACCAGAAACAAATTATCTGGGCAACATTTTACAGGCCCACAGAGAAGCCAAGTAATAAAGCTTGGATGAGTTGACACAAAGCAGACATGCACACATGACCAGGGTTTCATTTTACAAGCTGTCTCCTTGCAACACAGTTGCAAGCCTATAAATAAAGACGACTTGTGCCTGGATGAGTGTTTGGATCTCGGGGCTAATTTTTCCGCACTAATATACGTTCAACGAGATGCTTTATAGTTTCCCATATTTCTAGGAACCTCTTAATAGCTTGCATGAAGATGTGAAAATAACGGTTACGGCGAAAAGAGCCAATAACATTTTTACTAAATATACTTATACCAGCACATTGGAATTGGGACACTGTCACTAATTCATGTAATTTGAACGTTTTTGTGGTATTATTTAATTTCTGTATGTGGATATATGGGTGTATTAAAAATAAATATATATAAATCTATACATATTAATATATATCTGTGTATATGAATTTATGCAATATGAGTTCTGATCTTTTGCCAAAAATATTGTTAGACCCTCTATATGTATATATCTGATACATAAGTATCAATATATCCATTCTAAATATATTCCCATAGTTGGGTTACTTGACTAATCATACATGAGTTCTACCATTACGGTATCCCCTAAAGTACAAGAAACCTAGAAACAAATGAAAGGAATAAGTATTATTGCATGAATTGACTGCACTATACAATCTGTGCAATGAAGAGCTACTATTATACAAATAAATACATCTTTACTCATTCCCACCGACCTTCTGGTTTGTGGTTGTAGGCAGACGAGAAGTTGATAATGCAATTGCTCACCATTGTGTTCATCTGTTATATAATCTGTGCATGTTCATTTATTGAATGTATCGAAGGATAAATCTATATTTATTTTCATGTCATCCAGAATGTATCCAGATCCACAATCAATAGGTCTTCAGACAACATTAATGGAAATGATGCAACCTCCAATCAGGTGAGTGAATCTGAAAGCATTTCATTGGCATATGTGTTTACTGCTTCTGAGACAAGCCTCCTAAATGTGCAGTCCCTCTGTCTGGGGCTAGCTGACACAGTTTAGCCTAGGGGCAAGCCCAATCAACTGGCTCAGGAACCAGGCAGCCCACACACAATATAGATGCACCTTACACACACACACGGCAAGCTTTGTAAACATACAAACGCACAATAAACAAGCACACCATACTGTATATACACACACACCCCAGACTCACACATGCATCATATACAGCAGGTGTGCGCAAACTTAACGGCATGCGCCCCCCCTTTCTCCCGCCGGCTCACGCCCCCCCCCGCTCACGGCTCCGGAGTCAAATCACGTCGCGGGGTCGTGTGACGTCACATTGCCATGGCAACACATACTGTACATATATATATGTAACTAGCTGATATACCCGCCGTTGCCCGGGCTAAAATTTTCCCGCTCATCTCCCTTCCCCCCCTTTCACATCTCCATTTCCCCCCCTTCACAGTTCCGATTTCCCCTTCACATCTCCAATTCTTCACCCCCCCCACCCCCCTTCACAGCTAGGCAGAGTCTCCGTGGGTGGGCGGGTAGGAATCCCCCTCCCCCTTCAGAGTTTAGCGGCAGTGGCTCACCTTTGGTTAGTGATTTTCTACCCCACCCCCCTTTCAGAGCTCGGCAGCAGTGGGTCACTGGGGGGGCGGGAGGGTTGTGATTTCCCCCCCCCCCAGTCGCAGGCGGGAGGGTTGTGCGGCTCATTGCAGGTGGGTTAGTGACAGGGTGCGTCGGCACCCTGCGGGTATCTCTGCGGCGGCTGACTTTGGGTGCGGTGTGTATTGTATGTCTTTATATAGCGCCATTAATGTACATAGCGCTTCAACATGGGGTGTGACGGGGGGGGGTGGGGCGGTAGCGCGGACTTACTGTAGGGCGGGGTTCCGCTGTTGTGGCGGGCCGGAAGCAGGGTCGTCAACAGAAGCATGGGCCCAGGACAAATGAAAGAGCAGGGGCACCCCCCCCCCCCCCACACCCATAGCACTCCTATCAGGGAAAAAATAATTTTTAGCACACAACCTGAACGTAACTGTTTTCTTATTGTCATACCGAAAAAAATATTACAATGCAACCTGCTTCATTTTATATTTTCCACAAAAGACAGATGACTGAGTGGGTGACTGACTGAGTGGGTGACTGACTGAGTGGGTGACTGACTGAGTGGGTGACTGACTGAGTGGGTGACTGACTGAGTGGGTGACTGACTGAGTGGGTGACTGACTGAGTGGGTGACTGGAAGGCAAGAGCGGGGGGGGTTGAATGAGTGGGGGGGGGGGTTGAAAGGCAAGAGCGGGGGGGCGGGTTGAAAGGCAAGAGCGGGGGGCGGGGTGAAAGGCAAGAGCGGGGGGGGGGGGTGAAAGGCAAGAGCGGGGGGGGGGTGAACGGCAAGAGGGGGGGGGGTGATGGCAAGAGCGGGGGGGGGGTGAAAGCAGGGGGCGGGCGTGCATGCTAGGGCGGCAGGGTGAGAGGGCACGGCCTGGGTGTGCGGCGTGCGGGCGGGGAGAGAGGCGGCATCGGGAGAGGTGTGCGGCAGGGAGAGAGGCGACGGCCAGAAGTGTATGCGGCGTGCGGGCGGGATAGAGGCAGCAAGGAGAGAGGCGCTCTCGGGGAGGAGGAGAATCTGTGGCTGCACTACGCTCAGAGGGCACGTGGTGTAGCCGTGGGGGGGGCGGTAGACACGGGGGGCGAGGTACACCAGCCAATGAGAGCTGGAGGGGGGGTGGGGGGGGACAAAAAAAAACGGGGGGGGGAGACAATGAGAGCCATGGGAGGCCGGCCGTCCCCAAGGAGCAATCAGATTGGCCCGAGGCGAAGTGACGACCGACGGACCAATCAGATTGCCCCTAGACACAGGGACATACAATGGTTTCAAATATATATATATAGATTATATATATATATATATATATATATATAAAATGAAGGGGGTGGGGTTGGGGTAATTTCTGAGGAACCAAATTGATCTTTTTTCCCCCCCCCCCAAAGTAACCTAGAAGTATATTAAAATAATGGAAAGTTAGTGTCTCGTACGGCACACCTGTGAGCATGTGACCTGCATACGAGACACGGGTTAATTCACAGCTCGCAAGCTGTCCCACTTTTCACCTGAGCAAAGATCCCTCAAATGAACAATATCTCTCCTCAATCCATCTCAATATACAATCTGTCACGAATAGCACACTTGTGAGCACGTGACTTGGATATTCAATCAGAGTTAATACACACGGCTACTCTGGCCAACTCACTTTTCTCCTGCGCAAGGTACTTTCCATGAGTTAATATTTACCCCTTACTCAATTGCAATCATAACTATATGCTTCCATCACCTGAGAAATTATGCAAAAATATGTAAATTAATATATCTGCCAGGGGTCTCAGGTCCCTGTTTATTATAGAAAAAGACTACTGTATGCTCTTAACACACACGCACACGCACACGCACACGCACACGCACACACACACACACACCTGTTGTAGCAAAATGTGTCAGAAAATGTAAATACTCTCTCCAGAGCATGCAGCAGTTCATTCAGAGCCCCAGAGCATTACTAAAACGTAACTGAAATCCCTATACATTACGTTACCATATGTCATAGACTTTCCCCAGAGAGGTCACTGGCATAGAAATATGAAAATTCACATGTTTTGTCCAAAACACACCTTTGTTGAATTCGGATTTCATAACTCCAGGGCAAGCCCTATATACCATTCTTTTCCCATTTAAACCATATAAGCCCACCCCTTTCGTAAATGAGCTACTAGGTTGACAGTTTTACAACAGAGAAAAAAAAAACTCCTAAAAAAGTACGCTTAAATCTTTTCCTCAATATATAACTGCATTCATAACTTCCTTTCTCAAATAATTACACCCATGTGAGTCATTTCAGTAGATTCAGGCGACGATGACGGTCGTAACTAGACTAATTATGACCGTCTTTCTCCTGAATTTGAGTGACAAATGAATATCTGTCCCTGGATACCTTCTAATCTCACGTGTCTGGCCTCACTGCATGTGTCTCCTTGCAACGATTACAGATCGAGGTTATCACCGGGTAGTCTTATTTTGAATAAATTCACTCTTATGTGGAATACCTTCTTAGCCATGCCCCCTGAACCTTGCAGAACCCTCCAGAGAATGCTTTGTATGTAACCTTAAAAGGATCCTGTTTATAAAGATGTTGAGAGCCATATTTTAATCCCATCGCTGGGAAAACAACTTCTCTTCTTATCAGCCCCATACAACACATCTTGTTCTTTTCGTGGGCCATTAGGGATAACCCACCAATTAAGTCCTCTTTAAAGCTCTGGTCAGACCCAGGAAGAGTCTTGACCTGTCAAACGCAATATATTTTATTTTTAAAGCAACCGGTAACCACATTAACCCCTGAAGCATCAGACTGATTAAAATACATAATATCTCATGATATTATCACTACAGTTTTCAAGGGCTGTAAACCAAAACTTGAGGGGGTTGGCTTCCAACAGCTCCTACCTTTTGAGTGATGTAATTGTGCCTTGAGAATGGTCTTCTATTTTCTTTACGAATTCCTGTCTATATTTATTTTTTACATTTATGGGTTTTGCTTGAACTGTAGTTATTTCTGCTAGGAAAGTAAAACCTCTTTTCAATACCTTTTCAATGAGTGGTGTGTTCTTTTTGTGTTGTGACTTGTTACAAATGGCTACCAGTTATGTTGGGTTATTTTACAGTTCCGACTTCAACTTTTTTAATCTCTCAAATTAAAATGTTAATATTTCTCTTAATTTGTTGTTTTCATGTAGTTCATGTCCTTATTGAAGGGTTCTAAAAACAAAAAGCAAACTTATTGAAGAACTTCACTACAGAAGTTCAACTTTGGTAGATTCATTACTCCAATGTTTCATATTTAGAATTTGGACTTCTAAAAAAGAACAGGGAACCGAACCGTTTGTATTGTATAAATCTATGCAAACTAAACTTTTTATTCTCTGAGCGCAAAGGATGAAACTGGGGTAATGAATCCACCTTAGCTGAACTTTTGAACCTTGACTGTTTTAATTATCATTTAATTCTATGTTTTTATTTTTATTTTTAATTTACACCTAATCTATTGCTTCAAAATGTATATCTCACTTTGCTTACAGAAAAGCGACTCTCTGTCTTTTACACAAAAGCTCCAGCTACGGGTCCCGTCTATGGAGTCCATATTTCGGAGCCCTGTCAAAGAGTCCTTGTTCCGTTCACCTTCCAAAGAGTCCCTGGTGCGATTCGGTTCACGGGAGTCCCTGAACAGAATAGACTCGGACAACCCAGGTCCTGCGTTCGACCCTCCTTCTGACATCGAAAGTGAGGCTGAGGAGACTGTGGGAAGCCTGGAGGGGCTCAGCAAAGAACAGGTTTTTCATCGGCTGCACAGAATGGAGAGGAGCTTGGGCAACTACAGAGGGAAATATTCGGAGGTAGGGCTACAGTCACAGATTCAATGTCATTAGGTGGTAGGACATACTACTATCATTAGTTCACTTTAGAAGTAACTAAAGGTGAAATCCAATGCTGGAGGGACAGATACTGTTTATCTGCAAATGGCTTCCTTGGACAGATTAACGCCCCCACCATTAAAAATACATTTTTAAACGTATTTGCCTCTTGTGTACACTAATTCTGTTTTTAAATGTTTCCAGGTGTGCTTGGTTCATGTTATCTGATATCTAGTAATTATTGTTATTTCCTCTTAATCTCTTGAAACAAATTATTCTGCCATCATTAGTCAAACACAAAATCAAATAGAGATTAGGTATGAAAAATCTCCCTGTATTTAGGAAAGTTCACAATCACTTAACATAAAAGATGATGAAGGTGTAGATAGATTGTATAAACACTCCAGAGCATGTGGCTGCTATGGAGTCATAAAAAGTTAAAAATAATACAAATTCTTGCACTTGTATGATTTGTATAAAATGGTGCTAATCGCCTACATTTAACCCATAGAACATGCACCTGCCATTAATTCACTTTGGACCTTCAGACATTTTTACATATTGATTTTAGAATAGCTACTTTTCATAAAGCAGAGCCATAGTCGTATCCTCTCCCAGCTGACCCATAAGGGAGGGGTAGGGAATATGTGATGGGGAGGGATAAGATGGGGGAGAGGGGATAAAAAGACAAAGGAGCTAGATATGGTCTCTTCCGATCTAACGCTACACTCTCTCAACATGGTATCAACATCTTTAGATACAGTACAGAGATATTTACTGAGAAAGGAAACATTTACAGAGAGTTAAATCATCTTGTTGAACCAAATAATGTTAACCAAGGTGTCCACACTTGATCAAATGTTTCCATGGTATCCAGTTAGTTTCTCCATAGACAGTACTTCCCAGATTTTATTTTTAATATGGTTCAGAGTTGCGGGATTTCCAATTACGGGCAATTCTGCATTTAATCGATATAAAGATATGCAAAATAAGTTTTTGGGTGCATCTATCTACATTAGGGGCAGATAGGCCAAGTAGTACAATTTATGGATCTCGTTGTGTTTGTACCCCCATCAATCGAGTAGCATGTGAATGATTTGGTTCCATAGTCTGGAAAATTTAGGGCAGGACCACTGGAAGATATGTGTAATGGTGGCTATTTGACCACATCCCCTCCAGCATAGAGGAGAGCAGGTTGCATACATTTTATGGAAAATATATGTCTTGATGCGCCAAGTGAACATCCCCAATTTGTAGAAATAATCAGCACACAGATAAGGGTGCAGTGACGGCAATCTCAAAAAGGTATCTAACCCATGTTAAATATAAAAAATGCATGTATATGTTCCCAAAACAGCTTTACCTACATAAAGACACCAAGTGTGTCCAGTGAATGAATATACAAGTCTTGAAACAAGTGTCCAGTAGACAAATACATATAGTATAATAATAGTCCAAAACAATCAAAAGGTGGTGTAATGGTGTCAGCAAAGGATATCGATTTCAAAAATTCTGCTGGCTCATGTAGATTTCTTCCATGGGTTAATGTCACGCAGCTGATCTCAGGTAGCTCGTTACCTATGCATTAAATGAAAAAAAAGAGAAGAGTGCAGGGTCACGCAATTATGTAATAAAGTTTACTATATAAAAAAGCGACAAGGTAAAACAGTAATGCCCTTACAAGATTTCAGATCTTGAATGGTTATATCACCAAAGAGTTGTGGCTCCAATGTTGATCTAAGACCCTCTACTCTCTGGTCATGCATGCACATCTGTCTGTGTTGCTATGAAGTGGAGGGATGGGATCAGGTGATTCCGCAGGTGAAAAAGTAGAGATGCCACTTTTGGAATACTACACCGTGCGTCCCTTGGCACCAGTGAAGGTTCCTTGTGAACTTCTCACAGAGACGTGTCTGCATGACCGGAGAGTAGAGGGTCTTGGATTAACATTGGAGCCACAACTCTTTGGTGATATAATCATTAAAGATTTGAAATCTTGTAAGGGCATTACTGTTTTTTACCTTATTGCTTTTTTAAATATACATTTCATTAACATCTATAGAGGATCTTATAGGACTTTTCTTTAGGGTTAACACAGATCCTCTAAGTCTAGGATTTTTTTTTAATTCTCCCACTGCACCATATTGTTGTCGCTTGATTCATTACCCGAGGGGACCAGTAATCTGTACACGGTGGAAGTGATATTGGAAGCTTCCGAATCAACAGATTATAGGGATTTATTTGTGGTAATATTGTTTTAGTGGAAGCCCACTAGTGATAGGGTCTCCTTCCAGTTCTTAAAATCTCCCTTGGCCAGACCATGGGAGGATGGCTGGATTTTGAAGTATTGGGTGATCATAGGCGACAGGGCGGAAGACAAAGTAAATGTATTATTATCCTACGTCAACAATAAACAGGTGTTGTGTCCCTTCTTTATGTCTTGCACTTTTGAAAAGCAACAGACTATTTTGTAGTCTACCTGGTTTATACAATTCGCCCTGAAGGTCTACCCAACTCTTAACTGTATTATCTAGAGTAGGTGTCAACAAATCAGTTGACCCAACTGTGCCGCTTTGTAGTATCATGATATATTAGGCACAACTAGGCCACCACCCTATTTAGGATGTTGCAATAGTGATTCCTTAACCTTTGGTTGCCGGCGGTTCCAAATAAATGCAATGAATACCTTCAGAATTTTCATGAGTTCTATGTTAGGAACCTTAATGGGGAGAGAGTGGAAATTGTATAACAGTTTTGCTAACTGCAGGTAGGGGCAGTGGGGCACAGTATATTATAGGTTAAGCCCGTTCGTTGCCCCTACCAGTCAAGCTGGCGACCCAGGTACAGGGTCAGAATGGGCATCTAGGCAACAAAATGGATTTTCAGCCCTGCTATAATATGCAACCAGGGGTTAGGGATCTGTAGCATGTGTTGCTGTGTGAGGTTATCAGGTTTCGAATGTACTTATGTTTCCATATGTTTTTGTGACTCGTATGTTTGGGCTACTATCAAAGGTTGAGTGACTACCATAAAATGAGTCTGGGACTAGCCTTTTATGTGGGGCCATGGACAGCTTCTCTGGACAATGGTGAGGTGGGGAAGAGTGGTCCCTCCAGCTGGGAAGGTACACACGCAGAGCATTGTTCTCTCCCCAGCAACCAGGTGTCTACCCTTGAGGGAGGTATGGGGCTGTAATTTGGATAGAGGCCTGGGTCCTAGCCCTGTCGGCTCGATTCTCATTGGTCAGTTGCAATTAGTGACAATCTATATCCCTTATATCCGTACGCTGTAGCGTGAACAGGGAATACCACCTACAAAAATACAATGAAAAAAACAGACATATTGCAGATTTCACCCTCAAATCAACAAAGGGTTTATATCGAAAAAGCAATACAGACGTAAAAATACAATGTGCTTAAAGCAAAGTAAAATACTGCAACATACAAAAACATAAAAATACCCAGGAAGCAATCACCAAAATACAAAGAAACATTATCAAAACCCCAAATAAAGAAAAATAAAACCTATAAGGGCTCCACAATAAAGCATAACGGGACTCAAAGTTTTGGGCTAAAAATTGTCCTTTATCAAGATTCACGAGTCCGTATTATAGTACTCCTTTTAGCACACTATATTATGACTTATGTATTGCCTTTTTGACACTTTCGTATATCTAAAACCACTGTCTGCGCCATAGTCCCCAAACTTACCCACAATCATTTCATGGTCCAATACCGCCTTGTATAATTGACTTTAATCTCATGTTGCTAATCCATAACAATCCTGTTCTTCCATTGCAGCTGGTCACAGCATACAGAACAGTACAGAGGGACAAGGACAAGCTGCAGGTGAGTTCGTGTTCACTTCTAACATTAATTAATTATCTCTAACCTTCCAATTTGTGCATATAAACATTTAATAACCAGTCTACTTTGGTGGTGGGCAACATTATATACTTAGAGGGCCACATGTGAGGCCTTTGAGGTCTCAAAGGACCACACACACACACACACACGCATACATACAGACACACATACATACAGACACACATACATACAGACACACATACACACATACACACATACACACATACACACATACACACATACACACATACACACATACACACATACACACATACACACATACAGTCATGTGAAAAAGAAAGTACACCCTCTTTGAATTCCATGGTTTTACATATCAGGACATAATAACAATCATCTGTTCCTTAGCAGGTCTAAAAATTAGGTAAATACAACCTCAGATGAACAACAACACATGACATATTACACTGTGTCATGATTTATTTAACAAAAATAAAGCCAAAATGGAGAAGCTATGTGTGAAAAACTAAGTACACCCTTACTGCTTCCATAGGAATTAAGATGCTAAGTAGCAGACAGGTGCTGCTAATCAAATGCCCTTGATTAATTGATCATCAGCAAGTGTGACCACCTCTATAAAAGCCAAAGTTTTAGCAGTTCGCTGGTCTGGAGCATTCAGGTGTGTGTTAACACGATGCCAAAGTGGAAAGACATCAGCAATGATCTTAGAGAAGCAATTGTTGCTGCCCATCAATCTGGGAAGGCCATTTCCAAACAATTTAAAGTCCATCATTCTACAGTGAGAAAGATTATTCAAAAGTGGAAAACATTCAAGACAGTTGCCAATCTTCCCAGGAGTGGACGTCCCAGCAAATTCACCCCAAGGTCAGACCGTGCAACGCTCAGAGAAATTGCAAAAAACCCAAGAGTTACATCTCAGACTCTACAGGCCTCAGTTAGCATGTTAAATGTTAAAGTTCATGACAGTACAATTAGAAAAAGACTGAACAAGTATGGTTTCTTTGGAAGGGTTGCCAGGAGAAAGCCTCTTCTCTCTAAAAAGAACATGGCAGCACGGCATAGGTTTGCAAAGTTGTATCTGAACAAACCACAAGACTTCTGGAACAATGTCCTTTGGACAGACGAGACCAAAGTGGAGAGGTTTGGCCATAATGCACAGCGCCACGTTTGGCGAAAACGAAACACTGCATATCAGCACAAACTCCTCATACCAACTGTCAAGCACGGTGGTGGAGGGGTGATGATTTGGGCTTGTTTTGCAGCCACAGGACCTGGGAACTTTGCAGTCATTGAGTCGACCATAAAACTCCTCTGTATACCAAAGTATTCTAGAGTGAAATGTGATGCCATCTGTCCGACAGCTAAAGCTTGGCCGAAATTGGGTCATGCAACATGACAATGATCCCAAGCACACCAGCAAATCTACAACAGAATGGCGGGAAAAGAATCAAGGTGTTGAAATGGATCAATCAAAGTCCAGACCTCAACCCAATTGAAATGCTGTGCCTGGACCATAAAAGAGCTGTGCATAAAAAGTTACCTGTTCAAAGGCGGAGGCGGGTAGCGCTACACCCGCCATCGACATGAGACTCCAAGCGGGATCCTGGGACCCAGCCCCAGGGAGACCCGCACAAGACCCCACTGGGCCGGTACATCTGGGACAGGAACCCACCCCCACCGGTGGAGGCGGGGCGCCCAGGACCGGACCCCCAGAAGGGGCAGTTATGGTACCCAGGGAGGCTTACTCTCATTGGGTCACCAAATGTTTCTTATGTCGTTATCTCTTTGTTATGTGTTCTACCCCTATGTCTGCTCCCTATTGTTTCCCCCGGTCCCAGGCCAAAGATACACGAGGTCACACACTCAGCTCCCGTCGTCCTCAGACAACTAGACAACATGGGACCATCATCCAGACCGCCACCGCTAAGACTCGCACAAAAAGCAACAATGGGTAGGGACCTCACAATTATATCTCACAATGTGAAGGGGTTTAACAGCCCCCAGAAACGTCGACTGGCCATGACTGACTACAAACGACTGAACCCGGACATTATCATGTTACAAGAAACACACTTTTCCCGACGCCATTCCCCTAAATTTATCGACAGTAGATATCAGACCTGGGTGTCAGCCGCAGCCAATAAGAAAAAGAGAGGAGTCGCAATTCTATTGCACAACCGCCTATCAATGGATATAAACACCACAAAGAAAGATGCTAACGGTCGGTTCATAATAGTGGTCGGGACCATCCGCGGCCAGCGACTCACCGTAGCAAACGTATATGCCCCCAGCGACCGCGCAGACTCTTTCTTTGATCGGTTTTTCACGACCCTTCAGAGAATAGCACAGGGTGCTATAATCTTAGGGGGGGACTTTAATCACACTCTCGACCCTCACACGGACAGATGCACTGTAGGCGGACTAAAAAATCCACAGGGTAGAGCTGCCTGGATCAGGGGCCTCCGGGCCAACAACCTGGTTGATATCTGCCGCGAGCAACACCCAGGGGAAAGAGAATATACATTTTACTCCCACCCACATGACCGATATAGCAGGATAGACTACCTCTTTGTGACCAACAGAATGGTTTCGCAGATCGCCCACACGGGAATCCATGATATTTCATGGTCGGATCATGCACCAGTAGAGCTGCGGTGCACAGATTATGTACTTGACAGGCCCGGAGCGACATGGAAACTCAATGAGTATCTAATTAAAATCCCTGAGGTGGCACAATCAATAGAGGGAAAGATCAGGGCATATTTCGACGAGAACTTGGGTAGCGTGGCATCTCAGTCTATCCTATGGGAGGCCCATAAGGCGACACTCAGAGGAGAACTCATAGGGATCGCTAGTAGGCGGAAGAAAGAAAGGGAAAAAAAGATTCACACTTTACAATCAGATCTAAAAACCCTCTCCGCTCTACACAAACAAAATAAACAAGCTCAGACCCTTAAGGCATGGCTAGATACCAAAACGCAACTAAATTTGCTGATGGCCTCCCGAGCTGAGAAGGAGCTGACCTGGTCTAAACGGAAATTCTATGAACGTGCCAACAAGCCAGATACCCCACTTGCCCGTAAACTCCAGAACAGGAGTAGTAATTTCCATATACAGTCAATTCGAACTAATAAAGGTGGCCTCACTTCTGACCCTAAACAAATTGTTGAAGAGTTCAAAACATACTATGAGACCCTATATGATGGGGCGAAGGTCTCCCATTGTGAGACCACTCATAGGCAGCTGAAGACGTTTCTGAAAGAGGCAAATCTGCCCAAACTGAGCAGAATGGAAAGGGACGCGCTACAGGCGGATTTCTCAGGTGAGGAAATATCTGAGGTAATCAAATCACTGAAGTCATCGAAGGCCCCAGGCCCCGATGGTTTCTCTAACCTATATTACAAAAAATTCCGGAAATTGTTAGTACCTCACCTGACTAGGCTATATAACTCATTCTTAGACGGTGCCCCTATCCCGGGCCAAATGCTCCAAGCGTCCATATCAGTGATCCCCAAACCAGGGAAGGACCCAGCTGATTGTAAGAGCTACCGACCGATATCGCTGATCAATTCCGATACTAATTTTTTTTCCAAACTACTGGCAAACCGCTTAAACACGGTGATGCCCAAGCTGGTCCACCCAGATCAAGTAGGGTTCATCTGCGGGAGGCAAGCGGCAGATAATACTAGACGGATCATAGATTTTATCGATTTGGCCCAGAATCAAAACAGCCCGTCTATGGCACTTAGCTTAGATGCCGAAAAAGCCTTTGATCGAATTGATTGGCCCTACCTCAAAGAGACGCTTGGGGAGTTCGGTGTGGGAGGGAGAATGCTGGGCGCCATTCTAGCTCTGTATCATGAACCGAGGGCGAGGGTCTGGCACCAGGGCTTCCCCTCGGAGGAGTTCCCGATACAGAGTGGCACCAGACAGGGTTGCCCCCTGTCCCCACTACTATTCGCTCTATGCATCGAGCCCTTGGCGGCACATATCTGTAATAACCCAGATATAACAGGTATCCAAATTCACGACCAGTCACACAAGGTGGCCCAGTATGCGGACGACATTATCTTAATGTTAACAAAGCCCATTACCTACCTGCCAAACGTCTTCAGCCTGCTAGATAAATTTAATAAGATCTCGGGGTTCAAAATTAACCAAACTAAGTCAGAAGCTCTAAATTTAAACCTGCCAAAGGCTACCGCAAAATTGATAGAACTAAATTTTAACTTCAAATGGCAAGCCTCCTCGATTAAATACCTTTGGGTGAATATCACCAAAGAATATAGCGCCCTATACAAAGCTAACTACCCCAGACTGATAAGGACCCTAGTGGAGGATCTCAGACTCTGGTCAGGCTATGCAATGTCCTGGATCGGCAGGATCCAATGCCTTAAAATGAACCTCCTCCCCAGAATCCTGTACCTATTTCAGACACTTCCGGTGCAGGTGGTCAGGGCTGACATCCTCCGCTTGCAGTCCTCAATGGTGAAATTCGTCTGGGGTAATAAGAAGCCCCGTATCAAAGCTAGTATATTAATTCGCCCAACACTAAGAGGAGGACTAGGGGTACCTTGCTTGATGGCCTACTTCCGAGCAGCACAATTGACTCAAATCGTACAGTGGCACTTGCCGACGGTTCTCCGGAGGTGGGTAGAACTGGAACGTGAATGTAGCTCCCCGGTGGAGTTACAGGACTTAATCTGGCTTCCACAGAGAGTACAAAAATCCTTAGGGATACCGCTTGCGACTATGAGGAGCTCGTTGGCAGTTTGGAGGGACACCAGACTCAGATGTGCGCTTACCACCCAGCACACATATATGACCCCGTTTGTAGCGAACCCTGATTTCGCTCCGGGCATGCCGGGTGGACACCTGGGGGCCTGGAAAACAAAGGGCCTCACGAGGCTTCTACATCTGAAAGGTAGCCCACTATTAAAATCATTCGACCAAATTAAATCTGAAACAGGGATACCAAATTCCGAATTCTTTAGATACCTTCAGATTAGAGCCTTCTACAATAAAATCCCTAAACGCCCGAAGCGTACCAATTTCGAGCAGCTGTGTTCAAGAGGAACGGACACCTCGGGACTTACTTCTACGATCTACAGAGCGGTAGTCTGCCCTGAGACCACAGACGATACCAAACTGAACTATAGACGGGCATGGGAAACTGACTTAGGGGAGACCTTAGAAGACGAAGACTGGGACTCTATAGTGCTGGCAGCGGCTAAAAGCTCGATCTGCACAACCCTGAAGGAGAACGCATATAAAGTCCTCATGAGGTGGTACCTCACCCCAACACGATTAGCAAAGTTTGTGAAAGGCTACCCCCCACTGTGTCCCAAACATTGTGGGGAACAAGCAGACTTGCTGCACATGCTGTGGGGTTGCACCAAAGTGGCACCTTTATGGGAGGAAATCCAAAATTGGCTAGAGAGAATTCTCGGACGGCCGGTCCCCCTGGACCCCTGGCTGTTCCTGCTGGGCAGGCGCAGGCGGGGGCTAGGCAGACCGGCGCAAAAATTGATTGCACACTTTGCAACAGCCATGAGGTGCGAACTCGCGGCACTGTGGAAGCAACCAGACTTACCCACGATGATGAAAATTCGGAACAGAATCTGGTACGTTTGCCGGATGGAACAATTGACGAGTCTGGTCAATGACACCGGCACAAATTTCCTAAAAATATGGGCCCCTTGGCTAGACCAATCTGACATCCCTGGGGTGAATGCCACCAACATTCTGCTGTGATAATAGAAGATGCGTTCTCCTCCGGGGCAGCGGCACGGACAATGACAGGTTAGAGCACCGATAGGGCAGACCCACGATGATCGCGAAGGGACTGGCAGTCGGCTCCCTCAGAACAAACACAGTACTGGTGGTTCAAGAACACAGTCTGGAGACACGTCTCACCTGGCCGTCTTACCTGGCCGTCTTACCTGGCCGCCCTCCCCCCCCCCCCCCCCTCTTCCCCTGAGTTTGTCTTGTACGTCTTGTAAGTCAGTTAATTTTATTTTTCTTGCAGTTGATACTGTAAAACAAAATGTTGGGCACGAGGTCACTCATATAAGATAATGGGTTGTCAGCTATTTTGTGAACTGTACCTTGTCCCAATAAAAAAACCTTTTTTGTTGAAAAAAAAAAAAAAAGAGCTGTGCATAAACAAATGCCCGCAAACCTCAATGAACTGAAGCAACATTGTAAAGAAGAGTGGGCCAAAATTCCTCCACAACGATGTGAGAGACTGATGAAGTCATACAGAAAACGATTACTTCAAGTTATTGCTGCTAAAGGTGGTTCTACAAGCTATTCAATCATAAGGTGTACTTAGTTTTTCACACATGGCTTCTCCATTTTGGCTTTATTTTTGTTAAATAAATCATGACACGGTGTAATATGTCATGTGTTGTTGTTCATCTAAGGTTGTATTTAAGACCTGCTAAGGATTGTTATTATGTCCTGATATGTAAAACCATGGAATTCAGAGCGTGTACTTTCTTTTTCACATGACTGTATGCACACACGCGCACACGCACACGCACACATACATCTTAGACAGGTCTGCAACCCTTCTTTTCGCCATTATCACTTAGCATTGAGTGCTTCCACTGCAGCAAGGGATTCTGGGAAATGACATGCAAATGAGTACACAGTGCCACCTTTTGTCTCAAATCCATTATTACGTGAAGCCGTTAAGCCAATGCTCGCTGTTTTAAACACAGCTTTTAATCATAGCCTGGGATGAGATGCAAAGCCAGTGAACCCACTCACAGACAAACTTTTTTGACCATTTGGGTCTTATTAGTGTGAGGTTGGTTGTACTGGCTTTGCAATTTTAGTCACCTTTTCACCCACCATAACCTAAATAATGTGTGGTGAATACCTACCCATAACCTTAAAAAAAAAAAAAAAAAAACCCTGCCTTTCACCATTATCACCCAGCACACAGTGCTTCCACTGCAGCAAGGGATTCCGGATAATGACAAGCAAATGAGCACACAGTGCCACCTTTTGCTTCAAAACCATATACCATGGCCCCCTATAAGCTAATGCTTGCAGCTTTTGAGCACAGTCAGGGTTAAGATGCATAGCCAGTAAACCCACCCACAGACAGCCGTTTTGACCTTAATGGGTCTCATCAGTGTGGGGTTGGTTATACTGGCAAAATGAACCAGGGACAGGTTTCACCACATTTAGTTAAGTTATGGTGGGTAAAAAAAGTGACAAAAACCCTCCACAGTAAAGCATATAGCAAAAGGAAATATTAAGGGACGGACGAAGGGGGGGGGAGACGTGGAGAGATATAGAAGGAGATGAGACGAGAAGAGATGAGATAGAGAGAGCAGGAGAGAGAGAGAGAGAAGAGCAGAGAAGAGGAGAGAGGATAGGAATATGGAGGTGGATAAAAAAACCGACAAAACGCGGGCGAGCACACCACACACACGCATATATATGTACACACGTACGTGTACACACGTACGTACGTACGTACGTACGTACGTACGTACGTACACACGCGCACGTACACACACATGCGCACGTACGTACGCACACGCGCACGTACACAGACACACGCGCACGTACTCACGCGCACGTACACAGACACACACGCACGTGCACACGTACACAGACGCACACGTACACGCACACGTACGCACACACGTACACACGTACACACACATACGTACGTCTGTACGTACGCACACACGTTTGCACACACACACACACCAACACACACTGTATATGCTGCATCAGCAAAAGGGACATTGCAGCCATACTGTCTCGCTTCTCTTCTTACATTGAGAACTAGTAATAGTAATTAGCACAGGAGAGGAGCAGTATGCATCAGTGCACTGTCTCTAAGCCGCTGATGGAGTGGTGAGAAGCTTCAATCGGCTGCTGCATCTTCTCTTCCTAGACAGCAACACGGAGAACACATACATGTCCGGTATTATCTCTCATTTTTTACCGGACAGAGTAACCAAATACCGTGTACAGTGCGAGCAATGCTAATCTTAATGCTCCTCCCACATATGCCAAGATTTTTGGACCCCTCCTCATCCTCTCTCTCTCCCCTTATCCTCTCACGCTCCCATCCGCCTCGTCCTCACCCCCTCCCCTCATGCTCCCCTCATCCTCTCTAATCCACCTCCCTTCATCCTCTCTCACCCCCCTCCCTTCATTCTCTCATCCCCGCCTTCTTCCTCTCATACCCCTCTTTTCATTCTCTCTCACCCCCCTCCCTTCATTCTCTCTCACCCCCCTCCCTTCATCCTCTCACCCCCACCCCCTCCCTGTCATTATCACCCCCACAGGACAGCCAAAGAAAACACACACACACACACACACACACACACACACACACACACACACACACAACCCAAAAGTACCAGTCAAAAAAGTAACACACACACGTACAGTACAAACACCACACCCACACACACAACACACACAACACGTACAGTACAAATACAAAAAACAGGGACCCAAACAAAATCAGAACAAATCAAACAGGGACCAACAGGACAAAGCCTCGCTCTCCTCATGGCTCAATGCGTTTACCTTCCGCTCTTTGGCCCCACCCCCAGGCTCCTGCCACCTCCTCCTGATTGGCTGCTGTGTGTAATGCAGCCAATCAGGATGGAGGAAGCTGCCCAGCCCCTAGCAGCAGCAGCCCTGCTCTATCCCTTCTCTGGGGAAATCCCGTGATTGGTTACTAAGTCCAGAGAGACAATACCGGACACATACATGTCCCTCCCCCTGCACACATACATGTCCGGTATTATCTCTCATTTTTTACCGGACAGAGTAACCAAATACCGGGCTGTCTGGTTCAATACCGGACACCTGGCAACCTCATACATTTTACAGTCTCACTTTTGAAGCCTGAGGTATAAGGAGAAAAAAAAGCCATATTTATTATGTTCTATGCCACAAATCAACTTGCAGCCCATTCAAACCTAATACCATTTAGTAAATCTAACTTGCCCATGGTCACAACGAGCTTAATCACTTAAAAGGAAGTGACATTAGCACAGGATTACTCTTCCTGAACCACTTAAACCACTCTATTTGCCTTATTGACTTCAATAGGGCTTTCCGTGTAGTTGAGCTGGATCAGCACTCTTGAACTTAAAGCTGCAGTTCAGTCAATATCCTGCATGTTTTTTTTTTTAATAAATCAGTTCTGTAGTAAGAAAAAATACTTTTAGCATTTTCTGTTTTTAAAAAAACAACTTTGAAAGACCAATTTTCTTGTATTCTATTTTAACAGCCATTTGCTACGGCACTGCCCCTTCATGTCCTGTCACAAGCTCTGGCACACCCCTTTGTCAGCCCTGCCCTCCCTCTAGCACTTGTCAGTGCAGGATTGCTCATGAATATTCATGAGCTTCCACTGCCAGTCAAGCAGATTATAAACAAATGCCAGCTTTTAATATGTCATCAAATTTCGACCTATCAATACATGGAAAACGAATTGAGCTGCAGCTATACAGTTCTTTAGGTAATTAGAGATTGCACACATGAAACTATTGAAGTAAAAAAATAAATGTAAAAAAAAAAAAAAAATAAAGACTGAACTGCAGCTTTAATAAAATAAGGCCCTTTATACTGCATGAAATATGCTGCACTTCTTTTAAAAGTAGCTCAAAACAGTGAAAATGTCATCACATTCACTTGAAGGTGCAGTTTTACATTATTGTAGTTGAAAGCAGCAGTTGGCACTGATAGCATTTTTTTTTAAATATATAATTTAATTTTTTATCTCTGACCCTTTCCAACACTATTTTTATTTTTCAAATCCAATGTTGCGTTTGAAATATTAAACGTGCTAGGAGGTTAAAATTCAGCTCTCCCCTAGAGCCCAGTGTAGTCTTAAAGTTTCCATGGTACTGCTGCGGCCGAGTTTATTCGAGCATTTGCCCGTTCTCGGCCGCAGCAGTTACCTGGCGCGCGCCGGAGGGTGCCGGGCGCGCGCCGAAGCAGCGGAGGAGAGGCCCGCCGATCGCGGCTTCCCCCTCTCCTCTCCGGGTCCGCCAGGTCCCCCGGAACCCCCTGCCGCCGTCCCCCACATCGCGGGACACCAGGGCTCCCTCGGGGAGCCCTGGACGCGCGTGCAGGGGGCGCAGGCACCCGATAACGCGTGACCGCGCATCGGTGACGCGCGGCACGCCGAGGGGATGCCACTTGCAAGCCGGGAAATCTCCCGGCTTGCGGAACTGGCCACACTTCAATAAAGTGTGTCGCCAGTGTATCTTCAGATGCTAGAGATTAAGGGGCAAGTTACTAACATTATATGAGTACAACTCAAAGGGTTCTGGGGGAGTGGGGGTGTTGTTGCTTTAACCCTTTGAATGTTTGAATGTTGAAGCTGTCACGTGACCGCTGCTTCACTGATGACGGAAAGGGAGGTTAGAAGACCTCATTCTGTTCGATTTGGTAATCTCCCCTACAAAAATGAACAGGGTAATTATGATCCTTCAGAATGTAGGGAAGCAAGGAGCACAGCTGAAGTAGAAATCTGCAGGGAGAGTCCTGTAGAAAAAATGAATAAGGGGCACAACTCGTGCTAAAACTGAGGGTGGTTATTGGATAATGCACAGGGACAGAAGCACAGCCCCACACACGACATGTTTCGTCCCACGGGACTTATCAAGGTGTACCACACTCACTATACCTCCTAACTTTAATACACCATTTCGCGCCAAAATCGCCCAACCGAGTACACTGCGCATGCGCGCCGGCGAAGCGTCGCATCTCCGTGACATCGCCTCCCCTCTGGCACTAGTCCTGGAGTCAGAGACCACGTCACTGGGATGCGTCGTTCCACCCTGGAACGCATGCCAGCTGTGCTCCTATTGGGCGGAGGCGGAAGAGGGATGAAAATTACATTTTTTTCATTTTTTTACACTCAACAACTTTATTAGTAAAAAAAAGACAAACACTATTTTGCCCATAGCTAAACTTTGCAAACAGACACCATGCTAGTTTGTTTAGGGTTATTAAAAACAATGCAATCACATGATAACCTTTGATAAAATAAAAATAAAAAGAGAGAGATATTTTAAACAGTCACAAAACTCCATTTAGACTACAATCATTTTAGAGATTATATTCTAATCTAAGTAGATAAGGTTATACAAAAAACTATAATATGAATATTTGTATCAAGCACTAACTTTATCTACACTTGAATTATGTAGTCAGAGTATAGACTGAATCTATGTGATTGGCTGTATCATTGGATTTTACATGGGGAATAGAAACACTTTATCATTAAAAGAGTTGATTATTGAGAATTTTTTCAGATGTGTATATATTGATTTTTCTTATTCATAACCCATATATTGAGGCACAGAAGGACATAGAACAATTTATTGTCAAAAAGTATGCTTATATTCTAATATTCTAAACAATTAATAAATGAATAGTGGCATCATAAAGGACCCTCCTCCACTATAAAAAGTGGGAAGGTCCCAATCGAGATTCATACCGTGAGGCACCCTGGTTCTAATGTGAAGATCCAGAATGCCTCACGTTGATCGAGCTTTTGACTCTATCACCCCCTCTGGGTGACATCTGGATGACTCAATACCTTGAAATTTAAAGTTTTTTAGTCCACCTTGTGCAGTTGGTGAAGTGTTTAGGGACAGGATGGTCCAAGTTCCCTTTGGAGATCAATCGGATATGCTCCATTATTCGCACTTTTAAGGTTTAATGGTTCTTCCAAAGGGAACTTGGACAATCCTGTCCCTAAACACTTCACCAACTGCAGCAAAGGTGGACTAAAAAACTTTAAATTTCAAGGTATTGAGTCCATCCAGATGTCACCCAGAGGGGGTGATAGAGTCAAAAAGCTCGATCAACGTGAGGCATTTGGATCTTCACATAAGAACCAGGGTGTCACGGTGATGAATATCGATTGGGACCTTTCCCACTTTTTATAGTGGAGGAGGGTCCTTTATGATGCCACTATCATTTTTAATTGTTTAGAATATTAGAATTAAGCATACTTTTTGACATAAAATGTTCTATGTCCTTGCTGCCATCAATATAGGGTTATGAATAAGAGAAAATCAATATACAACTCTGAAAAAATTCTCAATAATCAACTCTTTAATGAAAGGTTTCTATTCCCCCATGTAAAACCAATGATACAGCCAATCACATAGATTCAGTCTCTACTCTGACTACATAATTCAAGGTGTATGGATAAAGTAGTGCTTGATACAAAATTCAATTATAGTATTTTGTATAAACTTATCTACTAGATTAGAATATAATCTTCTAAATGATTGTAGTCTAAATGGAGTGTTTGTGACTGTTTAAATATCTTCTCTCTTTTTATTTTTATTTTATCAAAGGTTATCAATGTGATTAGCATTTGTTTTAATGTAACCCTAACTAAACTAGCAATGTGTCTGTTGCAAAGTTTAGCTATGGGCAAAATATGTTTGCTCTTTTTTTATACTAATAAAGTGGTTTGGTGTAAAAAATGAAAAAAAAAATGTAATTTATCCCTCTTCCGCCTCCGCCCAATAGGAGCACAGCTGGCATGCGTTCCCGAGGTGGAAACGGACGCATCCCAGTGACGTGGTCTCTGACTCCAGGACTAGTGCCAGAGGGGAGCGATTGTCACGGAGATGCGACGCGTCGCCGGCGCATGCGCAGTGTACTCGGTTGGGCGATTTTTGGCGCGAAATGGGTGTGTATAAAGGTAAGGAGGTATAGTGATGTGGTACACCTTGATAAAGTCCCGTGGGACGAAACATGTCGGTGTGTGGGCTGTGTTCTGTCCCTGTGCAATATCCAATAAACCACCCTCAGTTTTAGCACGCGAGTTGTGCCTTATTCATTTTTTCTACAGGACTCTCCCTGCAGATTTCTACTTAGCTGTGCTCCTTGCTTCCTAAATTCTGAATTTCCCTGATCAGGATTGCACGCAGTGGAACTTCGTCTGGTGGATTTCGTATTCCCATACACTCATGGAAAGGTAATGGGCAGTAGCCTCATTCTATGTTACCTTGGTCCTATTTAGGGAAGTGTATATGGTAAGGGGGGTAAGCAGGGTAAACCATATCTGCGGTAGTCGCGCTGACTGCCGCTAGGTCCCATGTTCATGTCCCCCCTTAACCAGTATTATAATGCTGGAATTATTTAGAGAAGTTCCTATCTACCTATATGCTGTAATACAGTTTGTGAGTCTATACACTTGTATGAGCGTCAATCTCTACGTTTATACATAATTATGATCCTTAACAGAAAAAAGTGCTCGATAGCGCTCTAACAAACACAAAATAATTGTGCACAAATTATATGTGAAAAATGTGTTAATAATTATATAAATAATAAATGCCAAAATATAAGTGACAAAATTGTGAACTGTAAGTGCTCAAAAATAAGAGGCTTAACAGATGCACTCAACCCTTGGTATAAGACTGTTTCAATAGTCTTGCATGTTCAATTCTTCCAAAAGAACCAGAGGAGCGCATCTTGCAGCCATGTAAAATAGAAAGACATCGCATTGTATAGCAATGTCAAATAAAGTGAATATGAATCTCGTGCAAGGCTCACAAATGGCTACTCACATAAAAGCAGTCAAAAGGAGCAGTCATCCAACTTATGGGGTGGATGTTCCCAGTGGTTAATGCAGCAACTGCCAGCAGACTTTGATGTAAACTTAAAGCAGGGCAACCAGCTGTTAGTGAAGCAGGAGGTGGACAGCCAGAGAGGAGTCAGGAATCAGAGGAGCCTCTGACTGCTCCTTTTGACTGCTTTTATGTGAGTAGCCATTTGTGAGCCTTGCTAGAGATTCACATTCACTTTATTTGACATTGCTATACTATGTGATGTCTTTCTATTTTACATGGCTGCAAGATGCACTCTGGTTCTTTTGGAAGAATTAATTATGATCCTTAGTCTAGACACTGTAGAAGGGTTTCTGCGGAAAATACCCAAGCAGACCTTATATAGACGGTTATCCCATTCTACTCACTGCAAAAGTGGGGCAAATCTGAAGAAAATAAATCTCCCATTGCTCCAGTTTCCAGTGGGGGAATTTTGATGAATATCCGGGCTGTTAAGTTATTTTTCCGGTTCACGTTAAATTTGTAATGGAATAAACAACCATTTTAGTTCTAAGAATACGGTCGTTAATGTGGGTCACCCAACTTCAAATCCTTGTCAGCTCTCCTTGTGTTCTTGGGCAAATTACTGTATCTCCCTGTTCCCCAGGCATGAAAATTAGATTGTAGTCCATAAAAGGAGGGAGTACTCATCTGGGTTCAAGTCTACCATTTATTTTGTCCTGCTTTTACTAGTTATTTGTAAGGGTTGGAGGCAGACTTCTTTAAGCAAATCCACAGCACATCAATTAGCATTTTTCTGTTAATATACCGTGTCTTGCTGCACTAATATTAGACACAAATAGTGGCGTTGTGGCAAAAAGAACACTACAGAGAATAAACTTTGCGCACCCCTGACTCAGGAAGAGGATTCACCCAAACTAAGACCGGGGCCTCAATGATAAGTAAATACCTAGAGAAGTGTGACCTTCCAAAGCTTCATTATGAAGAACCTCTTAAGCCTAAATTCCAAGATAACTGACCTAGAATTTAAGAGGGATAATTAAATAATTAAAATCCTCAAATGCCCCAGGCCCTGATAACCTCCCAAATATATATGATAAAAAATACATTCAATTGGGGCCCTACCTACAATAGTAAACCTCTACAACACATTTCCCGTTGACCATGGATTAACTCAGCAGATGTGTAAAACTAGGATAGTTGTTATCGATAAAGAGTGGAAAGATCCCCTGAGGTGTGAAAGCTATAGCCCTATTTTCCTCCTCCAATTTGAATGTGAAAATCTCCTTCAAAATCTTTGTCAACAGGCTGAACCTTATACTACCACGTTTGATCCATGCTGTTCAGGTTGTGTTTACTATTAATCGGCAGGCCTCAGATAGCATAAGAAAGATAATTAGTACTATATGATCAAGTCAACCGTTCCAAGGTCAAAGCAATCATCCTGGACCTGGATGCAGAGAGAGCCTTGGAGAGGATTAGCTGGCCATTCCCGAACAAAACATTAGAGGCATTTGCCTTTACAGGCCCTATCTTAAAGGGAATACAGGCCTTATATCGAAATCCCATAACCTCTCTGAAGTTACCTGGATGTAATTCTGAAGTCATTAAAATAGAAATTGGAGCGAGACAGGGTTGCCCATTCTCCCTGTGACTTTTTGTTTTTATATTAAAACACGTAGAGTGTGTGATAAAAGAAAATCCCAATATGCAAGTTATTAAAATAGAAAGAGAAGAATATAAAAATTATCTGTTTCCTGACGATGTCATTTTAACTTTAGATAACCTGTTATCCTTGCTTCCAAACTTTTTCATGCGGCCCTTACAGAGCTCGGCTCCCAATCGGGCAATAAGATCAATGCTGATAAATCGGATGCTCTCAATTTAACGCTTCAAAACCATGAAGTTAAACTGTTAAAGGTGAACTTTAATTACAGGTGGAGAGGGAGACACCTTAAGTACTTGGGAATCCATGTTACAAAAACTTACCAGTCCCTTTACAGATATAACTACCCAAACTTATTCACCCAGATTTAAAAGGACCTGTCAAATTGGAACTATAACATAGGAGACTTACAGAACAAAAGGCGGTGATTTGAATTTAAGCAATGTTGCTCCAAATTTGACCTCTCCCGTTTTGAAATTTTCAAATACCAACAGGTCAGACATTTTAGGATGAAAGTTCTTTAGATTAAAGTTCTTTAGAGTTTTCAAAAAGTTCTACATTTGATAATCTATGCAAAAATGTTTCGTAGATCTACTTGTTTCCTGTGTTACAGATAAAAAGACAAACCGATTAAAAAGGCCACCTGATCCCAAGGTGTCAAATTCATCAAGTACTACTTTTAAAAAAAACAAGTCAAACATTTCTTAATCTTTAACCTAAATATGACCACTGCACAACTCCCAGTTTCAACCAAGTTAGAGTGCATTTGTGTCATTGATAATAGCAAAATGTGTTCCTAGTGGTGAACCAGAAGTAGTGAAGTCAGTAGTGGCAGCGGTCATTTTTTTTTCTCCCTCCAGGTCACCTACAGTATGACTTGAAAGGCACGTACAAGAAATGACTAGGCTCCATTTTGATAAAGAAGACCTGCCTTGCCTTCAGTGTTTCTTTTATAAAATGTTGTTTTAACAAACAGGTGGTTTGCACCAGGTAGGTGGTTTGCACCAGCAGGTTCAATTTGGGAAAAAACCCTCGACAGTGAACAAAAGTTCATGATAGAGACCAGCGCTTCTCCACGAGCCCCCTCGTGTCTATAGCTGGATTCCTATGCTATTCATTAAACTATGCTGTGCAAACTGCTCCTGTTAGGAAGGCAGGAAGCAATCTATCATGCTCACTCAACTGCACTCTCTTTTTTTATTACAGTCCATTTTGAGCCAGAGCCAGGACAAAGCACTAAGGAGAATTGGAGAGCTGCGAGAGGTGAGCTTTCGATACAGGGCATGCTAAATATATCTACACAAATAGCCGCGGTAGTCGAATTGCAGTTTCTTCCTTGACTCAGCAGCTGTAACAGTTTCACGATATCAATATATACGGAGTGAGCACAGCTCTGTCTTTGGAAGCTGTTGCTTACCAAACCGCCATGGAAATATTGCATCCTTTGATGGAATCCTATGTTCTTATATTGCACTTGTTACCTAGGTGTTGGATTAAATAAAATATATGCCATGTAGTGCTTGATATAGTAGAATTAATATGCTAGTAAATATCATGTCCCAGATCAATGAAGACTATACAAATATACTAAATACCTTGAGCATCAAGAAAGTAAAATGATGCACGGAGATTAAAATTGGGTTTTAGATGAGATATTCCCTTTCATTAAAAAGAATAGTAAATAGATGGGAAAGGGAGTGTCAATGCTTTTAGAAGCAAGAACCATAAAGAACAATGTTTTAAAGAGAGACAGACTTGACCAGAATGCAGGACACTAGCAGGGGTTTTACAAACAACAATATATACAGTATGCTGCTGCAAATCCAAGACGTCAACATTTCAGAAAGCAATAGCATCAGAAAATAAGGTAGATGTAGTGAAATAGTTAAATATTGGTGTACAAAAAAAATGTCATACATTGCAAAAGTAAGTTGTAAAAATCCCCGGGGTACATAGAAAGAAAACCTTTATTTTTTTTTTTGTTTTTGTTTTTTTTTCTACAGTCCGTAGGTAGAGGTATTTTTTTTTTTTTTCTACTAGTAGTAGGGTATTTTTTTTTATATAATATATATATGTATATATATATATATAATTTTATATATAATTATATATAATATATATGTATATATATATAATATATAATATATATGTAAAAAAACAATTTACTAACTTATCTATACAAAAGCAACAAACTTAAATTAAAATATACAATTTTACAGAATATTTACACTATACAGAAAATATTTACACACATCTGAAGATCTGCCTATCTTCTCGCCCAGGACTTTATATCCCACCTATCTTTCGCCATTTGCTTTATCTGCTCTATAACCTGTTCTACTGCACAGGTTACAGGCACGAGAGCCTTTCCTGTGGAGAGAAGAGTGCGGGTGATCCACAACCTGTAATTAACCAGCCCATTAATTAATACCACTGTGCTACCACTGTAACCCTGCAAGTGATCCCTAGACAAACCATACACCACCTCCCTACAAATTTGGGTTTTTAATTCTGGCATCCGTAAGGAGGCAGCCATACACTCCCACATCTCTACTGTGTAGGGGAACTCCAGGAGGAGGTGCTCCATCGTTTTTTCTAGTATGGATCTCTCATAAGAGTAGGACAAATACTGGAGATGTAGATGAGAGAAGGGCACTGTCGAGAAGATTGGAATCTCATATTGTGCAACCTTGTAGAGTTCCTTGCACTTTTTGAAAAGGAAAGCTGCAATACTATACAGTGTGTTGGGAGCCTTAAGCCCCATATTTATTAAGCAGTCTTCTGCCAGAAGACGCATTATAGTCTATTGACTTTAGTTGGCTGTAACGTGATTTCCAGTGTTGGAAGTGCTCAGTAAATATGGCCCTAAAATGGTTAATAGGAATAATATTGGTTGAAGAGAATCGCTGTCCCAAAGAACTGGAGGGAATTCCAGGTTGTGTGAGGAAGTTTGAAGGCAGCTGTGAGAAGTGTACAGTAGGTTGGTAACAGGGTTATTTCATGAGATTAGAGCAGTACGGGAAGAGGGACAGGAGGTTTAGAGCAGGGACCTGTGCCTGCAAAATGTCTCTGTAAAGCGCTACGTAAAACTAGCGGCGCTATACAAGAACATGCTATTATTATTATTATTGCTTGATATGTTCTTAATGACAAATAATTAATAGAATTATTTTAATCTTATTTCAATCTACCTATTGGGTATAGATGACTGAGTGAAATATTAAATGAAAAATAATGATAATAACAAATGACTGTGTAGTGAATAAATGATATAATGATATTATAGATGCGTAGTACCCCCATCGAAAAAAAGAACTGTCTCAAAACAGTCACATGAAGAAGCACAAATAGAATTTGAAAAACACAACATGAATACAGTATAAATGGACATATGAAATAAAGCAAAGAATAACCATATGGTGGTGACTATATATATATATAATATATTATATATATATATATATATATAATATATAAATAATAATAATTATAATTTGATTGTTTGTAAACATATTAATCACGTTAAGAAATGCTTTAGTTCTCAGTCAATGTTGAGACCCCCAGGATTGAGGGTATCCAAGGCCAGGATCCAAAACATTTATCTTTGGTTCAAAAGATGTTGACGATCTCCCCTTCTAATGGCTAAGGGAATGTGCTCAATGGCACTGAAGGTAAATAAGTTGATATTACCCAGAGGGCCCTCCGAGAAGTGTCTTGACACCAGGAATCTAATATTTAGTTTTTTTTAATGGACCGTATATGCTCCATTATGCGTAGCTTCAATGGCTGAATTGTCCTGCCTATATAGTTTTTACTACACCCGCAGATCAGAATATAAATCACAAAACTTAATTTACAAGTCATGAAACTCTTAATTTTGAATTTATGCTTCGTAACTTGCGATTTGACATTTTTTAACGAATGCAATATCTGCAATATCCGCATTTGAAGAAACCCAGAGGTGGTTGAAAGCCCATGGTCTGAGTTTTGGGAGTGGTGATGGATGTGCAGATAACATTTTGGCACGTCTGAAAACAAATTTTGGGTTGTCTTTAACAATGTTTTTCAGTTCTGTGTCTAATTTAAGAATGCCCCAATGTTTATTAATAATAAATTTAATATCATCAGCATGTCTGCTGTTTTAAAAGGTCTCAACATGATTTATTTCACCTTGTTCCAGTGAGTCGGGCATCTTCTCATGCAGTATTGGCACAAACTACCCAGTTTGGTTATGTCCGCAGTTGTGTAGGCCCTGCTGAAAACGTACAGATGTAGCCAGACTTACTGTCCCCAGCACCGCGGACAAACAAGCGAAAATCTGCGACACTGGGGGCAGCGTAGATTCATCTATATCTTTTTTTGATAGGAACTCCAAATGGATCAACAAGCGAAAAAACATCTGCAGGAAGAGTTCGATGCAACTCTGGAGGAGAAAGATCAGCTTATCAGCGTGTTAAACACTCAGGTAAAGTGATGGGTGGAAGTATTGCATGGCTTGCTTGGGGAACAAACTTTAAATCCATCCCAAAATTAAACATATCTCTACACAATGATTCTGAACATCTTGATTCTCTTCCAGCTGCCATGACTTGCACATGTTTAGAGATAATAGAACTGAAAGCAGTCCTTAATCTACCTACCTTCATTTTGTAGCAACAGTCATTACTTACCGTTAGGTCTTCTCTATTGGTGTTTGGAAGTGGATACAGCACATGTAGGGGCATACAATGGAGCCAGAAGTTACTGTAGAGATTGTGGTGAGTTGCTGTAATGTTTTTAGGTGTCCGCTGTCTGCTCAGAAGAATATGTAGATGTACAGTCACGCTTTGTATTTTTAGAGACTGCAACAAGGAAATTATCAGGTGAGGTGTGTGGGGGTCTTTCAAGGAACAATTCCTCTGAGCTCACAAAAACCATTCCTTTGCAGAACAGTGATCATTGGAATCCTTCTACAAATAATCTTACATTTAGCTGTTTTCATTTGTTTGGAAATTAAACAAAATGTATGTTTTCGAATTGGAGTGGTATAGGTGGTCTGCATGGCAGCTACAATTTTCTTTGCTACATTTACTGTCCAAGGTCCTGTTCAACACGGAATATAAGAAATTAGGTGGATAGTAACATCACAGAATTTCCTACAGGTAATGTAAAGAAGAAATCTAGAAAATAATTATATATATAAATAATAAACTATTATTGCTCAAGGTGGTATTTCTAATTCCTACCCTGAAATACTATAAATAAGGAAGAATGAGCAATGAACAGTCCAAAAAATACCAATACACTAAACAAATGTTCAAAAGGTATATTGACTCCAATACAGCATTTCAGTGAGATCATAGTACAATACTCAAATGATCACAATAGTATACATACAACGTGTATATAGAAAAATCAAATACATATAATATCAAAAAGCAATATATCGGTCAAAAATCTTACCACAAATAATGAAAGAATAACAGACGACACCCTGGTGAATGAGAGTCCTGTTCAACACAGAGTCGCTCCAAATACATCAGAGTCGCACACACAATTCACTTCAGAATTCTATCAATTACTCCGGTAACCAGGAATCTGTCCAAATTCAACTTGTACTGTATATAGCCTAAAAATAACAGATGATCACCGCACACAACAATACTTTGTGCCAAAATAAAACTGACATTGTTTTGCCGAGAAGATACACAACATTTTGGGGGTTGGGCGTCTTCCTTATGGTTTCTCAGCAATACATGCATGTTTAATTTTGGCATAAACATCTGTTGTGTGCGGTGATCAACACAAAGTGACATCAAACAAAACAAAGAGTAGCTAATGCAAGTGAAACCCCTCCCACACTTCAGGTTACCATGTCTGCAACCTAACATTAAGTCATTCTATAAATATGCTCATCAGTCTCTGATTTTTGTAAGCAAGGCATCATTCACCCAGATTCAACCCATATGCCTGCCATAGATACATTTAACTCCCAGTAGGAGCCCTGCCATTAAGAGGTTCCAAATCCCTTTGATTTTATCCACACAAATCTGGATTGATTACTGAATATTCATTGAACGTACCGAAGTGTCCGTTTAGAATAAAGTATGATGGGTTTTTCATGCAGTATAAGAAGTTGAAAGATTCTTCAAGAAAGTATTCGATTATTCTAGTTCAACGTAGCGGGTGAAACAAATGTTTTTAAGAGACTTCTTCTCAGTCTAGTTGGCTTCCTTTAAAACACTCAGCCAACCTCAAAGTCACTGTAGATTCAAACATATCAGCTACTTCTTTTTATCTGTTTGACTAATGATGACCAACAAAAGACCGAACAAAGCTAAGAATTTTCAGCGCTGTGAAACAGTCATGCCACCATAAGACCTTAGATAAATATTGTAAAAACCCTCCAAATCATTTGTTTACCACGAAAATGGTAAAAGTTTAAGAAAGTATTTACAACCAGGCCCAAAATAAGTTATGGTGAGTAAAAAAGGGACACAAAGCCTTCATGTACTGTGTACAGTAAATGAAAGAAATACCACTTGTGAGCCCATTCACATACAGTATCTCAGACAGGTCTGCAACCCTGTTTTTCCCCATTATTTCTTGGCATACAGTGCTTCCACTGCAGCCTGGGATTCTGGGTAATGAGATGTAAGTGAACGCTCAATGTGTCACCTTCTGCTCATTTGCTTGTCATTTCCCAGAATCCCTGGCTGCAGTGGAAACATTGTACGCTAGGAGATAATGGGGTAAGACAGGGTTGCAGACCTGTCTGAGAGATGCAAATGTGCTCACAAGTGGTATTTTTTATTTTCTGTAAAAAGTATTTAAAAATACTTACACTTGTCCGATTTTCTTTTTCTAAAAGGTGTCAAGCGGCTACATTTAATCTACTAAACAGTGTCCGACACTTGCATTAGTTTACTTTCATCCTAGACAGGACTAACCCTTTAAAAGTGTATTTTATTGACTTGCTTAGGTGACTTTACTGAAGCAGCGAGTAGGAAAAGGGGAAGCTGGCTCCGAGGTACCTGAGCCTGTGGTCTCATCAGATCCTGACTTTCAGAGCTCCATGCAAGAGGTCGATACCGAAAACATTTCGACTCCAGGTATGGACCATGGGGACAGTCGGTGGGGAGATCAGATAGGATGTTTTTTGTGATGGAAGCTTTTGGAAACAAGGCTACTCCATTACTAAAGGTGCAATGTTGTCCATAATCAGCTCTGAGCTGAAAACACCAAATCAGTGGTCAATCACAAGTGCTACTTTTTCTCGTGAAAGAAAATCTAATGACTTCTAAATAGGGATTCTGGTTTTAGGTTTTAACCAAAAAAAAAACTCCACGACTAATCATGTTGCACTTTTGGTTAAAACTGCTGAACACTTGGAATGAAGCTTACTTTCCTATTAAGCCCCGCTCACCACTAGGAGACAAAGGCATCACGGGGGAGTATGGAAACAAAAAAACTGCACTGATAAAACACCACATTCAAATGAGTGTTTTATTTAATTAACATTATTTTTTTAATAAGAATGAAAACACCGGAAAACAGAAACAGATTTAATGGAAAAAAATAAACACTGAAAATCGAAATCCCTACTTTTAAAGTGTTTTAGTTTAAAAGATTGACTTGTCTACTTTCCCAATACTACCCACTAGACATATTCTCACCTTCTGTTGACTCCCTTGAAAGTGAGGGCAGAGATATTTTAGGAACGGGAATAAAAGATTCCTCTGATTTTGTTCTGCTGTATTGTTCAATCCCAGGCAAATTATTCAGAGGAACTTCCCATTCACAAAGCTGTAAAAGTAAATGTAGGTGGGAACTGCAGGAATATAGTCTGTTCAGGAGTAACTAAGGCATTTATATATATTTTTTAAAGTTGCAGGGATTGCACATTTAAATGTCACAGTAGTTTGTTAGATACACTTATCACACGACAATCTGAGCTCAATGCACAAAATCGCTGCTGGCAATACTTGGGTCCCAGGTATGGACCATAGGCATAACCAGTGGGAATCCCAGACATTTTCTCTGCTGGCAGACTTTGGAAACAAGGTTGCTCGTGTATTGACCATTTGATGCCGGCGGGGCCGCAGTACCAGAGTGCCATGGCCCCTGCGCCCCTTCCATCATGTGATCGCTTCGTTGCGGAGGAGTCGTCCCCTCTCCGTTTCTCATCACTGTAGATTGCGTCCTGCTCCACGCGATCTCCCCTAGCAAAACGAGCCGCCATTGTTTGACGTAGCTACGTCATGGGGCCCCTGGGGTGCCAGACCCCATGATGTCGTAGCTACACCCTGGAGCACACCAAGGGTTAAAGCAGCAATCCTTCCCAAAATGGTTATTGATTTTGGTACATGATTAGAGCCAGGGGGTCCCCCTGCGTTCCAGGGATTCCCTGTTTCCGGAGATATGTAGTTTTCGTTGCTTGTACATTTCTAGGATATTCCAAGATGGTACCTGTGGCCATCCAATCAGAACCCGCATTGTCATCAATTGCAGCTGCCTATTGGCCCTTGGTTTGTCAGCCATTTTCAATTGCCCAGAAGAGAGAAGCACCGACATCTAAAACAATAAATATCTCGGGGACCAGGGGTCCCAGAGATGAAAATAATGTGGATGTGCTCTGGGGGACCCCTAGTTCCAGTTGGGGAAAACAAACAAAAAAAAAACAGTCCTGTTTGCTGCTTTAAATATAGCCGTAATTAGATCATTTTAATTGTATTGTTGAGCAAAGTACAGTTATATATGCTGTCTTGATCCAGTAAAAGTATAGATTTGTTGCAGTTTCTTATTGCTTTTAATGGAATAACTTGAGCATTTCATACATGTGCATTTGACTTAAGCTCTGCCAATGCACCTAAAGAAGGGACTGGTGTAAGAAAATAAAAAACACCAGTACATCTGTGACGGACTCTCACATTAGAAGCACAGAAACATGTTTCTACGTTGTATGCAATAAAGCTTCCTGCATCAGAAATGGTATTGGTAACATCAAGATTGAGTGTTTCAGTGAGTACTTGCACTGATACTAAAACCGGTGACGCTTACTAAATATGTGCTCTGCTACGGGTTGTATCCTGTTCAGCCATGCTTTAATGCACACACACTCTACCTTCAGTATGCCTGCTTGGTTATCATATCACATTTAGTTTATGTTTGCTTTAACACTGTTACTGCTGGAGTGGCCTGGAATGAAAAAGACTTCCGAAGAACTAGCTATTTAGTTTGTTATGTTGTTGCGTGCAGATGGGAGTGGAGACACGGCAAAGACTTTAGAAGCTCTGCATGTGAGAGTGAAACGCCAGGAGAACATTCTGCAGCGGTGCAAAGCATTGATCCGGTCGCAAAAGGAGCAGTCTGCTCAGCTTAGTAGTGAGAAGGAGGCTCTTCAGGAACAACTACAAGAAAGACTCCAGGAGCTTGAGAAGATTAAGGTACATTGATGATTTGTTGGGAGTGTCTAGAGCATTGGTGGGCGACAGGCGGCTTAACCACTGGCCACACCAGCAGCTCCCCCTCTCCCCAGTGCAGGGAGAGTGGAGATGTTGTTGGTGTGGATCATAGCTTCTTCCCATTCCCTCAGCTGCCTAATGCTAATCACTAAATGCCAATGTAAGTAGAGTGGGACAGTATTCATCAGCATTCCGGCATTGAGAAGCTGACTGGAGGGTGTGGGGAGAAGCTCCAAGCCAGATTTGCAAGTTCTGTTCTGCCTGTGCATATATATATATATATATATATATATATAATGTAAGTATGTATGTATGTATGTATATATGTATGTTTTTCAAAGAGGTGATGCAAGTCTTCCAATATGTTTACATTTATTAATGCACTATGATCGACATTTCAGTCCAAGCCTGGACCTTTATCAAGTACCTTTTAATCTTTAACCCAGGCTGTGCTTAAAACCTGTGTAAGGCCGCGTCCATGTTTAGTGCTTGCGGGCTGAGGCGCGCTTCCGCTCGGCACTGAGCCCCTACAGCCGCAATGAGAGCGGCTTTAGTAGGGGCACGCCTACGCTTCCGCAAGCGCGCGGAAGCGTAGGTCTTAGGAAATTTTTAAATCTTCGCGCTTGCCGGAGCGCAGGGCCGGTCACGTGAGCGGTTCGCCCAATGAGGGCGAACCAGCTCCGTGACGTCACTAGCCCGCCCGCCGACACGCCCACGGACGGCGCGCTGTCTAAGGCCAGGGAAAGCACCCGCTTTCCCTCAGCCTCAGCGCGCCTCCGCACGCCAGCAAGAACCATGGATGAAGCCTAATACGGCAGGCATAAGCTTGTAGGGGTCCATGTTAAAATGGACAAGATCCAAACAGTGCCACACTGTGTGCTAATTTGCATGGGATTAGCCAGAATCCCTGGCTGAAGTGGAAGTATTGTATGGCAAGAGATAATTGGGAAAAGCAGGGTTGCAGACTATGCACTCACAAGCGGTATTTTTTAGTTTGCTGTACACGTGACTTTGCAAATGGATTTTTCCTTCTTTTTACCATGAACTTTTCTTATTTGCCCAGTAAAAGGTATAACCCCCTCCCCACCCCACACACAAAAATATGAAACGTGATGTTTTACGAGACTTGTCTGGTATTCTAGGAACTTCACACTAGTGAGAAGACTAAGCTGATTACCCAATTACGAGATGCCAAGAATTTGATTGAGCAGCTCGAACAAGATAAGGTAAACAGGAAACTGATGTACGTTAAAAGAATTTGACATTTTGATGTCGGGAATGAAGCTAGGAGATGATCTGTTAACACCTTCCCTCAATAGCGTGTTCATTGTGTAAACTATTACAAACCTCTGACCATGGAGCCCACTGGTCCAAATAAATACTTCTATTAATTTAAACAAAAAACAATCACACACTTTTTGAAGAAGCAAGAAAAATATTGATTTATACAGCAGAAATTATACAAAGAACCAGAATTTTGTTCCCTCAAGATTCATACCCAAATTCTTTACACGAATGTACTAATGCAAATATTTCTCTTCATTCATGAAACCGTGTGCCATTGTTTTCTTGTTTAAAGGAGCAATCCAAGCGTTTGTTTTTTTTAAAAAACACAGGATTGAAGCAGGACGTCTTCAAAGCTGAACCTCATTAATTTCAGCTACAAGGACCCCCTGTTTCCGGCGATTCTTATCTCTGTAGGGGATGACAGTAGCCTCGCTAGGTGGGCTATAAAGTTGAAAGCTCCCTCGTCACATGGGCCAATAGGAACGCTACCCTTATGATGTCACAGGTCGCTGGACCTTTGAAAAGCAGTCATTACTTGATCCTCACAATGCCAACTAGCTGAGCCGTAGCGGCTACTGGAACTGCCTACAGAGCTAAATCTCCGGAAGCAGCGTGTCCCAGGAGCGGAAATTAATGGGGCTTGGCTCCGGAGGCCCCTTACTTCAATGCTATGTTAATTTATTTTATTTTTTTCCCACAAAAAGCTCTTGGATTGCTTTTTTAAAATAACTGAACTGATTTATTTTTGGCAAGTCCTGCATCTGGAACATGCAGTATTTTTGATTCATACTATGCATGACGGACCATACTGTCAATTGCTTATTTCTTTACAGTAATATATTCATGATCATGTAAACGATTCTTTAATAACGTGTGCTTGTTTAGAGGGTGCGGTCATCTCTCCTCCTTGTTTAGATTTGAGGTCCCACTTGGCAACAGTTTGTAGTTTGTTATAACAGCTCAAACACATTTAGCACTGGTTTCATACCTATGATATAATATAATTCCAAATATTGGCTTAAAACCACAGCTACATTTATTTTGGAATGCACAAGACATAGGACATTTGTTTAGGGATAATGCCAATGTAAAGACAAAAACATGCAACAGCAACTCCAAAGTTGTAAGAATCATGGCTGAGTTTTAATGTAATCCATAATCCCTGTGTGCATTATTTTATGACAATATTTCTCCAAAATATACATTTGCTGGAGGATTTTACAATTATGTATTTGACTTTACGTATCAAATATGTTTTGTTCTCTTTTCTTCTTGATTCTTGACGCTGTGTTTATAGTGGAAAAGGCAAAGTTAAGGCAATCTATGTCTAATAGAAGGTCCCATGAAACTTCAATTTTTAAATTAATGTTTTCTTTTTATTTGTTTTAACCTGTTGATGCCGTTTGTTAATTCCACGTGTCTCGGTCTTCATGTACATACAGTACTGTTGTAAACCTCAGTTTTCGTAAACCTCTGTTTTCATAATCCTCTGATAAAGGATATCTAGAGTAATTGTTATAGTGCTCTATTGACATTGAACACCACAACGGCTGGCACGCACAATATCCAGTCACTATCATGGGTCAATCACAAACTCTGCTCTCTTGTGAGCTGCGGCTGCGATCAGAACAAAAAAATAGGACTTCTTCCCTTATTACCGACATCAGGACCTTATGATAACTACAGAAGCGATCACAGGGTTGAAGTGTGAGGATGTTCATAGCACTGTGATGCTGCAGGCATTCTAGCACTGGAAAGTCTTAAATGCTATTCGTATAAAGTCCAATTTATACGTACTGATGTTATACTGTACGAATATAGTCTCTGTATAACCAGTAATTCCAATTCTTTTGACATGGTTCAGTTTGACATTTATTGACCTTTTTATGTGGGTTTAAAACTGAAATTGTTATCCTCTGCACCAGAAAAAGGACTCTCCTGTTCAGCCATAAAATGTACCTATTTATTGTATGATTTCCGATGAGAATTGGAATGTGGGAAAAAATAACATTGTAAATCTTGTAAGATTACTTTGCTTTTCTGTGCTTTCCCAGTTATTTATTTTGTGTGTGGAAGGGATAAAGAAACGTCACATGAATATTTTTTTAATATAGTGTGGAAAATGACCATTAACTGAAAATATTAATTCAAAGAGAATATTCTGGAAATTGTAACTTGAAATGAATAAATAAGTAAACGAATCAGTGTGTGTTTTTATTGGTCTCACATTCAGTCTTCTCTTCCCCCCAGGGCATGGTCATTGCCGAAACCAAACGACAGATGCACGAGACCCTTGAGATGAAGGAAGAGGAGGTTTCCCAGCTTCGTAGCCGGGTCAAGCAGCTAACTACACAGTGTGAGGAGCTGAAAGAGCAGAAGGAGAAGTCTGAGAAATCCAGTAAGAAGCTTGTCTATTATTAATAATAATATCATCATTTACAATGCGTCAACATAGTCTGTAGCGCAGTACAATAGGCTTGGAGGACAAAAACCTTGAAATAAACATATATTGTTGCAGTAGGGAAGGAGGTTGTGCCGTAAAGAGCTGACAATCTGTAAGGTAGGGTAAGTGGAAACACAGGGTACTGGGGGAGGGGAAGGTTGTTGTGTACCGGATAGTTGCTTGTTATGTGAACGAGATGGCGTTTGGGGAAAAACTGGAAAATTCACATTGTTGTTCTCTGGTCCATATGGACCAATAATAATAATAACAAAAATAATTTTCCAGATACAAGTCCCTGTCATGTAGAGATTATAGTCTAATTTCAGTGCCTGGGACACATGGAGATACTGTAGATTGATTTGGCGAAGGTCACAAGGCGAGCAGAAACTGGGATCCAAACTGGATTCACTTGCTACAAAATCAGTGACATTACCACTGAGACTCCATTGGCACATCCAATCTAACAGATAATATACAGTGGGGGAGCTCAAGTTTCTTCCATGTCTTGTTGATGGAATGACATATATTTATACATCATTCTTTGCGATAACCTTTTAATGGACCAACACATTTTTACCTTGAAAAGCTTCCTCCAGCTAACCTTCTACCTTCATCAGTTAGAGGTAATCCGCACATATTACTTAATTACATTACATGGTAAATGAGGTTGAAAAAAGACATATGTTCATTAAGTTCAAACTATGTTAAATTTAGATGAAAGATACTTTTTCTATATTTGTATTTACAGTATATTGATCCAGAGGAAGGCAAACAAAAAAACCCAGAGAAACTTTATCCAATTATATCTCATAAGTGGAAAAATAAATTCTCATTCCCCCTCATTCTCCGGTGGAAAAATGTATTCCTTCCTGACTTCAGTAATGGCAATCAGATTTCTCCCTGGATCAACACCCTTTCCACATTTACTTACAGTATTTAATATATCCCTGTATACCTTTCCTTTATAAAAAAAAAAAAAAAAGATGAATGTTCTTAACATTGTATTAGAAAAGCTCTTAACTAACTAAAGCTTCCCTCAGAAATACCTTTGTATTATGTTGTGTAAAATCAGAAAACCACAAGCCGGCTTCAGTTCTTGCCCCTATGACTTTCACTGAGCAATGTTCAAACAAAACTTTGGAAGGCGAGTTAGTGCTCCCAGTGATATACAGTATAGTGTACAGCTGCATCTAGGAAGAACTCTCATGTTGGATCTCTCGACTTAATGCCTATGTGTCGCGATTTTCACTGCTCTGGTGCGGCTACAGCTTTGGCGGCCCCAAGGACAGTAAGCGGCCCAGGAGGATTAACTCTTCTGGTTTTCATGCTTCTGAATGGGACCCCACAGCATTAATCCTTCACTTGAATGGTCCATTTGCAGGAAGAGAATACCGGGATTCACTTTCACATCTCTCTGCCTTGAGCTGTGTCCCTGCTCACTGAAGGTAAGCAGGGCTGTATTTCGTTCCCCCTGGATGACGTAGATGTCCTTATATGGGGCTCTACATCGTGAGGGGGAGGCTAGATGGCCATATTTGGTCATCTACATAATCAAGGGGCTGGACAGGACACGTAACACGCTAGAGTTTCTTGGGGGGGCGCAGAAGTCATAGAGGTCCCGCACTCTCCCCCAAGTATTTAAATTAAATGCTGGGGACTGTGTGAGGCCTCTATAATACTTACCTTCCCTTACAGCGACGCGTCGTCCTAGTAACCCGGCGTCAAATGATGCCGCGGGGTCACGTTACCATGGTGTTGGGGTCAAGCAGGGGTGTGGGCGCGAGGCGCCGAGAAGAGCAGGCAGGGATGCGCACGTGGAAAAGTTTGCACACCCCTGATGTAGATGACCAAATATGGGCATCTAGCATCCCCTAATGATGTAGAGCCCCATATAAGGACATCTACGTCATCCAGGGAGAACGAAATACAACCTGTATCTCTTATCTTCAGCGAGCAGGGACACCTATCCAGATGGCGAGATGCAGAGACGGCTGCAGACGGCTGCGCGTCTCATCTGAAAGGTGAATCCCGGTATTCTCTCCCTGCAAATGGCAGATTCAAGTGAAGGAATAACGCTGTGGGGTCCCATTCAAAAGCGTGGAACCCTGCAGCGTTAGTCCTTCATGGCCACAAGCCTTTGCTGTTCTTTTGGCTGTGGAGGGGCTTTGTTTGGGCTGCAGGTTTCCCCTTTTTTTCCGCAGCCACAAGGACAGGAAGTCTGACTACATCAATACACTACTGTGCTTCTGTACCAATGTAGTTACTAGATCAGGGCACTGCACCACAGGTATAAGGCTCGAGAGTGAGATGCTCTTCTCACTTACTTACTCGGGCTCACTCTTCATATTTGTAGTCAAAGAGTTTTTTTTACTTTATCTGGTGCTCTAAGGAAAAAACCAGGCATCAGATCCTAGATACAGATGAACTGTCCGCGCTCGAGCTGTCCAAAGGCAAAGGTCCCCCCTTGCTGCTAACGGTGCATGAGCACCTCCTCAAAGTACTCCTAAAGGGGGCTCCAAAAAAATGGAGTCCCCAAAGATAAACAGAAAGCGCACAGAGTGCACTGGGGGTTAAAAAACAATAATAGTATAGAGCTTTGCTCTGCTCATAGGATAACATGCATACTATGAGTACCTGTGACCCACCAAAGATCACATAACACCTAAGTGGTGTAAGAACAATTTATTCATATGACATAAAATAGATGATAAAAACACATGTAATGATTAAAATAAGGTCCTGCTTAACTTTGGCAGATGAAGTCTCCTATAGTAGTGTGGGGGGAGATCCCACAATTGGGTATTGTACTTTTGAAGTCACATCTGGAAGGAGCATTGACATTAGGCATACTCACTCAAGCTGAGTTTGAGTTTCTCTTTATCTCCACTCCCACCGTTCCAATCTTTTATTATATCCCAAAAATTCACAAGTCACTTATATCACCCCCCCGGTCGCCCTATTATTTCTGGTATTGGTTCTATTACGTCACATTTGTCTCTTTATGTTGATTTTTATCTACAGTCATTGGTCACGTCACTCCCTTCGCACCTCAAGGATACCACCATGGTGCTACAAGTATTGGTTGACTTTCCTTGGCATGAGGGTTACAGGCTTGCAACCTTAGATGTTCAAGCTTTGTATACAAGCATACCTCATGATAAGGGTGTGCTGGCAGTTGAACATTTCCTCCTAGCCGATAACACACTACCCCGCTCACAAATAGATTTTATTTTACAGTCTATTAGTTTCATTTTGGGTCACAACTATTTTATGTTTGATTCAAAGTATTATTTGCAGATTGAAGGCACAGCGATGGGGACTACATTTGCCCCATCGTTTGCCAACCTGTACATGGGGCGATGGGAGTGTGGTTATGTCACGGGGGTGCCTCCTCCACAACTTAAATTGGGGAGGAGGTACATAGATGACATTGTGATCATATGGGAGGGGAGCAACGCCTCTTACTTGGAATTTGTGGACACATTGAACAACAACGACCTGAATCTGAAATTTAGTGGTGAAAATAGTACAGATTCCATACACTTTCTTGATCTGGAAATATATATTGACAACAATTCCATTCATACAAAGACGCACTTCAAAGCCACCAATGTTAATTCATACCTGCATCCCGTGAGTTGCCATGACACTAGGTGGATCAATAATATCCATTTAATCAATGTTTGAGATTAAAAAGGAACAATACCAAAGAGCAGGACTATGACCAAGAGGCCCTGTTTCTCAAGAGTAGATTCCCTGGTAAAAACTATGATGGCAACATAATAGAGGATGCCATGAGGAAGGTTAAAAAGATTAAACGGAAAACATTAATCAACTATAAAACCGAATCGGGGAGTGTGCACACTAGAGACAAATGGAAGGGGTTGATAACTACTGGTAACAAAACTCCTATTTTTTATAACACAGTTTAGTGGGGCTCATAGCTCCATTAGACGTGTTCTATCTATACACTGGGGGGTCCTCAAACTAGATCCTATATTGGGCCCTCTACTCAAAACTAGACCGGATATTGTCTTTAGACGGGCCAAAACTTGAAAGGGATATTAGCCCCTAGTCAAGTACCATCAAGGGCAAAGATAGGAGACACTCTAGGGTCTCTTTTAGGAATAGTTGGTCATTTTAAATGTGGGAGATGTAAGGCGTGTAATCGCAAAGGGGGGAGAAAAAAATCACATCGTCCACTACGAACTAAACATTTACAATAAAGAATTTTATTAATTGCCTCACCACACACATGGTTTACGTCTTACAATGTCCGTGTAAGTTACAGTACATTGGTAAGACCAAGAGGACCTTTAAAGTTCGTATGGTGGAGCATTTGAGGAGTATTAAGAATATCCCCACAATGCTGGAGAAAGGCTTCCCCCTGACCCCACTTTTAAAACATTATTAAGAGGTTCATAATTGTGATCCTTCTTCTGTATCATTTATGGATATTGACACTATTCCACAACAAGGGAACAGGGATCTTGTCTTACACAAGAAAGAACAATTCTGGATCTATGTATTTGATTCCAGGTACCCAAAAGTCTTTAATGAGCTGATTGAATACAAACCGTTTCTGAGATAGACGTGTAATATTATTATGAGAGATGCACTGTTTTAGAATGACCAAATGCTAGTTAAGTAGTTTTTTGTTATTATTGTCATTATTATTACATACTATGTAGTAAGACTAATTTTCATTACACGTGTATATGTATGTTCTATTATTCATGAGTTTTTATCTTTATTTTATTTCTATGTCGGGTTTTTAGCTGTTTGATGGCTTAACTGCTCCATATCAACATTATGACTATGTATTCTAAGCACTGCCAGTATTGTTTATGATGATGATGTTTATGGTATATAATGTACAGTGACGTCAGCATTTGACTTTAAGGGAGATAAGTCATGCCTCATATAGGTGTGCATGATGTATAGTATTGGTAGCTCCAGCTTGCCTAATCATCCCCCTCCCTTAGTGGCAGGGTGGGAGTATACCTGCAGTGGGGAGGAGCTCACACATGGGCTGGTAATTAGAGACTCTATAAGAACACGTGGGTGACCTCTTATGTGACCTCCTGACGAAGCACGTGGTTGCGAAATGCGTAGAGTTCACGTGAGGTCACCATACGCGTCTGCTGTTCGGCTGGGGTGGATGCTTTTCCTGGTAGCTCCTGCTGTGTTGTGATCTCCGCCACTGGTGTAGTCCGGACCTTTGACATCAGTGAGCGGCTCCAGCTTGCGCTCCGTGGTAGGTAAACCCCTACAGCTTGCACCCAGCAGTGGGGTTTTCTGTTTGTTTATTTGTTTTAGCCTTTGTTTATTTATTTTTTGGTATTTAGGGCTATTGTGAACACAGGGTTACATTGTAAGCTAACATGCTGAGTACCCTTGGCTGTTTTTAGTAGTTAAGCAGCGGCTTAGGAACCGTCTGCATAGAAGTGTTGTGGTCTAGCAGGAACTTATTTTAATCATTACATGTGCTTTTATCATCTATTTTATGTCATATGAATAAATTGTTCTTACACCACTTTTGTGTTATGTGATCTTTGGTGGGTCACAAGTGGTACTCATAGTATGCCTGTTATCCTATGAGCAGAGCACAGCGTTATACTATTATTGGTTTTTAACCCCTGGTGCGCTCTGTGCGCTTTCTGTTTATCAGATCCTAGACTTTCAGTTTCAAGCAAAATGTCTTGATACACTGGGCTATATGTGTGGGGAAAAAGGGTGAGTGGGGGAGCTGTATTCTATCACTTTTTATTTTCGAGATCAAAAACTCCATATAGTGATTTTGAAATGATGTAATAATGACTGGGATTAACTGCCATTTCTGGAACATGACCTTATTTAAAAAAAAAGTAATAATAATAATACAAAAAAAATAATTATATATATATATATATATATATATATATTATATATATTATATATATATATATATATATATCCTCATTATAGTTCAGATATAGGCTTATTTCCATTTGTATCAGGTTCCAGCACTTTTTTCCCCTATAAAAAAATAAATAAACATTTGCACGACTGGTGATACTGTACCTCAGGGAACACAAATGTGGTTGCAGTGCCACCTTGATGAAAAAAACAAAAAGAGAGACAGCGCAAAAAACCTCATTGTGCAATATATAAACAAAATTGTATTGGTAAACTGGTAAGTATCACACGTACATCAATATGGTAAAAATTAAGCAGGACATGTTATGGACGTGTTACCACTCTGTGCTCTGGATAGGGGTCACCCGGATCAGCTCACTTCCCGCAGGTTCCGTGCAGTCCTGGAGCACCTCTCCTGATGTTTACTGCAGCCTGGATTCACTCACCAAAGCAAAATACACTCCCTCTGGTATCTATTGCAGCTGTGCAGCCTATCACTGCAACCTAGACTTGCATTCACTCATTGGAGCAGTACCTTCACACCCCCCTCCGGGGATTGGCCCGCTGGCCTTTAAGTACTGTCTTCCCATAATGCTCACTATCCACAAATTGCAGGAACTGCTGTACTTGAGTGAGTGCAGATCCATATCACAATCCCTCCAGCATAAAAATATGTACCCGATTGGATACATATCGTTTTAATGAAGTTTTGTAACAAGTAACTAGCAGTGTTGCATGCGATAAAATGTTAATATAAGACCCAGTAAATAAAAATATCACTTGTGAGCACATTCACATGTCTCAGACAGGTCTGTAATCCTGTCTTTCCCCATTGTCTCTTAGCATACTGTAGAATGCGTCCACTGCAGCTAGGGATTCTGGGAAATGACATGCAAATGAGCACAGTGTGTCACCTTTTGCCACCGTAACTTATTTAATGTGTAATATAAAACACCAAATTCTATGTCTGTTGCATTATGTTTTGAGAGCCAGCTCTGGCAAAAGGCGATCTTTCTCTGCATTATGCAGTATAATCCTGCATTTTAAATAACGTGCATTCAAATTCCCTGCACATAACGGATTTGCTATGCACAATTAATGAGGATTTATTTTTTTACCTTTTTGAAGACCCTAATCAAAGTTATTACTATGAATACTTTGTTTTGTTTGTTTTTTAATCGTATTTTTTGTGTGCATCACAGGGGTAAGTCTTTGCAAAAATACTTTTGTCTTCAATGTCCATTGTAAATAAGAATGTGCTGTATACTTTTAAGGCGCTGGCACTGCTTATTATACGTGTGTTTATGTTAGCAGAGGTCATACAGATTTTTTTGATTTTTTTTTAAACACATATCAAAGGTTTCAAATTCCAAATAAAGATTTTTTTTTTTTTTTAAATGTATCTTTTTATTTAAGATTTTTCAAACATAAATGGGAAGGGGATGGGTACAGAAAAAAGGGGAGAGAGGGGGGGGGGGGGCAACCATTTTGTATCAGAATTCTTATCGACAACAGTCACATTACATATCGTACCATATTTTATAAAATGTTAATATCCTACACTCATCACTCCCAGATCCTCTATCCTATTGGGTCTCACCCCTATCCAATATCCCAGGGATCCCAGACTCTCTCAAACTTCCTTGTGGTATGATTCATGGGTACTTTATAGGAACAAATCCTCCCTAAGTCTCCTGGTCAGAAAGTGTATCGCACAGTGGATGCTAATGCCAATTATTGACTATGGAGACATAGTATATGGCTCGGCACCCCAAACCCAACTTAGCAAACTTGACACCCTCTACAATTCAATTTGTCGTTTTGTTCTCCAATGCAACTACAACACACATCACTGCGAAATGCTCAAAGAACTAGATTGGTCATCACTAGAGTCTAGGCGCAAAGTTCACCTTTCCTGTCTTGCCTTTAAATTCTTCATGGGCAAGCTACCCAGCTATCTGAACAAGCTCCTCACCCCTACCACATGCAGCACTTATCACCTGAGATCAGACTCCAAAAGACTGTTGCATTTCTTTAAGCATGTTCTGGAGGTCCTGTTTAGTAATTACTGTGTCTCCCTCTACCATACTCAGCTCTCTGTCAGAAACAGCTCTCCCCACTGCCTCCTCCCCTACTGTGGCCCTCTCTACCGGGTTTCTCAAGGTGGCCTTTCTGTCAGGTATATCCTCCTCAGGTGCTGCAACATGCGCCTCTCATTCTCTGGCTGTTGCAGCCGCGCGCTCCCATACGCTCAGCTCGGTGGCGCCATTTTTGTTTTTCCTTCTCCCCCTCCTTGCCGCTGGCTGCCCGCGGCTGTAGCGGGAGAGATCTGGGATTCCTGGCTTCGGCGTATTCTTTTCGGCCATCCCCGCTGGTTCCCCCGACTGATGCAATGTCCCGCGGGGCCGATCGGAGCGGTGATCAGGGGTTAATTTGAAATCTTTCGGCGGAGTGCACAGAGCTTCCTTAGCTTGCGTGCATCCGCAATGACATCCGCGATGACGTCACGTGCATGCCTCCCAAACAAAGATTTTAATGTCTTGTTATTTAGACACTACCTCACTTCAGGGCCTCCTTGGCATGCGACAATGTGACATTGACTTGTGCCAGAGCTAAACGAAAGAACTTAAGCCCTGAAATGCCTTCAAAGGGAAGCCCTTGGAGAAGCCTTTACAGTCCTGCCCTCTTAACAACTTTATTGAAGGTACAATAAATTAATATCAATAAGTCCGATTTCTGAAACACCTTCAGTATCGTTTTTCATATTTGTTTTAATTCTAGTGTATTGTAGGCTTTAACAGCATACCCAATAAATGCTGGTTGTAAGCTAATTAGGCCTAGTCACTATTGCTATCCACTGGAAATGTTCGTTCAGATCAATGTTTTTTCTAAAGTTGGAAACTTTCCAATTAAATGAAAACAGGATTGAAAAAAGAAACACCCCCAAAAAACACGTATGAGCCAAGTGAATGACACAGAAAATATAAATAGCGATGCAGAGTAAATGACTAGAGGGCGATTGGCCCCACATGCAGCTTTTATATTCAAGACCCAACACCAGCATTACATGTTAAAAAAAAAAATGCTCCCTAGGTCTTCAAGGGGCTGAACCACGTTTATTTCAGCTCTCGAGGAGCTCCTGCTTCCCCACATACTTAAATTAGAAGGGGGTGCCGGTATCTCAGGTCCGTTTAAAGGTCCCGAGGCACACCGGCCAATAGGAAGTCACAAGAGATGACATTGCAGTTTCCTATTAGCCCATAGGACTTTTAAACCGCCATATTGATTGCCCCACCTGGGCTCCTCCCAGCATGACCTATGGAGGTAAGTGTCTCGGGAAGCAGGTACCCGGAGCTGATTATAACATGGTTCAGCTCTGGAAATTCCCCTGCTTCAAACCTATTAAAACAAGAAAATGCAATGCCCCTTTCTACTTCACCATGTATCCACTGCGATTAAACCCGAACTGTGCACAAACACAGACACTGTAGGTGACCATCTAATATTAAGGAATTAAATGAACAGACAATTATCATAGATGGTTTATGCGGGGTTTGGGCAATAACAAACAAAAATCTCACAATTACAATTACAATTGTAAGACATGTATTGTGGTAAATATCTGTTCAATGAATAAGAGATACAAAACGGTAGGTAGAAGGCTGGTCTCGATCTCAGTATTTTATGATGAGCATTGTCTTTTTATCACAGGGCATTACTTACCTATGGATTTGCAGTAAAATCTATGTACAGTACAGTTTGACACTGTTGTCCTTTGCACTTTTTTTTATTTATATTTTATACATTTAAAACACTAAAACCTACAATACAAAACACTAGCTGTCATAATTATTTGAAAACATTTATTTTTGTAAATGTAAAAAAATTTGAAAGATGTTTATTTTTTAACATTTATAACATAATAAATGTGTTTTTAATAAATGACAATGTAACCTAAAACACTCATAGCCCCTCAATACCTGAACCTGACAGGTACTGTACCTTCTTTTAAACTGCTGCACCTCAGACAGTACTTGAGCTGTGAAACACACCACCTCCCGCTTTTGTTCTGGCAGCCATTTTTTCTTCTGCGTCAGGGATGCGATAAGGAGAAGCATGTAGTGAGTGTCTCTGAGAGCTAGGAACATATGGGTATTAACCCTTGGAGTACCGAGTCTCCAAACCACAGAAAGGTACAGAATCTGCAATCTTCCAATATACTTTGGAGCTGACACCACTAAAATAACAATTTAATAGTATTAATGGAGGAAAAGCGTTGATGATACAGGCAGTGGGCTGGTCAATCCTTAGAGATACAGCGGAGCCTCTTCAAAGAAAAAACCCCGAGGTAAATCAAAAACCGGTGCCGTTTAGCCTCATAGCTGCCTGATAAAAATATGGCTATAAGTATGTAGCTCGTTACTCACGATACCCGGTCTGCAAGCTGCTCAGAATGCTCCGGTGGCCATCTTTGCTTCCTCGTGGTGTCGGCGTGCTCCTATCCGGAAGTGACGTAAGTAGGAAGGGGATTGGTAACCGTGGTCACAGCACTCCACACAACCAACGCTTGAAAAAGTAAAAAAACTTTATTCAAATGCTACAGTGAGCACCACTCTGACGCGTTTCGTCTGTAGAAAGACTTTTTCAAAGAGTGAATATCCCCACAAATTCCTATATAAGTTCCGGTATTTGTGGGGATATTCACTCTTTGAAAAAGTCTTTCTACAGACGAAACGCGTCAGAGTGGTGCTCACTGTAGCATTTGAATAAAGTTTTTTTACTTTTTCAAGCGTTGGTTGTGTGGAGTGCTGTGACCACGGTTACCAATCCCCTTCCTGTCTCTGAGAGCTACCCAGGTATTTTTAAAGACGTCTACTTACTGTCATCTAAAATGTGTAGGATCTACGCAATCAGATACATTTGGGGTCTATGTATCAAGCCTAAGGCCTCAGGCATGGTCAGCGCTTAGGCGCTGACCCGTGCTAAGGCGCGCTGCGGCTCGGCAGTGAGCCCCTGCAGCCGCAATGAGAGCGGCTTTAGCAGGGGCTCGCGCACGCGTCCGCACGCTTGCGGAAGCGTGTGTCTTAACAAATCTTTAGTTTTGAGGGCGATCCAGCTCCGTGACGTCATTGGCCCGCCCCCAGACACGCCCACGGACGGCGCGCACTCTAAGGCCAGGGAAAGCACCGCTTTCCCTCAGCGCGCCTCCGCACGGCTTAAGTCACTATGGACTTAGCCTAAAGTGGTGCAATTCTGAATTGTACTCATTTTTCCTTGATAGATATAATTCCCCTCCCTGTGAAGAAAAGGGAAAGCAAGAAAAGCTGCTTCCAGAGTTTTCTTTAGGGTCCAAGTCAAGGTAACTGGAAGATTTGCACCAGGGCCCTTGCGATTTTAGTAGCGCTGGCATACACAATACATATACAGTATGCATTTGTCAGATGCTTGCTAGGGATTTAGAAGTAATTGATACTGCATGTATTCCAAAGATGAAATCGGCTAGTCCGAGTAATAAAACTTGTGAAAAATAAGTACAAATTCAGATCGCCGGATATTTTTTTTAATTTGTTAACAAATATATCTTAAATCAAGATCTACTTTTTAAAAGTACATAGTTCGACATGGCTACTGTATGTCTTCTCATCGCATTGCTATCCCAGATATGCTTCTAAGTGCAACATCATCTTAAATAAAAATGGACGTGTCTCGAGTTGGTAATATATCCAGTGTATGGTGGGGTTTTAATACCCTAGCAGTTAATACCTACATTTGTACACTAACTCTCAGATTCTACATAGATAGAAAATGCAACATTCATGCATTAAAAAAATAAAATAAAAATTATTACCAATTATTATATATTGCTGTTGTTGACTTTACCGATTTACGTTTTATTTTTGTTAAAAATATTTAGAACCTGGAAGTCAAGTACGATTATTGTTGTCATTTATCAGAACAGCCCGCCATCAAGAATAGTACTGAAATGGGATTATTTATTGGACAGAGATTGCGGTGTTAATTACAACCTTTCATGGCTAGCAAACTAACCTTCGAGTACTAACTCCTCCAAAATTAACTGCCTTCAATTTTGAGTCAATGTTAAGAAAATAATTTCCAGAAAGGGTAGCATAAATATTGCTTTCTGTATCTACCATTTATTCCCACCCGTGACTGCTTCTCAGACCGGCCTTCGTGATATGTCATGTCAGCCAGCTGTTTCACATATACACAGAGCGAGCAATTTTCCTTGTCAGACCTGTCACTGGTCTGATGGATTCAAGATGTATAAGCTAAAGATATTTCCTACTAAATGGTAGTGAGAAAAAAAGCTACAGTACGATGTCTGCAACTGGAGTAATTAAACTTTTAACACAAGTCTATACTTAAATCTGCTGATGTGAGTTGGTGGCCATGGATACTTGGAAGTCTGTGAACTAAAATAAAAGATCAGGTACATACATTGCAGATTACTGACAGACTGCCATTTTTTGGATAACATTTCCTGCGATGCCTTTTTCTGAAAGGCTGTCTGTCTACATTGTAAGTTGAAATGTTATGTTTCAGGGGCCGTTCTTCAGATTTACTGTATTTTAATCTTGCTTTATTTTCTAGAACGATGTTTTATTTCACCACGTCTGTTGTTCTTGGGAACTGGTTTGGTTCAACTTCTACTGTAGTCAAGAGAACAGCTTTACTTCACCTCATAGATTATACTTACGATCCGTCATGGTTCAAATCGTAGGTTAATTATAAGAGAACTGTTTTAGTTTACCTCATTGACAGTCTCTTGACTACTGATTTAGTTCAGGCCAGAAGGTATTCAAAAGGGCTATTTTATTTTTCATGTGTGGGGGATTTATTTAAAGTCTTCTGGCTGCACAACTGGGGTAAATCTGGAGCAAAACAACCCAGATTCATCAGCGAGAGATAATGTTTGATATGATAAATTTGGTGCACTTTATATGCCTTTTCTGTTAATGTGTACCAACAAATGCAGGGAACCATTAAAATTACCCTTGATTTCCTTCCTACATTAAACATGCATTACATCAGGGGAGCGCTTTCTTTTTCTCCTGCGCCCCCCTCTCTGCACGCACCGCACCCCTCCCCCCTACCTTTGTTCAGACGTTCTGGGGGTCATGACGTCACGTCATGGCAACGTGATGTCACATGACCCCGCATCGTAATTTGAAGCCCCATGGCGATGCGTCTCCAGAAGCCGTCTGAACCAAGGTAAGTGCAGTTTACAGAGGCCTTCGCCGCTTCCCCTGCATTTAATTTAAATGACTTCGGGAAGCGGTGGGGCATCTCTGCATTACGTTATGGCTAATACTTTGTTAATTTTTTCCCTCATATGGTTTATACTTGCCATATTTTGTACATTGGAGCAAAATGAAACATCCCAGTTTATTTTTTTTCAAGTATCTAATTATATATATGACAGTCATGTCTGTATTGCACTTTATTAAACAGATATGTTATGATTGGTAACAGTAGTTTCTACCATTTATGTCACTTTCCATTTGATCTTGTTGCCTTTCACAACCACGTATCATTTAAAATGAGTGAAACGTACAAATGGGCCTGAATTTATTAATAAGGTTATATATCGCATAATGTTTGATCTGTTTTCCTTTTTTATCCCCCCTCACTTGTGTGTAGTTTTGATAATACAGAAGACGTGCTTGCATTCTCCTTTATGACTGCGCCATTGTCTTGTTTAAACGTGTTTATTTTATAAAGTCACGTTTATAGTTTTGAATGCCTGCAACAGAACTCATATTTTATCTTATTTGTGTACATCAATGCATGCCAATAAGTGGTTCATGGTGCCTTCCCAAGCCTTTTATGAACAGGATTGGGGTAAGGGCTTCTTTATTTCCTACCAGCGTGCCTTGTGTGATTTGGACGAATGCTCTTCGTAGAGAATTCTGTGCTGCTCAGGCAATTCAGTGCTCTGCTGTAAACTCTTCAAAATGTGTGCAACGATCGAAGTCGTTTTTCCTGTTGACCGGTAGAAAAACTGAGGCCTGTGATTTTGATGTATTCTGCCACAATCCTTTCCCATGTACTGTATACTGGACATTTTGCAGATTCATTTAAACTGTAGCATTTGGAACACACACAAGGATCAACCCACCATTTCCAAAACAGAATGGACCCTTTTTGTAAATGAAATATAAAGGGATTGATGTGTGGTGCAGCGCTAAGAACTTAAAGTTAAGTGAAGAAAACACAGAGCAGATTGACCCAGCCAGAGCATAGAATTAAAGATATGGTTATCTAGCAGCATTTATTGGTAATTGCTAACAACAACAGGATGCTGCTGTGAATGAAAGCCAGGGGGCTTTTTTCCTTCTCGCAACTGCTCACTGAGAACTCTCTGTCTTAATATTTGGAATCCAGCATACTCTAGCTCAGGGGCGCGCAAACTGTGATTATCTGCGGGGAGTGCAGGGTTACAGAGGCCCTGTGCGCTTTCCGAATGCACTTAAATGAAATGCCGGGGAAGTGGCGAAGGCCTTTGTAAACTTCACTTACCTTGGTTCAGATGGCTTCTGGAGATGTCAAATGATGCCATGGGATCATGTGACGTCGCTTTGCTATGGCAACATGACGCCCAGAACGCCGGAACCAAGGTATGGGGGGGGTGCGCGGAGAGGGGGACAGCCGGCAGGGGGGCGCAGGAGAAAAAAGATTGCACTCTCCTGCTCTAGCGAACTGATCACTTCATCTACACAGTGGACTCATAATAACACGTCCAATGTAATATGAGGATCCGAATAGAGGTTTGGGAATTTAGTACCCATTTTCCCAAAAGTACAACTTTGTGACCAATTACTATTATTCATTTTGCGCAATCTGTTGCAACATGAGCTGAGATTGTCACATCCATACAATCACTTAAAGAGTCAATCCAAGGAGGCACATTTTTTTGTGAATTAATTTTTTATATATAGATTTGAAGCAGGACGTCTCCGGAGCTGAACTCCGTTAATTTCAGCTCTGGGGACCCCCTGTTTCCAGAGATACTTACCTGCGTATTTGGTGCCGGTAGCCACTCTCCTCGGTTAGTAGGGTTCACAATATGTCTGCTGCTAAGGTATTTCCCAGACTGCAGGTCAATAGGAAGCCGTGATGTCATCAGTGTGGCTTCTTATTGGCCCATGTGAAGCGGGAACTTCAAATCTGAAAGCCCTGCTTGCTAAGCCAGACATGCTACCGGCACCTACTACAGAGTTCAGTATCTCTGGAAGTAAGGGGTTCCTGGAACTGAAATGAATGGGATTCAGCCCCGCAGATCCCCTGCTTCTATTCATATTTTATATCTCTATCTCTTTCTCTCTATCGCCATCTCTAACCTTTTGCCGTCTTGAATTGCTCATTTAAGAAACATTGAGAAAATGATGGCTTGAACCTATCTCAATATATACAGTATCCTGAACGTGCAAACTAGTACTACCATTCCTCCACTCGCATCACAATTTTAATAATTACAGTGATATTTGTTTTACATGTTTGCAATAAACTAATTAAATGTTTTAAATAGTGTTGTAGTGGTGTGTTCCCAGAATAAACAGTAGCTTTTATTGTGTACTACACTTAATTATAAAGCGCACTTCTGTTATATTTTTAAGATTCATATTTACTTCATTTTGTACGTGCCATATCATTTATTGAAGGTAGAGCACAGTTGTGTTTTTTTTCCATGCAATTGTAAGAGTAAGAAATTGCTTTGTAACTGCCCCAATATCTCCATCATCATCATTCATCATCATTGTCACATACGGCACCCTGCTAGCACGCGACCTGCATTCGGGACAAGGGTTAATACTCACGCTCGCGAGCGTTCCCACTTCTCACCTCCGCAAAGGTCCGTCAAATGGACAATATCTCCTCTACAGGATCAAGATTCAATACTCAACCCGCAAGCTGCCCCACCCTTCACCTCCGCAAAGGTCCCTCCAATCAGTTTTATCTCCGTCACTGTAATGATATTGGGTCGTTTAATCCTCTTTGTTGCTTGAGGGGTTAGTGAGGTTGTAGAGGAGGCTTTGAAGTTGCTCTCCCCAGACCATGTCAAAGAACTTGATTAAAACAGTTGACACCTTGAGTGGACTATCCAGGATGGACCCCCTCCCAAAGTAAGTCCCTTTGAAATTCAGAGCAATGATTTTCTATGAGACAGCCCTGCATCCAATCGGCATCAGTTTTTATGTTCCCCATGATTCCCTGGTCTCCGTGTGAGTCCACCCCCACCTACGATTACCAGATGAGTGAGGTTACGGAGACCTCAGGTGTAGAGCGGCTTTAGATATATGTTATTTCTAATGGCTACGGAGTAGGGGAATCATGGGTATTTTAGGAAGGAACTTCTGTTGGTTTTTTACTCTTTGATAATTCGTGCATGTCGCGCGAAACACGTCAGAGGGGCTGTTTTTTATGTGCCATAAATAAAGGAAATTTTTTTTGTACCTGTTTGGAGCAGTTCAGCTACTACTTTTTTTCCGAAAGCTTATGCATCGTCTTACACACCTTGTTCACGTGAAATTCAGAGCAGACCAAAGAAACAGTCCTGACCAGTTTCAAACCCAGCATTTTGTATTCTGTTAAACAAGTGTAACTCATTAACCCCATTAAGCACCAAAGGGGATTAAACAACCCACTATCTCATATCATCATTCGTTCATCATTCATCCATCATCATCATCATTCATCCATCATCATCATTCATCCATCATCATCATTCGGTCATCCATCCTCGGTCATCCATCCTCCATCCTCCGTTCATTCATTCTCCATTCATTCATGAATAGGGTTGTGTGTGGCGCCAAAGTAGTGCACTGAGCTTTTCGCCTTACTATTTAAGCCGGGGTTCATTAAGCTCCGATAATGGATCCCGGTGCGCAATCCGGAGTTGACCGTCATTGACTTGTATGGCTGTCAATGCCGGTTCGACCTCCAGTTG